>CM067374.1:304667-904667 GCA_034401795.1 Chaetoderma sp. LZ-2023a | reverse complement strand
TGTACATGTACTGCAACAGACAAGCTACAACAGAAATTCTTTTCACTGTTTATCTTAGGAAACCAAATAACACACACAAAACCTAATAAAAATTCAAATAGTATTTAACAGTGCCTAATTTGTATACCTACAAGATGGCAACCACAATATTTTACATAGTTTTAAAACATTTTTAATTCTAATCAAGCTATTTTAATGTTAAAAAGATGGTAATGGTGTATCACCTTTAAGCATTGAAAATAAGCTTGAATAGAAATGAAAATAAGGTCAAAACTGTAATATCCAATATTATGGTGGCCATCTTGGATTCCTGTAAATTATGCGCTTTTCACGCCTTAGATTAACAGGATGTTTTATGTTTTAGTTATATGTATCACTTACCTAAGTGTGGCTTAACACCTTTAAACATTACAAATAAATTGATTAGAAGTAAAAATGAGATGAAAAATGTGCAATTATAAATATTGTGGTGGTCATCTTGGATTTATGGAAATTAGGAACTGTTCCACAACTTTGATTTTGAAAGACTTTAATATGTTCTTTTATTTGCTTTTCCGAGAAGAATAGTGATAAAATAAATTCTGTTGCAATTTGTGGTGGGTTGACCCACTTTTTTTCATATAATGACTGGACTAATATTTAATTTTTCTAATTGATAGATTTTGAAGCTGAAATTGGTTTTGTATGGGTTATGGGTATTCTGATTTCAAATTTGCCATCATCGAAACTGTCGGATAAATGGTTTCGCGTCCATCTTGGATCTTTTTGCGGCCAAAAGTTCCCATAGGGCAATCAGAAATTTTAAATGTTTTCTCGAGAACCACTGGGCCGATTTCAAGTATATTTGCCAGGATGCATCATTATGCTCTATCGATTTGAATTTCTTCAAAGCAAGCCGATCACCCAATTTGGGCAGTGACATCTTGGATTTTGGTCAATTTTCAGAAATATCTCAAAATGTTCTCTGAAACTACTTTGGGGATTGATTCAAAAATCATGGAATATCATCTAGGGCAAGAGCTTAACCGAATGGGTCAGGCAGAAATTTGCGAGATATGATTTGGAACTAAGGGCCATTAAAATTTAATCAAGTGCAGTTAATACATAAAGAAACATTGCTGCTGTGTTCCTGTTACAATTCTGGTCAACTCTTTAGGGATCTACTTATAGCCGAGTTGAAATGCCTATGTTGCAGGTGAGTGATACAGGCCCCTTGGGTCTCTTGTTTATCATGCAATTTTGGTTCCCTAAGCATTTAAAAACTATTTAATGAGTCTTGGAAATTTCATGACACATAATGGATAATATCATACCTGCTGGGAAATATCATTATCATAAAACTAGCATTTAAAAATGGTGACATTTTTAGGGCATTCTATATAAACCATGGATGACATCATCATACCAGTGTAATGCGGTCAGCACAATTGCAATTGTAATTTGCATTAACGTGCAAGTTTCCAAACAATAACACCTGAGAGGAGAACATAGACTCCGCCTAGGCTTATACCCCGATTGCCAGACAGCATAATTTCCAATGATGCTCTATACAAGATGTGTAATACGTCGCCGCTGTGTGTAAAAGTCGGCCAGCAAAGACGGTCCATGTTTGGCCATGTGCTAAGGATGCCAGAAGAGACACCAGCACAGAGAGCCCTGGAATTTGCCCTACTCTGAGCCATAATACTCATAAATCAGCTAAGCGTGCTACGAGGTGACCTCAAGAAATCAGGCCTCGGTACACTCAAATCAAGACTGGACCTGAGGAAGCTAAGGATTTTGGCTGAGGACAAGACACAGTGGGCAAAAGAGAAGGACGGATTACAGCTGTATGATGATTCTACCACTACAGCCGGAGAATTCAGTAATCATACATACATACCTAGGCTTGCGGAACTGGAACTGATAAATTTCAAGATTTGTTTCAAGGTGGAATATCACAATACTATTGTCATAGAAACTGTTAACATGCTTAAACATGTTTTTCCTTGCCAATATTTCACTTCAAAATAGGAAACAAGTTTTGTTATTTTACAAATAAACATTTTAATGTACCTATAGGAATAGGTGATTTTGAAAGCTCTGATTGTATATGCATATAATGTGGCTCCAATATCCGAATCATAATGTGGATGAGTATGAATCGGTTAAAAATTCTTTTTGTATATATTGCAATAATTAGGACAAATATATGAAACCGGTTGATGACTGAATTATTCGTATATTTTGGGATATTGCCAGTCTTTAACCCTTTAACACTCATATCGGCCAAAAATGGCTTCTGCAGTGGTCTTGAGAAATGTCCATTTGCAGACCAAAAGAATAGTATTTTTCAAAATTTACCACTGGAATGACTGGCTCGATTAGTTGTGACATCGAAACACTGCACAATTTGTAGCTCATCTGGCCGGAAAGGCCAAGTGAGCTTATGCCATTGTGACCATCCGTCGTGTGTCCGTCCGTCGTTTCATCGTACGTCCATCAATCTTTCCTTTAAAACAATTTCTTCAGAAGAACAACTGGACCGATTTCAATTAAATTTGGCAGAAACCATCCATAGGCCATAGGGATCCAAGTTTGTTCAAATGAAGCCGATCTGCCAATTCGACCGACGACCATCTTGGATTTTGGCCGATTTTAGGAAACGTCTTTAAAAATCTCCGAAACTGCTTGGGGGATTGATGCAAACCGAGTTTGTTCAAGGGAACTTGATCGGTCAAATGGTTCAGCGGCCATCTTGGTTGACTTAGTTTTAGAGAAAACGACTTCTCCAGAACCACTGAAGGGATCGGGTTGAAATTTGGCAGATAGGATTAGGGACTAAGCTAAGGGCCATTAAAGTTTGTTCAAGGGAAGTTGATCCGTAAAAAAAACATGGCCACCGTGGGCCAATCAAAATGTAGGGTGTTTGGCAGCCATATTGGTTTTTTTTATTTAATGGATTTTGAGGCTGAAATTGGTTTTATATATTTTTGGATATTCTGAGCTCAAATTTGCCATTTTCAAAACTGTCGGATAAACGGTTTGACAGCTATCTTGGATTATTTTCCCGCCAAAGGCTCCCATACTAAAGCAATGGGAAATTTAAAATGTCTTTTAGGCAGATTTCAATTATATTTGGCAGGAAACATCCTTACGGGATAGGGATCCAAGTTTGTTCAAATGAACCAGGTCGTCCAATTTGGCCGTTGGCCATCTTGGATTTCAGCCGATTTTAGGATACATCTTTAAAAATCTCCGAAACTGCTTGGGGGATTGATGCAAACCGAGTTTGTTCAAGGGAACTTGATCGGTCAAATGGTTCAGCGGCCATCTTGGTTGACTTAGTTTTAGAGAAAACGACTTCTCCAGAACCACTGAAGGGATCGGGTTGAAATTTGGCAGATAGGATTAGGGACTAAGCTAAGGGCCATTAAAGTTTGTTCAAGCGAAGTTGATCCGTAAAAAAAAACATGGCCACCGTGGGCCAATCAAAATGTAGGGTGTTTGGCAGCCATATTGGATTTTTTTATTTAATGGGTTTTGAGGCTGAAATTGGTTTTATATATTTTTGGATATTCTGAGCTCAAATTTGCCATTTTCAAAACTGTCGGATAAACGGTTTGACAGCTATCTTGGTTCTTGGTATATTTTCCCGCCAAAGGCTCCCATACTAAAGCAATGGGAAATTTAAAATGTCTTTTAGGCAGATTTCAATTATATTTGGCAGGAAACATCCTTACGGCATAGGGATCCAAGTTTGTTCAAATGAACCAGATCGGCCAATTTGGCCGGTGGCCATCTTGGATTTCAGCCGATTTTAGGATACATCTTTAAAAATCTTCTTTTCCGAAACCACTGGGGGAAACGATTCAAAACTCATGAAACATCAGCTAGGGCAAGAGGTAAGCCAAGTTTGTTCAAGAGGACTTGATTGACCAAATGGTTCAGTGGCCATCTTGGATGACCTAGTTTTTCCGAAAACAACTAGAACCACTGAAGTGATCAGGCCGAAATCGGGAAGATATGATTAGAGACTAAGGGCCATTAAAGTTTGTTCAAGGGAAGGTAATCCGTCAAAAAACATGGCCACTGTGTACCAATTAAAATGTAGCATGCCCGGCGGCCATATTGGATTTTTTATTTGGTGGATTTTGAGGCCGAAATTGAGTTTATATATGTTTGTAGGTATTCTGATTTCATATTTGCCATTATTGAAACTGTTGGATGAACGGTTTGGCAGCCATCTTTGATCTTTTTCCTGCCAAAAACTCCCATACTAAAGCAATGGGAAATTTAAAACGTCTTCTCGAGAACCACTGGACCGATTTAAAGTACATTTGGCAGGAAGCATTCTTAGAGCATAGAGGTACATGTTTTTTCAAACAAAACCGATCAGCCAATTTGCTTGGCGGCCATCTTGGATTTTGATTGATTTTTAGAAATATCTTTAAAAATCTTCTCCGAAACCGCTTAGTGGGGGGATCAATTCAAAACGCATGAAATATCATCTAGGGCAAGAGCTGCACCAAGTTTGTTCAAAGGAACTTGATTGGCCAAATGGTTTGGTGGCCATCTTGGATAACCTATTCTTTGCCAAAACGACTCCAGGACTACTGAACGGATTGGGCCGCAATTTGGGAGATATGATTAGGCACTCATAATTTGTTACATCCGCAGAGGAAACTGAGATCTGGGATTCCGCTGAATTCCTGGCATTTGGGATGTGAGTGTTCTACCACCAGACCAGCATCCAGAGGACAATAATCCTCTCACCAGGCAGGCTTTCAATCATCCATCCGCCTCACAACCACACGAATTGACTGGAATTTTAACGTGTACATTCCAGATATTAAGAGGATACTTTAAAATTTTTGTGAGATCCCTCCTGTTAGATAACTAGGCACTCGCAAGTATGTAGTTTTTATTATTGTCACGCATTAGTTCTATGAACCCTGTCTTTGACGACGCATTGGCACCAGAATGTAGCTCATTCATCATCTGTAATGTAATTTTACCTTTCAATTTTTCGACCTAAGTGGGGTTGGAACCTGGCAATTCTGCGGCACCTGTCGCCTAGCGTTTGGGAGGTGAGTGTTCTACCACCAGACCAGCAGCCAAAGAACAATAATCCTCTTTCACCAGACTAGCTTTCAACCACCTGTCTCACAACCCGACAAATTGACTAGAATTTTATGGTGTAAATTCCAGATATTCTTACTTTTACATTTTTTGAGATATTGTCAACGCACTGGCTCAGAATTTTCAGAACTGAAAAAATTCTTGTTTATTTTATTACCTGAGAGTTGTTATTTTGTTCAAGAGACGCCATATGGCCTGATTGTTACACAATGATAAATCATTGAATGATATTTTGAAAATTATTGAGTCGCTTTTACCAAGATGTCACATAGATTCAGGATTTCGGATTGTATGTGAGAATAAATGGGATAATTGTGTGTGTGTGTGTGTGTGTGTGTGTGTGTGTGTGTGTGTGTGTGTGTGTGTGTGTGTGTGTGTCCATGTGTGTGTGTGTCCATGTGTGTGTGTGTGTGTGTGTGTGTCCATGTGTGTGTGTGTGTGTGTGTGTGTCCATGTGTGTGTGTGTGTGTGTGTGTGTCCATGTGTGTGTGTGTGTCCATGTGTGTGTGTGTGTGTGTGTCCATGTGTGTGTGTGTGTGTCCATGTGTGTGCGTGTGTGTGTGTCCATGTGTGTGTGTGTGTGTGTGTGTGTGTGTCCATGTGTGTGCGTGTGAGGGAGAAAAGGTGTGTGGGGTGGGGTGAGTTTGTGATGGAGGGAGGGAAGGTGCGTGTGAGTGAGGGAATGCTATGGTGTGGGAGCGAGCGAGTTTGTACCATGTGCATATGTATGGATGACTATAGGACCCTATGAGTGTGTGCGCATATGTAGGTAGGCATGCCATACCCGCATGTAGGTAAACAAGAGGACTTCCTCCACACATTTGTATAAGTATGTATGAGTATGGGTAATATCTGGACAGTCGCCACTGTCCTGTGTCTATGGGGACAGTGGACCGTGTGAGAGTGCCTAGATGTATATATGTGTATTAAGATAGAGCAGGATTTATAGGGTATTGTAGGAACTGAAAAATCACTGGAGAAAAGACTCAAGCAACTTCAATAGCAAGTCTAGTGTTACCCTGAAGTGGCGGGACAAGAGGCGGACATAAGGGTGGTTGTTAATAAGCATTGGTTCTCAGAAGACCCTATTGTCAGCTTATCCAGGTCTGTCATGGATAGATCTCATCTAGGTGGCCTGTCAGACGCGCAAGCCTTGCTTGGGGGTGGGGAGGTGGTGGTGTGTTAGATGGGGTGGAGTGACATTCCCGTGGTGCTGAGGGGAATTAATCTGTGGTTAGCCTCCAAAGCAGATGGGACAAACTTGATAGATGAAAAATGAGTGTTGGATGCGGTGCAGTGAGATGGGGTGGTCCCCATTTTTATGTTTTCTAAGTAGGGGTGGTATGGGGTGAGATAGTGGCAGTTCCCATATATTTCTCACCTAGGTAGTGCAGTTGAAATCTGGCCAAGATACACCACAGTCATTCAAATTGCAAGATGAATACAGGAGGAGGAAGGTAATAGGTCCAAATTGCCCACAAAGAGGAAAGGACTGAAAGTATTGTGTGAGTGAGAGGTGGGGTGATTGAAGGAAGCGGGAAGGCAGGAGGGGTGGATCAAGGAATTAGTTTGGGAATACTCGATTGGACCACTCTCAACCCACTATTTGTGGATAACCCAATTAAACACATAGGCAAAACTTTGAGGGCGAAGTCGCAGCTCCCAAGCGACTCTTTTGAGCAGGAAGCTGATCTTCCAAAAGTAGGTCCCATTATAATAATGGTATTTTAGTCTTAACCTGATATTCAGTTAGGAATCTGGTCCCGAATAGTTTTAGCGATGGTTAGAATAAGATCCCCTTTAGGTAAACAGTTGGATACGAAGAAACATGGGAACTCTTTTGGTTGATAGGATGTTGGGACAAGAGAAACTACGAAACCACAAGTTTTACTAGAGACCTTTTTTACAATAGTGATGGACAGACGAATAGACGGCCAGTACAATGGGTGTGACTGAAGGAAGAGTCGGAGGTCACATGATGGAACCTGATGACTGGCCAATAAGAGAGGGGAAAACACTGAGTAAAGCAAATGAGAAAATCCACATATCTCCCTCCCCCCCCCCCCCAAAAAAAAACCCCCAACAACAACATGGTAGCACAAGATCAAACCCGACACTTAAAATAGAAACTGTGCATGCACACACGCACACGCTCGCAAGCACACATGGCGAAGGTGATACCCACAGTCTCACACTCCACAAACCCTAAAGCCTTGACAGCAACCATCACCACTCCCATGCAATAATAGAAGAATACCTCGACTCTAGCTCGGTAAAACTTGGATGGATGTCCTAACAGTTGAGTAGCTAAGATAATAAATGATTAAGGCAACAGATATGAATCTGATCATATGCCGAGAGCAATCTGTAAAGAGTGGGAAGGAAGACAGACACAATAAAGAGTAGGTGAGAGAAGTAAGTGAACAGACAAACAAATAGGGAACAGCCCACGAAAACGAACGAGTAAGTCAATACATAATATGAGCAAAACGGGCGGAGCAAGCATGAAGTAGTAACCCTACAAAACACCTAAGGTAGAATACTCAATTTCCTAACGGCTATATGCTGACCAAGATAGGATGGCTTTTGGGGAATCAAGACTGGAATAGCTGGCCGAGATATCGAGGCAGACACCCTAATGATGACCCCCACAAGTAGTCATCTCTGAGCAAAGAAAGGGACGTTTCTCAAGGCCACGGCTGTAATCTTTTTCAGACGGCTTGGAGTTTTTTTTATGAGACCACCCGCTTCGTGCAATAGTCGCTGAAATGAGAAATCATCATCAGAGGTTAAATAGAGGAGAGGCAGTGACTATTCTGCTGTTCCCGTTAAGGTCGGATATTCAGTTGTCAATAATAATACCATGCGCTCTGTTCAAAAGCCATGATCCCCTGCTGCCATCAAGAGAGTCTTTCGGAACTTACTAAAATCTGTACAAGCATCTCTACTCATGAATCTGTCAGCATGAGTAACCTCAGATGCCGCTACTTCTAGCATACCTTTAGCCGGATATTCGACATGCGTCAACACATCCAGTTCCTTCACCCTGACACCTGTTGGGAGTGTTGTGTACCTGCTGCGTCACCACAAGTTCAACATAGCAGAGCACCATCTGAGAAGCTCTCACAAGGCGTCGGTGGAGTTACAGGCGCCACTGGCAATCCTCAGGGAGGTGGCCGTGAGCTTGGGGTCAAGCTCGACATCGGATGACGGCTCGGGACACCTTCCATGGATGAAGAATATGGCTATGTGGTCTATCATGTCCACATAAACGACAGCAGCGGCGAGGATGAGGACAGAGATCTGTCATTTTATCTCCATCCAACGTCAGTGCACCCTACTCCTTTGTCACTGCTGAAACCCATTTGCAGGGAAAGGAAGGGCACCAGCACGGCGTCCTTGTAGCCAGCCGTATGTAAGCTGGACGCAGTTGCAGCTGCTTCCCAGCCAGTTTCTAAAAGGCAGCACCGGCCTCTTTAGCGAACGGTATGATAGCTCCAGAGGTTGGGAGATTAGCCTCAGAGTTCCGCTGAGCGCCAGGTCCACTCCCTTGGTACCACACAGGTGTCACTGCTGCCCCCTCGCAGACTCCGGGGATGAATCCTCGCCTGCTATGCCTGGGGAGACAACGCTGCCATCTCCATCTATCCCAGCACCAAACTGTGCACCATTGGTGACCGCCATGGCATCACTGTCTCATACAAGGACTCATCACGCACGCTAACATCTCAGGGTCTGTGGCCCACGGACAGACCCTTTGGAGGCGCTTGTCACTCTTATCATAAATGGAAAAACATTTCACCGTCCATCTTTTGGTGTAATGAGGGAGGGACGTGTTAGGTCTTTCCAGCGCATGTGCCATCTGTAAATAAATTTACAATATCAAAACTGTTGTTGGCGTTCCTTAAGCATGCCCTATATTATTGGCCCAAGCGCTCTGACCTGTTCGAATTTGCTATACTTAACTTCACTGTCATCACGCTGACACTTCTTAAACGGGACCAGTCCATTGGCCAAAGGTGCCCACACGATTCCATTTACAAATTCTGTTTCTTGTTAGAAAATGTATTAGAATAATTTTCACCCCTGTTCTTGATACACGAAGCACTTAGTGTTCAACCTATATAACTATTAACCTGTTGACAAATCATGTCACCCATCATGTAGCACAATGCGCGCAAGTGAGTACTGTATGCTTTGAGAAAATGTCTTAAATATTATCATGTCCTCGTACCGCATGAGCGCAAGTTCTGCTAGCGCTGCAAAATTGCGTTATCCATTTTCCTAACTATACCATACCATAAGTAACCATAAATTGGTACTGAACGCAGAATTTCTCCTATATGTCCAGATCTTCATTCTCTTCATCAGTGTCTACAATTACTTGCATAGTGTGCCTCGGAGTATCGATTTAGGCCTTATAGTTGTAGAGGATTCTTGGCGTTGCCAGTGCTTGTCTAGCCACTTCTCAAAAGTTTTTGCAGTCGGTGCGTTGATCACATCCTCTGTCAGGCTGTTCCATGGTTCAGCTATTCTGATTGCAAAGCTTTGCTGCCGCAGTCTCATCTTTGCTCTTTTCTTGAACACCTTTAGGCTGTGCCCTCTTGTTTCCGAGTCGCTCAGTGGGATATCTGGGCTTACTCCATGGTCATATTTATCATAGAGAATCTTGTACATTATCACCAGTTTACATTTATCAGGGTGGAACCTCAGTAGCCAGTCATCTGGCCAATCTTGCAGTCTATAGAGATCATGTAGATTTACTTGGTCTGCCCCACCCCTTATCTGGTGGAACACTTTTGTGTCGTCTGCATACATGAATGCATCTGTACACAATCTCTGGCAGGTCATTTATGTACAGCATGAACAGCACCGGGCCAAGGACACTACCCTGTGGGATCCCACTAAGAACGTCTGACCACGATGACATTGTGCTGTTTACCACTGTTCGCTGCTTACGGTTGAGCAGAGATGACTGTATCCATTTGTGTACGTTACCAGTTATCCTGTAACTAACAAGTTTATCCAGAAGCCATCCGTGTGAGACCGTATCGAACGCTTTCATAAAATCCAAGTAGATCACATCGATGTTGCCTCCCTCTTTCAGGTACTCTGACCATTTCTCCAAGACCTTCAATAGTTACAAGGATGTTGATCTTCCCGAGATAAACCCATACTGTCTGTCGCTGAACATGTGATTTCTCTTCATGTGATTTATGATCTTGTCTGTGATGATAGTCTCCAGTACCTTACATAGAATACATGTAAGACTGACCGGTCTATGGTTGCTAGCCAGCTTTCTGCTGCCCTTCTTGAAGAGTGCTGTTATTGTAGTTGTTTTCCACTCTGCTGGGATCTTTCCGTTGCTTAGCGACGTATTAAAAATCATTTGTAGGGGTCTACTCAGTACTGCTGCCAATTCTTTTTATATTCTTGGGTGAACTGTATCTGGCACTTTAGACTTATACACTTTTAGATTCAGAAGCCTCTTCATCACTGTTTCTTTGTTTTAATCTGCTCTAAGGGGTGGTCGTATTCTTGAGTTAGTGCTGCTGGTCCCTGTCTCTCCGGCTCAATAGTAAAAACACTTGAAAAGAATTTCACCAAAACATTACATTTCTTCTCATCAGTTTTTGTTAAAACCTCTTCGCCAGATTCCGTTGTCATTACCCAGTCTGCGATAGTGGTTGAAGTTTTTAGTATACTTTTTTACATACTTCCAGAAGTGCTTCGGGTTAGATTTAGTGCTTTTTGCTATAGCCTTCTGGTCTCTGGATTTTTCTTGTTAGAGCTCTCACTCTGTTACGTTTTCGCGTGTATGCTCGATGCATCTCTGGGTCTCTTGTTTCGGTATAACGCTGCCAGCATCGCCGTTTCTTTCTAATCACCTTTATGATTGTCTTGTCCAGTGTTGTACTGCCTTTTTTCGCTTGTGATTGTGCTGTGACTGTATTGTTTGGTATAAACTCCTTTTCTGCATCTCATAAGATATTGATAAATATACCCCGCTGCTGCTCAACATCATTTTCACATGCTGCCAGTTTCTCTTCCCAGTCTATATCTAATGCTGCTCTCATCCCAGGATAGTTTCCCGTATCATAGAAGAACTTCCTGAATGTTCGGCTGTACACATTTCTGTAGCATTTAAATGTGAAGTTCAATACAGAGTGGTCGCTGGATCCTAATGGTGGGTCATGCTCGACTCCTACCATCCCCTCTTCATTTGTCAATACTAGGTCTAATAGATGTGGCTCATCCGTCCCTCTTCCTCTAGTTGGTTCTGTGGCGCGCTGATACAGGTTATTATCCCTCACTACCTCTATAAACTGGTACTTATTTGTATCTCTGTTGTCGCCAGGTGACCTCCATAAGTCCCAATCTATGGACAATTAAAGTCACCAATTATTATTAGATGAGAAGAGTTTCTCGAAGCCACCTCTGCTATTAAGTTTCTCAGTCGGTCTTCTCCCTCAACACAACAACTCGGCCTTTTATACACACATCCCAACAATAGCTCCTCGTTCTCACTCCATAAGTCCCAATACATATCTGGATAATTAGTCACCAGTTATTAGATGTGAAGAGTTTCTCGAAGCCACCTGTGCTATTAAGTTTCTTAGTCGGTCTTCCTCAACACAACAAGTCAGGCTTTTATACACACATCCCAATAATAGTTCCTCGTTCTCCCTCAGTCGGATGGCAAACCGTGCTGATTCTTGGTAGTCTGTAGCAACAGCTGTCCATCTTGCTTCCAGGTCAAATTTAGTGTAAATAACGATGCCCCTGCCAATGTGTGTGCTCATATTTGTTAAAAACATTTTGTAGCCATCTAATTTTAAGTCTGGTTCCATAAGCATGAATCGTGTTTTCTTGGGCTTCACCTCAGTGACTGCAATTATGTCTGGTGCTGCATGAATGCTAGTGCATCTGCTGCCTTTAGTTTTTTGTATCTTTTTAATTATTTTATTACCTGGCGGCCCTCTCACACAGTAACTATACTTTCCAGACTTGTCTACCTCCTCTTTCAGCTTACCCTCTCCGAATAGCACCCATGTCTCATCTCTGTGCTTGTGTGAGGTGATGATCGATGCTGAAATGTTTAAATGGTTCTTCTGCATATCTTAGCTTATTCACACACTCGTCGTTGTTACGGTTATTACACTCTTTTTCAACAAGTCATTTTTATTCCTGATTTTCTGAAAAACATGTTTTATTCACTAAAATCGTTCTTGAAAACTTATCTGGTGTGTTACTTCGCAGAGCATCTGCTCAAAACATATCAGTCCTTGTTTTCACTTTTAAATGTAAAGGAAATTCACCAAATTTGCCAACTTAAAGTTCGTGTTGCACATTAGAAAGTAGGAATAAACTCACTAATCCTCTCTTGTTCGTCTTAAACTCTGCACGGAGCAGCTGGGAAGGGGATACTATTGAGAGAATTCACTATGTTTGGACTTGGTAAATCTTAAAACCTAACCAGAGATGCACTACGAATGTTAAACACGCCAACCTATATGTCACTAAAAACCTCAAATATCCAAGTAATCACTTCTATTCTTGATCAGTCTATGAGTAGCTAATATAGCGGACTCGGGTAATAACTTTAACAATGACGAATTATGCTAATGACCGCTAGAAAGCTAATTTATGTGAAGTGATTATGTTGAATTTGTGTAAATCATTAATAGGTGCATGAATTCAGATATTCAGGGATACAAGTTAAAGTAATCCCGCTTCAAAACGAAGGGTTACTAGGCATGATCTTTCCGCCAAACGATCAACTTTTTATATTAAAATAGTGCATTGTTTTGTAAACATCAACCGTAAGCAAGTCCAGACTCATTAGACAAAACTACGGACTCGGTTCTGAGACAAGGAGCAAGTTCAGAATCGACTCCTAGCATGCACAACTAATTGTAACCAATGAGCAATTGGGGAAACTGTTTCTCCGAGACCAATACAACACATTCGCAAGTAAGACATGATATCACCAGCCCTTTATATGGCGCTACAGCCATAAAAATCACAAGTTCATTTCATCGGCTCGATCAGAGCATATGGCTCACAACACTCCCATTCTGGTAGGATAGGCCCAATAGTGTGCCAACAACGCCATATAGGCCAAGTGCAGGACTGTACTACGTAGTACTGTCTTGTGCAGTTAGCGTTCATGCGCAGACTATTTCTGGGGCGTTCCAGGCATTACTGACGCCAGTTAACAGGCTTAGTTTGTTTCTCATAATGGATTCTACCAGTTCCTTTGACATTCGTACAGACATAGGCTATTTTCCGTGGCACACTTGTACTCTCTGTGCCAGCTAACAGACTTCCAAACGTCTGTAAGGGACTGTGAGACTAAGTATTTTGTAACCTCCGGGGGTATGCGCTCATCCGTCCGCATATTTTGTTCCGCAGCACCGCATGTACATGATGCGCAGTTTGGTTGGTTAGCATCAGTTCTCGGGGTTACGGATCTTGTTTCGCGACTCCGGAATATACAAAGACCGACTTCTAGAGCCGGTGGAACAATAACGTTCCAGTGGAGCCATGTGACCATTGCCGCTGAGATTGAACCACGCCATCTCATCCCGACTGTTCATGTCACCAGTATGGCGGTCCATTAATCAATTTAGGAGTCTAGACATAATTAATAAAATGATATAAATCCAGACAAACAATGCTACTCTTTTGCTAGAATGAGAGAGAAAATATAGTACATAGAACTAAGTTGGTGTCTTGTTTATCGTGGGCTTGTCAGCGGTACCTCACCGATCTCTAAATCTGCGAGGTATCTATGCAAGGGAGAGTCCTACCATGGTCACTTATGAAGTTTAATATAACCCGTTATACCCCTAGCAAAATATTATTCTTGCGAGAGGCAAGTGCCTCGCGCAGGCCTCCATCACAGGAAGATGCCTTCAACGCCGAAGTGGAGGAAGAGAGCTGGCAAAAAGGGTTACTCTCTTGTTCAAACATATACTATGTGTGTAATGTGTACAACCTAGTGAAACTCTATGTTATTGTGATGTACGCTGAATTGCGTGAAGATGTGGTGGATGATTTCCAGAGAATTCAATACCGTCACCTTATGTAGGTTAAAGATACTGCATTGGTAGTTGCCACTTTATTTATGCGGCCCTTCTGCTACATCCTAAACTAACCTTTAGTTGTTAGGTCCATGTTCCATGCTTAGCCCGCAAGTGCCAGGGATTTCTACCTATCTTTTAAATACATGAGCCTGACTGGTGGAAATGCTCGGTTTCCATGTGGTCACCTTACGGATCATCCCCCTCAGATAGACAGCGGGCGGACATGTCACGGTGCGGCAGCTCCAGAATCATATAACGATCCAGTTACTTACTACACCGCAACCACATACAACATCACTATGACAAGACATATTTACATAGGCAATTGAAAAGAGCATGTATACTTTATGGGGGGGGGGGGGGAGGAGACGGATATCCATTTATAGTGAACTTCCTGTGAGGATGTGGTGGGTTTCAAGACTGCCCCCAGTCACTGTGAAGAGTTAGAGGGAGATCCACGTCCCATTCGTCAACTGGTATGTCGGGGACAGATCATGTGGGATCCAAACCCGGGGACTAATGCACTGCTGGCTGGTCAAAATAATGTTTTTGCAGTGCTTCTTACTTTGGCATGGATATTTACGCTAACTCTGGTATCCGAGGATACAGAGGGTGTGTTTGCGGAATTGACACTAGTCTTCACCGCTCGGAAACCCCAATATTTTCCAGAGTTGGATCGCACCAACGTGTTGAAGGGAGGTCCAGACAATTATAAACTTTGTGGCTGGACACGCATAGGAAGAGACAATCGCTCCTATATTAATAAGGAGGCCCTATGGTATATGGCCAATATATACCACCTAGCCGGTGCGCTGTGCTACATATCCTCTACATCCGGAAAATAGACGTACACAAATGGCTCCTAAAGAGCGATTGTCCTTAACTACTTTTTAAACCTATCCTATTGAGCTAAAATAGCCAGGTTTAGTCGATCTTGTGTCAGGTTCGCTTAGTGAGAACCTGATCAGTGACCTCAGTGAAAAAGTGATACTGGGGGAAAAAGGTGATGCAGATTTATTGTTGCTGTATAGTGTAGCCCAGCGTACTGCTGTCCTATTATTTTATATAAAATAAACAAAGATAACTAGGATGGCTGCTGCCATATATATATATATATATATATATATATATATATATATATATATATATATATATATATATATATATATATATATATATATATATATATATATATATATATATATATATATATATATATATATATATATATATATATATATATATATATATATTTATATATATATATATTTATATATATATATATATATATATATATATATATATATATATATATATATATATATATATATATATATATATATATATAAACTAACCATCACAGCATTGACAATAAATAAGGTCACTCGACCTTGCGGTGCTGGTTAGTCATAAGCACAAAAAAATAAAATGTGTTCTCAGACGACTGGTTGGTACCTATTAGGCATCAGTACCTACAAATAAGTATAAAAATACAATAATATAAAATTACAGTTAGATGAGTACCTATTAGTCATCGGTACAGAAAAAGTTCATAGGTCATTAGATGATGCGTCACAGATGAGGAACGTGAGATGGCATGATTCTGAAGTTGCTGGTCAATATCCGAAAGTAAACTGGATGCGGCTCACTCTCAAAGATGGTGAAGAAGAACGATTGTGGATGTCTACTAGATAGTCATATCATTTTCAAAGTCCCACTAGACTGTGGTCTAAAAGTTAAATGTTACACACGATACATTGCGCGGAGTTTGATTACCACTTTTGCGTGGTCCAGCAGATCTGACGAGTCATCCACCAAGAATCACCACTCGTTCTACATACTACGAGTTCGTTACATTGGGGCCACAAGGCCCATCCGCAGGAAGGCTCCTCTGAAGTTGTTGGAAGTGGTGGTTCCTTCTTGTTTAGTTCATTTGCCCTCGGGGGTGGTCCTCCCGAGAGCATTCAAAAGATTAGATGCAGCGGTTGTGGGCCAGAGATTCAAGATCTCTAAGCCGGCCGACACCACTGCAGTTACGATGAAACCAGATACAGCAAGCAGATGCCGGCGTCTCATAACTCTCTGGCCACACAACCTTCCCCCTTCTCTCTCGTTGAAGTGTGGTTTCGATTCTCAGTTCTTCGCTCCTTTTATGCACCTCATGGCATCATAAGTAGAACGCCCAGCCAATCAGCGAGCGATCTGTAGCCAATCACCGTGTGAGCTCCAAGGGCAAGGACATTATCACGTGATAAACATCCTCCCTCTTCACTCAGTATATACACCCTTTTTTATGACGTTTTCAATATTTTGAGCATAATATAGGGAGAAAAATAAGGATAACTCGGTTATTTCTGATCCGATTTCTAACAGTCTTGGATTCATCGTTTCATTCCGGTCCTGATAAGTACCAAGTACCGGGGATGGAATAATTTAAAGAACTTATATGCACCAACTCGGTACATTTATAGTATGCATTCTCTCCCAACACTGACGTGCCTTGTCAGGCAAGCTCTGACGCGTGCTACGCGATCTTACAAACAGTTAATTTAGAAAGACTCTTATATGTCTTTATATATACACCTGTGCAAAAGTTAAGCACCAGCAAAAACAATAGAACGTAGAAACATGATGGTACAACTAGGCTGCCATACTTTTTGTCCCCGCATTAGCTGACATAATTCCAAGTACGAAATGCACATGCATGCATGACTTCACGCCGCTTGATGTCCGTGCGTGGCGGGAAACAGCACACGTGTTCAGTTATGTAAAAGTCCAGTTTGAGGTGTAGAACATTACATACAGATTTAGGCGACAAGATTAGGAATTTTGTGTTCATGACCGTGGTTTATTTGTACAGAGAGAATTAGCTCTTGATTGTGAACCGCTATGGCAAGACGAAGGTTAAGTGATCGTGTGAAATGGCAAATCATAGGCATGCATACCACTGGTATGTCATGCAGAGAGATTGGCAGACAGCTGAACATTAACCATACTGTAATCAGTCGTTTGATTGCAAAACATGGGCAAACTAGCGAGGTGAAGGACAGGCCTAGATCTGGAAGACCGAAGAAGACTACTGCCCGTGATGATCGAGCCCTAGTACGCCTTGTTAGGAGATCTCCATTCACCAACAGCAGAGTGCTCAGCCAGCAATGGGAAACACGCAATAGAGTGTCAATGTCTACCGTCAAAAGGAGACTGTATGCTGCTGGCATGAAAGCTAGGAGACCTGTCAGACGTCCTCTCCTCACTGCACACCACATAGAGGAGCGTCTGAGGTGGTGCAACGAAAGAAGACACTGGAACATGAGATCCTGGAGACGGGTACACTGGTCCGATGAAAGTCGGTTCCTGCTTCATGCCACAGATGGTCGAACTCGTGTATGGAGGTCCAGACGCACGGCGTACGACCAACGTAACATCATGGAAGAGGTTCCATTTGGTGGAGGTTCCGTTATGATATGGGGGTGCATCTCATTTGATTGTAAGCTGGATCTGTTGACTGTACCTGGAACACTAAATAGACAAAGATATCAAGATTCCATACTGGATAGAGTTGTGGTCCCTCATTTTGTAAATCATGCACCTGGAACCCACCCTATATTCATGGATGACAACGTCCGACCACATCGTGCTAGAGCTGTGCATGAATACCTCCGCCAGAATGCCATCGAAACCCTACCATGGCCAGCAAGGAGCCCTGACATGAACCCTATTGAGCATATCTGGGACATTCTGGGAAACATGGTGAGAAGGAGGGATCCTCCTGTGCAGAACCTACAGGAATTAACAGACGCACTCCATCTTGAATGGCAACGAATACCACAATGGCGTATCAGTCGGTTGGTGACCAGCATGAGACGTCGTGTCCAGGCCGTCATCCAGGCACAAGGTGGATATACCCGGTATTAATAATGACAGTCTCAAACTCGTGCACAGATGTTAAACTTCGTTTTAAGACACCAGTAATGACAATCTAGCCACGTGTGTCAACTGTAGGGCAATAGTTGTCAGTTGTGTCAACGTAACCATATTCAGGCCTCGTTTTCAAGTTCAAACAAAAACATACAGTGTTTCCCCACCATCATAATCAGCATTCCCCTAGTTGCATTATTACCTCTTGCACTAAGATGGATGGGTACATAAATGTTTATGCTATTGCTTTCTTCATAGCACATGAATATACCCTCGCATGTGCGTAAAAATAGGGTGGTGCTTAACTTTTGCACAGGTGTATATATACGCATACTATCCTACTAAGGGATGTGTGCTCGGAATGTACCCGGGACAGCCGACCCATACCCAGCTGAGCTGGGATGGGTAGTACCTGTCCGAACAATCCGCACTACATCACCCCCTCCTAGTTTGACACCCATGGCAAACGATACCGCAATGCGGATCGAGAGCATGGGAGCACGCTGGGCGAGAATTATAGACTTCTCGAGCAGGCATGTAGCCAAAAGGAGTAGTGACATGAGAGACGCGTACTTTAACAGAGAAGAGCACATAGAGGTGCAAAAGAGTTTGTGATGGAAGTATGCTTTTGATTTTGATTTTTGGCCTGGTATATATTTCCAGGCCTTTTTTTGTTATCGCAGTGCGTGCTCTTATTTTATTTTAGTAAAATGATTCCTAAAACAATAGCTCGCATGGGTGCCCTCTAGATGACGGACAATTAGATTTCCATCGAGAACGCCCAAGCTCCAACGTACCTGAATTACAGTGCTATGTAAAAATCTATTTAATATAAAAGATATATATATGTTTATATACATATCACAATACAGTAATTATGTATGCATGCCAATATATGTGGACATACATGCAGTGTGGCCCATTTTGGGCGGGTCCGCATGGATAGCTCTCGCCATCCACAACTCCGTCTCGCTATGCTAAAACGAGAAGAAAATTAATAATAAGAAAAATAGTATATAATAAGGTTTTAAAAAGTCTATCAGACAGCCCCAGCAATAGCTGGGATGGCATGATAATAAAAGGCATATTCGCTGTGGTATGCTGTATACTTACACCGCAGAAAGTGTATATACTGTAGTCAGCCTAGGGACGGGATTTCAATTTTTTTTAAATATAGTAATAAGAAAAAAGATTTAAAAAATAAAACATAATAGTTCACATTTCTGCACACCTAATCAAACATTCTGCTGCATCCATGACAATAGTGGCCACAGGTGTTCACCGAAAGGTTACCCCCAGCACGTCTGTATAAGCTGGTCATGGGGCGTGATCCACCGGTGCTGATATAGTGTTGCTCATATTCTCTGCACTAGTGTCTGAAGATTTTGTGGATAAATTTAACACAGGCAGTGCGGTGGTGACGATGATGCTGGATGCTCACGATTGTAGTGGCGGTGGTTGCTGTCATTACTGTGGTGGTCATGGTGTTGACTGGTGGTCTATTGTGGAACGCAGTGATGATGTGACTGGAGGTAGTCTGTTGCTGCGGATAGTTTTCAGATTTTTGTGGCCTGGATAAGTCTGCTTGCGGGTGTACGAGTTACCGCTTGGATGTCTTGTTGATATGCTATGCGATGCTTCCCCGATCATGGTCTGTCCGGCGTGATAGCTTTCCTAATGGCTGGATCTATAGATGCAATGGTGCTGCCCATGGGTGTCGGAGTACTGGTGCTGTATGTGGAAATCGTGTTGCTGTTTTTTATTAGGCTGATCTCCTCGTCGATCATTAAACCTGATCATGTCATTCGCCCTGAGATGCAACCAGAGTACCAGGCTCATAAGCGGGACTGGCTAGCTTGGGACAAATGGTCTGGACGGACTCTGGGACTGTTCAAGCTCGAGTTTGAAGGTTCTCGTGGCATCGCTCTCTGCTCCAAATGCTACTATGTGGAGAGCACAGCTGCACGTAAGTGCTCGGCTACGGGAATGTCAAAGCGGCAGAATGAGATCTTTTGGCAGAGGTTCCACAGTGCCCTACATGGCGGGGTGAACAGAGCTAAAACCCGAGGCCTACGCATACGCAACCAGGGTATGGTGGCGTATGAGCAGGACAAACTTGGACTCTCCGCTTACTATGATAAGTGCCATGTGCTGCCAGATGTTGTCCATACCGAGCCCATCGAGTATCATGTTAGCACCCTAGGGGGTGGTACCTGTGTGTCTGCAGGACTAGCTGAAGCTCTTCTACGACAAATGGTCGCCTAAGCACTGTGCTGGCGTGCCAGGTAGTACAGTGTAGGCTGCCGCTCCGCCGCCACAAGCATGTGAACATCAATGGACCAGTTAGGATCTGTTGCATGCCATCGACAACCTTCCAGCTCAGCAGGCTCATACAGGTACCGAACCAGAGCATCAGGTGGTAGGCACTCCTCTCCCTTGTTTGCTCCTCTAGAGCTGTGACTGGCAACAGCAGAGTGTCTGATAGCCTCTACCGGCTTCCTCCCGATTAGCCTAGTAACCTCGGCATTTGATCTCTCCACCACAGCAGGCAGCCCTCTCACCCATACTCTAGAACGTTCACTCGGCGCAGCCATTTCCTGGGCGTATTGGTGTGGGAACAGTCTCTCTGCCTGTGTCCACTTCCACCGCTCAACGATAGCCTGGGCACAGTGATGCCCTACCTCGCCTCACCTCGCCTAACTGCCACATCGTGTTTCCGCATGAGGGATGCAGTCTCACCTCTGAACTCCTTACCCTCATCCACCTGCAACAATTCTGGCCACTGGAGGGGATTTTCCGAAGCCTCATATACACCCTGGAATGCCTGGGCCACCTGGTCAGCTGACTTGTCTGTGAGCGGTGCTGTAGCCTTGTACCTGCTGGCGACATCGACGATGGTGAGGGCATACTTGTAGGTATTACGACCAACAGAGTCGTGTGGAAGGAATAGAACATCTGCCTGGTGAACTCTGTTCAGGACAGTTTCATTGAAATTGGCATGCCTGATGTGCTGTGGACGAGGTCTGTATATCTGCCACATCGCCTGGCAGCTGAGCCACTGGCTAACTGTCTCCAATGTGAAGTTGTGACCCTTGCGACGTGCAGCCTCGAGTAGTTGAGGGGGCTCACGGTAATATCCACCAGGCTGAGAGCAGAGTTCCTCAAGAAAGACGGTTGATTACATCACTGACGTCCACTCCCGTCCTGTCATGCACGGCCTGGGTGATTTTATCACTGACGTCCACTTCTCTCCTGTCACGCGTGGCCTGGGCGAACTCTAAACAGATGAACAGACGGCCGTCATTCATTCGACTATCACTGAAGACCTCCTCAAACACCTCCGTACACCGGCGTCTAGTCTCTGCTGGATCCTCACTGAACGGTAGTTTATCGATTAACCCTCGGAAGTTAAGTATCTTGACGAGGTCGTACAGAGATGCCATCCTTATATAGCACAGCTTAAATGTTCGGTGGGCCAGATGGCCCTCGCTATTGCAATGTATGGTAGCAAAAGGCCTGCGACGCCGAAGAACGTACCTACTCATGAGGCGATGGCTGGTATGGCTTCAGAAATCTTCTCCACACCATGGAGAGCATTGTTGGCGATCTTGCGGACCGTCTTGCCAGCCTTCATTGTGAACAGAGTGATCAGAGCCCCAACTGCTGCCTGCGGCCCGATAGAACCGTTTACGTAAGTGCAATAGATTCCTTTCGCTCTGTGTACTAGCTTGCGGGATTCAGGCTCTACTTCATCATACTCATGACTGACCTAGTAGTCTGCATCATAATCCTCCTCATCATAGTCCTCCTCATAGTCTTCATCATCTATATCCTAGACTGGATCTTCATAAGCCTCTGGTTCATACATATCCATCGCTGGGAGCAGCTATATAGTAGCTTTAAACTGTAGACTATAGCATGCCATCCGCAATCTTGAATGTGGGCGTGTTTGCCTTAGCGAACTGGGAACTCAGCTTCGCCGACAAGAAGGCGGCAGAGGTCGAGCGTGAGCGTCATAACCTGAAGCTGTCTAAGGAGAAATTTGAATACAGCAAAGCACTCGAGCATATGCACCAGAGGGAGGCAAGCCGACAACAACTCCGAGCTCAGGCCAACCAGCTCATCAAAGAGGCAGATGAAAGTATCGATGAGTACTACGAGGCTGTATCTGAGCCAATGCTCGACTATGAAGCATTGACAGGTCAGAAGACAGCAGAGCTTATAGTAGTGGTGGCAGCTGCAGCTGTGATGACAGGAGTCATGCTCTACGCACGCTCAAGCTGAATGCCTGATGTGTTCGACACGCATACCTTAGCATAGCCAAAGTAAAGTACCGTCACACCTAATGAGCGAGTCCCAGCTATGAGGTTTCTGATGTTGAAGCTGAGCTGGTTGCTCTGATTAGGTGGGATTTTCCTGCCCCCCGAGGTGGGGACAGCCCTCGAATGCCATGTCGAGGTCATCGCTTCCACTGGTTAGTCGCAGAAGTGCATATGACTTAGTTTTCTGTCTGTAGAGTCGGCAGTCAGTCAGCTCGCGTACCTCACCAAGAACATTGGTCCCAGCAACCACAAGCTTGAAGTTGTCTAGCTTATCCACCTGCTGGATGGCTCCTCCCTTCTGAACCAGGACTGCAACAGCGACACAGTCCGATGCACCACGATGCAATGTCAGATCTACCCGTTGGTTAGCTGTGGCTTGGACCTGCTGGCGTTCTCGCTCCACATGCATGGTCCGCTGTTTGGAACCCGTTTGCTTCAGTTCCTGGTCATTCTCGTCATGCCAGACATGAAGTCTTGGAGCATTCATCGTCACATCTGCGAGCTGCTCAGTGTACACCCAGAGGAACAGCCTATCCTGCATGGCAGCCAGATTCACGTGTGTGTTCTTGAGGAGAGTTAAGAGTGGAACTGCCACAGGCTTCACGACACCCGCCCGTAGTTCGAATTCCGTGAACCCCTCATTGCACCTCACAGCGTAGTACCCCTTTCCCTTCGCATAGAAGGTTGGTCCACGAGCCAGCGGACCTAGGACTCGGTCCTCATCGTTCACATAGGTGGTGTCCACGGTGCTGTTGCTCTGCATGATCTCCCTCCTGTTCAGAATCTACGGGAGCTCTACAGTCTGTTCTATTGTGCTCTGAAGCTTGAACTCGAGTGTTATGCTCTTGATCACGTGGATCTGTGCCGAGATTGCAAAGTCGATGTACTTCCCAGCAGTGGACAACGGGTTCTCATCGTGTATACTGGATCGAATGACCATCAGGCAGTCATTCCGAGGATCAGTGCGGTGCGATGTCGCGGGTTCAATGGCCCCATCTGGATGTTGCACATACTGCAGCATGTTTAAGGTCTGGGTATATAGAGATTTTAAATGGCTGCCATGTTTGGTAAAGTTCTCCAGCAGAACTTTACCACCGGCACAACAGTCAGAACGACAGCCATGGTGTGCACTGTCCCACTGTGACACGGTCCGAGGACTGCTTTGTGACATCAACATTATCCACGAGCATGCCAAGGTTACACCTCCATCTGATGCGGACATACTGGCTGCCATAGAGGAAGGAGCGCTAGCTCGTAGTACAAAAGAACTCCTGACTCGGATACTCTATCAGAAGTTTGACAGCACCCAGGGCAGGGCACTCAACCTACCTGTGGCCCAAACCGACATTCCTGTTATTCTAGCTCTCCAAAGAGCGAGGGTCTATCCCAAAGATCTACTAATGGTCGGGAAGTGGGCTGCCGTATTTAGCCTCCATAGCCAAGAAGAGTGAGATATGCTGGATAGCTTCCAGTCTGGAGCAAATGACTACTTCAGGGAGGATGTCAGTGCCGCTGTAGCAGAGAGCCATAACACTGGTCATGCAGAAGGTACTCAGGAGGGGCTCACTGTTGGCTGCAAGGAGGCTGTTGAGCACATCTTCAACAAAAGAGAGCGCAGGAGATTGGCCAGTAATTTGCCAGCATTTCTGAAATTCCCAGATAACTACCAGGACTACCTCATCAAATCCGCTCGCAAGTCAGATGCTCGTCGCGCATGGACAAAGTAGATCTTCCATGAGAAGTTCCAGAAGAAGAGAGTCCTACCATCTGACCCTCAGTGGATAGAGTTTCAGCGACAGTCTTCTGACGAAACTGACCAAGTTCCTCAAGCTTCTGACGAAGTTCCTCCACCTTCTGACGAAGGTCCTCCAGCATCTGACGAAGTAGCAGCGACGGACGAAGTTCCTCAGTCTTCTGATGAATGAAAAAAGTTGCGGCCGACGGTCTGTCAGTAATGACGCATAGAGCAGGCTAGTTTCCTGGCTGGATTCAGCTTGTAGGTGAAGGTCTGCATCTTTTCCAGAGAGGGCTTGAAGTGGGACAACTCACCTGTCTCCTTGTTGCTGAAGATGAAGTGGTACAGATCAGCTGCCCCGTGTACACCTGTGATAAAGTCCCCTTTGGTCTCCTTGAGAGTTAGGCTGTCGCATATGGTCTCGAGCAGGGCATGTCCACACTTGGAGCAGAAGTATAGCAACCGGGCATTGTGGCAGATGTCCGGGGATATCTCATGGGTGTACGTCTGAAAGAGGATGAAGACAGTTATCTTTGTGTGCCGGATGCGCCTGGTGATGTTGCTGAGGTAGGTGGCTGTCTTCTGGTCCATTGCAGGGTCATAGATAACTAGAACAAGTGGTTCTGTCAGTCGGGCTGCCAGCAGCTTCTCCATCAGTGCTTGCAGGTTCTGCGTCTTGGTGATTGGGCCATTGTACCATTGATCATTACTGTCAACCATCTCAGCGGTGGAGTCAGACACCAGAAGGATGCATTGAGAGTGTAGATGTTTGGTCAGGAGAGCCTGCAGCAAGAGGTTTTTCCCGTGTCCTGACGGGGCAATGATCAGCACCACCTGGCCGGCATCAGCCGGCCTACTGTCGAATGGTACAGACATGCGCGCGGAGGATGGTTAGCACTTGGTCGTTGGTAGCCTCGTCTATATCTGGGAGACTAAACGGCAGTATTTCCTGCACCAGCTCAATCGCCTGCAGTGGGGAATCCTGCACCTCCGGTGGCTATGAAGGATGCGATGGAGGCATCAAGCATGAAATCCCAGCAGCAGCTGAGAAGATAGCGTAGAGGGCCTGTGTCAGCACCCACAGTGTCTAGTACATCCAGTATCTGTATGATACATGCACGGGAAGCCATGACTATCCTGTGGTCTTAAACGGCAAATTCAAGAGCCCTGATCCCTTCACCTCTGGTAGCCAGAGGATCATTCTGCACCTCCGGCGGATACGAAGGATGCGATGGAGGCGTCACACATGAAATCCAAGCAGCAGCTGAGAAGATAGCACAGAGGGCCTGTGTCAGCACCCACAGTGTCTAGGACATCCAGTGTCTGTATGATACATGCAAAGCCATGACAATCCTGTGGGCTTACTTACACGGCAAATTCAAGAACCCTGTCTCCAGCACCTCTGGTAGCCGGAGGCTGTCGATAGCACTTGCACCTGTTTGGCCGTTGACAGTGATACCCTTCAGGCTGAGGGTGCCTATCTTGAGAGGCCCTCCATCCTGGATGAATGTGCTCTGTGGTCTCAGGAGATCCTTAACCAGGTCCTGTGCATAGGACTCAGCCATAACCTTCATGGGTCCAGCCTCATCGACTCCGATCATACCTCGCATTGTCGCCCTCTCCTTGATGCCCATCCTCTTGTATACAGTCTTGGCCTTGTTAATGGCTGATTGTCCTACCATATCAGTGATCCCGATGAGATCTCGGGCTTAGATGGTACCTCGGATCTCCCATGGGTCTCCCTTCTCATCGAAGTCTGGGAAGGAGATAGGGGCAACAGTGTCCTTTGAACCTAGGTGTGCCTCGCCCAAGTGAGCAAGATCGCCTAGCTCAATGCTTTCTAGGTCTGTGAGTGACAGAGTTATAGTCATATACAGGCGGCTTAAACCTACTAGTCATACCCCCAGTGAAATAGTTGGGCATGGGAGAGCCACACAGTCGGCCAAGGGAATAGGTAGCAGTGCTCAGGGTACTGGCCGTCTCTGCAGGGGCACGCCTTGTGGGCGGTCCACCATTCCCTGGCATTGGCAATCCTCAGTCCTTGTGCTCGACTATGGGCTACACACCGCCCTCCGGGACGCCATGCCTCATATGTTGCAGGAGTCTCATGATCCATCTCTCACTATTCAGAGTGGTTAAATGTAGGCGACAATGATCTCAGCCATTGCACTCGTTGCTAGCCCTAGAACCGCAGCCTCCATTAGTGTAAAATGTTCACCCATGATCTCGGCGGCGGCAGTGTAGGAGGCACCACTGATGGCGATCTTTGGGATGGGGTGAGTAACTCCGAGACAGTGCTCGGCCACCTTACTCACTACTGTAGCGAGGACAGCCACAGTGGTGGCAGGAAGAACCTCATTTCCACCTGTCATCTTCACCACGGCCACATTCACCGCCACGTTACTGCTGATATGGACTACCAGGAGCCTAGCCTGTCAGTAGCTTCCGGGTCTTGGTTCGCATCAGGTTCTCCACCTCCTGAAGACTTGCCTGGCTCTCCGGCAGTTACCTCACGATCTGTACCCATTGACATCATTGTTTAAGCACTGAGTATACAATGCAGTATAACGCCTGCGTTCCCTGTCGAGTGAGCTAATAAGATCTTCCCAGTCTGCATCTGCCAGGTGTCCAGGCTGGTACTCAGGAATATTCATCTCTCTATTGAGACATCTTAAACATGTACGGGCTCACACTATGCAAGAAGTACTATGAGGTCTTCCAGAGGGAGTTGAAGGACTACAAGAAGAAGACACCAGATGAGCTCGCTCAGCTCTCCGGTGGTGAGCTGACAGAGGAGCTGACAGCTGTGAAGCTCTATCTAGGATTTGGTAAGGGGCAGATCTGCTTCCTCGAATACCTTATCATGAGTATCGTCGAGCAGCCCCTGTGAGCTAAAGGTTTCTACAAGGATCGGGAGTATCTGTCAGATGTGTTCCAGCAGTTGCAGACCTCCATGGCCTCACCTGACGCAGAGCTGAACAAGGCTCTGCGATACTACAAGCTGGAAAAAGGATGCGCTTTGGAACCCTCCAGCCCTTGGATGTGCATGTTGGCAGCGTGTATCAGGGCAGTAGGGCAGGCCAAGCTGGTTCAGTGTCTCACCGTGGTCCCCACTGCTACTGTAGAGAGTCAGGATCATCTTATAGCTGATTTGCTAGCGGCGGAGTAGGCTGATCCCGAGCGCCATGATAGCTAGGCCTGACACCACTCGTAGAGCTACCACGGGAAGCGGTGTCGTGTCGACTGGCTGCGGTGTCGGGGTTGGAGCTGCCATGGGAAGCATCGTCTCGACTGGCTGCAGTGTCAGGGTCGGAACGACTATGGCCAATACTACGCGCAGGTGCGTTGATATAAGTGTTGAAACCGAAGTGGACACCGGGGGAACTCCCCTTGACTATCATGTTGTTATAGCCCCTGACTTGGAGGTCCTCGATGTTCATGATCATGTTGCTCGGAATCAACTGTAGGTGTGGTGAAATAGCAAAGTCAAGTTTGCGATGGCCCTTCTGCAACCCCTGCTGGAACTTAGCAATAAGACTGCTGGGATCTGCCACGATGATCATATCTTCAACGAGACTGATGAACATGGCCTGGACCTCTGCTTCGCTGACACCATCTATGGAATGACGCAGCTTGGTCTGTTCTGTAAGGAGGCAGTAGCACAGTGCTTCCAAGGACTGGTTGATCCGAACGATCCCTGCTGGTGTGAGGCCAGAGGTGGTGTGTGGGACAACGTATTTGTGCATAATTTGCACCAGCGCTCCAGGGTCGGAGTCTGGATCGAAGGAGAGTATCGCTGTCTTCCGATGGCCTACTCGTCAGGGTCTTTGATAGGGTAATCCTGAGTAGTCACGTCTCGGGTCACCGTACATAACCCCTAGGCCGCTGTTGTCACCACCATGCCACCGATAGTCTGGGTGAGCGCTGAACTCTCTCTGTAGTCTGCTGGCCGCTGAGATGCTATGACTGTTGAGCTGTGTGTCGAAGTCGTTTGTATGAGGGAGGCTTGTACCCAGCTCATGGAAGATTCATCGCACCGTGAAGTACACATGGAATCTGAGACAGCTGGCAATGAGCACAGCTTCAGGAGTATCGAAATAGGAGTGAAGCAGGGTGGAACTTTTTCCACATCCTGCCGTTGCACACCACACGGCAAAGTTCAGCTGCTGATTCCAGTATGAGAAGCTTGGAGCAGCCATCCAAGTATGAGCTTGCTTCGCATCCTTGATGGTGTTGGCGCGGTTGGTCAGCGGTCGTGGGTTGACAGAGAAGCTGGTTCGGGACCGTCCATCCACTGTGATGGAGAATGGTGTTAGCTCTGGTATATCATCCAGTAGACCTCTCAGGCCAGTCAAGGGTGTACCCAGGAGGGGCGGTTGGCTCCGGATGACTGCCGTGAGGTTCAGTGGGAAGGCCATCTATTCTAGTGTTCTTAAAGCTACCGTACAGGCAACACCCTATTTGTAGTCATAACATCTCGTTTTTTAACTCCTCCATATCAACCCGCCCGCTGGAGCCTTTGAGGTATTCCTGTCACACTTTAAGTTTCTCCATGCAGTACCGGGCTTGGACCTTCAATATATGGTGGTACTCTTCATCGGTGACCCGTCCATCCTCGAGAGCTTTGCTGACAGACTTGTCGATAGTCCGTAGCATACTCTGTGCCAGTGTCACGTACTTAGCATGCTTCTCCAGCCTCCTTGTGATCTGCCGCTGCCCCACCCCCAGGCTAGGGAACCCATATTTGCTCACTCGACTGGTCTCGCTGACCTGGCAGATGTGTACACAGTTGATGCTACCAAGGTAGAAGAGAGCAATGGCAGGTCATTCGCCCTACAGTACGAAGCAAACTCAAAGGCATTCTCCCTCCACCCCATTAGTGGTGATGGGGTGGAGCTGCACACAGACCTCAAGGATGTGTCGAAGGAGCGCCTGGGCCACAACATAGATAGCACAAGATCGTGTTTTGGTACGATTTCCCGAAGAGGAAGTACATCCTCGAGCCGTTGACTGAGGGATCGGATACAGGTGTGGCAGACATCAACACCCTAATAGACGACCTCAGCTTTCATCTGGTCAAACCCTATTCGAGCGGTGCCCTGCCGATGATGCATGAGGGTCTGCTATTGACCCTGCAAACCTGCAGTTCATGTTTGAGAAGAATGAAGTGTGGTACCGCACTGGAGCTGGTGGTAACTGGCAAATATGGTTGCCACTATATAGGCCTCCCGCAGTCATTGACATAGAGGTTACTCCCCTGTTGTGTTGTGAAAAAAAAGTGATGGGACAGTTCGAAAGCTCTACAAGCGGGGATCATCCTTCCTCACCTACATAGGTGAAGGTGTCTCCCTGATGAGGGTGGGTCACCGGATCGGGGTTACAGGTGGAAAGCTCCTGCTGCGTCGTCCATTCGATGGACCAGAAGAAGCTGTTAACCTCCAGGAGGGCATCCTACAGGTAGATGGTGTGTCACATGTCACCAAAGCCAAGGGTGCTGTTAAACTGCTTCACCGAGTCGGCCTCACTAGCCCGCAAACGACTCATATAGTCCTAGAGCTACGTTTTCTTAGCTGGCGGCAAAGTGAAGCAGCTAACCCCTGCCCCTGAGTGGATGAAGATCACTATCGAACCGGATGGAGCAGGGCTCGATCTGGCACAGATATTTCTCGAGGGGTTCACTCTGTTCAGTTTAACTCTTCATGTATAGCCATGATTCTCATACTGCACATGCTGGCGTCTACAGCAGTGGCACAGGGCGCTGAGACCACCATGATATTGGATGCTAAGTGGGCCCACTTCCGGGATGCCTCCAGTACAATCCTTGGGTCGATCCCTTGCGGAGAAACATTTACGACCGCTTTCACCCACGTGTGGAGAGGGTAGGACGTGGTTGTCTGCTGGAGACACCTGCTCAGCACCAGATTCTCTGTGTAACATGTGAACATGCCAGAGTCTGCCGTGGTGCAAATGCTAAGCATTTAGCCTCCTACCAGGTGAGCGTTGTCAAGGTAGATGGAAGACACTATGGATGATCCCATCATGCCGATGTGACTCTGGCAGAGACTACGTGTTTGTCTGAGCCTACACAGAATAGAGAGAGGCCGGCCACTGGCCGGTATCCTGAGGAGGTTCTCCCGGACAGTGGGGTCCGCACGGGAGTTTTATTTTCACCATGGCCTTCCATGTCAGCAGCTCCCATCTCGACCACGAACATCACATGTCTCAAATTCCTATGCCCCATGGATTGAGAGGGCGGTGGGGTCGGTATCATTTTAATTCCGACCGGGATTAAATCACTTAATTCTCATGGTACCGATCAGGACCGGAATGAAAGGCAAACACCAACCACATGTCTCAACAACCCTAAGTCCCCAGGGATTAAGAGGGCGGTGGGGGCCACGGATCGCCAATCGGCTGCCAGTTGAGGGAGGTGGTATCATTTTAATTCTGACTCTACTACTCATGCTGCTATACTGTTGGTAACGTACATAGATAGTGACGACTATGCTGCTCATTGTAATGAGATGCAGAATATCTCCATTCTACCTCATATAACCGGATGTGTATGTAGTATTCGTGCATTGAACAATTGACGTATCCAGCCTTGAGGGCAAGTGTGTTCATGGTGCTCCTGGCTTTCTGTGTCTTGGTGTGATGTTCTAACTGCTCACGGGTGGGGGGTGGGGTGGGGTGGGGCTGCTTGGTAGGGTGGTTGTGGTCAAGGATGCCCTTTGGATGGGGCTGGACATCTCCTGTTACATGACGGTTGGTACTATGTCATAGTTTTTAAGTACCAGGAATATTCAAGCCAAGAGTCTACTGAACAGGCTGCTTCCCTGCCCACCACCAGCGAGGGGGATGGCTGTGGTGTGGGATTCTCCCTCCTCTGAAACAACAAACTCTCATATCTGAAGATTGACACTCAGCAGACGAAAAGGATGGGGCATGTCATGTCCGAACCCGGTGTGGAGATGAAGGACGCCAGTTGGAGTGGGGGTGGTTTTGCTAATGGATGGGGTGCAACTTCGAGTGGGGGTGATCCAGCGGTTTGAGGGCTTCGAGGGGGAGTGCTCCAAGTTGTGCGGTTTTCCTGTTGTTGAGAATAGCGCAAATTCTCATCTAACCTCTTCACTTCCATGCTATTTATTATATGTTCCACCCCACAGGAGGCATGGCCCGGGACAGCTTCAGCCTCCGCTTGTGGCAACTCTAAAATTGGGGTAATAGCAGGAAGTGGGTGGGAATGGGAAGAAGTCGGAGGAACAACTTTTTCATCCTTCCCCTTGGAAAGCATAAACGAGAAAGTGCTCGGGACTAACATCGGGAATACATGTTTCCGTCGAGACATCTGTCTGGGTACCGATGTTATGTAAAATGTCCAGCCTGAGCTCTGGCACTGGGTCGTCACTAACACAAGGGTTAAGTCGATCAAAATGGATGACTGAGGTCAGGCCATCCAAGGCGCGGGTCCGATAGGTCACATCCGACTTCTTACCAACTTGCACATAGGGGCCTTTCCACTGGTAACTCAGTTTACTTGTCACGTTTGCAGAATGTCACGTATCATGAACCTAAACCATTTTTCTCTTCTCGTACAGATCTCCTTGCACTCGCTGGTCATGCCATGCTTGCTGACACCAGTGTGCAGTTGATGAAGATTCTCTTACTAACTCATGGGCTTGTTCTATCTTCTGCCGCATGAGCTCTATGTAGAGAGATGGTGAATTTTTTTAATGGAATTCTGGACATGGCCCGATCCACGGGTAAGGCTAATTCACGGCCTAACATTAAGTGAGCAGGGGTATAACCCATGCTGGAATGTATCGAAGTGCAGTATGCCATGCGCACATATGAGAGTCGTAGATCCCAATCGCGACAATCAAGGTGTGTTTCCTTAGTCTACATCACCATGAGAGTTCTGTTAAATCTCTATATCATCCCGTCGCCGCGCGGATGGTATGGTGTTGTTCTTGTTTTGACTATGTGAAACAATTTGCAGAGCTTGGAGATCAGCTGGCTCAAAATTACTTTGTGGGAGTGCAATTCATAGGGCATGCCAAATCGGCAGAATACATTGCTAGACAGGACCTCCGCTACTGTGGATGCCCCTTGGTCCGGTAAAGCGAATGCTTCTACCCACTTCTTAAAATAGTCTTGCAATATGAGGATGTACTTGTTTCCTTCATCCATCGTATTCAATGGTCCGAGCACATCAATAGCCACTCGCTCCCACGGTGCACCAACAATTTAAATTTGTAGTGTTGCTGTGTGGTGCTGGACAACAGCGTGTCTTTGACATGGGACACATTTGGCGACCCATGCCTTCACACTATCGCATATCCAGATCCAGTGGAATCTTTGTTTGATGCATTCCACAGTTCTTGCAATGGCTAAATGTCCAGTGCTGTCATGCAGTTGTTCTAAAATCATGACTTTATAGTGCTCATAAATTACTATCCGCCTGTTAATGTAAATGATGCCATCATGTATATGACATTCCCCAAACCTCTGCTAATAATATTTAGCCAGTGCAGATGATGGGCTGATAGATTCCCTAGGAGGGTATACCCCCTCCTGGATCCACGTGTATATCTGTCATGTTTATGCATCTGTTGCCTATTCATGAGCGACTTTTTCCGTATCCCAGTCTGCGCATCTTAGCTCGGGGAATACTGGAAATGGCTATGTTGCATGTGTCATGGTGGTGGACACTTCTTGTTCACCCTCGAGCCCGATTCTGCTCAAGGCATCGACATTTCCATGCAGCTTGCCGGGTCTAAGAACAACATTGACGTTAAAGGCTTGCAGGAATTCCTGCCACAGCGCTACCTGACCCTCCGTATTTTTAGGTTTCTGAGCAAGCATAGTGAGGCGTGATCTGTACGGAATGTAAATGGGCAGCCGTACAGAAAGTGTTTGTAGTATTTGACAAAATACACCACAGCTAATAATTCTCTGTTCATGGTCGCGTAACATTTCTCAGTTTTGTTCAGAGTATGCGACCCATAGCCCAGTACCTGAGATAGACTGCACCTATTGCATAAGCAGATGCATCAGTGTCTAGGATGAAATCGAGGTTAGGGTTAGAATGAGCAAGAATTTGTGTGGGTGTCAAATGTTTCTTCATTGCCCTGAAGGAACCTTCACACGCACTCGTCCACTCGAATGGTCGATCTTTCTTGGTGATCTGCAATAACGGGGATGCAATCTCACTAAAGTGATGGATAAATCGGCGATAATACTGGCAGAGACCGAGGAACTCCTTGTGATGGTGACTGGAGTGGGGTTCTGCCATTCTGCTACTGCTTTGGTTTTGGAAGTTTGCGTAGCCACTCCATCTGCGGAAATTACGTGACCCAGGAAGTCGATGCTCTGTCTGAAGAAGTGACACTTCTTTGGTTTGAGCTTGAGGTTTGCGGTATGGAACCGCATCAGAACCATGTCTAAATTGGACAAGGTCTGCTCTAATGAAGAACCAATGACGATTACGTCGCCAATGTAACAGAGACATATTTCCCATTGCAGGGTAGTTAATACATGCTCAATGAGGCGTTCGAACATTCCATGAGCATTGCACAGACCGTAGGGAATCTTGCGGAATTGGAAAAGACTGTCTCGGCAGATGAAAGCAGCCTTCTCCCTGTCAGCCTCATCTATGGCTACCTGCCAGCACCCACTAGCGAGGTCAAGTGTACAAAACCACTTGGCTTTGGACAAGGAATCTAAGGTCTGATCTATCCGGGTTAACTGATAAGTGTCTTTTACGCTGGGATCATTAAGGTGGTGCTGGTCGATACAAAACCACAAAGATTCATCCTTTTTTCCTGCTAGTACTATGGGACTGGCCCAGGGGGATGCTGAGGGCTCTATGATGCCTGTCCGCAACATGTTGTTAACCAGTTGGTGTGCCTCTGCTTCCTTGTGAATGGGGAGACATCGAACTGGCTGTCGTACTGGTCGATTGTTTCTAGTATCAATGGAGTGTTGCACGTGGTGGGTTTCTCCCAGGTCCATATCTCTGGTGGAGAAACTCTCCCAATATTTGTATGTTATCCGCCGTATGTCACGTTTGTGAGATTGCATTAAACTAACTCTGGCATACAAATATAAGTCATGCATATGTTCTGGTAAATTATCTTCAGAATCTGTTGCTGGTGTAGGTGCATTGGGGGAGGGGGCTGTTGGGGGTGTCTCCAGTGATATCACATCCACAAAATGGCCACAATGAACACCCGGAACTGGTGTTATTGGGTCTGCTGTTCCATTGAATACCCGGAAGGGTAATGCGATCCTTGTTGGTGGTGTCCACGATCATCCGTGGACTGGCGCATTGGCAGGCAATCATGTATTCAGGGTCCGGTTCCAGCATGGCTATGTGTGTCTCCTAACTGTGGTACAGTGGTCCATAAGATCTCCTCCTGTTCCGGCTCAACCATTGCTGTTGAAGCTAAAGTCACCGCACATGTGTTGTACAGTGATGATTCCGGTCCAAGGGGTATGCGATGGCCGTGTATGTCTAGTTCTTGTTGCCTGCAATGTATGATGGCTTCACTGGCACTGAGGAAATCAGAACCTAATAGGGCATCGTTTTGAATAAACAACTCGCTGGATGAATTGCAATTCCTCTATTTGTATTACAAGGTTTACTGTACCAGCCACCGGAACATCGGCGCTGGTAGCCGTTTGTAAAAAGATATGTTTGTGGGCCTAAGGGGTGGCTTTCAATGAGGTGGGATGCTCTCATACAATCGCTTGTTGAAGACGGTGATGGAAGCTCCAGTGTCTACTGTGGCACTGGTAGAAACTCCACTGAATTGGCAAGCCCACTTATATATTACTTTATGGTGTGCTTGCAGAAGGGTTTCCAATGATACTGTTTGCGGAACCGCTTTAGGTGCAGTGTCATCCTGTATGTAGTCAGTTTGCTTCTGTATAGCATCCGTGAGTGCAATAGGTGGCTGAGTAAGGAAAGGACCAACTTGTCATCGCTGCTGCTGTAGTTGCTTAGGCGATAGCGGAGCTGGGGTTAGCAATGGTGGTGTACTTGATGCAGGAGAGCTGTACTGAGAGTTTGTATAAACAGCAGTTTGGACAGGACTAGTGCGGTGGCGACAGAGGGTTACTTGTGCCAGCCACTTCAGACAATGGATCATAGGATGTTTGGTAGACGCGCAAACGAAACAGTGGCGATGCTGTTGTTTGTCACGCTGTTTGTGGTGCTTCTTTTTGCGGATCCAAGATGCTGACTGTTGTCAGTGTCGCTACTGCTGCTGCTGCTGCTGCTGGGTGTGGTTGGTGATGCTGATAGGCCTGAGCGACTTCAGCTGTGATGAATGTTGGTTTCCCTTCATGATCTTCTGGAAAGGCTTTTACCCGACCAGGCTGTCTGATAGACAATGGTGGCAACTGATTTGCATGTCTGTCATGATACAATTTGGCAACTTTCTGCTTATTCAACTCTTAGTTAAATACATGGTTTGTGTTGAGCAGGAGATAAAGCCATGTTTGTTGCTGGCGTGTTTCTCCACTCAAGTAGAGCTTTCCAAATGTATCTCCCTTTGTCAACAGCTTTTATAATAAGTGTTTTTGCAATCTTTGCCGCCGACTCTCCTTTGCTGTTGGAGTGACTATGATATGGACTTGAGATTATATGTTCGAAATCCCCCTTTCTCAAGCAAAGGATTTGAACTCTTGATGTGTAATTAGGCCCACTGTCTCAGATTGCATGTCATGTGTTGCAAACACGGGTTTCAATGTACTGATTAGGTATTCTGTAGTTATAGATTTAAGGGGCATTAGTTCAATATAATCAGAGTAAACAATCGGAGGCTACAATTTTGCCATGGTGCATTGGGTATTGGGTATGACATTAATGGTTCTCCCTGTTGAGAGTGTTGATGGGCCTGGCAAATCTTGCACTTTCTAACTGCTTCTTTTAAGTCACTATGCGTCTGATGCCAATACATTATGTCACTGGCTGTGTTAACTGTTCCATCGATACCAAGATGTGATGCATGTGCGCGAGTGATCATGGCGAGGGATCATGTCATTATGTATCTTCTTAGGAATCACTATATGAGTTCCTCTGAGAATGTGACCATTCTGTATTGCAATTTCATTGCGGATTATATTCGTGAATTGTTAAAGGAGCATCTGTTTTGTCATTTTCAACCAGTGGTGATCATGTGAATTAAGTACTGCATAGTAGAGCTGGGTGGTATTGATATTTACATGATGGTACCGGTACCATGAAAAAATACTGCGGTACCACGGTTTACCGTCATCTGAGCTTGAGGCATGCCACGAAATTAGAACAATTTTTTCCATTTCCTTTTCACTTCCATCTCCAATCAATGGTAAATATAGGTAAAATAAATAAATCGGCTTCCTGATTTAGAGAAGAAAAACATGGCTATTGCGACTGTTTAGTTTCACAATTTTATTAGGTCACTATTTTTATTGACGTAATATCATTCACGGGAATATCGGTCAAAGGGTGTGGCCGACTCGCTAACTATAACCCGCTGTTTGAGACATTGGGGTGCACTGTTTTCAATCTGGATTGTTCTTGCTATTAATGCGTGCGACCAGCAAACGGTAAATTTTATTTTGGCAGTCGAGCACTGTGATAAACAGAGTCTAGACAAAATCTGCAAGTATTTAAACGGGGCGAGTGTTGTACGCTTTTATTTCTGTTGGAGTCGTATATTCTGTTACTCGTGAAAACAGGCCTATACACACATATATATATATATATATATATATATATATATATATATATATATATATATATATATATATAACACGACATTGAATATAGCCGATTCCAAAGCTTCTGATAATCGAGTACCCGATCTGCAGACTCGTTACTCGCCATGCTTCACGTGAACAATGCGTGTAAAAAGCTATTTCCGCGAACTTCCGACGTGTAGCCAGTTGAGAAAATGAATTACAAACACTAAAACACTATAATTTTTAGGTGTCGTTACTTAAACTGGATTTAATCCATAAAGAAATTTCTTAAAACAATCCAGAAAAATAAAAAATAACGACTTCAACGCTGCTCATTGTTAATAAATTAGCACGTGATCAAAACGGCGCGAGCAAATACTACGTTTTAGTAAATTTTCATTGATAAATTCAGCATAGTAATGTATTTTCCCACGGTCTAGTTCATGAACAACCAATCAGATACGTCTTTGCGAGATCGCTGTTGTGTTTGAATAGCGCACAGTTTGTATGTTATTTTGTTATTCTAGCATGTTTGTTCGGTGACAAAATGCTTGGAGTAATAAATTACAAATAATAGAAACGGGAATAGGGAATATATTATAGTGTAATTACTACCGGCGGACAGCCTGAGAATGAGTTTAGATGTTTTAAATAAAGCAATTTTACCGTGAGACTTTCAAGACAATTCTGCCTGTCATTATTTTGTAATTGCGTCTTGACGTTTGTTTTTTACAACAACCCTTTCACTTGAACTCGGCTAATAGTTAGGGATGCCTGTATTTTTGGCACTATTAGTACTTATTTACCCTTGGTCAAGTCAGATTTTATGAATATATTTCTCAGATATTGCTCAAACATTATGGACGGTATTCACGGTATTTGGAAATATCAATGGTCACGGTATCGGTTCATGGTATACCGCGGTCCTCACGGTACTACCATCAGACTGCCCAGCTCTACTGCATAGCCGGATCTACATACATTTCTAACTGACTGCATCGCAACCGTTCGTCAGTTACAAAGATAAGGTTATCATTACGTGTCTGCTCAAAATCATGTTGTAGCTTTCGTTCCAAAACTTTTGATACACAAGGTAGATGGGCGTAACTGCACTTGCTGTGTGCCGAGGTGGGGATGCACGAGTCTGAAATGTACATCCTTTGTCCTGGTTTATGTTCTACTATTAGTGAGAAATTCTGTAACCATAGCCACATTTTCTGTAGTGGATTTCCTTTCCTCATCTCTCAAATCCACATCATTGGCATATTCCATCTCTAGTGGCATACCAAGTATTGACACTGGTGACACAAGAGTCCTGTATGTATATGGTCATTGGATGGAGAGCAGATGCATTCTTTCGTTGTGACAGGGATAAATCCAGTCTGCGGGGATGTTCCATATTCGAGATGATGCAATTTGGAAGAGAACATGGCAGGTCTTCATGTGTAGGATTTAAGAGCAGGAGGATCGTGTTGTCATTCTCTGGTTTGCCAGCAAGTATGTTGCACAGAGCCTGTACATGGGACTGCCGGGCCATATTAAGTGATGTGCACGAGGTAAGAAAGTGTGACATATCTTCTTGATTGAGGTTGCAGAGTCGACAGGTTGTTGAAGTGGTTCCACGTCTATCATGTTTCGCAAGTACTATTTTGAGATCATGGATACAAGTTAGAGCTTTTACTTTGAGGATAACCTTCTCTGTTTCTCTCAATGTCCCAGCTGATTCCAGCCATACGCATGCAGGAGTGCCTTGTAACATGAACATTTCATCTGACAAGTGTCGCATAGATGACATGCTTGATTCTGCATTCCAGGTCTTGACCTCCCAAAACCTAATGCCTGCTTTGTGCACCAGGCGTTTCCATGCTGGTTTTGTTGGTACGTGAACCAATAAGTTGTCAGCAGAGGGAAGCTGATATTGAAGAAGAAGCCTCTGTACATAGAATGGACATGTGCTGCTCGACATCAATTTCAATGCAAGATGTCTTAGTATGTTGAAATATTCCCCCGCATGATGGATCAGCAACTAGATTTCTCAGCAGACTAAGAACCTTTTTATGAATTTCTTCTGACACTGGTAGTGCACCAAGTGGTCCATAGACCACTGGATTTGCTGTAGTTGGAGTGAGGCTCTGCAATTGGGGTAACAATGAACTTGCAAATGTCTCCATAGGCTCCACTTCTTTGTCAGTAAGTTTCCACAAGTCTGCTCCATGCGTGAGGTGTGGAAGAATAAAGATGATGTATATCTTCCTACTCACAACTGGATTTAGCCCATTTTTTCGAGTGCGTTTGCTACAATAGCAATCATATTAAAACTTAACAAAATTTGTCTTTACAAAACGAATCTTCATTCGTCAGACATTTTTTTCAGGGCAGATAGTTACAAGTTACAACATCCAGAATTTAACACATCCCGAAACCGGCAACGATTTAAATGTGAATTAACCATATGTACCACTTTGTTCAAGTTCAAGTTCAAAGTTGCTTTATTTCATGGTTTTTATACATATAAATACTCTAAGCAGGCAGTCTATCAAAGGCATGGCCTATGGAGCGATGAACTCCCTACACACATTACAAAACATTTGCACATTAACATATATATGACACACAAAACAGGGGCACAGTGACAGAATGCTAACAAGCTACCTAGATATGAATACTTATACAGGGACCTGACTACCCTTCTCGAATTATTAGCCAGCAAATCAACCTATGTACTCTGCAAGGATGGAAACTTGCTGACTAAGAAGTGGAACCTATGGAGAAATTTGCAAGGTGATTGTTACGCCAATAGCAGAGCCTTGCTCCAACTACAGCAAATCCAGTGGTATGAAGGAATTTTATTATGTGAGGCGGGATTTACACAAAACAAGATAAGATTCAAGAAAAGTTCTTTGCGCGACTTAGATTTATTTTATTTTTTTAAAGTTTGTAGCGGCATATTGTAGACACGCTAAAAGACATTGTCCAACAATCAGAGCCATCAATTTCGCCATGACTATCAGTGTAAATATGATTTTCTCAATTATCACCAGTTTTCGTAAGTAAAATTTTTTTGTTTGTTGATTGGGTTGGGAGCGTGGATATGTTTTGGGTGTGGCGGTTGCTAACATATTACAGGGTTCATACACCTTCAGCAGAATTAAATTCCATACTTTTTCCAGACTCGATTTCAAATTTTCCATACCTCATTTTGGGACTCAATCAGACAAAAAACAAACACAGTTACTAAATTCATCATATATAAACTTTATAAAACAAGAATATCAAAACACAGCGTGTGCACTTTTGCCTGTGGAACTGAATCAACCGCAGTAGTGGAAGACCCGAAGACAATAACAAACTACAGATTCAAGATTCAAGATTCAAGATTATTTATTCAATAATTCCAAGGTAAACGAATTCACAAATCATATCAGGTTGTCTGCCCAAGGCATTGCCTATAGTTATGGCGGACACCTTACACACATATATACAGGTATATATAAATTAGACAAGACAGTACTTACACAAACAATTATAAATTCAGACATTACATTTACTACTTCCTTATTAACCCTTTGGCCCTTGATCCACATAAACAGTTTAAATTTCAAAGAGAAAAATATGTCAATTCGCGGGTCAAGAGGAGACCACCCCTTCCCACACCCCCAGCACCCTCCCAACCCCCCCCCCCCCCCCCCCCCCCCCAGAGTTCACAGCCGGTTCAATTATCTTGTCAGTCATTACAGTGGAAAGAAAAACTCCTGGAGTGGGCCTCTCAGTCCGCGAACCAACATATAATACTGTAACAGGGTGTGTGTAAGAGTTAGTCACTTGGGTTATTATTATTATTATTATTTAGCGATACATATGGGTAGTAAATAAGGACAAGACAGTTACGTAACAAACAAGCACAGAACATAGTCAAGTTCAATAATATACATGGATGTCTATGATTATAGATACAACAATAAACATTTATATATTTTTGGGGGAGGGTACTTTTACTTATAATGATGATATACTGTTTACAGGATGCTGGCTAATGGGGAGCATCCTTGGACAAGGGAATGGGGATGGAGGGGATGGGTGCTCATTCTCCTGCTCGTCCTGTAGTTTGTTACTATGGTAATTGAAATTATTATTGGATATAATAGCAAGTGGAGTCATCTAGTCATAATTCTAGTAGTAGTAGTAGTAGTAGTAGTAGTAGTAGTAGTAGCATTCTTTACCTTGTTTTGTAGACGAGTCGGGCCATTTTTGAGCTGTACTGCATGAGTTCGATAATACTAGTATGTGTTAATCAAGTGGTTTTTTATTGTTTTCTTGCAAAATTTTGTTGATAGAATTTTCTCACGTGTTTCCTGTTTTATGTTGTTCCATAGTTTAGTGGCTGCAAATGATATTCGGTGTTTTCCTATGTCTGTCCGTGTGTATTGCTCATGTAGTTTATGTCTGCTTCTAGTGTTATGTTGGTGGATGTTAATATTGTTTATAAAGAAGGGGGCTATAGATTTGGGTAGTGTCGTGGTGGAAGTTTTTGACAATAGTTAGCATTTGAGATTTTCCTATGTCGGTGAGCTTAAGCAATTTTTCTGCTTTGAACATGTTTTGGCCCACTGCTGGCCTAGAAAATAGTTTGATGCTTTTTTTTGGAGACTTTGAATTTTGGATATTCTGTTTTTGTATGTGTTAGTCCAAACAGCGTTGCAGTAAGTGAGGTGCGGGAGGATCAAGGTGCTGTACAGTGTTTTAACCGTGGCCTGTGTCATATATGGTTTTAGTCTTTGGATGACACCTATTCCTCTTGCTACTTTTGCAGTAACTGTTTCGATTTGTTTGGCCCAGGTCAAGTTTTTATCTAAATATACTCCTAGGAACTTTGCATAAGGGGCCTCTTCAATTTCCTTATTGCTAATGTACAATTTTGGAACCTCTTTATTTATTAATTCTCTAGATTTTGAAAATAACATATAGTTTGTTTTATCCACATTTAGTGATAATTTATTTAGTGAAAACCAGTTGGTAATTTCTTCCATTTCCTTATTTACATTTTTATATAATGTAGCTATGTCTTCATCAGAGCAAAAGGCATTGGTGTCATCAGCAAATAGTATTAGTGACATGTTTGCATATGTTAGGCAGATCGTTCATATACAAGAGGAACAGCAGAGGGCCATGGATGGACCCCTGAGGGACACCGCAAGTTAGTCTCCTATTTTCAGAGCAAGTTGCATTGAACTGCACACATTGCGTTCTGTCACTTAGGTAACTTTCAAACCAGATGAGTGCACTTCCTCGGATTCCATAATACGCAAGTTTTTCCAGTAGGATTTTATGATTGATAGTGTCGAAAGCTTTTGAAAGATCCAAAAAAATGCCTATTATGTGCTTTTTCTTTTCAATTGATTCTATTATTTTTTCTGTCATTTCAATTAGTGCTAGCATTGTTGAATGTTTTTCACGGAATCCGTATTGTGATGTATAGAGGATTGACTTTTTATCTAAGTAGCTGATAAGCCGATTGTACATAAGTCGTTCCATTAATTTGGAGAAAAGTGGAAGTATTGAGACAGGTCTATAGTTTGTGAAATTAGATGAATCCTTTGCTTTGTATATAGGTGTTACTCGTGCTGCTTTTAATTTTGATGGAAATATGCCTTGAGTGAAAGATAAGTTACAGATGTGGTTAAGGGGTATTAGTAGCGCTAATGTGCAGTGTGTGAAAATACTCCACTTGAAACCATCCAAGCCAGCACTTTTTGCAGGATTTAGTTTGTTAAGAATGATAGAAATTTCTTCATTTGTGACCGGGTTAGCGAAAAAAGAGGATTGATAGTCGCCTGTGAGATAATCACTATATTTATTAGAGGATGTTGAATTGATTTTATCTGTAAGTGTTGGCCCTATATTAACAAAATAGTCATTGAATCCTGTTGCAATTTCTAAATCATCAGTTATTATCTTGTTATTATAAAGAAATTGTGTTTGTTGCGCTTTGCAGTTATTTTTATTCAAAAGTGATTTAATTATTTTCCATGTTTCATTTATGTCATTCTTGCATAGTTCAAATTTGTTATGGTAGTAAGTTTTTTTTGCTGTTTTGATTATTTGGTCCAATTTGTTTCTGTATTTCTTGAATTTCTGTTCATTATGCTTTGTTTGACATTTGATAAACTTCAAATAAAGATTATGTTTTTTATGACAGGCAGCTATCAGTCCAGTTGTTATCCATGGTTTAGTCGGGTTGTGTTTAAATTTCTTCTTTTCTTTCATGGGAAAGCTGTTTTCGAAGATGTGCGTGCAAATTTCATGGAACTTGGTGTAGGCACTTTCGCAGCACTGTATGTTTGTTACGGCATGCCAATCCATCTCAGACATGTATTTTTTAAATTGTTCAATATTGACCTGATTTATTTCTCTGCATTTAATTTTTTCATATTTGAATGGCTTTGTGCAGGTCAGCTGTCTTTCGAGAAGAAAAATTGGTAGGTGGTCTGACGTGTCAGTAACGAGAATTCCTACCTCCGATTTATTACTGAAGTTAATGTTATTGCTGAATATATTATCAATAATTGTGGCCGAAACATCACCTATTCTAGTCGGTTTTGTAATGGTTGGGTAGAATGAATGAGCATTTAGTAGGTTTATAAAGTTTTGTGTATGAAAGCAAGTTTGTCTCATCAGGTCAATATTGTAGTCACCCATGAGGTAGACAGTTTTGTATTCCTTTTGAATAGTTGCCAAAGTTTTTCCTAATAGTTCAATAAGACGTTCCTTATCGCCTTTAGGTGATTTATAAATCGTACCTACAATTTTGTTTTTTCCTTTCGGTGTTTGAATTTCGATAAACATTGTTTGAATATGTTCTTCAATATTAGAAAGGTCATCTCGCTCAATGAATTGGACATTTTCTTTAACATACATGCCTACACCACCTCCCCTGCCCGTGGTTTTGTGCTTTTCAACAAATGTGTAGTTCTTTATATTGATAAGGTTAGTAGGTGAATTTGCATGTATAAATGTCTCTGTAATTCCAATAATTCCAAATTCATGTGCACTCATATCTAGGAGACGGTGTAACTTGTCGATGTTCCCCATGAGAGATTGCATGTTGATAAATAGAAGTGAGAAGGCTATGTGTTCTTTGTTTCCTAGTAGATTGTCATTGAATATTTTTGGGAGGATGTATTCACAGGTTGGTGCAGATATATTTAGATCATTTCTAGTATCAGCATGGTTAAATTGGGATAGGATTAATTCGAATGGGTTTAGAGTGGGTTTTTTGTCGTCAGTAGCCTCAGTGGTAGTAGGGTTATAGTATGGATTTAGAACAGCCAGTGTGAAGTCTGTATTGTCATTGTAATGATTGTACGGGAAAAGTGATTTGTTGCAGTTGGTACACCACCAGCAGGTGTCGTCAGCTTCGAGGTTGCGATAGTCAGATGTTGTTAATTTGGAGCAACTTAGATGAATCCATGTGCTACATAAGTCACATAATAGTGCTCTCTGATTATTCTTAACAGGTTTCCTACAGGATGAGCAAGGGAATTTAGCGGGCATGGGTTAGGTTAGTGGGAATATGGACAGGGAGGAAATAAGACAAGGGAACTACTGAAGAGAGAGGGAGGTTATTGGGGTCATTTGGAGGACTGAATGGATTTCTCTATTTGGCTGTAATATTGGTTATTATCGTGATTTAATTGTATATAACACCATCTAACCAGTGGATACACTGGATGAGATGGGTCAAATTGCAATAAATAAGAATTGTGGGTGAGTTACTAAAAGTAAAATTGAGAACCTGTTATCATCAATCATTAATTGAGTTAGTATATAAAAAACAATAACATGTCGAGTATTTTTGCAACTTATCAGACTGGAAGCCGTTGCTGCCTAAGGCAGCAACATCCTCCATTCAAACCAATTTCAAAATACCCAGCAGATTATTTCTTGAATTATTAAGAATCTGTCATGCGTGCGACTTGATTTGTAGGGGGTAATTATCCTTGAACATGTTATAATTATTGCGTTCAAATTGGTAAAAAATGGGAACCTGTTATCATCAATCATTAATATAAATAATTGTCACAAGAATGTCAAAGCACAGCGCGCGCACACACAGATATGAATTTCATTACAGCAGCACATTTTTTGTTGAATATTTTTCAAAATATTCAAGAGCTATCATGCAAAGTTGAGCTTGAGACACCCACATTTATTTGTTGAGGGCCACCCCACCACCCCCGCCTTTAGATAACAAGTTACACCCTGCACATATACACATACACTAATTTAATTTAAATAGCTCCTGTCACAATTGCTGGATACAAGTCAGCTTTGGCATCAGTTATCCCTTGTCTAGCCAACAGAGATAGTCCAGAGGTGGCCCAGTTAAATGTGATGGTGTGGGAATGAGCAATCTCCAACCGAGACAACCAGTAGTCATTCCAGCCTGGAGTCTATCTTTAGTGCTTAATGTACTGGCCAAGCACCCTTTCAAACTGTTGCGTTCGACTAGTCTAAAGCATTTGACTCTAAAGGCGGTTTTTCTATTGGCAGCTTCCTCAGCTAGAAAGCGCAGTGAGATCCATGCGCTTTCAACAGAGAGGGACCGATTTATTGTCTCTGGAGAGAGTCTGCGTCTACTGCCAAGAGCAGAGTTTATGTCAAAGAATCAATCTTTGAACTATCCCGGCAAACCGGTCATTATACCGAAACTAACGAGGTTTGATCGTGATGCCAGTGTCTGCTGCCCAGTCCATGCTTTGCCTAAGTACAGAAGACGGACAGACTCGTTACGGTCGAATGATAGACATATGTGGATCTGCCATAAGAAGCCATATGGCGCCGCAAACATGGATCTATCTCTCGTTGGGTAGTCGAATGTATTCAGACTACCCATGAGATTGCGACTGAGCACCAGGTGCAATGCGCAAGGGCACACGATATTAAAGGAATAGCCGCCTCGACCGCCCTTTACAATGGTGTTCCGTTAAAGGACATCATGGCTGTTGAACAATGGCACTGTGAGTCCTCTTTCATGGATTACTGTATGAGGGATATGTCAGACTCCGCCAATCCACTCACTTTAGCTGTTTTGAAATGATAGTTAAACTACCACACTGCAATTCTCCATTTTTGGCATTTGTAAGCAAGAATTAAGAAGCAGACATGGTCAGGCAGAGGATGTCAACCAGATTGTGTCACTGATGGCCGGACGAATGATAGGTTGAGGCTCCACGTCTGGAATCCAAATATCATGAGGTGATTCAAGATTGAGAGTTTTTTGTATTATGTGTATATATCATCTTATATATTCATGCTCATTCCCAGGCTGATATATGCAAAGAGCAGTTAACCCTCTTAGCATAATTGTGTTTTCAGTCGAGATGCATGTTCGTGAATTCTCTCTTTTCTTAGGAGATAAAAAGGGAGGGGGGGCCAGTGATGTGAATGTGATTCGGTCCCTTTAACTTGATGGGCCTTTTATGTCTCCATTTGTCAAGTTTAAGTCTAAGCTCTTTCTCCAAGGGGCAAAAGTAGCAATTGATGGCTTACCCATTCCCACCAGGTTACTGTCTAAATCTGGTGTATATCTGAAGTAATAGTATGGTGAGTATTGATCGAAGGAGAATGAAGAAAATTTCAATTTCCCTTTCTCCGAGATCTAACAATGCTCACCATTCTATTACGGACCCTGCCTCCCAGCCCCATGGAGGCAAGCCATGGGTATCTCTTGTTTGGTGGCTATGCAAACAATATGAGCTTCATGGCAAACGGGTACTCAGCTGTTGGGAGCCGAGTGCCCGGTTCCAGGAGCCGGTAAAGCTTACTAAGTCTATAGTCCTAGGGCCAGCTATCCAAGATAGCTTGTATCAGAAGTAATAGAATGGTGAGTATTGTTAGATCTCGGAGAACGGGAAATTGAAATTTCCTTCATTCAGCAAATGAGTATAAGTTTCTGAGTAAAAGTTGTTATTACACCACAAAAACATCCATTACCGTTCAATCACTACTTGCTAAATCAATTATCTGCATTCAGCTACCAGAATAAGATTTTTATGCTTGCATACACTCCTCCCCATGCCTATTCCTATAAATATGGACCCTCAACCAGGCTACTGGTTAGGTCCATCTCCAGTATATTAACTGATATGGACTGGCACCAGTCTGTACTCACTCCATAGTGACGCCTGTCACTAAGCGCGCTTGCGCATGCGCACTGGAGCCCAAATAGGAAACATATTCACTTTTCAATTATTCTGCAAGCAGAACAACTGCACAAATATTATCAGAAAGTTTTTATAGCTGACTTCCTCACGCTAAGATATGCCTACTATGAAGTCTATCGTCCCAAAATTATGTTTATGGAAGTATTTCGTGGTTATATTGAACTTTATAACTATGTATATAAATGTTACCGGTTTTCGTGGGTTTCATTTTCGTGGTAACAACTTTAATATGCCTAAGATCCTCATCATATAAAAACACTCTATTACTCCAGTGAGCCCTTAATCACTTTCAGTTAAAAGAAAAAATAGTGCTTTACAAGGAATTACATTTATTTCCCTATGATAGAAAACAATCTTGAATTTGAACTTTTCTGGCCTTTCTTTGAAAGGCGTTTGCATGTTTCTAGACTCCTTTTATCGAAATTCTAAGCTGTATGCTTCTTTCGTAATCTTTTTTGTTTTTTAAGAGTGTTTTAACGACCGATAAATCAAGTGCACGCCCTCAATCTGTGAACGAGTTCCCTCTGTGGAGTATGGAGGACATTTCTGTTTTAAGTACACTACGTGTACGCCCACATCGATGTGCGGGTTTTGCATAGGGTGGTCTGCGTTCGTATCTAATTTTCTTTAAGGATTATTCGTCCTTACAGCGCTGCCCTATTGTTGTCCTTCCCCTTCCTCCGTTGCTAGTAGACAAAAGCTGTGCCTTTTGCAATATTCTAATATGTCTAATCCAGCAGCAACGGAGGGGGGGGGGGTGCTCCTTCGGCGAATTCGGAAGCAGTAATAGCTTTATTTGTGAGATTTGAATCCTTCGCTGCAGTTTTGACTAAATCTTTAGACGAAAGAATATCTTTTACCATCATGGAGGCCAAGAAACAGGAAGTTTCTGATTCCGACAATAGCCCGAGGGCTAGCGGGCGTTCCCGCAAATGGGGGAAACCGATTCCTCTAATATCGATGCAAGTAATCAGGTCTCCTAAACAAAGTCTAGAGCAACTAAGCTCTCGAAGGTGGGCTCGTGCAGTTCACCTGGTCAAACCCACATTAGTATTGAGGGTGATAGGCATAACTTCAAGCTAGGGCTGCGCGGTTTGGCTTACAGCCATATCGGTTTCGATATGACTTTTCATATCGGTTTTATGGACATGAAACAAAAAATTTAAATGATAAAAATTAGCACAAAAACAGAACGTATTTTCACGCCCCGATACATTCGTAACGTTTTACGCCTTTAAAGCTTAATATACCCTATAATATTCATCATCGCGGGAGTGAAATTATTAATTAGACCGCCTAAATATTACGCACAGTTAAATAAACATCGTTTATTTTGTCAAAATTAATCATAAATCAGCAAAACAGGTTGCGAAAAGACGTAAATCACGCGATTGTAATTAATTATGATGTAATTATCTCCCTTTCTTCTTTCATTTCCAATTCGGCCCGAGGACGAAATCATGCCTTGAAGAAAATATTAACTGTAATATTGCGATCGCGAATTTCATAAGTTAATATGATATTGTGTATAGAAGATAACGTTTTAAAAACGGTTTGAGTAATAATTTTATTTAAAATTATATCCTAATCAGCAAAATGTATTCAGCATTATATTTATTGGCGAGATTTTGATGCATTCGGGCGATTTATTGTTGGGACGACTTTACATTATGTTAATTAGCCGGTGACGTCATTAAAATGGATGCCGTTGTTTAGAAATGTTTTCCCCGATACAAATTTTAATGACAAATTCCCACATTAGTATTGTGTTTTATATTGCAAATTTATCTGAGACTACCAGAGAAAAGACGAGTGGATATTTATTTAATTAATTCGCTGCTTGATTTCTCTCGGCGTACAGCGAGTTACATGGAGTTACACAATATGCGCAATTGGGGCCACGTTCAATTATTAGTTGCCCCGAACATAGCTTAATGGAAAGTATGGCCATTATTATTCATTACGATTTTCATGCTCGTTAGTATCTTTTATTTTTAACAATCCTGATATGAAAAACCGAAAATATGTTCATATTGGGTTTTTCGATATTTATTTTTTATAATTGGTTATGAAACTGTCAGTGCAGGATATCGGTTTTAAATATGGTATCGGTATATCGCGCAGCCCTACTTCAAGCAGTGGTGGCGGAGGCGGAAGCTAATGTCCGCCTTATGCTAATGCCAAAATTCTTGGTCATACCGGTCGTCAAAATTCTTCATAGGTCGCCTATAGCCATAGTCCGCAATCTAGTTTTGCTAGTTCTTCCGGTTCCGTTGGGGTGGATTCGGGACTCGGGTTTACTTCCGTTTCCCGGTGCTACTTCCGTTCCGACCATTTCCGGTATGTCTTCCGGTTTTGCAGGACATCCGGGTCTTCAAGATCCGGTTCTTACTTCCGTTCCAATCGTTTCTGGTATGACTAATAAGCACTTCCGTTTCCGGTTGGGACGTACTTCCGGTCTAGTGAACGAATTAAGAATAAAGAGCAAATAATTAGAGCAAATAAGCTCTCGAAGGTGATCTCGAAGAGGTCACCGGGTCAAACCCACGTGAGTCTTGGGGTTGTAAATAAGAAGAAAAGGCATGACCTTCAAGCAGTGGTGGCGGCGGCGGAAGCCCCCGTCTTTAACATATATCCCAATGTCAATGTCTTAGATCAGTTGTAGTGGATTCAGGTCCTCAGGACAGGGGTTATTCCGTTTCCGGATCTACCTCCGTTCTTTCCGTATCCGGTCTGACTTCCGGTTTGCGTATTTCCGGTTCCTATGCTTATTCTGTTTTTTTAATGTACATCCGGGTTCAGTTTCCGGTTGTCTTCTTCCATTTTGCGCATTTCCGTTTCCTATTTTTACACTTCCGGATTCGTACATCCGGGGATAGGGTCATTACATGTTTTCATGGTGTTCTATGATTAACTTCCGGTTCTGTCTTCCTTGTTTGGATTTCCGATGATATCTCTTACTGAGATTCCAGGTTTGTCTTTCCTAGGATCTAGTTATCATTTTGTCTAAGAGTTAGTCTTATTTCAGTAAGTGCTTTTAAAATCGGAATGTTTAATCGCTGAAAATATTAATTCCTAGACATTGCCAGTCTTGAAGTCTCTCTAGGAATTGTATATATTCAACATTTATTCTTTTATCAGTGAAAATTTTCAACGTAATTAAAGACTCTTCCGACTGGTTGCCGGATGGGTTTTTTGTTGCTGTCGATAAGTCAGTCTGTATTCTACGCATTATCGCTAGATGTCGCAATTAAAATTAATTTTTAATTTCATCCAACTTTAGATGGCCAGTTGTCTTCGGGCCATTCGCTCTTTTTCCCTCTTATGTTGGCAGGTTGACATTTACTTTAACCAAGGGAATTAATTTCTTGAAGAAAATTCCTGTTTCTAGCATAATTCTTAGTCTAATTCTGACAGGCGCTGAAAGGAAAAGATTCAGTAGTGGATTCATAGGGAAGAGAATCGCTCTAAGATTAATGATTACAAGAGCAAGAAAATGCTGAGAATAGAGAAATAGGATACGGGTGAAGGAAGAAGGAATAAAAGCCGAGTTTTTTCTTCTGCGTTGTCACAGTCATGGTTTAGGTGTCTTTTTGTTTTGATTTTATATCGCCTCTGTCTTTCAGCGTTTTGTTTCGTGATTCATCCCGTAGTGTTTAATCATAATCAAGTATCAGTGTTTTGTGTATTTAACATCTAGCTGTTCCCGGAAATTCATTATCATTCTATCAGTCATTCCTTTTATTGGCTTATCAAACTCTATGTCATCCGTCTTTACAAGATGATAATATTGGTTCTAAGTCTTTAATAATAATGAGTTAAGATAAGGTTAGGTCTCTTCCTTCATCCTCTGCCCCTTCTCCTTCTAAGGTTTTCTTCTAGTCATGTTCTCCTTCCTCTCTCTCTTTCTGTCTTCCTCCTTTTCCCCTCCTCTGGGGTTTTCCCGTATTTCATCTTCTATCAATCCTCTCCAGGGATCTTCAGGTCCTGTTCTTTCCTCTTCATCTTCCATTCTTCTTAATTCCTTTCTTCCTCTTCAGTCTCCATGGAGCAGGTAATCCTGTACGCTGCTTTGATAGGAAGTCCTATCCAGTTGTATCTGATTTCTCTGTGGAAACAGAGAACAGAACCCCTGTCAAAGCTGGTACCAGTTTTGGAGCCATTAATGTCGCATCTTGTATGCTGGAAGAAGCGTCAGAATCTCCTTGTAGGGGTTTCGCTGCACCTACCCCGCCCCCGGCTGTCCGTATACACGGATGCATCACTGGAGGGGTGGGGGGGGCTGCCTGGGGGAACACCAGGTTTCGGGCACATGGACTCTCCAAGAGAGCGAGCTGCATATCAATCTGTTGGAAATGATGGCAGTGGAACTGGCATTGGAAAAGTTTCTTCTAAAAGTCAGGGGCAGGTGATATTGATACCGTCGGACAAATCGACAGTAGTATCATACATAAAACGCCAAGGCTGGGACCAAGTCATCCACGCTGTGTATGAAGGTGTGGCACTTGATTCAATGGTGCAGGAGTTACTCAGTTGTTTTGAAAGCAGCTCACATTCCTGGGAGATTGAACATTCTGGCGGATGCTTCGTCTCACAGACAGCGGATTCTGCCAACAGAATGGTCTCTCAACTCTCCAATTCTTCACAGGATCTTCGAGCATTGGGGCAAACCAAACATGGACTTGTTTGCCACAAAGGAAAATGCTCAAATCATGACATGTCTCACCGATTCCAGAGCCAAATTCCGTCGATAAAGATGCTCTGGCGATAAGCTGGAGAGGGATGCACGCTTACGCGTATCCGCCCACCATTCTTCTGCCGAAGGTTTTGGTGACGCTCAGGGGGGAACCATGCCTGGTCCTGCTAATAGCATCTTTTTGGCCCAGCCGGGCATGGTTCACGGATCTTCTGAATCTGTTGGCGGACAATCCAGTGCAGTTACCCACGATTCCGAACATAATCTCCCAGGCCAAGGGACGCTTCCTACACGAGCAGCCCGAAATATTCAAATTGGCTGCGTGGATGTTATCAAACAACGTTCCACGTCGGAAGGCTTTTCTTGACAGGCTGCGAGCTTCATCGCAGCCGTGAGAAGGAGGTCAACCTTCAAGTCATATAACCACAGGGTTAACAGAGTGGTGTGAAGGAAAGGGTATTAATACCTTTCAATCCACTATTCAGCACATAGCGGACTTTCTCTGTGAGCTGTTCTATTCAGGACTGGCTCCTGTCACAATTGCTGGATACAAGTGAGCTTTGGCATCAGTCCAGAGGTGGCCCAGTTGAATGTGATGGTGAAGGGAATGAGCAATCTCCGACCGAGACAACCAGTAGTCATTCCAGCCTGGAGACTATCTTTGCTGCTTAATGTACTGGCCAAGCACCCTTTCGAACCTTTGGGTTCAGCTAGTCTAAAGCAGTTGACACTGAAGGCGCTTTTTCTATTGACAGCTTCCTCAGCGAGAAGGTGCAGTGAGATCCATGCGCTTTCAGCAGAGAGGGACCGATTTATTGTTTCCGGAAAGGGTCTGCGACTACTGCCAAGAGCAGAGTTTATGTCAAAGAATCAATCTTTGAAATATCCCGGCAAACCGATCATTACACCGAAACTAACTAGTTTTGATCGTGATGCCAGTGTCTGCTGTCCAGTCCGTGCTTTGACTAAGTGCAAAAAACGGACGGACTCTTTACTGTCAAGTGATAGACAACTGTAGATCTGCCATAAGAAGCCATTTGGTGCCGCATCCATGGATTCTGTCTCTCGTTGGGTAGTCGAATGCATTCAGACTACCCACGAGATTGCGACTGGGCACCAGGTGCGATGCGCAAGGGCACACGATGTTAGAGGAATAGCTGCCTCGACCGCCCTTTACAATGGTGTTCCGTTAGAGGACATCATGGCTGTTGCACAATGGCACTGTGAGTCCTCTTTCATGGATTACTATATGAGGGATGTGTCAGACTCCGCCAATCCACTCGCTTTAGCTGTTTTGAAATGATAGTTAAACGGCCACACTGTTCTCCCTTTTGATACTTGAAAAAACAAAAGTTATGGAGCAGACATGGTCAAGCGAGAAAAAAGTGCTTGGTTGATGGCTCCATATCTGAAATCCAACATTCATAAGGTAAATCAAGTTTGACAGTCTTTGTATTATGTTTATATATCATGATCTTTTCGATCGGTGGTATCACACTTGGAGAGCCGTTCTCAAGATGAAATCTGTGGTTTTCTGCAGTTCTTCCACAGGCCCATACAGCTTTTCAAGAAAAGAGGTTGACAAAGGCCAGATCTCTTCTCTCAGCAGCTGATACGTACTGCAACATTGAAGTATGTGCTGTGTGGTCTGTTCTGCTTCTCCACAAGGACAAGCGGGCGATGTCGTAAGGTGGAACCGCCTGTACATGTGTTGGTTTAGTCTGTTATGTCCAGTTCTGAGATGAAAAATGGTCACTTGCTCTGGCCTCGAGAGATGATGGTAGGCATCTTCTGATTGAGGTGTTCTATAGAGTGACTTGATGATAGTCTTCATCTCTGTATGCGTAACCATGTTTTCTGTCTGATTCTCTTCTGCACCCACCTTTGCCATCTTGTCTGCTTCCTCATTTCCTTGGACTCCACAGTGTGAGGGGATCCACTGCAATGCTATCCGAAAGCATTTGATGGTTTGTAGAGCTTTTTCAAGTTGTGGCAGCTTACCTTTGGTGATAGCCTCAAGGACGGAGCGGGCATCAGATAAAAAGACAATCTGTGCAATAGGGTCTGCTGTTCTGCTGATGGTATTGGCTGCATGGACCAGTGCTTCGACTTCAGCTCTGTAGTTTGTGCAGTGTTTGCCTGTCGGTATTGCAGCTGACTCATGTTGTCCGTTTGGATACTGTATGTGCAGTCCGGCACCTCCGCTCCTAATTGCATCTTTGGCTGATCCATCTGTGTAGATCCTTATCCATGTCTCCTGAGGGTACATTTCTTCCAGCATGGCTAGGGTCAGGGCCTTCTTGCTCACATCACTGTGTTCATCTTTGGTTGTGAGATAAGGTACTGTCGTGCGAATAGCTATGCTCTCTAGTTTGTTTTCCCAGGGTGGAGGATCAAGGGTGTGGTTTGGGTCTTCTATTTGTGCTGGCAACATTTCTTGGTGTTTCCTTTGAAGTGCTTTTGTCTCTTTCACAAAACCTGATCTTTTAAGTCTTCCTGATGACAGCTGTGCTTGCCTGATCTTCATCGGGTGGTTGTTGAACGATTTGAACTTTGCAGCTTGGATCAGTGCTTTGCATTCCCTTCCTTTACTAAGTGGGGGGGGGGGATGCCTGCTGTCTGCTCCATTTTTTAAATTTGTGTTGATCTCATTCCACCAGTGATGATGCGCAGTGCCTGGTTTTGTACTCTGTCGAGGTTATGTTGATGAGATTTAGCTGCTGTCATCCATGAGCTGGATCCATACTCAAGGTGTGGTCGTACGACACCTAGGTAGATGGTCTTGAGGATCCTTTCATTGGCACCCCACTTTGTTCCTGCCATCTTCCTCATGATGTTTAGCTTTCTTCTGGCCTTTGCCTTTGCGTTCTGGATGTGCTCCTTCCATGTTAATCTTCTGTCATAGGTGACTCCCAGGTATGTCTGCTGGTCCTCGTACTCGAGTGGAGTACCGCCCAGTGTCAGATTGCCAACCTTGGTTTTGGTGGACAGTGAGAATAGCATGGCTGATGATTTTTCTTTGTTGATGGTAATACACCAGCGATTGGCCCAAGCTGTAATTTTGTCCAAGGCGAGCTGCATTCTGTACGTGGCAGTCGTTGTGTACTCCTCGGTGCACCAGAGTACGAGGTCATCTGCATAGAGGGCTGCTTGGATCCCATTGGGCAGCTCTGCTACAATATCATTAATGAAGAGTATGAACAGAGTTGGTGATAATACTCCGCCTTGTGGTACCCCTTGTCTCAGCAATACATTCTGTCCAGATTGTCCATCCACCAGCACCCTAGCTCTGCGATTGTGTAGGTATGACTTGGTCCATCGGAACATGTTGCCACCGACGCCTGTGCGCCGGAGCTTCACGAGGAGGCCATCCTTCCACACCTTGTCAAATGCCTTCTGCAGATCAATAAAGGCAGCTAGCATCACCTTGGCTTGAAAAGTGTCCTCTATGACCTGTGCAAGATGTGTTGTTTGATCTTCTGTGCTCCTGTATCTTCTGAAGCCAGCCTGCTCTGAAAATATAGTGTTCTCCGACTCCAGGTACCACTGCAACCGCTGGTTGACGATGCGCTCTATGGTCTTGCATATGCAGCTTGTAAGACTGATAGGACGGTAGCTCAGCACTTTCGTCTTGTTCTTCCCTTTTTTCAGAATAGGAGTCATTCTGGCTTCCTTCCAGCACTGAGGAACCTCTCCATTGGTCCAACTGAGATTAAAGATATTTAGCAACTTGCGGAGAGATGCATTACCAAGATGTTGGATCATTTCATTCGTAATGCCATCTGGCTCGGGAGATTTCTTCTTCTTTTATTGGCGGATAGACTTCTTCAGTTCTGCTAAACTAATGTCAACTTTCATTGCATCGTGAGTGTTGGTGAGTGTTGGTGTCTGTTCTTTCCTTTTGCTCTTTTCTAACCTCTTTTTGACGCATTCGTGGTATAGAAATGTTGCTTTCTTTTGCATATGCCTTCGCAAAGGCATCTGCAGCCTTCTTTCCTGACAGTGTCTGTCCATCTTCTTCAAGAGTAATCTCTCTCCCCCGACACCCTCATCATTCAGTGCTTTAGTCAGTCTCCATAGCTTTGTTGTGTCTCTCTCTAAATTAAACCCTGCCGTCTTTTCCCTCCAGCTTCTTCTTTTGGCCTCCAGCTTGGTCTTTAGATACCTGGCTTTAGTTTGTTGTAGTGTGAAGTGGTTTTCATGACAGGGATTACCCTCTGCATCTTCTCTGGCCATGTCTAGTTTATCATGTGCTGCTTGCAGTTCTGTTGTCCAGTAGGGGCGGTAGTATTTCCTGAACCCTCGAGGAATCGCTTCGTTGGCAGCCTTGAGGATACGTGAATTAAATTCCTTGACCGCATTGTTGATGTTTCTCCCTTCTACTGCTATATTTTGGGTAAGCTCATTGGAACGAATGCCGAACAGACTCCAATTTGCCTTTTTGTAGTTCCACCTTGGATGTTGAGGTGAACTTACAAGTTGAAATACTTACAGAAAGAGAGAGGAGGACTGGGCGGTGGTCGCTTCCTCCTAACTGCGATCCGACCACTCTACTGAGGTTTCTGTGAATGTCTTCAGTACAAAATGGCAAGTCCGGCGTTTATGTCGAGTGCCACCGGCGCGAGTAGAAGGTAGGCTGATCTGTGGGATCATTGACAAGTAAAAGGTGCTTTTCATCTTGCCATGCTTCAATGTCTTCTCCTCGTTTATCAAGTGTTCTGTATCCCCACCTCTGAGACTGGCTATTAAAGTCTCCCGCAATGAGGAAGTGGCAGTCCGGGACCTGGATTGTGTCAAGTGAGAGATTCTTGTCATTAGGGCAGTAATAATTGACAATGTCAATCACAGGGTTGCTGGTTGTTACCTTGATCTTGATATATTCTGCCTCTTCCATAAACGTTTTGATTTGGCTTGCGTTCACGCTGTTTCGGACCACGGTGATCACCCCGCCTTTCTTTCTTCCTCTTCGATCACACCGGAAAATCTGGTAACCTCTGATCTTAAATGGTTTTCCTTCTTGCAGGTGTGTCTCTTGGATGCATCATGATCATTCATCTTATATATTCATGCTCATTCCCAGGCTAATATATGCAAAGAGAAGTTAACCCTCTTCGCATATTCGTGTTTCAGGCGAGATGCATGTTCGTGAGTTCTCTCCGTTTTCTTAGGAGAAAAAGGGGGTGGAGCGGTGATGCGAATGTGATTCGGTCCCTAAACTTGTCGGTCCTTTTAGGTCTCCTAGTGACAAGTTTAAGTCTAAGATCTTTCTCCAGGGACAAAAGAATCTATGTATGGCTTGCCCCTTCCCACCAGGTTGACGTCTAAATCTGGTGGTATCAAGAGTAATATAATGGTATGCACACCCTGCCTCCCAGCCCCACAGAGGAAGCCATAGGTATTCTCTTGTTTGTTAGCTATGCAAACAATACGAGTCTCGACTGGCAGACGGATACCCATTTGTTGGGAACCGGGTACCCGGTTTCAGGAGCCGGTAAAGGTTTGTAAATCTAGATTCCTAGAGCAGCTAGCTAGCTAGCTTGTATTATCAAGAGTAATATAATGGTAAATATTGTTAGATCTTGGCGAAAGGGAAATTGAAATTTCCTTCAATTCATCATTCAATCTCTTCAGGTGGGGTTATGGACGTTATCCATCGATCTCAAAGACGCATATTTCCACGTTCCTATTCATCTGGCATTCCGCAAGTTCCTTCGTTTTGCGTACAAATGCCGAGTTTGGCAGTTCTACAGCCTCCCTTTCGGGTTGACCACATCCCCTTACGTTTTCACACGAATAGTGTCGTCGGTAGGCGCTTGCCTTCGTCTTCAAGCAATATCAATTCACGTCTACCTAGACGATTGGCTGTTCAAGGCTTCAGATCCTGTATCCCTCATTGTAGATGTATCAGATGCGATCCAGGTCTGTCTTCATTTAGGCTGGATCATCAATGTGGAAAAGTCGCGTCTCTCCCCAAGTCAAGTTCTTACCCACCTGGGAGTCACCTTCGACCTTGCTCAGGGGAGATTATTCCCATCCCTGACCAATGTCCAGACTTTAATGTCCACTGTTCAAGCTCTCAGGGTAGGCCAATTAATTTCAGCAAGATCCTTTCTCAGGATCATAGGACTCATGGTTTCAGTGGAAAAGTTGATTCCATGGGTCCCTCTGATGAGGATACCCTTCCAGTTTTATCTTATGGCCCATTGGAATCAGTCTAGATTCTCTAGAGATCCCAATTCTTATCAAACTCTCTCATGGATCATTGCCAGTTTTCGAAGGACCGTCAATCCCTTTTATTAGGGGTCCTCTCCACCCTCCAATCCCTCAGGCTATTATCTTCACAGATGCGTCCCTGGAGGGGTGGGGTGCCATTTGGGACTCCAGGAAGATCTCAGGAACCTGGTCCCTCAAAGAATCTTCTTACCATGTCAACCTGTTAGAACTGTGGGCTGTTTTCCATGCCCTAGTTCATTGGGAACCCTTAATTTTAGCCATGTCAATCCTTATCAGATCAGACAATTTCACAGTGGTCTCGTTCATCAATCATCAGGGGGGGGGGGAGACCAGGTTGGTCTCTATCGAGAGACCATAATCTTGCTTCACTGGTGCAGGTCCCGCAACTTTTTTCTTTGAGCATCTCACGTCCCTGGCAAGCTCAATTTTCTCACCCTTCCAGGATCCCAGAAACAGAATGGGAGTTGAAAGAGGCTGTAGTCCAGTTGATTTTCCTTAAATTCGGTCGTTCCGTTATAGATTTGTTTGCCACCCTCAAGAATAGAAAAATATCCACCTTCATGTCTCTCTTTCCGGAACCTATGGGTCTTTCGGTGGACGCTCTAGCTCAGTCTTGGGACAACACGTTCGCTTACACCTTTCCCCCGATGATCCTCATTCCTCTAGTCCTCAGAAAGATCAGACAACATCCTTGTGTAGTCTTACTGATAGCTCCATTTTGGCCAACAAAATCTTGGTTTCCGGACCTCCTGGACCTTGTAGATCTCCCTCTGCTACTTCCTGTCTCCCACAATCTATTGTCCCAGAACAGAGGCAGGGTCACCCATCAGAATCCAGAAATCTTTCACCTGTCAGTCTGGAAGCTGTCGAGTTGCCACCTTCTTCGTCAGGATTTTCAGTCAGATCTCAGGAACTTTTGGAAAAATCCCTCAGATCATCAACTAGAAACATTTATAAAGCTTGATTTGAATTTTTCAAAAGATGGTGCTCAGCCCATTCTATCTTGCCCTTTGAGGCCTCTGTAACTCAAGTCACTGATTTTCTGGTCTTCCTTTTTGATCAGAAGAAACTTTCAGTTAATACTATAAAATCTTATCGTTTTAGTCTGAACTCTTGTTCAGTGTCTCTGATCCGTCAGTTCAAGTTCAGAAACACTTTCACGACCTTAGTAGAGGTATGGGTAATTCTAGACCCCCCCCCCCCCTTTACAAAACCTCTCCCTTGGAACCTGTCACTTGTTCTACAAGTTCTAGCATGGAAACACTTTGAACCGTTAGGTTCGGTTTGTTTGAAACACCTTACACGTAAGGCAGTATTTCTGTTAGCAGTAGCCTCTGCCAGTCGTCGTTCTGAATTTCATGCCCTTTCTGCGGAGCTTGATAGATTTCAAATCACTGGGAATAGTATCATTCTCTATCCTAGGGCAGAATTTCTATCCAAAACTCAATCAGTTAAATTCTTAGGTAAACCTATTATAATTCACAAACGCCTCCTTTTCCCCAGACGATTCTGTCTGGTGTCCAGTTAGAGCCCTTAATATGCATAAACTTCACACTGAGTCCAAACGATCCGACAATAGACATCTTTGGGTCACATTTGCTGAAGGTGTGGATCATCCTGCCTCTTTAACAACTATTTCTCATTGGATTGTTGATACCATCAAAATTGTCCATGAATTGGCTTCTCCTGGAGACAATTCTATTGTGGGTGTTAAGGCCCATGGTGTTAGGGGCCTTGCCACCTCTTGTGCCATTTTTAATGAATCCTCTCTAGATGACATTATGCAAGTTGCTAATTGGAAATCAGCAAATACTTTTATTAACTTCTATTTTAAAGACTCTGGTCCTTCTTCTTTTTTCTATAAAAACATTCATAAAGTAGCTTCAGGGACCATGACTCGTATTCCTTCATCATCATCATCTTCTAAACGTCCTTCGTCATGGTGAGTGTTAATTCATTTCTTCTCTTTCATGAATGTATTTCACCTCTTTCATTCCTTACTTTCATCTCCCTTATTTATTTATCTCCTTTTGCATGATCTTTATGCTCCATATCTTCTTGGGATCAGATATGATCCCTCTTTGTATCTTCTATCTATTTTATTACCTCTGTTAAGATGCTTTGAGAGTAATTCTGAGGAATTACTATCTTTATAGTATCTTTCTCGTCTTGGTATTACGAACTTCGTACTCATCTTTATTTTTACATCAATGTTGAGCAGAATTCGCCTCCCTCCGGGCTTTGTTCAATGTTGAAATCTGTATTTGAGCTATAGTAATGCAAGGAGGTAGGTTGTAATGTAGTAATAACGACCAGACGACCCAAAGGGTCTGGTCTTATGTTTTACTAATTACATATACCTACCTCCTTGCATTACGGCCCATCTCAGGCCTCCCCTCTGTCTAATTGGGGGGTTGGGTGGGGGTGGGGGTGGGGGGCTGGATGCTTCATTGTAATGGTCATATCTTCTTAGATTAGTTATATTCAACTAAGATATTCATTATATCATTCAACCTTTGGGTATACACGAATATGTCAGTTTTTGTCATATTTGGGTATTTCAGAACGAAAATTCCAGTCATATAATGTGAACTATTTAGGTTAGTTTTTAATTTCAGCTTTAGTCAGATATTCAGAGCTGTGTAGTGACAGGATCATCTACCTCTTCATGGATCTGCTTAAAGCTGGATTATATGACTGGCATCGTCAAAGGAATGTGATCTTGATTGCTACAACAAGGTCATGTGATAGCTATCAGCCAATGAGGTTGCCATTGTGCTTAATGACCTACTCTGTGGCTATGGGTATTGGATTAACCCTCTTATTGCCTCTATCTGCGATATAGCATTCAAGCGAATTACTATGGATCTCATCATTAGAGAGAGTATGGAGATTCCTAAAGAAGCCTTCAGTCACTCTGTAACCACAATACCCATCAGACATTGGCTCCGGGTTGTCTGGTCGATTTATCCAAAGCTTTCGATACAGTCCCACACAAAAGACTTCTTAAGGAAATGAGAATGTACGGTTTAGGAGAGCAAATAATTAACTGGACTGAAGCATTTCTAATCGAAAGAAAACAGCGTATAAAACTCAACGAAACAACATCCGACTGGACAGCCGTTGCTAGTGGCATGCCTCAAGGTAGTGTTTTGTGACCTACACTTTTCCTTTTCTACATAAACTATCTACCGGATTCCCTAGCCTGCCCTTGTAAGATCTTTGCGGATTGCGGAGGATACAAAACTGTGTCAATAGGCAATATCTAGATAATGTATGTAATTGGTCTCAGAGTTGGCAGCTACATTTTAATACAGACAAAATACATGTAATACACATTGGCTCAAACAATCCTAGGGCCCAGTATTATATGACAGACACTACATGCCAGTCACAAATCATAGCGTCCACAAGTGAAAAAATCTTGGTGTACACATAGATGAAAACCTCTCCGATACCCATATTAGTGCAATTGTATCAAAGGCATAGTTCGACTAATTAACCAAATTTTCAATTACGTAGATGAAAACATGCTTATCCTGTTATTCAAATCACTAGTCCGACCAATTTTGGAATACTGTAACTGCATATCATCACCTTGTTTTAAAAGGCAATCTTTTATAATCGAAAGGGTCCAGCGCAGAGCCACTAAACTTGTTCCTCATTTGAAAAATTACTGCTACACAGACAGATTAAAAGCTTTGAGCGTCATGTCACTAAAATACAGAAGGCTTAGAGGACACTTAATCGAAACATATAAATTTATCCGTGATGATTACAACGTTGACAAAAGCACATTCTTTAACCGACCATGTAATATATGTACTACAGGTCACACATTCAAGCTCAACACTAAGCGCAGCATGAAAGAAATTTGTAGGCATTTTTTCTCAAACCAAATTATTAACACATGGAACTCACTCACTTCTGTTTTGGTTGAGGTACCCACGCTTGACGTGTTTAAATCAAAACTAGATACACACCTAAATGACATAATATACGAGCATGACTTAACCAACTAATAGATATATAAGACAAATTTAGAAATATATCCAAATTCTAGACGCAGCAGGGTGTAACCATGAGCGTAGGAGGCACACCGCAGCTGATGTGGGGAACCCGCATATGCACCACAGCACTTCCCCAAGTCAAGAATTTTGATTGGTCAATTTCTTTGGTGGCCATCTTGGACTTTTTGAAAATTATCCATCATGTCTACCGGAATTTAAATGCAAATGGGTCCCCCACATCTGCACCACAGCACTTCCCCAAGTCAAGAATTTTGATTGGTCAATTTCTTTGGTGGCCATCTTGGATTTTTTTTAAATTATCCATCATGTCTACCGGTATTTAAATGCAAATGGTTCAAATCCTAATAGTCCTGATTAGCATTACAGGCCCTCGGGTCGCTTATTGATAAGGGTTTTGAAAAGCCTTGGATATTTATTTTATGTTTGAAGTGAGGCTTCATAGTTCATTGCAAAGTTGCAACCACATTTCTGGTTAATCATATAAATTCACAATTGAAAAAGTAATCGCAAATTTCAATTTAATCATGTTATCATGCAAGTACATGTGTATCCCAAGGTTACTGCTCTTTCAACCATGCAATATTGCAGAATGGTTGGTGGCCATGAAGATCATTGGCTGCTAAACTATATACATATATATACACCTGTGCAAAAGTTAAGCACCACCCTATTTTTACGCACATGCGAGGGTATATTCATGTGCTATGAAGAAAGCAATAGCATAAACATTTATGTACCCATCCATATTAGTGCAAGAGGTAATAATGCAACTAGAGGAATGCTGATTATGATGGTGGGGAAACACTGTATGTTTTTGTTTGAACTTGAAAACGAGGCCTGAATATGGTTACGTTGACACAACTGACAACTATTGCCCTACAGTTGACACACGTGGCTAGATTGTCATTAATGGTGTCTGAAAACGAAGTTTAACATCTGTGCACGAGTTTGAGACTGTCATTATTAATACCGGGTATATCCACCTTGTGCCTGGATGACGGCCTGGACACGACGTCTCATGCTGGTCACCAACCGACTGATACGCCATTGTGGTATTCGTTGCCATTCAAGAAGGAGTGCGTCTGTTAATTCCTGTAGGTTCTGCACAGGAGGATCCCTCCTTCTCACCATGTTTCCCAGAATGTCCCAGATATGCTCAATAGGGTTCATGTCAGGGCTCCTTGCTGGCCATGGTAGGGTTTTGATGGCATTCTGGCGGAGGTATTCATGCACAGCTCTAGCACGATGTGGTCGGGCGTTGTCATCCATGAATATAGGGTGGGTTCCAGGTGCATGATTTACAAAATGAGGGACCACAACTCTATCCAGTATGGAATCTTGATATCTTTGTCCATTTAGTGTTCCAGGTACAGTCAACAGATCCAGCTTACAATCAAATGAGATGCACCCCCATATCATAACGGAACCTCCACCAAATGGAACTTCTTCCATGATGTTACGTTGGTCGTACGCCGTGCGTCTGGACCTCCATACACGAGTTCGACCATCTGTGGCATGAAGCAGGAACCGACTTTCATCGGACCAGTGTACCCGTCTCCAGGATCTCATGTTCCAGTGTCTTCTTTCGTTGCACCACCTCAGACGCTCCTCTTTGTGGTGTGCAGTGAGGAGAGGACGTCTGACAGGTCTCCTAGCTTTCATGCCAGCAGCATACAGTCTCCTTTTGACGGTAGACATTGACACTCTATTGCGCGTTTCCCATTGCTGGCTGAGCACTCTGCTGTTAGTGAATGGAGATCTCCTAACAAGGCGTACTAGGGCTCGATCATCACGGGCAGTAGTCTTCTTCGGTCTTCCAGATCTAGGCCTGTCCTTCACCTCGTTAGTTTGCCCATGTTTTGCAATCAAACGACTGATTACAGTATGGTTAATGTTCAGCTGTCTGCCAATCTCTCTGCATGACATACCAGTGGTATGCATGCCTATGATTTGCCATTTCACACGATCACTTAACCTTCGTCTTGCCATAGCGGTTCACAATCAAGAGCTAATTCTCTCTGTACAAATAAACCACGGTCATGAACACAAAATTCCTAATCTTATCGCCTAAATCTGTATGTAATGTTCTACACCTCAAACTGGACTTTTACATAACTGAACACGTGTGCTGTTTCCCGCCACGCACGGACATCAAGCGGCGTGAAGTCATGCATGCATGTGCATTTCGTACTTGGAATTATGTCAGCTAACGCGGGGACAAAAAGTATGGCAGCCTAGTTGTGCCATCATGTTTCTACGTTCTATTGTTTTTGCCGGTGCTTAACTTTTGCACAGGTGTATATATTGATTGTTTCTTTTCTCCTACATAATTATATAATATATGTAATGTTAAAACAACCATTGTGCAATCTATCCCCTTTTGACGTGTTTGATTGAAAAAGGGAAAGAAACACGATATTGCTCATACACTTACCTTAGTAATAATTTAAATACAAATGCACTGAAAATTAATGTTGAATACACATTTACGAGGAGAGATTGATGAACAGTAATAGCCGTCAAGATCTTGGAGCACTAACATTATTGACAGAATTTTAGATCTGATTATTGCGTTACATACATTATAGTTTTGGAAAATTAAATTATTCAACATTACTTACTGGTCAGGATGTTATATATCAGGTCACCTCTGGTTCGCTGGTAGGCAAGAGGTGAAGCCTAGAATTAGTTTGGTCGCTCGTATCTGGGCATTTTCAATTTTTGTTGTGTGTGACTTATGATACGGGCACCAAACTCAATTTGCATATTCTAGATGTAGGCAAACTAAAGCTTTGTAGAGTAGTAGAAACCTGTGTGAGTTGAAGAATTTGTATGTTCAGATGATGCCCATAATTACCCCCACTTTTTTCGAAGAAAAGTTGGGATTATTCCGTCCCGCCTGTGTGTGGGTGGGTGTGCGTACGAAATTGATTATAATGCGACTCTTCCGAAAACGTTGGGCTGAATTGAACCAAATTTAGTATGTGAGTTAACCCTTGCGAGTGTGGAGTACAAGAACATATTTACATTTGCCCCCCCCCCCCCCCCCCCCATCCTGATATATATATATCGTGAAGAGTTGACCATGTAGAGATCCCTGTTGAATACCGTGACTACATCATGCCATTTAGAAGATTCCCCATTGATACGAGTTAACCCTTTGTTTCCGCTCGAAAAGAAAGTCCTTAATACACTTATTGAGTACACTATATATTCCAAAAAGATTCAAGTGAAGCCTTGTCGACCGCCTTCATAAAATCACATTATATGACATCCACACAGCCGCCATTATCTAAAACTATATAGTTTGCGAGGGTCATGTGATTAGTTTAATTCAACAAACCATGTGTCTTTAAATATAAATATACTAGTTTTAGCGTACCTGGCCAGAATGGTCAAGTGAGCTTATGTCATGGCCACTACCATGGGAAGCCCCATTTAATAATTTCGCCTCCACGATGATGTGTTTGAGATGTGTATTAAATATAGTCTTAAGGCGGCAAGAATTGGTACCAGGAAATTGTTCAATTTTTGTGATAGTGTCCATCAGTTTGAACCATTTTAGAGAATTTATTCCATCTTTTTCTTAAAATATGCCCACCCCCTTTCTCAGAGATGTTTGTTTGGAAATTGAACACGTTTTCCTAATAGAATATCAATGTTACAACTCAAGAAAAAGTTTAGAATGAATATATTATACATTATTGTTGAACAATTACATCATCCAGTAGCGCATTTTTCATTTCTAAAGAAAATAAAAATTGGTTGAAAATGTTATTTAAATCTATCAGTGTAGATAGATAGGAATGAGGGCAACAAGAGTGCCCTGTAGTTGGGCCTTCTGTATCCTCTGCATGTCGTAAGAGGTGACTAAAGGAGGTAAGGGTGAGGTAACCCTGACAGAAACCTCGAGTGCTGAAGACGGAGGTTCCAGGCCGCACGGCGCACCCTAATAAACCATGGATCCACGCACTTAACGTTTATGATCATGTCGATAGTCACTTACAAGACTGGTGGTATGATCAGTGAACGAAAAGAAGAAGAAGTGCAACAAGAAAGACAGCTCTTCCATAAAGATATGATCGTCTTTTATAAACATCATTGTCAAAAAATACGTAAAGAATGCACACCTATCTACCAAGCCTAGCTAATTTTTGTGGCATGTTTCCTGTAAGAGTCAGAAACACGACCCTTTTATTAGGCCTTACTGTGACTTGCAAAAATATTGTATAGGCTACAGTACCGATTCCAGGATAACTAATACTGTTCGTAATGGGAATATTGTACAATGGAGGAAAAAACTTTCATTCGACATTGGTTCTTCAGATTTTGTTAAATTTTCAAAATTATTCATGAAAACACGTTCACCTATGTTGGTTTTACTTGTAGACCACCTTACGTACATGTACATAACCTTTACTATAACTTACTTGACGATGTCACCTAACACATGAAAGATAGCATAGGGATATTTCCCTGTATCATGTGCGTATCGATACGCAAGGTCATGATGCGATACGTGCATCGGTATATCATTACAGCCCTAATAATAAAACAATAGGAAATTTAAATTGTCTCAGGTACCGCTTGGCGGATTTCAAGCAAATTTGGCAGGAAGCACGTTTAGGACATATAGATCTAAGTTTTTTCAAATGAAGAAATCTCCAGAACTGCTTGGGTTATCGATTCAATATTCATGAAAGATCATCTACGTCTGAACCAAGTTTGTTCAAAGGAAATTGATTGGACAAATGCTTCGGTGGCCATCTTGATTGATCTAGTTTTTGCTAAAATGACTTCTCCAGAACTGCTGACTGTATCCCGCTGAAATTTGGGAGATATTATTAGGCACTAAGGGCCATTAAAGCTTATTCAAGGGAATTTGATACATAAAAAAACCCCACCGCCGCTGTGGATAAATCAAAATATAGTGTGTTGAAGTGAGCCATCATGGATTAAGGCATCCAAAATGACTGCTGAAGAATCTGCCTAATCAAACTCCCTCGAACAAACTTCGTTCCGCCGTTCTCCTAGGTGATGTTTCATGAGTTTTGAAACAATCTCCCAGGCACTTTCGAAGAAGAATTTTAAAGGCATTTCTAACAAGAGGCCCATGTATCCTGTATCACTTACCTGGCATTATTTTCCACTAGCAAACCCCAACAAAACGAGATGAGCACTGGAAGAATTTACTAATCTAATTTCTGTGTAGAATGTTTAGCCAAGTTTTATTAAAATTGGCCCAGCGGTTAATAAGTAGTCTTTTAAATGACTTTCTTAGAGAAATTTTCAGAAAATCCAAGATGGCCACCAAACACACTATATTTTAATTTATCCACAGCGGCGGTGGGTTTTTTTTACGGTATAAGAATGGCTGAATGGATCGAGCCGAAATTTGTGAAGTATGATTAGGAACTAAGAGCTATTCAAGTTATTCATGGTTAGTACACTGAAAACATGGTTACCATTGACCTATCAGATTTCTTCATTTTGGCTAACCAATCAAAATTGAGCTTTTGTATGTTGATGGATTTTAACATTACAAGTGCCAATATATATGTTTGCATGAGAGCGAAATGCGACTTCCCACTCTTGAATATGATTCATGGATCAGGTTGTTCAAATGGAGCTGATTCTTTGGTCAATTTGGTTGCCAGTTATCTTGGCTTTTGCACTATTTTCCAGATACAATTTGCGTTTTTAAAGCAGATTTAACTATGTTCATGTCAAATCCTTTAGGTATCTGTTTTAGGCCTTTCTAGTTCCGGTAGCCTTCATGGATTTTCTGAAAGTTTACAGGAAATCATAAAAGCTAAATAGATACAAAAATCTCACTAGCCAATGGTCTACTTAAGTGATTCAGGCACCGTGCGCCTCTTGTTATCTCACCTGGCCTGAATTGTGAAGTGAGCTTATGCCATGGCGTCCGTCCATCTGGGCATCCATCCATCCATCAACCTTTGCTTTAAAACATATCTCCTAATCCGCTTGGCAGATTATAACCAAATTTGGATGGAAGGATCCCATCGTGGTAGGCTCTAGAACTTCTATTCAGTGTTTTAATTGATCAATATTTTTCATTGGCCATCTTGGAGTTTACAAAAATTAAAAGCTACTTAATCAATGGCACGATTTAATGAAACTATGGTAGAGCTATCCTATGGCAGTAGGTTTGAACATATCAAAAGATAATTTTTATTGTTAAAATTGTTTAAAACGCATCTTCTAAACGATTGGCAGATTTTAGCCAAATTTGGCAAGACACACCATATGGTGATCGGCTCTAGGTCTTCTATTCAAAATCTTGATAGGTAAATTTTTTTGCTGAAAAACTTAGGTTTTATGAAAAATTTACCGGAAATTGTCAAAACGCATCTCCTCAATAGCCGCTTGATGGATTTTAACCAAATTTGGTTATAAGGACCAGGCAGTGGTAAGATCAAGAACTTCTATTAAGAATTTTGATTGGTCAATTTCTTGTGTGAAAATCTTAGATTTTATGAACAGTTTACCGGAACGTGTGAAAATGCAACTCCTTACCAACTTTGTGAAATTTAACCAAATTTGGATGGAAAGATCCTACTGTGGTTTGCTCTAGAACTTCTATTTAGAATTTTTATGGCTTTCGGGAAACATTTAAAACTCTACTCCTTAATCAGTGGGCCGATTTCAAGGAAACTTTGGCGGAGCGATCTTATAGTGGTTGGATTCAATATATCAAACGAGAATTTTGATTAGTCAATTTTTTGGCAGGCATCTTGGACTTTCCCGAAAATTATCCAGAAATCCTTTAAAGTGTATCTGTATCTCTTAAGCCACTTGGTAGAGTTTAGCCAACATTTTTGTAAGAAGGATCCTATATGGTTGTGTAGTTGATATTTGGTGGCCATCTTGGATTTTCCGTAATCATTAAAACATCACTCATCCAGGCATCCTTAATCAGTAGCCCGATTGTAATGGAACTTGGGTGGAACAATCCTATGGCGGTAGGCTTCAACATAGCAAATGAGAATTTTGATAGGTAAATTTGTTTAATTTGAATGATAATGGTCCAAGTGAGGGTCACAGGTCCGTGAACCTCTTGTTTATGAAAAGATCTCCATAATTAATTAACGTATGTGTGAGCCAATCTGTTTGCATTTGGGCGACACTTTTTCCAAACCATCAGGGCTTTAGGTTACCCCTTAGCTATGACTTTACAAGTCATGCCCAAATGAAATCCACCCATATTAGTGAGCCCGAATTAAAACACTACTGGCTGCTATGAACAGTCAATTAAATACTCAGAGATGGATGTTGTGGCATTTTTTGGCCATTCAGATGCCTTATAGTGCTATTAAAACTAAAATGGCTCGAAATCAACCTCTCAGATTTTCAAAATTCTCAAGCATTGATGGATCCCGGACCAGATAGTTGGTGTGCCCAAATGAGGTAAATCTAAAGCCCTGACCGTTTATATGAGGTAGTTTGCAATGCATACAACATTCCTATCGCACATTATCATAATAGCTTGCTTTGCCCCTGGCTTCTCACATGCGCTCGCTATCATCTTATATCGACCTATCTCTGTACTACAGAACTAATTCTTAGACTGTTCACAAAGGACTCACTGTCATTCCAAACTGGCCGCAGCATATGGGCGCATGCAATGTCCGATTTAAGCTTATAATCGACAGCTTCTAACACATGTCTCATGCTTAGATTATTTTCTTTACAAAACTCAGATGTTTCGAAAGAATTCCACCAAATCATGCTTGTAGAATAGCCAAATGCTGATACAACGAAAAACCAGAAATGAAAATATTGTCTTCCTGACAGACTCCCTCTCAGCGCTCCAGGCGCTGGAGAGTGGAAAGGAAGGTACACATTTAATTCATGAAAATCTTACGGAACTGGCTAAGGAGAACAATGTCAACTTACAGTGGATCCCCTCGCATTGTGGCATATTAGGAAATGACAAAGCTGATAAACTGGCTATGGAAGGGTCAAATAAAGAACGATTCAACCGTGAGGTTGACTTTGAAGAACTGAAGCATATCATTAAAGCCACAAGAACCAGCAGCAGGCAGCATAATGATGCAATACACAGCCTCAGTAGGGAGGATCAGACATGTATCTTCAGATTGAGAACTGGTCACAATCGTCTCAATGCACATCTTCACCGTCTCAAGATTACAGATTCTGCACTTTGTGAGTGTAAGCAGGCAGAAGAAACAGCAGAACATCTCTTGCAGCACTGCCAGCGATATGAACAGGCTAGGAGAAGCTTCTGGCCTATTGATGTATTTTTTGAAGAGAAGATCAGAGGAGACAGAGACAGTTTGATGACCACTTCAGTTTTCATGCACCAAATAAGGAAAACAGTCTAAGATTACTGTCATGAGAAAGATGAATGCAAGAAGAAGAAATGATTGTAGAAGATGGAAATGATGGTTTTGAGCAGAGCAAACTAAGCACACTATATAGTCAGGTGTATTATTATTGGCGAAAATCTGAATTTTCACCAATATATCGATGGGTTCTGTTACTCCATCTTTTTGTCTGTTTGTCACTGTCCAATCTCGGTTAACTTTTGGTTTCTAAAGCTATATCATGCCAGGGTTTCACCCTATTGAGACTAAACTTGGCCACATGCTTCCTTATATCAAGCGGATTGAACATAATGACATTGAGGTCCTGAGGTCCGATTTCAAGGTCACTGACCTTAGTATTAGACTTTACGTTTGAGATTTTTGTTTAAATCATCATATTGTCTTATATCTCAGCAGGGTTTCGCCCTATTGGGACTAAGCTTGAGGGCATGATGTCAAGGTTCATGGTCACTGAGATCTTGGTATAAAACTATTTCTACGGCTATGTTTTTGGTTTAGCTCAACATAGTGTCTTATATCACGTTACATGGCTTCACCCTATTGTGAGTAATCTTGGACACATGACACATATATCAACCGGTTGGAACACTGATAATGAGGTCAAGGGTTCAGGCCACTGTGACCTTGGTTTAATACTCTATTGTTTCCTGTTAAGTTTTGGTTTCGTTCAAGATATCGCTTTATCTCTAAGGATTGGTTCAGCCTATTGTGACTAAAGTTGGACACATGGTTACATATATCAACCAGGTTCATCACACTCCTATTGAGGTCACGCGGTCAGCGGTCAAGTTCACTGTGACATTGATATAAAACTTGTTTTCAGTTAAATTTTTGGATTAGCTCAACATATTGTCATATTTCATGATTAGTTTACCCTACTTGGATTTAACTTGGTCCCATGTTTACCTATATCAAGTGGATAGGGTACAATGATATTGAGGTCAGAGGTCAAGGTCATTCTAGCATTTGTATAAAATGCAGACTAACAGTTTGGTTCTGCTTAGCTCATCTGGCTTTTATTTCAGAATTGACCAAATTACTGGAACTAAGCATCATCATACAGTTACTTCAACCAGGAGGAGCAGCATAAACATTTAGACTTTTGAGGCCAAGGTCATTGTGATCTTGATACAAAGCTAGATTTGCATTTCGAAATCCAAAATGCTAACATTTTTGTCAATATCCCCTCAGTGTAACACAGATGTCTTGTTTCTTCATTAGCTCGACTTAAGTCAATTTATGAAGTTCCTCTGGTGGTGACGATGGTGATAAGGGCAGTGTCCAACTTATCCATTATAGCTCCTGTTTGATTAATCATACTGGAGCCAAACTTGGACACATGCTTCCTTATACTGAGCAGAAATGACAAAATAACTTTGGGGTGAAAAGGTCATGGTCATTGTGACATTGGTAAAAATTGTGGGTTTTTTCAATCTTAACATTTTGTGTTTAGCTCAACCTAGCAGTTGATATGTCATCTTTGGTTATACTAATAATCAATGTGTATTTTGTTAACAATGTTACTGAAAACCTGCTTTTCAATGTTAAGTTTTTGCGGTTGGCAAATGAAACCTCAGCTTATATGTTCAGGATTGGCTGAACCATATTGGAACTAAACTGGGTTACATGGTTGGGTATGTTTTTGAGAATCAGTCTGATGACATTGAAGCCTAAGGTCATGACCTCTGATGCTTATCGGTATTGTGAAGGACAAGCGGCGCATTTAATTCTGCAAAATTCTTAGAGATTTTAAACAATTCAAAGCTAATTTATTAATTCACTTAGAATATTTCGCTCAGATCTGCTGAGCTTCATCAGCCGCACTGATCTGTGGTTGGTCTTGTTTGTTCCGAGACATGGCGAGATCAGGAGAGTGTCATAAATCAGTGGGATTTCCAGTTCCTGGTCGGCTTGTGCTGTTAGATCTGTATGTCCTTGTGAACCTTTGGTTTCCCCAGCATTCTTCTGTTGTTAATATTTTGATGTTATCCATGCTTATTTGATAAACGTCCTCGGTGAGATATTGCAGATGATTCGCTGCTCTGGTGTCCTTTGACTAATGCTCACACAGTGTTGCCAATGTAGGTGTCATGACAATTGTCACATGTGAACTGGTAGACCACTCCACATATCCTTTCCTTTTGATTTATGACACTTGTCCGAGATTGACATTTCATGGTACGGTATGACAATAGACCTTTCCACTTTATCCACCCATCATATTGAAGATTTTCGGTCTTATCTTCTTACTCGAATTTGATTATCACCGCTACACGGAGAAGACTTATGATGATAGGTTGCTGCGACAACTTATCTCCTCCGAGTACCAGCGATAAGATTACTAGGCTCGCCTCTTCTGATGGTGATGAAGATATTTATTTAGTAATCTGGGCCTATCTGACTCTCACGAAGATGCTCAGGTACGGCAAGGGGTTTGTTCCTTGCTTCTGGAGTATAATTCACAAACTCAACTATGATCTATGCTTGGTTAACTAATTGATTATTTATTCGCTACACTAATACTGATATAACAAAGACGACTTTTACTGTCGTAATATAAATGGTACTTTCTACAAATATGAGATGATTTACTTTAATTACTTATTTCGTGCTAACTCTTATTCGATCCTATCTCGAACTCAGAAGAATTACTCCCAACCTGCGTTGGTGTGCTATTCGACTATCTATTGCTACTCGACTATTCACGGAACACGACCGTTACGGAATCACTGATGGTGAAGATTAAAGATTCAATAGACAAAGTGCCTATTAAATACCCTACACATTTTCCTAACTTCTATACATATTACGATATATAGATCTATATCTATCGTAATACATAGTTTCTGTTCCCTTCGTCCTTCTAGGTAGTTATAACCACAGTTTGATTGGCCCGCCTCCTTCTTGCCTCCAATCAACATCTGCTTATCTCTTACTAGAGGATTGTACCTATTCTCTTTGGTCGTTCTGCCCAATCCCTGTTCACCTATCTCTCGATTTAGCTTTGAAACTTTGTCTCTTTGGTTTCTCTGCCACAGAGTTTGACTCGATGCTCATTGATTATGACGTCATCCCGACTAATCAAACTCTGGGCTTCTCTTCTCGGGAGATACTACAAAACAGGGTCAAAGCGGTGTTGGCTGCTTCTGATTTGATGCGATCTGTCAGCTAACTAACAACATTACGGTATGTGTTGTTGTAGCATGCCTTTCTTTGATTGACATATAGTTGATATACAAATTTCGATTATGTTATTAATTCCTACAGGACGCTACAATGCCTCTGTCCTGTCCCTTGCCTATCTTGGATAAGCTTGTAGGAAGCGAACGTTAATAAGCACATGAGCTGTATGATCTCATTGCCAGCTGGTGTTGTTGTACTTGCTTAAGGGAGTCGGAATGCCGACCGTCAACAACTAACTGTCCGTCTGTTTCCTATAATTCCTTATCATCTCTCTCGACTCCCATCGACTCTTATCCATTCTTATCACCCTATCATTTGCTAAACTATTGACCGAAACGACTGCTAAATATTATAAAAGTGTGTGCCGATCCCACAGCAACAACTTTTATCTTCAACTATTGACAGATATCATCAACCCAAAAGCGTCGGTCCTATTTCAATTTATTCCCACTTCTAACTTATTGTGATGAATTTACTGCTACAGTTTCAATCTAGTTTCTATTCTATTTCTGCGAAACCTATTCTATTTCCGCGAAACTGTATCACTAGCATCAGCACTGGCTGAAGTCATCCAGTGCATCTTCCTATCTATACCTAACTACTATGATGCTTATTCCGTCCTTAGCTCACCTGGTATTTTCAAACATAAATTTCACTGAGGTCTTACTCGCAAATATAAGACGTCTAACGGGGTCATGACTTCCCATAAGACGATCCGATATCTACACATGCCCCTCAACCGAAGTTAATTAACCATCTCTTAAGGCCTTAAGAGAACGATAATTAACTCGTACTCTATCAACAACAAAACCACACTATACCAGGGCTATCCAGACTTATAACAATACACTCACATACTAACCGCAAATGGTGATAACCAACGCTACAAAACAATCAAAATGAATCATAAACAAAATAAGATAAATATAAAACAATCAAAACGAATCATAAACAAAACAAAATGAACAATGTGAAAACAATATATCAACCTTAATCCTACAGGATGATCATTACAGATCATGAACAACTCCTAATCATTATAATATATGGAACAATAAAATAGGGCATCATACTAAAGTCTGTGATATATTGAATATGATGACGAATCCACAATACTCCCCGTCAACGTTAGGAATGATGAATTACAATAAAATAAACATGGCACTTAGTATAAGTTTGTGCTACAATGACAAATCCTCGTATGAAACACGAATGTTAGGACTGTCAATCACCACGTCTATCCAGTCATCAGCCGTCGGGTCGATCCCAGTCCTGGCAACTGCGTTAGGCGATGACCCGGCTGACATCCTCAGCGGCTCCGGTAGGGCTGCAGGTCTCCGGGGCCTTTGAGGGTGAATAGTCCGTGGTGCACTATTACTGGCCGCATGTGGCTTGCGCTTAATCCATATCCACATGCGTGAAATAATACCACACTTCCACATTATCAACACAACGACGAGCACTACGACGAAGGAGCCGGTTGAATATGACACAAATGACCGTACCCTCATGCCATCGACCATCGCTGGGTCGACCGCAGATAATGGTGCTAGCGGCACGTACTTAGACTTATGCAAATGGTCCCATTTCTGCATACTCAACTGATTAACTATCATTGATTGGTTTAGTACTCCGGCCACATCCAACCGTGGTGTATCAATGGCCAGACTGATTCGAGTGTAAGTCCTACTATAAGACTGTACCGGCTCAAATCGCCAACCTTTGCCACTATAATCACATTCTCCAGACATTAGAGCAAACACCCCATTCTTAACTACACACCGGTCCGTCAGTCGTCCGCCGCAGTGTACTTCAACAGTTTCTCCGAACGTTTGCAAAACTACGCCTATTTTCTTGTTGGCAAATACTCTACTAGATGTTTCGTCGGAGGTTCGTAGGACCAGACAACCTGATTAAGTCAACAGACTCATATCGTGTCATATAGTTGTCATAGTGATGTTATGGTTTACGGTCCGTACTGCCATTCTCCTCCAGCCCAATTGTGATACTCATCCGAAAACAATCCATTAATAGGCACCCATTTCGCGTTAGCTATTACCATCACCCAAGGGTAATACAACCATAATTGCATCTTGATCAGTGATAACCCAGATGACATTATGTGCAACATCCGGGTAACAGTTGCACGTCCATCGACCTCAATAAATTTACTCAGAATCGTCTCCTCTCGTCCCTCAACTCCCATCAACACTATGCACAAAATTAGGGCCACACTGATTGGGAAAGTATACATGATGCTATACGGCTGTGATACGGCTATTACCGCGGTTACCCAGAGACTCAAATTTTGCTCTGGCCACGTCGCCTTATAACCGCTTCTATACGACCGATGAAGTCATCGTATAGCGCACGGCCAAACGCACCAATCCTGAGCCGCTTACTGTCTGACTCGACCTCATGCTCATGACTGCGCTTGCGCAGAAAGTACGGGTGAGATGGAAGCGTTTCCATTGGCTCAGTGGCAGGCTCGGGTACATCCTCCGAGGTGTCCATCATAACGGTACGATGAGTCTCCGTGGTTTCCCTTGGTGACCCATAGTTCCGATCGTTACTCATACCAGGTCGATCTATATTTACACCAACCACCTTACCCACCTTGCGCATCCTTGGCTCCCCGTCAGAAGCTGGCCGCTTCCTACGAGCCCTCTTACTCGATGTCGCATCGGAGTCGTTTACCGGCAAAGGTTTGGACTCGGGTATCATCACTCGAGGGTGATGACTAGCGTTCGTACCTCTAGCAGGGTTACGAATAGGGCGTGGTCAGACCTTGTCCCAACACATCTCTGAGTCAACCACACGTAGCTTAGATATATTAAGTACGCGTACTTTCCCAGATCGCTGATGTCGGACATGAGCCACGGGACCATTGATCTTAAAGATCTCGTATTCAGGGTCACTGTGAGAGGTCAATTTCATCCTCTCCTCAGCCTTTACAACCACTGAATCGCCCACCTTAAATTCACCTGCGTTTGCACGCTTGTTAATCTGTTCTCGGTGAACTTCTCGAGACTTAGCTGTTTCTCCACGAGCGCGCAGCAAGGCATTATTGAGACATGTAAGTCTTTCGCCCAGATCTTGCGTGGCATCCAGTGGGATGGTTAACGGAAGCCTTGCACGACGACCATACGTCAGATAAAATGGCGTATATCCAGTCGTGGAGTGACGAGAGCTGCGGTATGCTGTTAAAGCCGCGCCCAATTCGTCCTCCCATGCACGAGATTCATTATTAACACCTTTCTGGATTAGCTCCTTGAGCGTACGATTGAACCTCTCGGTACGTCCATTTGTTTGCGGATGGTATGGACTCGATCGTCTATGATCGATACCGTGTTCTTTAAATCGTTCCTCCAGACTATTTGAACAAAATTCCCGCCCTTGATCCGTTATCAGAATCTCCGGGAGCCCATGACGAGCTACATACTCGTTGAAAAACTTGTCTTCAACGTTCTGAGATGTCTTGGCAGCAATCGGATATGCTTCTGCCCACGCAGAACAGTGATCGATTATCGTCATGATATACACATTACCTCTGCTTGATTCTAACAGTGGACCGATCAAATCCATACCAATTATCTGACTCGGATAATTAGCCATGGGCATCTCACTGTATTTAGGCCGTGTAGTGACGGGTCGGTTGACCTGGCACATTGTACACGTTTCAAGCATATGAACCACATCTTTCCTTAAAGACGTCCACACAAAAGAATCTCTTACCATACCGATGGTCTTTTTCAGACCTTGGTGACCGGCTCTCTCATGAGCCTCCCGGAGCACTCTCTCACGGAACAGGGTAGGTAATACAATTCTGGGATACTCGGCGTCCAACGCTGAGGGTGTCACTAAGGAATACAAAATACCGTTTTTGACCATATACTCCTCCGGTGTGTTCTTGAACAACTCCGGGTATTCCTTGGTCTGCTCGGTACGCAATTCGTCGTAGGGTATGTCATAGACCTCTAGAGGGACATGCGGTAACGCACCTTCGTCTACCTCGGGTATGACATAATCGCCCGTGTCTAACGTGGCGACTTCCACAGGACGACGTAATCTGGACAGCATATCCGCTCGAATATTCTTCGAGCCCTGGATGTATTCAATCTTACATCCGTACTCAGCAATCAGCACTGCCCAGCGCTGCACCTTCGTGTTTTTCACTTCACCCACAAACAAACTCTTTAGGGGTTTGTGGTCGGTGTACACGGTAAACTGCGCGCCAAATAGATATGGGCGGAGCTTCTTCAACGCATATATCACAGCGTAAGCCTCCTTCTCTATTACGGGCCAATTAAGCTGACTATCTTTAAGAGTAGAGCTTACATATTGAATTACTCGCTCTATACCCTTATCATCGTCTTGTACCAGTATAGCACCAATAGCAAAACTAGACGCGTCAGTGTATAACTTATAAGGGGCATTTAAGTTCGGATATGTGAGAACCGTCTCACTGCACAGCAAGTTCTGTAATTTCTTGAACGCTTGCTGTTCATCCTTACCCCACTCAAAACGCTTATATTTCTTTGTTAGGTCTATTAAAGGCTTGGCAATTTCGGCATAGCCTTGCACACAGGATCGGTAATACCCAGTAGCTCCAAGGAAACTTCTTACTTCACCCACATCACGTGGTGGAGACATTTCTCTTATGACCTTGACCTTCTGAGCCTGAGGAGCTACTCCTTGTGCAGAAATGCGATATCCTAATAAGTCCACTGACTTGCTGGCGGACTCACATTTCTTTTTCTTAACTTGTAAATTATACTCTCAAATTTTCGCATGACCTTACGCAAGTGCTGTGCATGTTCTGTCGGATTTCGTGAATATACGACTATATCGTCGACAAAAACGTGCACATATTTTCCTACAAATTCCCGGAAAATATCATTCATTGCCCTTTGAAATACGGCACCTGAGTTGCAAAAACCGAACGGCATACGAATCCATTCGTACAAACCTTCGCTACAGACGAACGCTGTCTTCTCTATGTCTTGGCTGTCCATTGGTATCTGCCAATAGCCAGACTTCAAGTCCATAGTAGAAAAGATCGTTGCGCCTCGCATCGAATCAAAAATGTCAGAGATATTCGGTAGCGGGTAACTGTCCTTACGGCATACCGAATTTAATTTCCTATAGTCAATACAAAACCGGGTGTCACCGTCCTTCTTAGGAACCAAAGTAATGGGTGACACCCATGGTGATGACGATGGTCTTATGACGCCCGCAGCAAGCATTTCTTTTACCAGGTTCTTGACCACATATTGCTTGGTTAGCGGTAGACGGTAGGCCTTCTGCCTTATAGGATAAGCATCTCCTGTTGGTACCGTACATTTCACTTTGGGGACCAATCCTAAAGTGTTTGGACGAGCCGTATCAAAGATATCCGCAAAGTCATCTACAACTTTGTCAATATCTTTATATCCGGTCGTTTCTTTACAACTGGCATATACATATTTCGCTTGTTCCCTATAGGGATACCTAAAGGGATATACCTGACCAAACCATACTACTACTTTGGTCCGATAGTCAATCTTTGCATTTCCCAAGTGCAAAGCATCCGCTCCAATCAAACATTCATGCCTCATACTCGCCACTACCGTACTTGGAATAGGCCGGGCATTCTCAAATTTGATCTGCGTTTCTCCCAAAAGTTCTATTGGGGCACCATTTACGGCTAAGAGCGTTCTTGCTCTTTTTAATGGCCTAGCATCTAACATGCTACGCCAAATATCCTTCCGAATCAAGGATGTGCTAGCACCCGTATCTACTAAAGCATGCAGGTACTCACCCGTATCCACTAGACCGTTTCTTTCTAATCTGAGACGGATCAGAAACCGCTCGGTCGGTGGCCTCACCAACGGTTTCCTCAGTCGCCATTTACCGGACTCCTTCGTCCACTAACCACTTCCGCGTACGAATTCCTCTGGCCAGATGCATTTTCCATGCCGTATGAATACCGGCCGTAGGCATCTGTCCCTTCGCCGGTTATGACAAATCCCTCTGGGTCCTCGTACTCGTCACGCTCCCTCATCCCGTTGGCAATGTCCCGTCGAACGTTACGTGAACACGAACGAGGCGTGGTCTCCCGTACTGACTGTTGACCGCCTAATTCGTCAATGTCCATGTCCATATCTACGTCCTCGGTTCGGGGACGCTTATTCGCTCGTTGAGGTGTCGGGTTTGCTCGTGGCGTCTGCATTGGACCAGTGGTGGGACAATTATTGATAGAATGTCCGTCCCTCCCACACCCGAAACAAGTCACTGTATTAGTTCTACTTTTGCGGCTTGCAAAAGTATAACAATCTTGGGTGACATGCCCCTCCTTACCACAATTAAAACAGGTAATTGGTGGTCGCTGTCCTCGTTGTCGTGGTCGTTCTTCTTACTGCTTGTTGTCTAGGCGCCTTTGCTTCCTCCTTCAGTTCACCTATTATGCCGCACAATTTTTCAATCATGCGACTCTGTTGCGCCATCTGTCTTCGCAATGCGTTCACAACCTGCCATATTCCTTTCTCTTCTTCAGGCTCTAGTGCGTCAACCTCCATACTCTCTTCTTGTCTTCCACCAATCTTCATTGCTTTCAACAAGTCGTTGCATGTCTCTTCCTCCTCGGCAATCTCAATGGCTGTGTTCAAGGTGGTCGCCTTCTTCCGCACTATACGCCTGCTCAGGCCTTGGTCGTTTAGGGCTTTAAGATATATCCCCATGACGGTCCTTCTGTTGTCGTCGTTTTCTTCGGGGTACGCTCTGCTGGCTAACTCGCGGTACCGCCGGTTGAATGTGATGATAGTTTCACGTCGCCGCTGGCGGACTCCATCCAAATCGTATTTCACCCTTTCGTCCTCATTGGACGAAATAAAGTTGAGGGTTATATATCTTTTCAAGTCCTCAAAGGTCACGTCCTCCCTAACCTTTCCTACTAGGTAGCCGTCTATGGCTCGTGCTAGTTGTCCTCGGGCAGCTCGGGTCACTATATAGGCGGGTACCCCACCTAATCTCCCCTCGTTGGCCACCCATGCATGACTGGTTTCATCGATGAACGTGCATACTTGCTCGGGTATCAACCCGTCGCACGGCTGGATCCGTTGGATGGTTTCCCGGATCTCCTGTCGGTAGACCCATTCCGTTTCCCTACGGTTGCTGCTGTCGACTATCGTTCCGGCCATAGCGGTACCCATGACCTGCATAGCCGCCACTGTCTCGGGTCGCAATTCTGGACGGAGAGGTACATCCATCGGGGACAGTCCTGGGTCGGTCGGTCTACGGGGACTGGCCATGCTGACTCCAGCTAATTGTAATAAAGACAAATGATCGTTCTTTGTAGCCGGGGTTGTTCAGGGCAGGTGATGTCTGTCGTTATCTTTACTATCGAATTGTCGCGATATTCGCGGTGCTGGGTCACCTTGGTGCTTTCCGCCTTTCTTGCTGCCGCTACAAATACTTGAATATGGTCAGCTATGTCTTTTCAGAACTTGCTGGGTTGGGTTTTCTACTTGGGCTTGGGCCATACGTCTCACTACTTACAGTTTGTGTCTTTTATACTCTCAATCCTGGCAGGCTCGCCACTGAAGATTTTCGGTCTTATCTTCTTACTCGAATTTGATTATCACCGCTACACGGAGAAGACATGATGATAGGTTGCTGCGACAACTTATCTCCTCCGAGTACCAGCGATACGATTACTAGGCTCGCCTCTTCTGATGGTGATGAAGATATTTATTTAGTAATCTGGGCCTATCTGACTCTCACGAAGATGCTCAGGTACGGCAAGGGGTTTGTTCCTTGCTTCTGGAGTATAATTCACAAACTCAACTATGATCTATGCTTGGTTAACTAATTGATTATTTATTCGCTACACTAATACTGATATAACAAAGACGACTTTTACTGTCGTAATATAAATGGTACTCCCAACCTGCGTTGGTGTGCTATTCGACTATCTATTGCTACTCGACTATTCACGGAACACGACTGTTACGGAATCACTGATGGTGAAGATTAAAGATTCAATAGACAAAGTGCCTATTAAATACCCTACACATTTTCCTAACTTCTATACATATTACGATATATAGATCTATATCTATCGTAATACATAGTTTCTGTTCCCTTCGTCCTTCTAGGTAGTTATAACCACAGTTTGATTGGCCCGCCTCCTTCTTGCCTCCAATCAACATCTGCTTATCTCTTACTAGAGGATTGTACCTATTCTCTTTGGTCGTTCTGCCCAATCCCTGTTCACCTATCTCTCGATTTAGCTTTGAAACTTTGTCTCTTTGGTTTCTCTGCCACAGAGTTTGACTCGATGCTCATTGATTATGACGTCATCCCGACTAATCAAACTCTGGGCTTCTCTTCTCGAGAGATACTACAAAACAGGGTCAAAGCGGTGTTGGCTGCTTCTGATTTGATGCGATCTGTCAGCTAACTAACAACATTACGGTATGTGTTGTTGTAGCATGCCTTTCTTTGATTAACATATAGTTGATATACAAATTTTGATTATGTTATTAATTCCTACAGGACGCTACAATGCCTCTGTCCTGTCCCTTGCCTATCTTGGATAAGCTTGTAGGAAGCGAACGTTAATAAGCACATGAGCTGTATGATCTCATTGCCAGCTGGTGTTGTTGTACTTGCTTAAGGGAGTCGGAATGCCGACCGTCAACAACTAACTGTCCGTCTGTTTCCTATAATTCCTTATCATCTCTCTCGACTCCCATCGACTCTTATCCATTCTTATCACCCTATCATTTGCTAAACTATTGACCGAAATGACTGCTGAATATTATAAAAGTGTGTGCCGATCCCACAGCAACAACTTTTATCTTCAACTATTAACAGATATCATCAACCCAGAACCGTCGGTCCTATTTCAATTTATTCCCACTTCTAACTTATTGTGATGAATTTACTGCTACAGTTTCAATCTAGTTTCTATTCTATTTCTGCGAAACCTATTCTATTTCCGCGAAACTGTATCACTAGCATCAGCACTGGCTGAAGTCATCCAGTGCATCTTCCTATCTATACCTAACTACTATGATGCTTATTCCGTCCTTAGCTCACCTGGTATTTTCAAACATAAATTTCACTGAGGTCTTACTCGCAAATATAAGACGTCTAACGGGGTCATGACTTCCCATAAGACGATCCGATATCTACAATATGATGTCATAATCAACTACATGACGTGTAGGATGACGTAGATAAGTACGTCGCGAACACGTATTTGAAGACGGACTATGCGTTGTTGTTTGAAACTAATTTGACGGGGCACTGTTGCTGCCATAGGCAGTACCAGCACCCAATCAAATTAGTTACAAAATATTCAACAGCTTACCTGTAGAGTTTTCAGGAAATTGATAGTTAGGGTATTCAGGGATCGATCAGTCCCAACAGGGTGACATGTGGGTGGAGCTTAGCTAGAGGTCGACAGGTCATAGCAAAAACTGTAAAGGTCCATTTCAATTGGGCTGATTTCGCAATAATATGGGTAACTCACATACAAAATTTGGTTGAATCTCATCCAATAGTGTCAGAGGAGTTGCATTACAATCAATTTCATGACATTTTAACCCCTTCCCACACACCCTTGGGCGGGGCCAAATGTAAATGTGCTCATCCAGTTCACATTGATATGGATAACTTACGCACTAAATTTGGTTGAATTCTGTCCAACAGTGCCAGATTAGTTGCATTACAATCAATTTCATGACCTTTTAACCCCATCCCCTAACCCTGGGGTAGAGCCAAATGTACAGGTGCTCATCCACTGACAGACAACAGTGTCAGAGGAGTTGCATTACAATCTAAATGGCCTCTTGCACTCCGCAATCAGATGGGTAACTCTGCTATCAAATTTGGTTGAGTTCCGTCTAAAGCTTTCAGAAAAGTTGCATTACAATCAATTTCGTGATGTTTTGACCCCATCCCCAAATCCCCAGGAGGTGGGGCTAATTGTAAATGTGCTCATCCACTCCACATTGATATGGGTAACTGACATACTAAATTTGGTTGAATTCCGTCCAACAGTATCAGGCGCTGCATTACAATCAATTTTATGACTTTTGACCCCATCCCCAAAAAACCCTGGGGGCGGGACCAAATGTAAATGTGCTCATGTACTCCACATTGATGTGGGTAACTCACATACCAAATTTGGTTGAATTCTGTCCAACGGTTTCGGAGAGGCGTTACAATCAATTTCCGCAGGTTAAAATTTCTTGCACTCTGCAATCATATGGGTAACTCAGATATCAAATTTGGTTGAGTTTCATCTAATGATTTCAGAGGAGTTGCGTTACAAGTGATTTTACCTTTTGACCCCTGCCACAACCCTTTGGTGGTGGAGCCAAATCTAAATATTGCCTTGCAAAGCGGAATGATATGGGTAACCCACATAGCAAACGTGGGGATAATCATGTAGTTTCAATTACAAGAAGAAGCTTCATGGCCAAGAGTTTCATGGGCAACCGAAGAATTACGGGGCTCTTTGTAATTACTGTTATAATATCATTGTGCATTATATTTTCATCTGTTCGAACAAGCCCTTGTTACCCTTCAATCCGTCTTTGTACTCTTCATCCACATCCATGACACAACAAGATCGTAATATCTGTCAACGCTCCATATCCTATAAGATCTCCCTCAGTCTCGGAACAAATGAGACCCACCAGAGATCAGTGTGGCTGATGTAGCTCAGGCTATCTGTGCAAAATGTTGCAAGTGAGTTAACCGTTACCACTCTGATGTTAATATTCTATCTTTCTACTGTGCCAGGAGCAAAGAGACTGGTGTTTAATTTTTAACAATTTTGGTGGACGATGTTGCTGTCTATGACAGCACCATCTTCCACCAAACTTGTTGAAAAAGAAACACTAGTTCATCTTTTAATTTAATTAGAAAATGAAAGAATTTTGACACCAGAGTGGTACGGGTTAATAAATTAGCTTGGAGTTGTTTAACCCTTAGCACTCTGATGTTAGAACAATAAATTTTGAAATTATATGAAAAGATGAACTGGTGTACATTTTTCAACAAATTTGGTGGATGATGGTGCTGTCGTAGACAGCAACATCGTCCACCAAAATTGTGGGAAAATGTACACCAGTTTCTTTGCTATTGACACAGTAAAAGATAGAATATTGACGTCAGAGTGGTAAGGGTTAAAATGTCTAGTTATGAATCTATATCTAGGTAACGATATATTTGGATGCAGGATCCTTGTTTTGTTTCTTTCATGTCATTTGACATTATCATTTACTGTTTTTACTTTGCAGGGAAGGCTCATGAACTGCTAGATGCGTGTCAGCGACAGATGGACCACCTGCGAAGAATAATACTAATAAACAAAGATGTAACAAATCACATGACAATCCTAAAGGTGTAGCACATGTAGCGGGATAGGAACTCTCATTAAGCAGCTAATCGGTTATCAATCATGGCTGAGCATTCATTACTTACCTTAGTAATTCACAAGGCAGCTATTCTCAAAGTTTTAAATGTGTCCTGTTTGTATTTTCGAAACCAAACCTGCTTAGTTTGAATAATAGCGCAACTATAGATCCAAATTCTTCATAATTATATATATCTAGTGTGTTTATGTGTTGCTAGTTCTGTAAAGGACACATGTAGTGTTAATATCTAGGTGGCATACTTTGACTGTTCTGTTCAGAGACTGTTGCAATGACCTCAATACTGGTGGATATTTCTCGTGAAATGCCTTAATAGCTATGTCTTCTGAACGCTTTATACGGGTGAGTCTTAATAATGGCAGGATAGTTTATGGTCCTGACACCGCTGATGCTGAACCATCCAATGCACAGACTAATAGTAATATTAGAATAAAACAAGAACCAGCCAATGCACAGACTAATAGTAATATTAGAATAAAACAAGAACCAGCAAATGAATCAGACCTGAGAAATACCATGGATACTTGCCAAGTACCAGTGAAAGTTGAACCCCCTGATGAATTATACAACATTTCTGAATCTGAACTTGCTTTACAAACTGAATTAGTTGCTGACTGGAACACACTGGTGAAGGTCGAACTACCTGAGGAGGTGGCAACATCATTATCATCAGACAGCAAAGATCAGAAATCAGTCGTCATGGAAACAGAGTCATCTGCCAATAACATAGCTGGATCTGAGATCGCCATGGACCAACCACCAGGACCCAGTCAAAATATGCATTGTACCCATTCATCTACAGTTTCACGACCACACTTACGATGTCAGGAGGTGAATGAGCCATCTGATACCAATCGTAATAGTCAACAAAAGGGTCCTGAATCCAGGTGAGTATCTCAATGAATTTATTGCCCAATAAAATTGTGACAAAGTCTGATCTGATCCATGTTAGCTCAATTCATTCCTACAATTTCACTGCTCAATTACCATCACTGACTTAATTATACCCCTGTACGTCCCGAAAATCATGTTGTTGCAACTCCTACAGTTTGAGAGAGAATTGTTTGCAACTTGACAGAATGTACAGCACCCAAAGATGTGCCTAATGTTAAGGTTATTTTCATTTGTCCGTCCATCTGTACGCATGCACCCCGTGCATCTAAAAAAACTCCTACACTTTGAGAGAGAATTGTTTGAAACTCGAGGGTGCTTGTACTCCAAATAGTAAAATATTTTTCACCGGTCCATCCCGTCCATCTGTAGATGTGCCTAGTGTAAAAAGTCTATGCAGCGGTCATGCATGACTGATTTGTACTCGCCTCACTGTATAAATGTTATTGGAAATCGCTTATGTAGGCTGATGTACTCAAGTTAGGCGCAGGAGATATGTCAGTCTCCAGCTGACTTTCTATTGTTGTTCAAAAAAACTGTTAGAAGCCTCTTTTCACAAGAGATTACAAGCTTCTTCACAGAAGAGATGAGTTCATCTCTTCTCAGAAAAGATGAGAAGCTTTACAAAGTGATGACATGGCTCTTCGCGGTTGTGATAAGAAGGATGTTCTCAGCAGAGATTAGTTGATGCTTCTGCAGAAGAAATGAGAAGCCTCTTCACAATAGATATGAGAAGCCTGATTTTAGCTGTTGCTGCATTACCTACAGGTATAAATTTGTAATCAACCATTTACTGGTCAAGGCTGATGACAAATTTTGGCTTGCCTTGACGAAGTAAGGTGAGGTACATGTATTCTAAGGTTGACATCAGAATCTGCAAGTTACTGTCTGCTGTGGGTTTTTTCGAAAGACAATTGCCATAATAAAGGGGTTAGTGATTATGAGTAGTCTGCATTAAAACGAAGTTGATTTCTAACATTTTTCCATATCTTGTTGGCATTTGAATTTAGACTCTTTTTAAATGGCGGATATAGTAAATTGGCATATCATTCATTCATTGAGTTACTCAAACTGGTAGGTGCTACCATACCAAAATCTCAATGAAAATTTCCAGCAAGCTCGGAAAATCAGCTAAGTTGTATATAAGGTAGGAACGTACAGTGACGATTCAGTACTGTATTTAGAATATGGTGATTCCCAAGCACGAAATCCATCAGAAGGCTGTGTGTCTGTGTCCCCTGATAGTCCTGATTGAGTATAAGATATAAAATATATGGCACAATGGACCTTTCCAGTTTTAGCTATGCGCCGCCCATCTTTAATTAAGCACCACCCACATCTCACTCATTTTGGGATCGATCCATCCCAAAACTCCCTGACAATCAATTTCCAGAAAAGTGTACAGGTAAGCTGTATGGAAGCAACAGCGCCCAGTCAAATTAGTTTCAAAATATTCAACAGAATGTTTATTAAATGTTAAACACACACCAAAACATTGAAAATAAAATTGCTAAAATTTTATACTTTTAGAGGCTTAATTTATTTAACTCAATGCAATGAAGTGAAATATATCTTAGCATATGAGGATTGCAATTCGTGTAAATTAATATAATTTTTTTAGTTGTGAAGTTGAATTAGGGACTCGTTTCTCTAATTCAATTTCAGAACTTAAATAATTACATTAATTTAGACATAGTGAAATCATCACATGTTAATATTTATTTCGTTTCATTACATCTAGGCACACAATTTAAGCCTGTAAAGGTACACAATGTGAATATACACCTTTGATTATGTCATCATCGTACAGACCTACACATCACTTAGTTGATTATGACATCAGATGATGGATGGATAAACTGGAAAGGTCCATTCTGAGCAAAAAAAAGAATTTTCAACTTAAAATCAAAAGTACATTCAGATCCTTTATGATGTATTTTCGAAAATGATGGTCCCGATCCCAGGATGATTCGTAATAAATAAATATTAGTTACTTTGCCGGTGTGTAGAAATTGTTTGAGGGTAGTTTTCATGACCATCATGGTTACTTCTTCAGTGCTAACTGATGGTCGCTGGTAACGTTTCTGGTCAGTTCTTGTGGAGTCAAGTGACAGCATGGACTGGTAGACTGCTGGTATACGGTAGCCCTCGTCTCGGTTCATGGTTGGTTGATGTTTATAGTTTTCGATGGCCTCTTTAACTTTCCGTTTAAATAAGTTGGTCTCGATGTTGATGACCGAGGCACTGATGGGAGGGATGGTGTAGCCATTTTTTTCAGTGTGTTCTGCCACAGCTGAGTTGGAGTTGATTTAAGATGTTCTTTAACTCTGGTGCTGAGAGGACTTTTTGTTTCTTCTTAATATATGTCCCCTCACATTGGTCATATTCGATCTTGGAGATGACTCCAGCGCATTCATCTGGGTTCAGTTTATCTTTGGATCTTGCTAATTGTGATCTTTGGGTGTTGACGGGCTTGTCGTAAGTTTTGATGTGGTGTTGTCTGAAGAGTCTGACAAGGTGTTCTGATAGGCCTTGGATGTACGGATGTCCAACTAGTGGAAGTTTTTTGTCATCCGATTGTTTCTTACGAGATGGGGGAGGTGGTCTTCTCATCCACGAAGTGTAACCGTTGCTTAGGAGTGTTTGTTGGATTGTTCTTTTTGTCTGATGTTTCTGTGATGATAGAGTCTGCACGTTGAAACAGGGTTCTGACACCTGACCTTTTGTGTTCCAAATGGTGATTAGAGTGAAAATTTAGATATTGATCTGCGTGTGTGGGTTTTTCTGTACACTGTAAATTTGGTAGTTCCAGAATGTACCAAGATGTCTAGGAAGGCAATCTGGCCATCGCTGCTGAATTGGATGCATTGGTCGATACTGTTGAGGTGATCAGTGAAGGGGTGGATGTTGTAGTGGTGGAGGCATGTGAATGTGTCATTCACATACCAATACCAGAAGTCAGTGTGCTGAGTGCTTGTTGCTCGAAGGATTCCATATAAAGGTTTGCGATCAGTGGTGACACTGATGAGCCCATAGCTACTCCATGAATTTGGTGGTAGAAGTAAGTTTTCTGAACAAAGTAAATGGTGTCTATGATGTAGTTTTAACATACACTGTAGATGGTATAATAAGCTATGCTATTCACACAATGTGGTTTCTAGTTTTACCACCGATCATGCAGATTTACATTTACTTTGACAAGAAATTTCTTCGAGTGTTAGATCTTCTTTAGCTCTTTAATAGTCAAGATTTGTCAAGAACATATAACTTTTTACCTGCGTCGCTAGAGGCAAGATGCGAGCATGGAGTGCTTCTTCTTGGTGTTCTTAAGAGATTTTTTAATAACTCTCGGTCTACTAGAGGGATCTTGTTTGAATTTGGAGGGAAGTATGGCCATGGGTTCCTGAGTAGATATGCCAATTTTGGTGTCCAAAAGTCAATAACTGGTTCTACTGGTGAAATCATCTGAAAACTTGGGTGGCAGCCAGGGTTGGCAGTTTCTTGCGAAGGGTGTTTTTTGCAGCTTTTATTTTCAGGTTTCTACCATCACCGCAGAAATAGTTTCTTCCACTAGTTTCTTCTGGAAGAAACTCAAATATGTTTCAAATGCTTAAAGGTTGTGTAACCTTTGTATTTAGAGCACTGAATGTTCCCATATATAGATATCAATCCTATTTAGTGTAGTATACAGTGTATATTGGCATAATATGGGTGTAATTAACTCACAAATTTGTTGAAAAAAATTTCAATTTTCTCATGGAAAATGTCCATTTGCAGACCGAGGTTGCGGGAGCGCGCACTTAAGGTTGCGGGAGCACGTGGGTAGGCAAATGTTATGTCTGTGCAAACTCGTGCAAGCGCGCGATGTTTCAAATAGGAACTTATCGTGTGCTTGCGCAAGCTAACGCTGTGTGCTTATGGATAGCTTACGCAAACTAACACTGCATGCTAACATCGTTCACTTATCGCATGCTTACATTTCTGTAAGGGTGGGTTCTTTAATACAAAAACTCATGATTTTTGTAAATTTTCTCGTAAACACCATATCATACAGAATCCCTTAAAATAATTTAATGAAGCTTGGCAGGTGGAATTTTATGATGGGTAGATGTACCTTTTGAAGGATTCACCTATATACCGTAGGTCCAATATTTGGGGTAAAATGGGCTTTTTAATACAAAAACTCACAATTTGTCGGTGTTCTTGTAACCAGCACATCATACAGAATCCCTTAAAAAATAACCTAACGAAACTTGGCAGGTGGCTTCTTTATGATGTATAGCCTTTTGAATGATTCACCTTAAATATAGGTCCAAGACTTTGGGGGAAAATGACCTTTTCAATGCAAAAACTCACTATCCTTGTCAATTTCCTTGTTTTTTTATATGCCCATTTTGAAAAAATGGGTCGTATTATGTGATGGCGTGAGGTGTCTGTCTGTTCATCTGTATGTCTGTCTGTCCATCTATTAGCACCTCGGTATCCAGGCCATATCCCAAAAACTGTGTAACATACATTTGAAATTTTTTTTCCAGTGCACATATTAGGCAGAGACAATGTGTCACGATTTCATTTTGTTGAGATCTGTCAATATTTGCTAGAGTTATACCCCCTGAAATGCGTAAAATGCGTAAAAAAAATGTTGTGTCCGGGCTGTATCTCAGAAACTTCTTAATCTACATTTGAAATTTTGGCTCCAGTGCACATAGTAGGGTGAGATGAAGTGTCATGATTTTGTTTTGTTGAGATCTGTCGATATTTGCTAGAGTTATCCCCCTCCCCTGAAATGTGTAAAATGTGTCAAATATTTTGTGTCAGGGCTGTATCTTAAAAACTTCTTAATCTACATTTGAAATTTTTTTGCTGCAGTGCACATATTAGGCAGGGACGATGTGTCATGATTTCGTTTCATCGTAATCTGTTGATATTTGCTAGAGTTATCCCCCCTGAAATGTGTAAAATGCATCAAAAATGGAGTGTGGCCGTAGCTTATCACGAAAACTTTTGAATCTACATTTGAAATTTTTGCTCCGGTGCACATAGTAGAAGGAGACGAAGTGTTATGATTTCGTTTCGTCGAGATCTGTCGATACTTTCTAGAGTTATCCTCCCTCCTGAAATGTGTGAAATGTGTCAAAAATTTCATGTCCGGGCCGTATCTAAAAAATTCTTAGCCTACATTTAAAAATTTTGCTCCAGTGCACATATTAGGTGGAGACGATGTCCTGATTTTGTTTCAGTGAGATACATCCGTATTTGTGAGAAAAGAGTAAAATTTGTAAAAAAAAATTTCGGCCCAGATCTTAGGGAGTTTTAAACCTGCATTTGAAATTTGATTTCCAGTGAACATAAACATAGAGACGAAGTGTCATGATTTTGTTTCGCCGAGATCTGTCCATATTTGCCAGAGTTATACTCCCTGAAAATTAAGATTAAAATTTATTAAAGACAGGCGTATTAAGCCCTGCTAGGCGGTGCTCTTGTTTGTATTTCTTATTTTGTTTTTTAAATTTTATTTATTTTATCTTTTTTAATAATATGAATGTTTTGAATAAAATTACTACCTACTACATACATAGAGACGGTATTTTCAGTGATTGTGGGCCCTCTGAGTCAAACAATGTTTTCTAGTTGTACAATTTAAAAAAAAAATCTTCGCCCGCTAATAGACATTTCTCAAGACCTCTTATAGAAGCTATTCGTGGCTGTCGTGACCATTAGCTGGTCAATCTAATATGTCCGTTTGTCCGTCTGCCCATCTCTCCACGCTATCTCCTTCCAAACCATTTGGTGAAATTAAATAAAATTTGGTATGTGGGTTACCCATATGATTCCGCTTTGCAAGACAATATTTAGATTTGGCTCCGCCCCCAGGGAGGCCGTGGCAGGGGTCAAAAGGTCAAATCAGTTGTAACGCAACCCCTCTGAAATCGTTAGATGGAACGCAACCAAATTTGATATCTGAGTTACCCATATGATTGCGGAGTGCAAGAGCCCATTTAGATTGTAATGCAACCCAGGGGGCGGGAGTGGGGTCAAAAGGTCAAATTTTAGCCGGCGGAAATTGATTGTAATGCATCTCCTCCGAAACCAGTAGACGGAATTCAACCAAATTTGGTCTGTGAGCTACCCGTGTCTATGTAGAACGGATGCACACATTTACATTTGGCCCGCCCCCTCAAAAGGTCATGAAATTGATTGTAATGCAACGCCTCTGAAATTGTTAGACGCAACTCAACCAAATTTGATATCTGAGTTACCCATATGATTGTAGAGTGCAAGAGGTCATTTACATTATTCTCCACCCCCAGGGGTGGAGTTGTGGGGGGGGTGGTGGTTGAGAGGGGTCAAAAGGTTAAATTTGAACCGGCGGAAATAGATTGTAATGCATTTCCTCCGAAACCATTAGACAGAATTCAACCCAATTTGGTATGTGAGTTACCCGTATCAATGTAGAATGGATGAGAACATTTACATCTGGCCCTGCCCCCACGGGGTGGTTGATGGTGTCAAAATGTCATGAAATTGATTGTAATGCAATGCCTCTGAAATTGTTAGACGCAACTCAACCAAATTTGATATCTGAGTTACCCATATGATTGTAGAGTGCAAGAGGTCATTTAATTTATTCTCCAGGAGTGGGGTGGGTTGAGAGGGGTCAAAAGGTTAAATTTGAACCGGCGGAAATAGATTGTAATACATCTCCTCCGAAACCATTAGACGGAATTCAACCCAATTTGGTATGTGAGCTACCCGTGTCTATGTAGAATGGATGCACACATTTACATTTGACCCGCCCCCTCAAAAGGTCATGAAATTGATTGTAATGCAACGCCTCTGAAATTGTTAGACACAACTCAACCAAATTTGATATCTGAGTTACCCATATGATTGCAGGGTGCAAGAGGTCATTTAATTTATTCTCCAGGAGTGGGGTGGGTTGAGAGGGGTCAAAAGGTTAAATTTGAACCGGCGGAAATAGATTGTAATGCATCTCCTCCGAAACCATTAGACAGAATTCAACCCAATTTGGTATGTGAGCTACCTGTATCAATGTAGAATGGATGAGTACATTTACATTTGGCCCTGCCCCCAGGGGGTGGTTGATGGGGTCAAAATGTCATGAAATTGATTGTAATGCAATGCCTCTAAAATTGTTAGACGCAACTCAACCAAATTTGATATCTGAGTTACCCATATGATTGCAGGGTGCAAGAGGTAATTTAGATTTGGCTCCGACCCCATGGGGCGGGAGAGGGGTCAAAAGGTCAAATCTTAACCGGCGGAAATTGATTGTAATGCATCTCCTCCGAAACCATTGGACAGAATTCAACCAAATTTGGTCTATGGCTTACTCATATCAATGTGGAGTACTTGAGCACATTTACATTTGGCCCCGCCCCCAGGGATGGATGAGGGGTGTGGGTCAAAAGGTAAAAAAATTGATTGTAGTGCCACTCCTCTGACACTGTTGGACGGAATTCAAACAAATTTAGTGTGTTAGTTACTCATATCAATGTGAAGTATATGAGCACATTTACATTTGGCCCGCCCCCGGTGGGTGGAGAATGGGGTCAAAAGGTCATGAAATTGTTTGTAATGCAACTCCTCTGAAATTGTTAAGACGGATCTCAACCAAATTTGATATCTGAGTTACTCCTATGATTATGTAGTGCAAGAGGTCATTTAGATTTGGCTCTGGCCCCAGGGGGTGGGAGAGTGGTCAAAAGGCAAAATTTTAACCGGCAGAAATTGATTGTAATGCATCTCCTCCGGAACCATTGGACGGAATTCAACCCAATTTGGTATGTGAGCTACCCGTATCAATGTAGAATGGATGAGCACATTTACATTTGGCCCTGCCCTCTCAGGGGTTGGGGGATGATGTCAAAAGGTCATGAAATTGATTGTAATGCAACTCCTCTGACACTATTGGACGAAATTTAACCAAATTTGTTATATGATTGCGGAGTTCGAAAGGACTTTTACATTTGGCTCTGTTGTGGGGTGTGTCAAAAGTTTGAAGCTGTGAACATGGGGATTTGCGATGACGTGTCATCGACCGATCAATCTAGTTGTTATTACACCACAAAAACATCCATTACCATTCAATCACTACTTGCTAAATCAATTATCTGCATTTAGCTTTCAGAATAAAATTTGTATGCCTGCATACACACCTCCCCATGCCTATTCCTATTAATATGGACCCGTAACCAGGCTAATGGTTAAGTCCATCTCCAGCATAATGACAGATATAGACTGGCACCAGTCTATAATCCCTCATAGTGACGCTTGTCACTAAGCGCGCTCGCGCATGCGCACTGGTGCCAAAATAGGAAACAGATTCACTTTTCAATTATTCTGCAAGCAGAACAACTGCTAAAATATTCTCTAAGAGGTTTTTTTTTATGCTTTGCGCTGTGTCAGTTACACTATCGTCTTCTATATTACCAAGGAATATGCCTAATATGAACTTATTGTTTAGGAAGTTTATTAGTGGTTATATTGTATTTTATAACTATGTTCATATTGTTACCGGTTTTTGTGAAAGATCGAATTCTCATTTCGTGGTAACTTAATTACTATGCCTATATCATCATCATCATCATTTTCTAGCGTTTGACCAAAAGATACTTGAGTGGCAGATTTCTAGCTATGAACTGCCCATAAAATTATGACGTATTTATTTGAGCCCTTATCAATTTACTTCTAGTGCATTATAAGGATTTCATTTATCCCTATGCAAGTTTGTTTTCTTGTCGGTAGGGATTTTGATTGCTAATTTGAACTTTCTCACCTTTTTTAGAAGTGCGTTTTACGTTTCTAGTCTCCTTTTTATGATTTTCTAAGTGGTAGCTATCATTGTTATGCTTTTTTCGTTTTAGGAGCCTGGTAAATCGTCAGATAGGATTTAATGTACGTCATCGATTTGTGATCGCCATCACTCAGCTGAATTTGCCGGACATGTCTGTGTGAAATGTCCTTTTTTGTACCCTCATACCGGTCGTTACGGAGGGGGAATTCTTTTCGCCAAATTCAGATGCCGTACTAGTTCTATTGCGAGATTTTTTATTCGCGTCAGTCTTGATCAAATCGCTGGATGAAAGGATATCTTCTGATTTAAGGAAACTAAGAAACAGGATGTTTCTTCCAGTTCTGACGATAGCCCGAGGACTAGCGGGCATTCCCGCAAATGGGGGAAACCGATCCCTCTAACCTATGCAGGTTAATAAGTTTCCTTAGCAAAAGTCTAGAGCATCCAAGCTCTCGAAGGTGGGCTCGTGTAGTGCACCAGGTCAAACCCACCTAAGACTTGAGGGTGACGGGCATAACCCACAAGCAGTGGTGACTGAGGCTGACATCCATAAGGCTGGTCCTTATGATTATGCCAATTTTCAATATTCCGGTCGTCAAGAAAGAAACCCGCTAATGGGGGAAACCGGTCCCTATAACCTCGATGCAGGTTAATAAGTTTCTTTAGCAAAGTCTAGAGCGGCCAAGCTCTCAAATGTTGGCTCGTGTAGTGCACCTGGTAAAACCCACATAAGACTTGAGGGTGAAGGGCATAACCCACAAGCAGTGGTGGCGGAGGCTGAGGCTGATACCGGTCGTCAAGGACTCGGGTCCTCTGGATTCGGGTTTATTTCCTTTTTTCACTTCTTCCGCTCCGTCAGCTTCCGTTTTAATTACCGGTTTAGCAAGCCATCCGGGTCTTCAGGATCTGGTTATTTCTTCTGTTGCGTCCCTTTCCGGTAGGACGTCTGGTTTTGTAGGAAATCCAGGTCTTCAAGATCTGGTTATTACTTCCGTTCCGTCCGTTTTCGGTATGACTTCCGTTTTTGTAGGTCATCCGGGTCTTCAAGATCCGGTTCCGATCCGGTTCCTAGTTCAGTAGCGCTTCCGGAAGAATGCATATCCGGGTCTGTTGGACCCAGCATTGCATTGTTCATCTATTTCCGGTTCCGGTTTTTCAGCTTCCTCTTCCGTTAATTCTGTACATCCGGGTTGTAGGATCTTGATCAGTTTCCGGTAGTCTACTTCCGGTTTATGCATTTCCGTTTCCTTTTTTCCACATCCGGATTTCGTACAGCCGGGGATAGGGTCATTTCTGGGTTTACCCGCCATTGCATTGTTCATCTATTTCCGGTTCCGTTTTTTCAGCATCCTCTTCCGGTAATTCTATACATCCGGGTTGTAGGATTTTGATCAGTTTCCGGTTTATGCATTTCCGTTTCCTTTTTTCCACATCCAGATTTCGTACAGCAGGGGATAGGGTCATTTCCATTTTTTTCATGGCTCTTTCTGGCTGTTCTAGGATTATCGTCCGGGTCTGTCTTCCTGTTTTGGATTGCAGGTGATAGAGAACTTCCTGGGGTTCCAGTTTTGTTCTTCAGGTCCGGTTTACATGTTCGCTTTCCTAAAATCTATCATCTTCTTGCCTAAGAATTAGTCTTATTTCCGTATTTGTTTAATATTGGGTATGTTTAATGGCTGAAAATATTCATACCGACTCATTGCCAGTCTTGTAGTCTCTCTTGGAATTGTAGTCTATTCAGACATTTATTCGTTTATCAGTGACAATTTTCAACGTAATTAAAGACTCTTCTGACTGGTTGCCGTATGGGTTTTTGTTGCAGATTATTTTATATGCGCATTTCATCAGCCGATAAGTCAGTTTGTATTCTACGTATTATTTCGAGATATGATTTTTTTCTTTCATCCAGCTTTAGATGGCCAGTTGTCTTTGGGCCATTCAGCCTTTTTTCGCGCTCCTTTTACCTCTTATGTCGGCAGGTTGACATATTTATTTAACCAAGGGGAGTTAATTTGTGGATGGGATAACCCTGATTCTTGCGTAAATCGTGGTCTAATTTTGTCAGTTGCTGAAAAGAATTAGATTCAGTAATGGTTTCATAGGTATCATTATATGTACAGGATTAATGTCTACAAGAACAATATTCGCTTAGAATAGATAATCAATCGGATAAGGGGCAGGAAGGAGGAATATAAGCCGATTTCTTCTTCTGCGTTGACATAGTTTCGGTGAGTTCATTTTGTTTTCATTTTTTCCAGATTTTTGTTTGTTTTCCCTTTTCTCTGTTTTGACTGGGTTGCTGCGGGCCTTCGGACAGTGGTTTCGGGGGGGGGGGGGGGGGACTCGGGAATTGCTGGATATTTTGGGGGCAGTTTGGCTGAGGGTTTTTGGTGAAGCCACCGGCAATTTTCAGTCGGATTATTCCCGGACTGTTCGGTGGGTCTTGGGTTTTTGCTCGTTGAAGTTGTTGTCAGGGGGCTGGCGGCGGGCCGATTGGAGTGGGGTGGGGGTTTCGCTGGAGGGGGGAAGAGCGGCCGAGAATCTTTGGATTTAAGCAGCCACCAACAATTTTCGGTGAAAATGTTTTCAAAATATTTTGCAAGTCCAGAGATATTACAGTTGTAATATGTTGTCTGCAAAATGCAATATTCAGACAGTTAATATCAAGTATCAGTGTTCAATCTTTCCTTTTATTGGGATTTCTAACACAATGTCATTTGTTATTACAAAGATGAAATTATTGATTCTAAGACTATAAATATACGAATCAATAAATATATAAAAATCTTTTAAGTTTTCTGCCTCTTGGCATAAATATCGAATTGTTTAGGATATCTAATTTATCAGCAAGCCCAAGCGCCTAGGCAACCGTTGATGTATTCAATACAATTTTTTTATTAAATCTCCTCCATTATTATACAATTTTAAAATTAGATAGTCAAATGTTTGCCATAGTTCTCTTAACAGGACCTTGTCATGCATTCTATTCGTAGAATTGTGATGACGGTCATCACAAGTAAGTTTCCCTTAATTCATCTTTTTGAGTGTTGGTTTGGGAAACCGTATTTTCTTTTCTTCATTCTATCTTGCTAGATTGTGTCACGATTTGAGGTTTTCAAATTCCAGTCGGGATTATTGCAGATCTCAGGTACATGATTTGGCTATATCTTGACTCTAAACACTCCCATAGACGTACTATGGGTTTTTGGTTTGCCACAATATCTGGTTAAATCTCTATAAATAAAATTATCTATAATTTATTGCAGAGTCTTTAGCATTTTAATAAGCTAGGCTATACTGATATGAGCCTTTTTTGTCTCCATTCAGAGTAAGCGGTATTATTAAAATATCCATAATAAACGAGAGTTACCTCTTTAGTGAGGGCTAAGCATTAGGATATAGCCCAGGATTTTTGGTTGGAGCATCAGGGCATATGTAATCTGTGTTTTCTATGAGCAGTCCTCTTTAGCATATAGTAAGTTTGCCACTTCTTTAAGGGCGGCCCTTATCAAAAGGGCTAGATATTCTTGGATCTAGAACCCTTCTCTGTAGTATCGTCTTCCAAAATGGTCTTCTGTTCCTTCTTATCAGAAGCTATTAGCTTTAGAGGGGTTGTTGTTTTCTATGATTGTCAATGAGTATATAGAAGAGGCACTTCTTTGGAAAGTAGATCCAGGCTTCTGTTCATTGGTTGGATTGTCTGATAGGCTTCTAAATCTCGATTCGTTCAGTCATTGCCATGGGGTTTTCTTTCATTTTTAGAAGTGGGAATGAGAATGGATCGTCCTCTAGTAGATCTGTTCGCGGCCTCTCTGAATGCTCAGATCTTCTCTTATATGTCTCCTTTTCCGGACAGTCAAGCCCTGGTGGTGGATGCTCTGTCTCAGTAGTGGACAGGAATGTTCGCCTATGCCTTCCCTCTAACGATTTTGATTCAGTTAGTCTTGAAGAAGGTCAAGGATCAGGTTTGCAAAATTCTTCTGATAGCTCCCTTTTGGCGAAAGAGGATTTGGTTTGTGGACCATCTAGATTTTCTGGTAGATTTCCCTCTTCTTCCAGTATCCCAGGATCTTCTATCTCAAGTAAGAGGTCTTTGTCTGCATCCAAATCCAATAAATTTTAGTCTGTGTCTAGAGAATCTTGAGTCCGAGGTCCTCGAGAATAAGGTTTCTTCTGATCTCAGGAAATTGTTGACTCTGCCAGATGGGATTCGACCCATCGAGTTTACAAGGGTGGACTTAAAATTTTTGGTGAATGGTGTTCAGACCAAGGTTTTGTGCCCGATTCTGTTTCTATACCCCAAGTATTAGATTTTTTATCTTATCTGTGATTATTTACATTTGTCAGTTATTACGGTCAGGGAGTATAGATTTTCTCTGGTGTCACCCCTTCCTTGTCTTCTGTATGCTGATGTCAAGGATACTAAGACTCTTAATAGCTTTATTAGAGGTCTAAGTAATATTCGTCCTCCGATTGCTAAGCCTTTACCTTCCTGGAATTTGGCTTTGTTTCTTCAAGTTTTGGCATGTCGCAGGTGGGGTTTTTTTGGGGTGTTTTTTTTTAACTCTCAAAGCTGTTTTTCTTGTTGCTACAGCCTCTGCTAGAAGGCATTCAGAGATTCATGCTCTTTCTGCTGAAAAGGAGAGATTTATAGTTTCAGGAGACGGTTTGGTTTTATATCCCAGAAGGAATTTTTTATCTAAAACTCAATCTAACCGCTTTCCTGCTAGTCCGATCATTTTAAAATCTTTTTCGTCTTTCGCCATCCGATAAATTTTGGTGTCCTGTTAGGGTATTAAGAACCTTCAAACAGCGATCCGATTTTAAAAGAGTCGATCCATCTCATTTATGGTTTTCCTATGCGGAAGAGTTATCTAAGCCGGTCTCAAATTCTTTGATTGCCAGATGGATTTGTGAGACAATTAAGCTTTGTTATGAGATAGCCTCACCGGATCAAATTAATCTCTCCCGTATTAAAGCCGATGACGTTAGAAGTATGGCTACTTCTTTCGCTATTTTTGACGGTTCGTCTTTAGATGAGGTCATGCAGGTGGCAGGATGGAAATCTGAATCCACCTTTACATCCTTTTATCTCAAAGACCAGAGTGCAGCAGCTTCCTTCTTTCATAACATTACCATTTTAAACTAAAAAAGCCGAAGACTATTTACCAAGCGCTTCCCACCATTTTTGTTAGGACTCTGCGTCTGTGAGAAATGGTGAGTCTTCTTTTGGTTTTTATTTATTTCTTTAAGTTCAAGTTTTCCTTATTTGCTAATCACGGTGTGATTGAGCTAAATGCACTATTATGTTATGTTATTAACATTTGGATAAGATTGGTTTAATTTTTATCCTTGTTTGTTGATTCTCAAATCTCCCACCTAATGTTTAAATGGGGCACTGACCAAATCTACGGGTTTAGCAAGTAGTGATTGAACGGTAATGGATGTTTTTGTGGTGTAATAACAACCCCCACAGACCCCCTTGTGGGTTGGTCTGTTGTTTTATTAACCACTATAAAAACATTCTTACCGTTCAATCACTACGACCCGGCCTCAACCACCCCGCTTGGTAAGATTTGAGAATTGGACCTTAATATTTAGCACTTAAATTTAGAAAAGTGAATCTGTTTCCTATTTTGGCTCCAGTGCGCATGCGCGAGCGCGCTTAGTGACAAGCGTCACTATGAGGGATTATAGACTGGCGCCAGTCTATATCTGTCATTATGCTGGAGATGGACGTAACCATTAGCCTGGTTAAGGGTCCATATTAATAGGAATAGGCATGGGGAGGTGTCTATGCAGGCATAACAATTTTATTCTGAAAGCTAAATGCAGATAATTGATTTAGCAAGTAGTGATTGAACGGTAAGTATGTTTTTATGGTGGTTAATAAAACAACAGACCAACCCACAAGGGGGTCTGTGGGGGTTTTAGTTTATCATAGGAACGGCTTAAATTGCAGTGTATTTTAGTGCAATAGTAACTTAATGTGGGACAGCTGCTTGTTGGTGGCGATACCAGCCAACAGTTCCATGCTGAGCGTTGATTTAGGGGAATCCCGGCGTATTGATGTCAATGTGGGAAAGGTGTATTGATTTATTGATTTAACTGGTAATGGTTTGTCATATGCAATTATGTAGCTTGATAACTATTTGCGCTAATGAATTTGTGCCATATTGTTTATGAGTTTTAGTGAACATTCCTATAGATTTGTGCATCTTAGAAACCACAATTTACATAATCTCCTTTCTTACATGAAAGATGTGTATTTTTTGCTGATAACTCAACCCTAATGCTACGTAAGTTAATTTCTTTGCCATCAATGTATGATTACTGTATTCTGCGGCTGTAGTAGTAGAAACATCCTACAGCTACAATCAGTCCTTCATTTTTGCCAACTGTGTCTTGTCTTCAGGCGTAATTCTTAGCTTCCTCAGGTCAATTCTTGATTTGAGTGTACCGAGTCCTGCTTTCTTGAGGTCACCGCGTGGCACGCTGAGCAGATTTATGCAATGACATCCTCTCCTGGCTTTGTATTTGCTGTCTCTGAGTAGGGCAAATTGCAGGGCTCTGCTGGTGTATCTTCTGGCATCCTTAGCACATGGCCAAACATGGACCATCTTTGCTGGGCGACTTACAGACAGCGGCGACGTATTACACAGCTTGTATAGTGCATCGTTGGAAATTATACTGTCTGGCCATCGGTGTCCACTGATGGTGCGTAGATGTTTGTGGTGGCAGGCATCAAATTTGTCTAGAGCTGCCTTTGGAGCTGCCCAGCTGCTACAGTTATACAGGATCAAGGATACACAGGTTGCATTGTAGCGTAGCCTTTTAATCAAGTGCATCTTTGATCTATGACTCCATAGCTTCCAGAAAGACTGGAAAGCTATGTTCCCCATGATGCAGCGTGCAGTAATGTCAGCAGTACTGCAAAACAGAGATCCCAGGATTCTACCTTTCCTCCATGGCACACCGCCACGAAGTGGATCGCCATTTTCTTTAGTTTCATGCTTTGTATATAGGTTTATGTGGGTGAACTCTGTTTTGGATTCATTCATAAAGAGATTCTAAATTTTTAGTTTGCTTGGAGCTATTTGGAGAAGCTTGTCAAGGGGTTTCTTTTCCTCATCTATGAAGTCCACATCATCGGCATATTCCATCTCTAGCGGCATACCCAGTATTGACACTGGGGGGTTTGGTCTTGTGGAACTTTCCCATACAGATTTCAATGCAGCAGCAAGGTAACAGGTGAAAAGCACCAGAGATAGACCACCTCCCAGTGAGGAGCCGATTGATGTCTCAATCTGCAGACTTCACTGACTTGACTCATACTCTGAGCTTGGTGTCTGCAAGCAGTAGTCTCACTAGTCGTAGCTCATCTTCATTGCAACTGGCCTGACATAGTACATCTAGGATCTTCAAGCGTTTAATTGTGCTCATGACATGTCAATGCCTATTTTGTGGAAATCCCAGTGTTTGGACATGTCTCCCGACACAAGCATGCATCCACGTTTGAAGCCACTTTGACATGATCCAGTGAAGTCATCGATCTTGCCTCGGATGCTGCATAGAGTAACATAGGATTTTCCGTATGCTGTTGAGGAGCACAATGGGCCGCAGATTGGCTGGAGGGGCCAGGTGGCTTCTTGGGCTTGGGTAGTGCGATAAGGGTGCCTTGACCTACAGTGTTGATGGGAAGGTGGTGCATAAAAGCTGAATTAATTAGCCGCATGATCGGTTTTGAGATAATGTCACTTGCATATTTGAATAGTTCATTGCTCATGCCATCAGGTCCAGATGCACATCCATTTTTCAGGGCTTTAAGTGCCTTCTCAACTTCTACTGTCTTAATTCGTGCTACTAATGGCCCTGGGGTCTCCTGAGACTGGGTGCAAGGGCTCATCATCATGGTCAATGAACTGTTCCGTAAACCATTCTTGAATCGCCGCAGCTTTTCCCTGGTTAGTCCCGATAAAGTGTCATTCAGAGTTGCGTACAGTGAGTGGTGGTGTGTAGTCAGTAACTCTCACTGCCCGGGCTACCCGAAACATTTTGTGATAGTCATCCGTGGCAGTGATTTCATCTGCTTGGGAGTCTTCTTGTTGAATAGCAAGATCTTTTAAGCATTCGCTAATGTGGTGCAGAATGGCATTGCGCTCCCGGCGGAGTTTGGTGCGGTCTTCACTTTGGCCACTTTGATAGATGCGCAGCCATAACACTTTCTGCTCTGCTGACAGTTTTACTACTAGAGGGTCGTCAGTATATACCTAGTTTGGTTGTTTTGAAGAACACCTATGGTGCTGGTAGCTGATGATTCCATAGATTTCAGTGTTTTACTTAGGGCTTATTCAGATCGGAACTGACGTCGATGTCAGCTATCTGCTCCCCGAGGGCCTTTTTGTATGATGATTGCCATCAATATTACATTCTATTAGGACAATTCCGGGATGGGTAAAAATGGACTTTATTTGAAAGACTATTATTAAATGACTAACATATTTGATCCTAAATAACAACAACAGACAAATAATATGAAGAATTATACCATCGTAACCTTGGGATTGTTTCGTCTCCCGGGCGGGGCCATTTTCTTGCAACGAGAGTGAGATTTCATGAGATCGTGACGTCATCCCTGCAGCAACGCTATCTTTGTCGAGCACGAAGGCTTACAGTAAATGTTCATATGCATGGAGCCCTAACAAGTGCTAATTTGCAATCATTAGGACATTGTCCGGTTAAGCTAGTGAGTTTTTCAAGTAGTTCTAGTATCTGATGTCGGTGGGACAACCCCTAGACCGCTGAAGTAACACTACTGCTGTAAGTCATTGCTGTGCACGACAGCAACACGTTTCAGCAACATTTTTTAGCTCACCTGGCCTGAAAGGCCAAGGGAGCTTATGCCGTGGCGACCATCCGTCATCTGTCTATCCATCGTCAGTCCATCAACCTTTCCTTTAAACGACTTCTTCTCAAGAACTACTGGGCCGATTTTGATTATATTTTGTAGGAAGCATACTTAGGGTATAGGGACCCAAGTTTGTTCAAACGAAGCCGATTTGGCCAATTTTTTATGAACATCTTTAATAATCGAAACCGTTTATGGGATTGATTCAAAACTCATGAAATATCATATAGAACAAGAGCTGAACCAACTTTGTTCAGGGTAACTTGATTGGCCAAATGCTTCGGCGGCCATTTTGGATAACATAGTTTTAGTGAAAACGACTTTTCCAGAACCCCTAAAGGGATCAGTCCGAAATTTGGGAGATATGATTAGGGGCTAAGGGCGATTAAAGTTTGTTCAAGGGAAGTTGATCTGTAAAAAGACATAGCCGCCAATCAAACTGTAGTGTGTTTGGTGGCCATATTGGATCTTTTTATTTGATGGATTTTGAGGCCGAAATTGGTTTTATATATTTTTCGGGTTATTCTGATCTCAAATTTGCCATTTTCGAATCTGTCGGATAAGCGGTTTGGCGGCTATCTTGAATCATTTTCCCGCCAAAAGCTCCCATACTAAAGCAGTGGGAAATTTAAAATGTCTTCTCGAGAACCTCGTGGCCGAATTCAATTATATGTCGCAGGAACAATCCTTATGGCATAGAGATTAAAGTTTCTTCAAATGATGGCAGTCGGCCAATTTTGGCAGTGGCCATCTTGGATTTAAAATCTCTGAAACCACTTGGCGCATCGATCCAAAATTCATTAAATATTGTCTATGGCATCAGCTGAAACAAGTTTGTTCAAGAGAACTTGATTGGCCAAATAGTTCAACGGCCATCTTGGATGACCTAGTTTTTCCGAAAATGACTTCTCCAGAACCGCTGAAAGGATCAAGGTGAAATTTGGCAGATTTGATTAGGGACTAAGGGCCATTAAAGTTTGTTCAAGAGAAGTTGATCCATAAATAAATATGGCTGCTGTGGGCCAATCAAAATGTAGCATGGTTGGTGGCCATATTGAATTTTTTTATTTTGAAGCAGAAATTGTTTTTTATATGTTTTTAGGTATTCTGATTTCAAATTTGCCATTTTTGAAAGTCGGATAAACACTTTAGCGACCATCATGGATCATTTTCCAACCAAAATCTCCCATGTACTAAAGCAGTAATAAATTGCAAGTATATTTGGCAGAAAGCATACTCAGGGCATAGAGATAAATGTACACATTTGTTCAAATGAAGCTGGTCTGTAATTTGCCTGGTGGCCATCTTGGATTGTTGAAATGCCTTTAAAAATCTTCTTTTCCGAATCTGCATAGGGGATTGATTCTAAACTCATGACAGTTTATCTAGGGAAACAGCTCACCCAAGTTTGTTCAATGTAACTTGATTGCCTAATGCTTTAGCAGTCATCTTGGATGACATGGTTTTCATGAAAACGACTTCGTCTCCAGAATCGCTAAATGGATTGGGCCGAAATTTGGGAGATTATGATGATGGTTAGGGACTAAGGGTCATTAAGGTTTGTTCAAAAGAAGTTGATACATAAAGAAACATGGCCTCTGTTTTCTTGTTACAATTCTGCTCAACTCCTTAGGGGTCTACTTATTGTTGATGGCCTTTCTAGTTGAAATACCTGTGTTGCAGGTGAGCGATACAGGCCCCTTGGGCCTCTTGTTTCAAAAGGTACCCCCTGCACTATCTCTGTAAGTAGGCTATTATGCTTTTTACTCATGCGATAGGGGTTAAATGAAGGGGCACACTTGACCCGTGCGTATTGTCAAATTACTCAGACGACTCAAGATACCTTTATAGCGCATGTCGCAGGAGGTGTAAATATATATATTCTGAGAAAACATATGATAATATTGCCGGAACAACAGAACGGATTGTAATAATTCCGATACCTACCCGTAGCTGCAAATTCGAAGTTTTATCCAATTCTAGGGATGTTAGAAATTCTAACTTAGAATCGGCCTAGTGGTTCAAAAGATACCCTTTGCAGGAAAAACTAAGCCAGCAAAATTTCATTCAAACACTATTTTTTTGGATGCATTCAATCCATCATCCCATATCAAAATAATTATTACAGCTACAATGGCAGAATTTGCTGTGCCGATGCTTTATAATGATGTAACCTCATAACTGGGAACGTTTCATCAAAATATCTTCATTATTGAAATTGCTACAGCTTGCTGGGCAATACTGATTGGCAGAGGAAAATTCCAGGATTTTATGTCAAAATGCTAGTTCATTTGATGATATCTCAGGCAATATTCACATGAGCCAAATTATAATTAGTCAGGCATCTTAATATCCATTTCTTTCAACTTTAAGCACACTCCAATTTAATGACAATACGCAAAGTATTTCCAAAGATAGAGACTGCGAGACAAAACCACGCTGACTTTTACCAAAAAAAGGATAAAATATTCTCAGATCATATCTTAGATGACGAATATTTATATATTCCAGACTTTTGAACCCTTGTCCAATTTAAATATCCATTATATCATATTAATCCCGAAGTCAGCACCTATTTAACGATCCTAGAATCATTGGAATCGCTTCAGCGATTCTGTTGCTATTATCATTTACATATACTTTCTCAATATATGTACCCACATCTATAGGCCTCATGCCTCCAGTCATCCCTAATAGTAGCGGTGCGGGGCCGACGCCGATAAATGCGATAAAATGATAGCGCCCTGATGTGCGAAAAATGGTAAACTTTACCCACTATATCTAGCTATAGTGAATTACGCTATTTCTATCTGGCTTAGATCTTATTCTGGCACAATTTCATTAAACATGTAATAATCTTTCAAATAAGGCACACTTTTTATCATCCCAGAAATGTCCTTTAATATTCGTGTGTTTCAGATTCCAAGAAATGACAGTGAGTTCAACCACACCTGACCATGATGACAGTATTCCATTTGTCTCACCCTCTGGTACTCCTCTGCAGCTTCTGGCTGGACAGTACAAGTGTTGTCCTGCGCAAATGGATGGTGTCAGCGGAGTATTAATCATGCCATCATCATCAGAATCATCTGTAAATGCAACATTCTTACCAACTAGCATGGAAAATCTTCTTTCTAGTGGACATTTTAGCTTGCAGTCTCAGAACTCTTTGTCTAATGTAAAGACTGACTCTGCGCCTATATCCGGCTCATTACCAAGCTCTTCATCTGATGTTAGGACTGATTCTGCACCTATATCCGGCTCATTACCAAGCTTTTCATCTGATGTCAGGACTGATTCTGCACTATTACCCAGCTCATTACCAAACTCTTCATCTGATGTCACGAATGACTCTGTAGCAGTCCCCAGCCCACTCTCAAGTACACAATGTACAAGCTTTTCTCCATCTCAGCGTGCTTCAAGTGTTGCTCAAGACAGTTTAAGATGTGGACATATATCGCATTTGAGACCGTTATTTGGAGCGCCACAAGTCCAAGTTAGATGCATCTTACCTCCCAGCCCAAAGTTAGTCTGGAAGTACACTAATACAACAAACATAGTTAATAGACATATTTTACCAAAGCAACCACATATGTGTCTAATTGTACCTCCAGCCGATGCTAGTAATATTATACCTCTAGAGCAAGGCTGTAATGCCACGGCAATTACACACATTTTAAAAAAAAATCAAGCAGGACATCTTGAGCATGAACGTATAACAGGCCCTATTGTGTCAAGTAAGCAAGCTTTCGAAACAAATCAAGCACGATATCTTGAGCAGCAACGTATAATGCGTTCCATGATGCCACCGACGCCACCGAAACCATGTAGGAAAGTTTTCAAAATAAATGAAGCAGGACATCTTGAACAGCAACGTATAATGTCTTCTACAGTTATGAGCCAATCAGCATCCAGAAAAACTAATTTTGCTTCTGGAGTTGATAAGGTGACAACATCTCAGTTGCAAAGACTTCTTCTTACAAATACAGGTGTGCAATCGGTTAGCTCTGATGACCAGACTTTTTCTAATGCAGTGTCAGTTATCACACCAGTCCAACAGACACTTATAGGAAGGAAACGAAAACATGAAGGAAATCTGGATCATCGACCATTAATGATACTTACACCAGTACGGCCTCCTCCTCTTCCACCCCTCCATGGTCCAGCATTTAAGAGGAGAGCTCTGATTATTTCTGCAATAACAAAATGTGTAACCACAGATAATCAGACGGAAAAAATATCTGCTGATACAGATGTGACTGGTAAAGACTCATATCCTCTTATAATTGAGTCGGTTGTTTCTCTTAATCCAAAGTTTCCAGGTAGAAACATTAATCTATTGGACCATGAACTCGGGCAATCTGGTGAGACTGTGTCAAATAATAGTAGTGCCACAAAACGACCTAAGATTTATACTTGCAATAGATCATGCTATGTTGTGATAGAAAAACAAAACATTCTGTTGAAGAAGAATGGAATGGTTGATGTGCGGACAATTCGTAAGATGAATGGACGTCGTACATGCAACATCAAATGCAGGCGTCAATGCCTTATAGAACTCTGCAAACTCAACAGTCTCCCTCTGAGAAAAGTGAAAACACCACTAAGATTATCTACACATGTGTTAAAGACTTCTGATGGACTGTCATTTTTGCTATCTTGCAGAAAAAGACAATCACAACAGTCAATTCAGGAAAATAAACTACCTATTTCCAGGTCTCTGAAGAAGCCGAAAATGACATCTGAGTCCACGCAAACATCAACAAAACACATGCAAAGTAATCGGTCTAAGAACAATCTGTTGCATGCTGGGACAGTGAAAGAAATGCAATGTGATCTGTCTGATGAAGATGTTGCTGGTGAAAGTACAGACTGTCTCTCTGCAAACCAAAGTCTTAAAGGTATGAAACAGTTCATAATGTTTGCACATACTAACATCTTACTATCCATGCTCAGGTCAACTTGGCAAAGGTATTGCAAACTATCCTGTGATCTAAGTCAGTGTGGCCGTTTACCAATCATAATACAAAGTATATTATGACCTTTCTGGAGAATACAGATGTCAGTCTGTGCCAATCATAATACAGGATAATAACAACGTAATCAGGAAGATATGAAAACAAGTAAGAAAGCCTGACGCTTGGATATTTTTGTAAATCCAGAAGTCTGAATGGTCTGAGACTGTTTTTTCCTTTTTCCCGTCCCTTTTATACTCCCTTGGGGCTCAACCCGTGGATTGGCCGGGAAATGCTCAAATATGGTCATTCAGGATGGGGTTTACCGGTTCAACTGGATGCCATTTTTGGCGGTATGTGTTGATTTTGGCTGTTGAGAGTTTTTTTGGCGGTTGTGCTGTGTCAAGATCGCCTGGGAATTTTTGGCGGTTGTGGGTGTTTTTGGCGGTTGTTGCTCATTTTTGCCGGTTGTGGCCATCATGGCGGTTTGGTGAAAAAATTCTTACCGGTTGAGGTTGTGCTTTTATGGCGGTCGAAAAAATGTTTTTCATGGCGGTTGTGGTGTTGTTTCAGGTTGTGGCGGTTTTATGGCGGTATGGCATAATTTTTTGGCGGTTCTGTGCCTTTTTTGGTCATTTTTTTCTGCCTAGGATTGAAATTATTTGCCAGTTATTGTGGTCAGAGTGGTGACCAAAGGTGTTGGTTTCTTAGGGGTTTTGGGAGGGGGCCCGTGGATGGTGGGGGTAGACCTATGTAGTCATTACCATTTGAGTGATTCAGACTTATGGTGTTTCGTTCCTTGAGTGGAAGTCATCAGAGGCGCATGTGGGTATGCCGGTGGGTTGGATTGTCCAAGCCCATATCCTATGTATGTTAAAAGTTTCTGAGTTTAGTGCGAAAATGGCGGCGGAAACCGGATGTTGAGGGTATCTGGGTGGGGAAGGAGGAATATATGTATATATGTGTGAATGTGTCTGAAATAGGACTTGAAAAAAAATTGTACAAAATTGTAAAAAACCCCAAGAAATTGCACCATCTGCCACACCATGCAGAAACAAAGATTCTTCTCAAGCTGTCACACAGGTCTTTCCTATAGATCTAAAATCATTGGCAACTGTCAAACAAGAAACGTGGTAGACCTACTCACTTGCTCAGTGTGCAAGAAACAATACTTAGGCGAAACTCTGCATACTTTCAAAATACGCATCCAGGAACACTTGTGTTCCATCACGAAGCTCTACAAGAACGAGAGATGCGACACTCCTATATCTAGACACTTCAACAGACCTGGACATTCCAGAATTAACATGCAATTCAGAATAATACAGGTGCTCTCCTCAGACCCTGAGGACGAAACCTCCACTAAATGGAGGAAACAAAAGGAGTGCCACTGGATACACCAGCTCCACACAATGGAGCCCATAGGCATCAACCTAGAAGGGGAACGGTCACCCATTCCCCTGGGTCATCTCACTCACAAAAAACGGACATACCAAGTATGTCGTTATCCCCAATCATTATACAGGCTAGAATATGCAATCAATAGTGCGCCATTCAGCCATTGCAAATCGCCACGCTTTCGCTAAATTTGATGTTCCACACCCCTCCTGAGACCCCTCACTACCCTGGAGGTGGAGCCGAATGTAAACATTGACGTGCAATCCTAAATCATATGGCTAAGCCACATAGCAAATTTGAATTTAGCCCTGCCCCCCCCCCCCCCCCCCCCCCCTCTTCTCCCCACCCACCGCCACCCCACTATGGGGGCCGGGGCCTAATTTAATTGTTGCCTCAAATTTGGTTAAATTCCGCCAACTTGTTTTGACCTCCATTCCCATTCACCCCACACACCACTCCGGGGAACGGAGCCCAATGTAAACATGGCGTCATTGTCCAATTTACGTTTATATCTCAGGCTTGGTTAATCATACTGGACCCAATCTTGGGCACATGCTTCCTTATAATTACACAGTATCTCACAATGACGTTAGGGCCAAAACGTCAAAGATCAAGATCACTGTGACCTTAGTAAAACATTGCTTTTTCATCATTAACATTTCCCGTTTAGCTCATCTCATGTTCGGTTAATCATACTCAACCCAAACTGGGACACATGTTTCCTTATAAGGACAGGACATCCCACAATGACGTTGAAGTCGAACGGTCAAGTGACCTTGATAAATCATTGGGGTTTTTCAACATTATCATTTTCTGTTTGGCTCAACTTAGCACTTTATATGTCATCTTTGGCTAATCATACTGGACCCAAACTTGGATACATGATTCATTCTAATGACACAATGACGTTGTGATCAAAATGTCAAAGGCCAAGGTCACTGTGACCTTGGAAAAAATCTTGTTTCTGTTCATCTCGACTTAGTAGTTTATATCAAATCTTTGGTGAATCATATTGGACCCAAACTTGAACATTATTATGCTTCCTTATAATGACCCACCCCGAAGGGTCAAGCGAGCTTATGCCATGGCGGCCGTTTGCCACACCGCCATCGTCCCTCTGTTCGTCAAATCGCTTCTTAATGTTTTGACCAATTTCAACAAAATTTGGCTGAAAGAACATCTATTCAGAATTTTTAATTGACCAATTTTTAGGGTGAAAATTTTAGATTTTATGAAAAATTTAATGGAGCTGGTCAAAATGCTGCTCCTTCTCAGTTGTTTGAGATAATTCAACCAAATTTGGATTGACAGATTCTATGGTGCTAGGCTCTAGAACTTATATTCAGAATTTTGATTGATCAATTTTTTAAGGTCAAAATCTGAGATTTTATGAAAAATTTACCAGAAATTGTCAAAATGCTGCTTCTCCTTAGTTGCTTGACATATTTCAACCAAATCTGGATAGAAACCCTATCGTGATAACCTCCAGAAATTCTATCCAGAATTTTGATTGATCAATTTTTTGAGTGAAAATCTTATATTTTAAGTGTCTCACTGCTGAATTTCTGCAGACTACATTTTCCATGGGGTTTAATTCTGGTCATGCTGAGTGTATCGAAAACAATTTGACCAAAAGTTGTTGGTGGCTAAGTCACCAATAAGTTTCAATCAAATTGTTTCCAAAATACTTAGCCTATCCAGAGTCATTGCCAACTGAAATTATTGTCCGGTGGCTTGCATCAGTCAGACAATTAATAAAAGATTTACTGGAAATGGTTAAAAACTAATCTTCATTAACCCCTGGGCAGACTTCAACTTAATTTGGCAGGAGCATCTCTATGTGGGTAGGCTTGGGAACTTGTATACAGAATTTTAATGTGTCAATTTTTTGGGTGAAAATCTTAGATTTTAAGAAATAATTGCCGTATATTGTCAAGCGCTACTTCTCATTAATGGCTTGGTGGATTTAAACTTAATTGGGCTGGAAGGACCCTATGGAACTATGCTTCAGAACTTGTACACAGAATTTTGATTGGTAAATTTTTCTGGTGACCATCTTGGATTTTCCAGAAATCCTTTAAACTACTACCGTTCCTTAATCAATAGCCTGATGTAAAAGAAACGTGTTTGGAATACTCCTATCGTGATCTACTTTAACCCTTTAACACTAAAAAAATGTCTATTTGTGGACCAAGAGAAGACTATTTTTGAAAATTTACCACTGGAATAACTGGCTCGGTTATCGGCTTATCGCGCCAGTCATTTCAGTGTTAAATTTTCAAAGCTAGTCTACTCTTGGTCTGCAAATGGACATTTCTTAAGATCCCTGCAGAAGCCGTATTTGGCTGATATGAGTGTTAAAGTGTTACTAGTTCTAATGAGAACTTTGACTGGTCAATTTTTTTGGCAGGGATATTGGTTTTCCTGAAATTATCCATCATGTCTATTTAAATGCAAATTATCCAAAGGCTAATGATCCAGGTGAGCGTCACAGGCCCTTGGGCCTTTTGTTGATAAGTGTATTGATAAGCCTTCTATTTTTATGCTCCTGGTCTTGATTAATGCCAGATTCGGCTAAAAAATTTGTGGGAGCATATAGTCGCCGCTTTGTTCATCCGTCTGTCCATCCATCCACCATATATAAGTTTGTCCGGGGCATAGTTTTAAGACTTTTTCATATATGCTCACCAAACTTGGTATGTGGATGCATCTTAGGGAGAAGGTGTGCACAGTTTGAAAAGTAGGTCATGCTGACCTACTTTTCATGGTCGACTGAATATTAGAGCTGGGCGGTATTGATATTTACATGATGGTATCGGTACCATGAAAAAATACCGCGGTACCACGGTATACTGTCATCTGAGCTTGAGGCATGCCACGAAATTAGAACAATTTTTTCCATTTCCTTTTCACTTCCATCTCCAATCAACGGTAAATATAGGTAAAATAAATAAATCGGCTTCCTGATTTAGAGAAGAAAAACATGGCTATTGTGACTGTTTAGTTTCACGATTTTATTAGGTCACTATTTTTATTGATGTAATATCATTCATGGGAATATCGGTCAAAGGGTGTGGTCGACTCGCTAACTTTAACCCGCTGTTTGAGGCATTAGGTGCACTATTTTCAATCTGGAGTGTTCTTGCTATTAATGCGTGCGACCAGCAAATGGTCAATTTTATTTTAGCAGTCGAGTGCTTTGATAAACAGAGTCCAGACAAAATCCGCGAGTATTTAAACGGGGTGAGTGTTGTACTCTTTTATTTCTGTTGGAGTCGTATATTCTGTTACTCGCGAAAACAGGCCTATACATATAACACGACATTGAATATAGCCGATTCCAAAGCTTCTGATAATTACTGAATACTCGATGTGCAGACTCGTTACTCGCCATGCTTCATGTGAACAATGCGTGTAAAAAGCTATTTCCGCGAACTTCCAATGTGTAGCCAGTCGAAAAATGAATTACAAAAACTAAAACACTATAATTTTAGGTGTCGTTATTTAAACTGGATTTAATCCTTAAAGAAATTTCTTAGAACAAGCCAGAAAAAAAAAAAAAATGACTTCAACGCTGCTTGTTGCTAATAAATTAGCACATGATCAAAACGGCGCGAGCAAATACTACGTTTTAGTACATTTTCATTGATCAATTCAGCGTAGTAATGTATTTTCCCACGGTCTAGTTCATGACCAACCAATCAGATACGTCTTTGCGAGATTGCTGTTGTGTTTGAATAGCACGCAGTTTGTATGTTATTTTGTTATTCTAGCGTGTTTGTTCGGTGACAAAATGCTTGGAGTAATAAATTACAAATAATAGAAACGGGAATAGGGAATATATTATAGTGTAATTACTACCGGCTGACGGCCAGAGAATGTTAGATGTTTTAAATAAAGCAATTTTACCGTGAGACTTTCAAGACGTACGTTTGACATACAATTCTGCCTGTCATTATTTTGTAATTGACGTCTTGATGTTTGTTTTTACAACAACCCTTTCACCTCAACTCGGCTAATAGTTAGGGATTCCTGTATTTTTGGCACTATTAGCACTTATTTACCCTTGGTCAAGTCAGATTTTATGAATATATTTCTCAAATATTGCTCAAACATTATGGACGGTATTCACGGTATTTGGAAATGGCAACGGTCACGGTATCGGTTCATGGTATACCGCGGTCCTCACGGTACTACCGTCAGACCGCCCAGCTCTACTGAATATCACAGAAAATGTTTCTCCGGGCCATAGTTTCAAGACTTTCACATATTGTCACCAAACTTGGTATTGATTATTACAGAAAATATCTCTGTTCATTTTTTAACATGGTTTTTATATGTATTTTTCATATGGTGCCAAGCAAAGTCTAAGTGTGTTTAGTTAGAGAAACTTAGATTTTGCTTTTATTAAACTATCCTTAACAAATTGTTCGTTAGGGCAAATCCCGCCAGACCAAAAGAATGATGGCCCCCCGAACCATTCCTGCTCCCCAAATTGTGGATTTAACATCATTACCCCAAACCAACAATATTTTTTAAGGAACGCCTAATATGGTGATATCTCATTGACAATTTCATTCCTAGTTGTATTTTGCTATTAGAATTACTGGTTATATGTTTATTAAATAAATTAATTTCACATAGATTTGTCCTGCTGAAAATAATCATTGTTTATGAGATATCACCTTGCATGAAGGTGGACATTTATACAGACTAGATCAGTCCGTCCATGCACCTGTCTTCTTTTGTCATGAATGCATCTTAGGTTATCCATTCACCAATTCGTCCATGCCTCCATCTATTCATTTCTCTGCCACAGCTCCAAACCTTTCCCTGAAGCATATGCCTTCGGGGTTAGCCATTCAGTTTCTCTGCGGAGTATGCCTTCGGGGAGCATACATCGATTTATTGATTTGCCTTGTTATTTTATGTTTCATGCTTTGTCGATAGGTATATGTGGGTGAACTCTGTTTTGGATTCATTCATAAAGAGATTCTCATTTTTTAGTTTGCTTGCAGCTATTGGGAGAAGTTCGTCAAGGGGTTTCTTTTCCTCGTCTATGAAGGCCACATCGTCGGCATATTCCATCTCTAGCGGCATGCCCAGTATTGTCACTGGGGAGGGGTTGGTCTTGTGGAATTTTCCCGCACAGATTTCAATGCGGCAGCAAGGTAGCAGGTGAAAAGCACCGGAGAGAGACCATCTCCCTGGTCTGTATGTGAGTTTTGTATGGTGGCTCCGAAACCATCTACTTTGGTCCATTACTTTGCAGAAGTCGCATTTGCCTTTTGGGCAGGGGTTGAGTATGTTCCTATTGATGGGTTTAACAGCGTCTGGATTGTTCAGACATGCTCTGACCACCGTCTTGATTTGTTTTGTTTCTTCTAAACCCGAACAAGGGTTTTTCTGGGAAGGCTAGTCGACATCTTTGACTGCTGTCTAAGACATGACAGTTTTTAAGGATTTGTTTATGTGCAAATTCACTGCTTTTATTGAATTCCGAAATGAAGATAGGTCTCGTGTATTTCTTGTTCTGGTTTGTTGGGATTACTTCATCCGATGTCAGTGTTGGGGGGATGAGGGACGCTCTATTATGTGAGAACGCCTTTTCTTGAGCTAATTTCAAGTGTTTTAAGGTATCCCCTGGATTCGTAGTGGCTGATGAGATTGGCGCTATGTTTCAGATAATATGTATCCATTGAGCATATCCTACGTAAACGGAGACATTGTCAGTATGGGCCTGAAATTTTGCAGGAATTCAGATGTGCTGAAATGTAATGACGATATCCATGTGTATCTGTTGGTTTTGTGTATAGGAAGAAATGTATTTTCTTCTCTGCACATGTTGTGACAGTGGTGTCCAGAAAATTGACACTTGTATGGGAAAATTCTGCTGTGAATTTTATTGTATTGTGTGAAGAATTCATGTGGGTGATGAATTCGTTCAGTGTTTGCTCTTCTTGATCCCAGATCATAAAAATAAAAATGCATGCATATGTACATGCGGCTTTGCTTCCCATGGCTGTTCCTCCTATTTGCAAATAGTGTTTTCCAAGAAGATTAAGTAATCCTCGAATAGACAACAGTCCTGGGATACCATGACGGCGTATGAATCTACCTAGGGCCTGTAGACATTCCTGGTTGGGTATATTAGTGTAGAGAGATGTGTCCATTGTGACTAGTAACATATCATTTTTTGTCGTACCAAAGTTCTCTGCTGGTTTTATGACATAGGACTTGATTTCTTTTCTTAATTAGTTCTGTTGGGTATCCATTTGTAGTTCGAACCGACCGGTCGGGTGCCGACCGTACAAGCTAAGCTGGGTATGCACCGTCCATCCTGAATTCGTTCCGTGAACACGCCCCCCCCCCCCCTGGGTAGAGCTATAAGCGTATATGGGCCTATGAGAGAAATCCCGTTGTAGAAATGACTAAGTTCGTTAAAGTGCATGGCGCGCATGCGCGCGCTTAATACTATTTTTGACAGAGCATGTATTTTACCACCAAGATAGGATGACACTTTTAGTGTACCGAGAAGGTACAATGTAATCCTTTTTAATTGCTTGTTCCCGCCGAATCTGGCATTAATCAAGACCAGAATTTGACGGGCTTTCCAAATCTGTAAACCATTTCAAAATCGGTTAAGAAATTATCCACGGAAAACCGCTTTTGATTATCTTCACGGTATTGCCGTGACATCACGAGTGGTATAAAAAGAAGACGAAATCCAGAACTCGAGAGCATCCTCGGCCAGGGGCCGAATGGGTTGGAACTGCGTCAGCTACAATCACAAGACAGTCATTAAGCAAATGACTTCGGTCTCGAAGTTTTCTCTCCTGTAGCCAGCAGCAACCCAACCCACCGCACTAAATCAATTTCGTATCTTCCGTTTGTGTGGGAGTAATTTTGGAACTTGAATATTGTTCACGAATACATCAAGAACTAACTCGGAACACGAACTTGCGGTGAGGCCTTTCCTGGCATTAAAATGTGATTCTATAGATGTAGAGACAGCGATGTTCTTTGGTGGATGACTCGCCGAATCTGCCGGCCACGCCAAAAAGTGGTTATTCAGCCGCCCCCGCACTGATGTTGTGCAAGTTTATCTAAACTTTGACCGCAGCAAAGTAAACTTTGCCCGGTGCATCTTCCGAGCTAGCTGACGTACCCCGCACCGTTAAGCTTAGTTATGTATCTTCTTTATCCGCATTCAACAACCCCCGCTTATGATCGGGTTGTTGGCAACTTCCATCCGTACCATCGGTGTACGGGAACTTTCGTCATAGCAGTAATGTTATTGTATCTCTTGCTGACTACTCATTAGACATTCTGTATTGTGATTACAGTCCTGAGTTCGCTCCGCTCCCGTCATGGGCTGCTTGCGGGAATCCTGTTTGCAGAAACCGGCATGCAGGAATTTTCCAGCTTCAGGGAATGCATCAACTCACGTCAAACCAAGGGTGACATATCAATTTCAGTAACACGATAGCCCAGGCTTAAGAATGGCTACCGATTATTCAAGTAACTATACTTGACATTTTAATTATCCCGTTAATTACATCTTTGATAATTATATCGTGTCTGTATAAATGGTCCCGATGACTAAAAGGCACCGTAACGGTCTTAGGACCGCTAGTTATAATTTCTGTATCTGTTTATAGTTATTCTTATTTTCTGTAAGGTGTATTTGCTAACCGCACCATAGTAGGTTCCTCAACCTATACTATATATATTATTCTGATCATTTCACATTGTATTGATTGTTCTGGTTAGTTTATAAATGGCAAGTGGCCATCAGTTTATATGTATGTTTATTTGTAGAAAAATATAGGACTGCAGTGCGCGTAGGAAACACTATACAGCAACATTTATATATGCAGCACTTACTCCCGCCACCAACAATTTTTCACTGAGGTCGCTGTCTGTGCTATAACTCTGTTTAGCCGGGCATGTTACCGACTAAAAACCTTTTTTATTCAGCTCGATAGGATAGGTTTAATATGATTGGAGACAATCTCTTCATTAGGAGACGCGTAGTGTACGCCTCTTTTCCGGTAGTTGCGATAATTTAGCCCTGCACTCCGGCAAGGTTGTGTAAGATTGGCCAACATACCTAAAGGGCCTCATATTTCTAAGTTATTGTCTCTTCATATTCCACTAAGCCTTATGGCTTCTCAATTGTTTGGATGTCCCTATCCGCACCATGGACTGATCCGACCCTGGGAAACTATTGGGGTTTCCGAGCGGTGATGGCCAGGGTGTGGTGTCACACACCTTCCCCGTGTATCTTCGGATACTCAGTAGTTAGTTACCTTTGCCAATGTAGGAAAGCACTGCTAAAACATATCTTAATTATTATGGTCTTTAATCTGCTGAACAATTCTCCCACACCGCAGTGCATAACTGGGCAACTGGTGTTTAAACCTAACGCCAGGTTAAAAAGTTAGTTCCATAGGACCTGGTGACGGGCAAGATGCGCATCCCCACCAACTTCTGTAAGAATGTCTGGGCATGATATTAAGATATGCCACGCCCTCACGGGAAGGACATTCACGGTGGGTATTCATCTCTTACCCCCACCATGACGATAGATCAGTTACCTAAAAATGCTTTTGTGGAAAGTAACCAATGTCCTGTGATGTTTTATGTGGTTATGGAGCGAGATGTCCGGATTCTTACCCAGTTCGTAGGTTTTGCAAAGTAACATGTATGCACGCTGTCTTCAGTGTCCTAGGGCAGCCATTCTCAATGACAGCCGTATCTAAAAAGCTAGGTAGACGCCAGCTATTTGCGGCCTAAAATAGTTCTTGTCTCTAAATATTAAATATTAGGTTAGGCGTAGTAGAAGGCCCGCATAAATAAAAGTGGCAACTACTAATTCAGCATATTGAGAATTACATAAGACGGTGACGTGGGAATCCTTTGGGAATCGCTTGTCCTGTCTTCACGTAAAACAGCACGCAACCGTATAGTCATAATTTCACTAGGTATGGTCTTTTCTTTACAGCATTTTGGTTGAATATTAGAGTGGGCCCTTTTCGGCCAAAACTCTTCTCCCGCTTTAAGCAATGGCGACATTTTCCCGTGACGGAGGCCCACGCGAGGCACTTGCCTCTCGCAAGGATTCAGTAATGACAGCCCGCGCGAGGATAATACTCCTCACCCAAACTAGCACTAGGAGTGGTGCCCGGGTGAGCACATGTTTTTCCAACACTACAAAAGATAATTTTCTTTCCTTTCAGCTTAGAGGGATAATAGCTTATATTAAGTTAATTAGTTATCTCGTGTACGGGAGCCTCCCTTACGGGGATACCTCTGCGGACCTACGAGTCTGTGTGGTACCTCCGGGAGCCCCACGTTTAGAAGTTCATCAGGCTGTCTCTATGTCTTGTATTTTCGTATGCTCATTATATTTATCTAGCATACTTGACGGTCTGTTTAGGTAAAAATATTGTATAGACTTATGTTAATTAGGTCACCAAATCAAATGTTGTAAGTCCAGAGATCACAAAATTGTTATGGACAGGCATACTGGTGACAGAAACTCTTGGGATGAGACTGTAGTGTTTAATGTTCGTGACGATGGTCGCACGGCACCACCGGAACGATTGAGTTCCAAAGGCCTTCGGAGCCGGTCTTTGTTACCTGTAGGGCAGTATCGTACAGGAGCAGTCGCCCCGAGACCAGAAGCTAACCAGCGTCATCATTCGTCGTGCACTTGCGGCGCGGCGAGTCGACACCAGACACCGGAACGGCCCGACACTACCCCGCGAGCTACACATTGCCGTTTATTATCAGTCTCCCTGGAACTAAATTGCTTGTTTTGGCTTTGTCTATTTAGTCCCCCGACATCGTCGACAGGGACTATAGAAACGGGTCCCGTCCGTCCATGCGTGCATCCATCCGCATTTAGTTTCTGCTCGATAAGTTCAGTTAACGTGAATGGATTCATTCCAAATTTGGTATGTCAACTCCTTATGACAACAGCTTGGTGGGGATTGCATATCGACGAAATCTGTCCAGAACAACAGAGTTACTCCTCTTCATTTCAGGAAAAATTGTAAAATATGTGATTTCTGCTTGATAACTTCAGTTAGCTTGAATGAATTCATTCCAAATTTTGAATGTCAACTCCTTATGACAAGACCCGGGTGGGGATTACATATCGCGAAATGTTTCCAGACACAACAGAGTTATCCCCCTTGATTTCTTGAAAATCTGTAAAATATGTGGTTTCCACTCGATAACGTCAGTTAGCTTTAATGGATTCATTTCAAATTTGAAATGTCAACTTCTTATGACAAGACATTGATGGGGATTGTATATTAGCGAAATGTGTCCAGACACCGGAGTTATTCCCATTGATTTCTTGAAAAGTTGTAAATATGTGGTTTCCGCTCGATAACGTCAGTTAGCTTTATTAATGGATTCATTTCAAATTTGTAATGTCAACTTCTTATGACTAGACGTTGGTGGGGATTGTATATTAATTAGCGAAATGTGTCCAGGCACATGGGAGTTGTTGTTAAACCACAAAAACATCTATACCGTTCAATCACTACTTGCTAAATCAACTACTCTGCATTTAGCCACCAGAATAAGATTTTATGCTTGCTTACATACCCCCATATGCCTATTCCATTTTCAATATACCCTCAACCGGGCTACTGGTAGAGTACACCTCCAGCATATGCCCTGATAGAGACTGGCACCAGTCTGTACTCAGTCCTCGGTGACACCTGTCACTAAGCATGTCCGCTGTGTTCAGCTTACGTTTTTGAGAGTTCTTCTTCAGGATTCTGCCTAACATGAAGTCCATCCTCCCTAATTTATGTTTATTGAGTATTTCGTGGTGTTATTATTCTTTTATGACTGTTACCGGTTTTCGTGGTAGTAAACCATTTTCGTGGTAGTCAATCATGCCTAAAGTACCTCATCATCATTTGAAATCCCTCAATTACTTATCCATTATATTCACTTATATCTACATGTTTTAATACCATGGCTATCAGGATTTCGACAGCCATTCGCATGGACAGGAAGTCACCGAGTTGGATGATAACCGGAAGGTTGGGAAACAGATTTTCCTCACGTCCAGACCAGAGGTTCGGTCCCCGAAACCGAAACCCAAAGACTAAGGAAAAGCCCATAAAGGTGGTTTCATGTAAGTCACCATGCAAAACCCACCTAAGCCTTGAGGAGGGGCATTACCCTCAAGCAGTGGTGTCGGTGACGGAAGTCCCCGATTCAGCTGCCTATGCAAAGTTAAATTTTCCGTGATTCCAGTAGCCAGAAATGTCAAGAGATCACCTGTTCCTTTCTTGACAAGCACTTCTGGTAGGTGCTTAGTAGATTCGGGTCGGCAAGATTTCCGGTCCTTCCTCTTCCACTTCCGGTTTGCGTATTTCCAGTTCCTATGCTACTTCTGTTTTTTTACTGTACATCCGGGTCTGTAGGATCCTGTTCAGTTTCCGGTTGTCTACTTCCGGTTTGCGCATTTCCGTTTCCTATTCTATTTCCGATTCAAAAATCTTTTCACTTCCGGACTTTGTACATCCAGGGATATGGTCATTTCCGGTTTTCATGGATTTTTCTGGTATTCCAGGATTAACTTCCGGTCCGGTCTTCCTGTTTTGGATTTCCGGAGATAGAGAACTTCCTGAGATTCCAGGTTTGTTCTTCAGGTCCGGTTTACATGTTCGCTTTCCTAGGATCTAGTCATCATCTTGCCTAGGAGTTAGTCTTATTTCCGTAATTGTTTTTAGAAATCGGAATGTTTAATGGCTGAAAATATTCATACCGAGACATTGCCAGTCTTGAAGACTCTTGAAATTATATAGATATTCAGCATGTATTCTTCTTCTGCTTCTGCTTCTGTCATTTATTAGCCACCATCAACAGGTTGGTTATTATGCTACTGTAGAGAGCACATGGCAACGTTAAAAACGTTTTTGATTTTTTTTGGGGGGTTTGAATTTTTTTTTTAAAAACAAGGTTCCATAAGCTTACTGTGTGAGAGACTTGAATATATCAAGGCTCTCAACTTGTACCATAGGTGCTGGTAAGGCGTTCCGGTCCCTGATGGTGCATGGGAAGAAGGATTCTTTACGGTACTCGTTTCTACAGGAGGTGACTTGGTGTGACAGGTGGTGCATATTTCTCGAGAAGCATTTTGGTGGGATGAGTCGGTTCTCTTTGTTGACGTGCACTTGATTGTTGGCGATTTTATACATCATTGCAAGCCATGCAGATTTACGCCTGTCTTCAAACGGTGGCCATTGAAGATGGTTCAGCATGTTGCTTACACTCGATCTGTTGTGAAATCTGCTGAGTATGTATCGAGCAACTCGTCTTTGGACCATTTCTAGCCGATGAATTTCATTTTGGTAGTAGGGATCCCAAACCGTGCTAGCATATTCTAGGGTCGGACTAGAGTTTTGTAGGCATTGGTTTTGATGCGTGTTGATGCTATATTGAGATTTCTCCTTAGGAAACCGAGTGTCCTATTGGCTTTGTTGCAGATGTTGCTGATGTGTTCATTCCACTGTAGATCAGATGTTATAGTGACACCAAGATATTTGGTAGATTTTACAGCCTCTAGTGGATGATCATGCAATATGTACTGGTGCCTGAATGGATGGTGTTTTCTGCTGATATTTAACACGTTGCATTTGTCAGGATGGAATTTCATCAGCCAGTCTTCTTCCCATTTTGCTAGCTTGTTGAGATCTTCTTGGAGATCTCTTGCATCTGAGTCTAAGGATATTGTCAGGTATACGATTGTGTCATCAGCGAACAGTCGCACTTTGGATTTTAGGCCTTCAGGTATGTCATTTATTACTTTATCAGTGACAATATTTCAACGTAATTAAAGACTCTTTCGACTGGTTGCCGTATGGGTTTTTTGTTGCAGCTTATTTCATATGCTTAATTTTGAACGGTCTCACTCAGCCGATAAGTCAGTCTATTCTATGCATTATCTCTATATACATAATTTGTCCCTTGTCCTTTCATCCAACTTTAGATGGCCAGTTGTCTTCAGGCCATTCAGCCTTTTCTCTCGCTCTTTTTTCCTCTTATGTCGGCAGGTTGACATATTTATTTTAACCAAAGGGAGTTAATTTGTTTGCCCTGATTCTAGCGTAATTCTTATTTTAAATCTGACAGTCACTGAAAGAAAATAGAATCAGAAGAGGACACATAGGGAAGAGAATGGAACCAAGAATAATGTCCACTAGAATAAAAAAGACTAAGAAAGGAGAAATAACCCAAAAAGGGAAAAGGAAGAAGGAATAAAAGCAGAGTTTTCTTCTCTGTCATCATGGTTTCATATCGCCTCTACCGTTTCAGCATTTTTCTTACTTTTCCTCTATTATTTTTCATCTTTTTGACTCACTTCTAGTTTTATCCTTTTACTTCAAAGCTTGTTCTTTCCTTACATCTCGGCGTCAATTCTCTCGGCTAGTAAATTTGTTATAATTTTGTTGTTTTCCTTCTACTTCCGTCGATCGTCGTCTCTGCGCGTGATTCAACCCAGAAGTGTGTATTTCGCTTTATTTCATCATAAATGCGTATTTATGACGTCTTCATTTGTTGTTAATCAAAATTCAGTGTTTTGTGTATTTAACATTCAAGCTGATCCCGGAGTTTCATTATCAATCAATCAATAAATCAATCAATCAATCAATCGTTTTGTTTTCATATCAAACACAATGACATATGCCATGGTACAAACATTTAACTACATTTTACAAAGATGAAAATTTAGGTTCCAAGACAATAAATATAATAAATAAATAAATAAAAATGTACAGGTTTAATGTGTAGGGCTATGATTTAAGTTTACTGCCACTAGGCATAAATATTGGATTATTTGGGATATCTAATTAAACAATATATCAAATACAGTGAGGTATGGTGAATTCACCAGGACTCATATGATGTTGGCTAGTTTCCCAATGAAATTGATATGGACGTTGATTAAAATATAGGACACAGCTATGCAATCATTATATGAACCTGCCTCGTGTAAAGGATGTCAATCTGACGAATTGTGTCATTGCATAGGATTTAAAGTACAAGCCCGAGCAGCTAGGCAAATGTTGATGTAATCAATAACAATTTTTATTGGATCACTATCTCCATTATTATATGACATTAAAAATTTTAATTGGCTACACTTATCATGCGAGACAAAATTAGTAAACTCATTAAGCTTTTTAAAGAACGATTGTCTCTCCTGATCGTAATGTGGACATTCCATTATAAAGTGTTTTTCATCCTCGATTAGGTTCTGGTTGCAAAGCTTACAGAATCATAGATGAGCAGGTATTAGTGGTATTTTGTGCCTATCTTCCTCAATTTGTAAGGTGTGTGCACTTATCCTGAGTTTTGTAAAGTTTCTGCGTTTTGTGAAATTCTTTTCAAAATAAAGATAATTTTCAAGGGCAAAGCTTTGTTTATATTTTGAACCCTGGTTATGCCAGACTCCAAGACAGTCAAAGGATTGCCATAGTTCTCTTAACAGGCCCATATCATGCATTCAATTCATAGAATCGCGATGATGTCATCACAATTAAATTTCCCCTTAGTTCCCTGGAGCGACGCCTTTTCTGAATGGATTAATTCAACATTTCGAGCAGTGGTTTGGGAAACCCTAATTACATTTTCCTTACTATCTTGCTAAATTCAGTCATGATTTGATGTTTTCGAATACCAGACGGGATTATTGCAGATTCTCAGGTACATGATTTGACTATATCTTGATTCTAACCCCTCCCATAGGCGTACTATGGGTTTTAGGTTTGCCACAAAATCTGGTTAAATCAATATAAATAAAATTTTCTATAATGTTTTCAGGGTCTTCAGCATTTTAATAAGTAAAGCTATACTTCTATGATTCCTTTTTCTCCATTCAAAGAAAGCGGTAAAATTAAAATAACCAAAATAAACGCAAGTTACCACTTTTCGTGATGGATAAGAATAAGGATATAGCCCAGGATTTTATGGTTTGAGCTTCATGGCATATGTAAACTGTGTTTCTGTGAGCAGTCCTCTTTAGCATATAGTAAGTTTGCCCCAACTTTAAGGGCGGCCCTTATCAAAATGGCCAGATGTAGGCTTGCACGATTTTTCGATTTAATCGTGAAGTTCGATTTATTTTTAAAATCGCGATTTTTACGATGTAATTGGGGAAAGATCGGAAAATCGTCAAAAATTTCATGTTTTAAAAGAATCTGAAGTGTGTACTTTTCCGTCGCATTATATCATTACATGAGTACAATTATAATCGATTCACGCCTGTGTTCATTGTGTGTATATCCCGCCGTGCCATGCACGTGTCGAATAATTACTAATCACAACACAAAGCGCTACAATAAACAAGCTAACAATAGCGAGGTAACGCCTTTCTTTGTCATTGGGAAAATCAGCTAGTTACTCCGTCGAATCGCCATATAGTTTTCTTTCTTTCGCTGCAGACCCTGAGTCTGTTGTGAAATGTCAAGTATATACAGTTTCAGAGTGTTAGGCAATCAGTGAACATAATTCTGTTTAATTCTAGAGATAGCAATTTCAGACGGTCTAATAATTTTTCCTTTTTGATTCGGTTGTCATGTCAAATTAAAGAAAATAAAGCAACAGCATTCCAGATTGTTTGATTTTGAACTGTGCGTTCTGTTGATTACTCTTGAATGTAAATCGTACGTTCTGAAAGCAACTATAAACCGCACTATAGGACGAATTTACGCCGTTACACTGATACCTACTCAAAGCTGCCGTCCTATGTATGTGAATTGCGCAGTATCTCCCGCGGTACTAATATTAGCGTCTTCGCGTTACTCCGGTAATGACCTAAACTCGTCCTACAAAGGGAGGCTATAAGCGGAAGCATCATGTAATTTATATTTTTTTCTCGGTCACATTTTTATCTCAAATTTTGATGAATTAAATAATGTTTATTAAACTATACGCAATATTTAGGCGGTCCCAATTAATAATTTCACTCCCGCGATGCTGGATATAAAGTATACATTAAGCATAGACATAGGATGGTAAGAATTCGTCGCATGAACATGTGTTCTAATTTCGTGCTATTTTTGTATCGTTTATTTCAACTTTTTCTAGAAACAAGTCACGTTAATCCGGTTTATACTTTTGGGAATTTGGATCTACGATTTAATCGAAAATCGCAATTTTTTTCATAAAATCGATCGCGATGTTTCAAATCAAAATCTAGTTCTTGGATCTAGGACCCTTCTCCGCAGTCTCTTCTCCCAGATGGTCTTCTGTTCCATCCAATCAGACGCTATTAGCATTAAAGGGGGTGCTGGTTTTCTATGATTGTCAAGGAGACTATAGAAGAGGCTCTACTTTGGAAAGTAGACCCGGGCTTCTGTTCAACGATCTTCATAATCTCCAATTCTTAGAAGGCTGGCGTCCTTTTTATCTTCCTGAAGAAGTTATATCTTCTTTATCTCCTAAATTCAGGATGGAGTCCTCCCCTATCGCAAGTCTATTTTTCAGGAATGTGATCCTTTTCTATCGATCATTAGGATGCCTATTTCATGTGCCTTTTACCTTTCCTTCCGAAGGTACATGAGTTTTGCTTTCAAGGATAGGGTTGGCAGTTTGAGCCATGCCCTTCGATCTTACTTTAGCGCCTTTCTTTTCACACGTCTGGTCTCAGCTGTGGCAGGTGTCTTGTGCCGTCATCTTATTCTTCTTCAGTCTTTATAGACAATCGGTTAATAAAAGCTAGGTCTTTCTCAATTCTTTCAAGATTTACTCCGAAGGTTTGCAGTTCGCCTTGCAGCCTAGGTTGAATTTTATTTTTCAATAAGTCAAGCCTAGTTCTTTCTCAAGTTTCTCCCATCTATGCATCTCCCTCTAGCTGTCTTCAGGGTCAAGTTGTTGTTTTTTCCTTCAGCGTCAAGGATAGGGGCAATCTTGTTGACAGGGGTCACCCTGACATACTTTTTCTATGTCAGGGTAAGGTTTTTTCTTAGGATTTTAGGCTTGATGGTCAGCGTCGAGAATGTCATTCCCAGGGTGACTTTGATGAGAAGACTTTCTAATGTTCCTGATCTTCTAGAAGCCATCAGCACATTCTAGTTCCCTCTGATGGGTGTTCCATTAGTCAAGACCTTCCCTCAGGTGATTATTTCATGCTTTTTTCACAGGAGGAGTGGGGAGCAGTTTGGGACTCCCTGATTTTGCCAGTCTTTGGTCCCTGGAGGAGTCATTTTGTCACATTAATTTAGTGGAGTTGTGACTTGCCAAGAAGCCTCTCCACTTTTGGTTGAATCGAGTGATAGGCATCAAGATCTCGATTCGATCAGTCAAGGGTTTTCTTTCATTTTCAGACGGAGGAACGAGGTCTTTTCTTCTTTATATAGGGATTTTGGATCCTTTTCTTGGTATGTCACTAGATCCAAATCTTTCTAGTTCCCAGTCATGTTCCAGACAGACGGATATTTCTTGCGGACCGGTAGTTCAGTCCTAGCAAGTTCTCACTCACCGAGTGGCAGTTTAAGAGGTTGGTTGCCAAAAGCGTTTTCAAGCTTGGGGGTTTCCCCATGTAGATCTTTTTGTGACATGTCTAATTGCCCAGATCTCATCTTTCATGTTGCCATTTTCGGACAGTCAGGTTTGGGTGATGATCGCACTGTCTCAGTTCTGGACAGGATTGTTTGATTTCCTGTTTCAATATTCCTAATTCTAATGGTTGTGAAGATAGTCATAGACCAGTTTAAAGAATTTCTTCTGGCAGCACCCTTATGGTCAAAGAGAATCTGATTGGTAGGCTTTCTCGATCTTCTGGTAACATTTTGCTAGCCTTCCCCCAGTATCATCAGATCTCGCTCAAGTAAGAGGCTTGCATCTTCATCCAATCCAGAATTCTTCATCCTGTGTGTTTGGAGAATTTTTGAGTGTCCGATCTCTGAGATCAACTTTTCTTCAAGATCTCAGGAAATCATTGTCTCTTCTAGGAGTGAGTCGACCTGTCGAATTGGTACAAATGTCGACTATTAAATCTTTGAAGAATGGTGTTTAAAACATGGTTTCATGCCTGATTCCGTTTCTATTTCCTAGGTTTTAGATTTTTAATCGTATCTATTCAATTCATTTCATTTATCAGCTATCACCGTTAGGGGTTATAGATTTCTTTGGCTTCTTCTCTTCCTTGTCTTCTGAATGCTGATATCAAGGATTTGAAGATTCTCAATGGTTTTATTAGAGGATTGGGCAATATTCATCCTCCAGTGGCTAAGCCTTTGTCTTCCTGAAATTTGGCCTTGATGTTTCAAGTTTTGGCAGGTCACCATTTTGAGCCAATTGGATCTATCAGTCTTAAACTATTGACTCTTAAGGCTGTTTTGCTTGTTGCTGCCACTTCAGCTAGGAGAAGGTCCGAAATTCATGCTCTTTCCGCAGAAAAAGAGATTTATCGATTCTAGGGACGGTCTAGTTTTATATCCCAGAAGCGATTTTTTTTTTATCGAAGACCCAGTCTAACTGTTACTCAGCCAAACTTATTATTCTTAAATCTTTATTGTCTTTTTCGCTGTCAGACGATTCTGGTGTCCTGTCAGGGCCTTAAAATTCTATAAACGTCGTACCAATTTTAAAGGATCCGATTCTTCGCACTTATGGGTTCCATACGCGGAGGAGGTGGCTAGACCAGTTTCTAGGGCCACAGTTGCCAGATGGATCTGTGAGACCATAAAGTTATGCTATGAGATTGCCTCCCCAGGTGAGATCAATTTATTCCATGTCAAGGCTCTCGACCTTCATGGTATGGCTACCTCATTCACTCTTCGCCGGCTTATCATTGGACGACGTCATGCAAGTCGCAGGTTGGAAATCTGAATCGACTTTTACCTCTTTCTATTTAAAGGATCAGAGCCCAGCAGCCTCCTTTTTTTTAGAAATATAACGATTTTAACAAAACAAGCCAAGGACCATTTACCAAGCACATCTCACCAATTTCATTAGTCTGTATGTCTCAGATATGGTGAGAATATTCTCTTGTTTTGTTTATTTCATTGAGTTGACAATTTTCCTTATTTGATATTCACTGTGTGATTTGTTATGGATGCACTATTATGTTAATTTATTAGCATTTGGATATGAGTTGTTTAATTTTTAGCTCACCTGACCTGAAAGGCCGAGTGAGCTTATGCCGTGGCGACCGTCCGTCGTCCGTCTGTCCATCAACTTTTCCTTTAAACGACTTCTGCTCAATAACCAATGGGTCGATTTCAATTATATGTGGCAGGAAGCATCAATAGGCCATAGGGATCCAAGTGTGTTCAAATGGAGCTAATCGGTCAATTTGGCCGGTGGCCATCTTGGATTTCGGCTGGTTTTAGGAAACGTCTTTAAAAATCTTCTCCGAAACCACTCGAGGAATCGATTCAAAACTCATGAAGCGTCATCTAGGGAAAGAGGTAAGCCAAGTTTGTTCAAGAAGACTTGATTGACCAAATGGTTCGGTGGCCATCTTGGATGACCTAATTTTCCCCAAAACGACTTCTCCAGAACCGCTGAAGGGATCAGGCCGAAATCTGGGAGATATGATCAGGAACTAAGGGCCATTAAAGTTAGTGCAAGGGAAGTTGATCCGTCAAAAAACATGGCCGCCGTGGGCCAGTCAAAATGTAGCCTGTTTGGCAGCCATATTGGATTTTTTTATTTGATGGATTTCGGGGCTGAAATTGATTCAATATATGGTGTTGAGTGTTCAGATTTGCCATTTTCGAAACTGTTGGATAAACGGTTTGGTGGCCATCTTGGATTATTTTCCCGCCAAAGGCACTCATACTAAAGCAATAGAAAATTTAAAATGTCTTCTTCTGGAAAACTACTAGGCCGATTTTAATTATATTTAGCTGGAAGCATCCTTAGGACATAGTAATCTCAGTTTGTTCAAATGAAGCCGATCGGCTTATTTGGCCGGTGGCCATCTTGGATTTTGGCCGATTTTAGGAAATGGCTAAAAATCTGATCCGAAATCTCTTGGGGAATCGATTCAAAACTTATGTAACCGCATCTAGGGAAAGACGTAAGCCAAGTTTGCTCAAAACGACTTGATTGACATAATGGTTCGGCGGCCATCTTAGATGACCTAGTTTTCCCAAAAACGACTCCTTCTCCAGAACCGCTAAAGGGATGAGGCCGAAATTTGGGAGATGTGATCAGGGACTAAGGGCCATTAAAGTTTGTTCAAGGGAAGTTGCTCCATCAAAAAACATGACCGCCGTAGGTCAATCAAAAGTAGCCTGTTTGGTGGCCATATCAGATTTTTTTATTTGATGGATTTTGAGGCCAAAATTTGGTTCTGTATATGTTTTTGGATATTCTGAACTCAAATTTGCAATTTTCAAAATTGTCAGATAAACAGTTTGACGGCCATCTTGGATAATTTTCTCGTCAAAAGCTTCCATGCTAAAGCAATGGGAAATTTTTAATGTCTTGAGAACAACTACGCTGATTTCAATTATGTAAAGGAAGCATCCTTTAGGGCATGGGGATCCAAGTTTGTGTAAATGAACCCGTTCAGCCAATTTGCCGGCGGCCATCTTTTATTTTGGCCGATTTTAGGAAATGTCTTTAAAAACCTTCTCCGAAACCGCTTGTGGAATCTTCATCTAGGCCATGAGGTAAGCCAAATTTGTTCAAGAGAACTTGATTGACCACATGGTTCGGCGACCATGTTGGATGACCTAGTTTTCCCGAAAACGACTCCTCCAGAACCGGTGAAGGGATCAGGCCAAAATTTGGGTCATTAAAATTTGTTCACGGGAAGTTGCTCCATCAAAAAAACATGGGCGCGGTGGGACAATCAAAATGTAGTGTGTTTGGCGGCCATATTGCACTTGCAAAAATGTCCACAAACTCATTTAAAAGACTGCTAAACCACCCACCAACAATTTTGACAAAAATTGTTGGTGCTCCAGGTGAGTGACGCAGGGCCCTTGGACCTCTTGTTATCCTTGTTTAATGATTCTCAAATCTCCACCCACGAAGCGTTTTTAAGTGGGGCACTGACCAAATCTACGGGCTTAGCAAGTAGTGATTGAACGGTATGAATGGTTTTGTGGTAAATAACAATCCCCAACAGACCCCCCTTGTGGGTTGGTCTGTTGTTTTATTAACCACTATAAAACATACTTACCGTTCAATCACTACGACCCGGTCTCAGCCACCCCGCGCGGGAATGATTTGAGAATCTGTTTATAATATTTGGCACTTCAATTTTGAAAAGTGAATATGTTTCCTATTTGGACTCCATTGCGCATGCGCGGACATGCTTGGTGACAGGTGTCACCATGGAGTGAGTACAGACTGGTGCCAGTCTCTATTAGGGCATATGCTGTTGGTAGCCTGTTTGAGGGTGTATTGAAAATGGAATAGGCATATGGGGGTATGTAAGCAAGCATAAAAATCTTATTCTTGTGACTAAATGCAGAGTAGTTGATTTAGCAAGTAGTGATTGAACCGTAAGTATGTTTTATAGTGGTTAATAAAACTACAGACCAACCCGCAAGGGGGTTCTGTTGGGGGTTATCCCCTTGATTTCTTGAAAAATCATAAAATATATAGTTTCCGCACGATAACTTCAGCTACCCTACTGGGATTCATTTCAAATTTGGAATATCACTTCCTTATGACAAGACCTCGGTGGGGATTGCATATCGGCAAAAATGTGTCCAGAACCATCAGAGTTATACACACACACCCACACACCCCCCCCCCCCCCCTTGATTTTTTTTTAAATCGCAAAATAGTTTATTTCCGTTTGATAACGTCAGTTAGCCTGGATGGATTCAATTCAAATTGTGAAATATACCCCTCAGTATGAGACCTTGACTGGGATTGCATTTGGCTGAAATCTGTTTGTAATCACCAGAGTAATCCCCCTTGATTTCTTGAAAGAGTACAATATTTGGATTTTAAAAATTGGGGTTGTACTAAAAAGCCCTGGTCAGTGGATGTATGACCAGAACTGGTCTTTTATTTTGGCAGTAGATAAAAGCATGCTGTTTTTGGTTGTTTTGAGTCCAAGTTGTCTTTTGGGACCAAGTTGGATGCCAATTGTTCAGTGATCTCACCATCTCTAAGCAGTTGGTCTAAGCATTTTTGGATGAGGTAAGTGTTCTGTCCTCTGATAGTTCCAGATTGAAATTCATGTCAGAAAGCTGTCTATTGGCTTCATTGATGTAGTCAATGGTGTTTTGGATTACAATAGCGTGGCCCTTATCCGCCTTTTTCATGATAATATCATTGTTTCATAAGTTGTTCTATAGCTGTCCTATGGATTTTTTTTTAATTACCTGTTGAATTCCTGTGGTGGATATGTTTGGCAAACTGATATTTGATTGCTAAATGAACCAGTCTAATTGTCTATCCGCTCCCGGTGCTGGGGTGAAATTAGATTTAGGCAAAACCTTTTCTTGAAAGCGTTTTCCAGTTGGGCGGCCTGCGTTTCGTGGGAAGAGGTGACGGGTGTGGGTGGGGTAGGTTACTCTGGGTGGTGCCAGTGTCTTTGGCAGTTGTACCCAGTAAAGTGGCATGTGGTGGGTAGGGGTTATGGGTGAAATGGGGTGTGAGGCATAGCCTTCTGAAAAACGTGCTCAAGTCTTTATACAGGATACCCATATCTGGTTCGTATACAGTAGGGCAGAAGCCAAGGCCCTTTGTCTAGTGCTTCAATAATACTTTTGTCTACATTTTTGTTAGACAGTTTCACAACAAACTTGGAGTGATACGGTTTGTCCGTGTCCGGCCATTATTATTCTTGTTGAAAATAGATTGTGGAAAGCAGTGATACATATTATTACTGTAATAGATGTCTAGCAAGGCAGAAACAATAGTATGATGATATAAAGATCGTAATACAGTTTGTAAATGTTACAATTGCAATTCAGAATAAGAGACGTTGAGTAATAGTCGCATATGTATACAATGTTAAAGATACCTCAAACTCTTCCCCCTCCCCTGATTCCCAACTTCCACAGCGCCACCCCCATGTTTCTTCCCCTTCTCCCCCCTCCCCCACTCGGCAGCAACAATAACACAACAACACAAAAGCGTATTACCTATTCAATTAAAAGATTATTTGACACAATCATTTATCAAACAAATAAGTCGGAATGAATTTTGAGTTATAATGTTAACCATCTTCAAACATCTTTATTCCATTATCATGCTACCGCACGCCACCCACAAAATGGCCGCCATGACAGTTAAGTCCTCTGATGAGCTCAAACAAAGAGCGAAACGTTATAGTCCATATCTTAAATAGTATCCTCCAAACTGCCAATTATTTAGCCCAAGCCCGTAAATGGGAAACATTATTTTGACCAAAAAAACCTGGCCATCTTGAAGGCTCCAGAGCCGCCAATAAGAAATGGCTCCAGAGCCGATACCCAATGCCTCTGTATTATCATGTCAATCTCAACCAATTGGAACAGAGATGGCTATAAGTAACACCATTTAGACCAATTAAAAGGTGGAACTGAGAGCCGGATGGCTCTACCAACAGTATATAAAGGACCGTTTCCCAACGGTTCAGGTTGTTCAGACATTGATTACAACACGTAGCAGACGTCAGGCAACTCTTTTGAGAGACAATCACCGCCTACATATTTATGAAAGCCAAGTGAGCTTATGCCATGCTGACCGTCAGTCGTCCATCTGTCTATCCGGCATCCATCCGTCACCTTTTTCTTTAAACAATGTCTTCTCAAGAACTAAAGAGTGAAAACAAATTTGGCAGGAAGTATCCTTAGGGCATAGGGATCCGGGTTTGTTCAAAAGAAGATGATCGGCCAATTTGGCCGGTGGCCATCTAGGATTTTGGCAAATCTTTTGAAACGTCTAAAAATCTTATCCAACATGTCCAAAAGCACTTGGGGGATTGATTCAAAACTATGGTAAGAGCTAAGGCAAGTTTGTTCAAGAGAACTTGATTGACCAAATGGTTTGGCGGCCAACTTGGATGACCTAGTTTTCGTGAAAACGACCGAGAACTGCTGAAGGGATCGGGCTGAAATATGGGAGATATAATTAGGAACTAAGGGCCATTAAAATTTGTTCTAGGGAAGATGGATATGTAAAAAAACACTGCTTACATGGACCAATCAAAATGTATCACGTTTTGGTGGCCATTTTTGGATTTTTTTTTTTGTGATGGATTTTGAATCCGAAATTGGTTTTATATAGGTTTTTGTTTATACTGATTTCAAATTTGTCAATTTCAAAGCTGTCGGATGAATATAGTTTGGTGGCCATCTTGGATTGTTTTCCCGGCAAAAATTCCCATACTAAAGTAATGGAAAATTTTTAATGTTTTCTTGAGAACCACTAAGCCAATTTCAAGTATATTTGGCAGGAATTTGGCAGGAATTACATGGGCCTTAAGGCATATGGATCCCTGTTTGGTCAAAGGAAGCCGATCGGCCAATTTGGCCAGTGGCCATCTTGGATTTTGTCAGATTTTTAGAAACGTCTAAAAATCTTCTCCGAAACCACTTGGGGGATGGATTCAAAACAGATGAAATATCATCTAGGGTAAGAGCTAAACCAAGTTTGTTCAAGGAAACTTGATTGGAAAAATTGTTTGGTGGCCATCCTTAATGACCTGGTTTTCGCGAAACAACTCCAAAACCTCTGAACGGATCGGGCTGAAATTTGCGCGATATGGTTAGGGACTAAGGGCCATTAAGATTTGATCAATGGAAGTTGATACGTAAAGAAACATGGCTGTGTTCCTGTTACAAGTGTGCATGGTCAACTCCTTAGTTGTCTAGTTATAGCTGATGACCTTTCTAGTTGGAATGCCTATGTTCCAGTTGTGTGTAGCTCCGGCGTCACATTGTCACATGGTTACCTCCTCTGGTTCGGACTCGTACCTGCGGTACGAACCGACCCGACGATGATGGTTAGCTGGCCACGGGGGATTCAGAAGGGAGACTTAGGGCTACCGTGGTGTACAAAGACCGACTTTAGTGCCGGTGGAACGATCACGTTCACATGGGGGTCAGGCGAGCACTCCTGCCAACACCCAACACCACTGTGTCGTCCATCTACTCATGTAGCCTGTATGACGATACATATTTTGAATTAGTTTGGTCAGTTATTATCTACTTATTTTATAGGTTTGGCTTAGCGAGTCGAGGGATAGCTTCTTGGGAAATGGTATTGAAGGGATGAACCGCAGTTGTCAGCAACGTACCCTTACAAATATGAGTGTGGCGTGTCTGCGTCGTCTATGTTGTATCTCACCAGAGATACCTAACTTATCCTTGTATATATGTATAGGTACCCAAGTAAGGGATAATCCCTTGTGGAGTCTAGCATGTACAGGTACACTAGTTTAATATAAACTAATAAAGCCTCACACCGGCCAATAAATTGGTTTTGCGAGAGGCCCTCCGGCACAGGAAAATGTCTACCACGCCGAGGCGGAGGAGCTGAGGAGGAGAATTGGTTAGTACCGTTCTCCCATTTAGAATAAAGCAATGTGTTGAATTGAATATGTTTTGGTATATTGAGGGATGCATGCTGTTTTTGGAGATGGTGCACAGATTTCAATAGAAATTGGTGAAGTCCACTCTTTAACTTGTTACGGCTTTAGTCGGTGCCACGTTATTTTAGCGGCCCTTCTTGTGGAGCTAGACTAACAGTTAGTTATTGAGTCCAGACATAGAACGTTTAGGCCTCAAATGGCTTATGCCCACTTAACTTTAACAAGGTGTTGCCTTCGTGCATAGCTCGTTCAAGCCCCCATCTCGAGTCTGACTTATTGAGCGGACCCCTCAAGCTGATGGTGGTAGGCTTATGCGATTTTTCGATTCAATCGTGAAGCTCGATTAATTTTTTAAATTGTGATTTTCATGATGTAATGGAGGAAAAATTGGAAAATCGTCAAAAATTTTGTGTTTGTTTAAAATCTGAAGTGTGTACTTTTCCATCACATTTTAGCAGTACATAAGTACAATTATAATCGATTCACGCGTGTGTTCATTGTGTTTATATCCCGCCATGCCATGCACGTGTCAAATAATTACTACTCACAACACAAAGTGCTACGATAAACAAGCTAACAATAGCGAGGTAACGCCTTTGTCATTGAGAAAATCAGCTAGTTACTCCATCGAATCGCCATATAATTTTCTTTCTTTCGCTGCAGACCCTGAGTCTGTCGTGAAATACAAACTATATACTTAGTTGCAGTGTTAGGCGATAATCAGTGAACATAATTGTTTTTAATTCTAGAGTCAGCAATTTCAATTAATAAATATAGCCGCAAGCGGCGATGCATCGGGGGCCAAGTGGCTAGCATCCCGGTCGCTAAGACGAGAGCCTTATCTGAGCCAGCTCTTATAGGTGGCTTAGAGCCTAAATAGCCTCTTAGATTTGATCAAGTTGGATTAATGCTGTCAATTTTATTGAATTATGTGAGAAGGTTACAGTAGGAATCTTCTTTATCCACCCAGTCTACCCATCATTGAATGTGGTTTTGAAAAACAATCGTGTGTCTACAATGGCAGTAAAATAATATAAATGAAATCGGCCCAGTTCTTCTTGAGAAGAAGACAATTCAATTCTCCAATTGCTTTAGCATTGGCAATTTTGGCGGGAAAACGATCCAAGATGGCTGTCAAACCGTTCGTCCAACAGTATTGAAAATGGCAAATTTGGAATCAGAAGACCCAAAAACCTTTGTAAAACCAATTTCGGCTTCAAATTTCCACAAATAAAAAAAATTCAAAATGGCCACCAATCATGCTGCATTTTGATTGGTCGATGGTGGCCATGTTTTTTTACATATCAATTTCTCTTGAACATCCTGTAATGGCCCTCAGTCCCTAATCATACCAGCCAAATTTCGGCCCTATCCGTTCATCGGTTCTGGAGAAGAACTTTTTTTCATGAAAATTAGGTCATTCAAGATAGCCACCCAAGTTTTCGGCCAATCAAATTCCCTTGAACAAACTTGGTTCAGCGGATGCCCTAGATGATATTTCATGAGTTTTGAATCAATCCGCCAAGTGGTTTCGGAGAAGATTTTTAAAAACATTTCCCGAAATACTACAAAATCCAAAATGGCCGCCGGCCTAATAGGCCGACCAGCATTGTTTGAACAAAATCAAATTTCTATTACCCAACGATGCTTCCTGCAAAATATAATTGAAATCCACCCAGTGGTTTCTGAGGAGAAGGCATTTTAACTTTCCAATTGCTTTACTATGGGGAATTTGGCGGGAAACGAATCCAAGATGGCAGCCAAACCGTCGATCGAACAAATTTGAAAATGCCAGATTTGAATTTCTCGACCCCCAAAACATATATGACCAATTTGGGTGTAAAATTCCATCAAATAAAAAATTCTATATTTCCGACAGACGGCTTGATTCTGCAAATCCGTGTTTTTCGAGCTATCTCCGATGATTTTCACCAAATTTCACCTCCTTCCCTTCAGTGGTTCTGGAGAAGATTTTTTAAAACGCGGGAAAATCCAAGATGGCCACCAACCTATCTAGAAAATCATATCCATTAACATGTAAAAGGTTTGCTCTAATAAGGTCCTCTTGCCATGCAAAGCTTGAATTTCATCAGCCTTTTTGTCTTTGCGCTATTCACGAACAAAAAAAAAGCACAAAATAATATAAAAAATAAAAATAAACAGAACAAAAACAATAGGGTGCCAAGCACCAGCTTGGCCCCCTAACAAGGTCAGGTGGTGTAATAATTTTTCCATTATGATTCGGTTGTCATGTCTAATTAAAGAAAATAAAGCAACAGCATTCCAGACTGTTGTAGTTTGAACTGTGCGTTCTGTTGATTACGCTTGAATGTAAATCGTACATTCCGAAATCAACTATAAACTGCACGATAGGACGAGTTTACGCCGTCACTCGTAGCTACTCGACGCTACCGTCCTATGTATGTGGATTGCGCAGTATCTTCCCCGGTACTAATATTAGCGTCTTCAGCCTACTCTGTTAATGACCTAAACTCAACCTACAAAGCGGAATATGATACATCACGGGATTTATATTTTTTCTCGTGGGCAATTTATGAAAAATTCTGATGAAATAAATGATGTTTATTAAATTATACACAATATTTAGGCAATCCTAATTAATAATTTCACTCCCGCGATGATGGATATAAGGTATACATTAAGCATAAACGTAGGATGGTAAAAATTTGTCGTATGAAATTGCGTTCTAATTTTGTGCTATTTTTTATCATTTCAACTTTTTTCTAGAAATTCCAAGTCACATTACCCCGGTTTATACTTTTGGGAATTTGGACATACAATTTAATTGAAAATTGCGATTTTTTTTTTACAAAATCAATCGCGAGGTTTCAAAGCAAAAATCGAGCAAGTCTAGACGGCGGCATACATGTTGCCAGGTGTAGCTTGTGGAGGTACGTACTGATCCGCTAGTAGATTTCCGCCCACCGGGATGCCTGGTTAGCTGCGGATGTCGGGGTTGCGGATCGCGTATGACGTCTCTCCGAGCAATACAAAGACCGACTTCTAGAGCTGGTGGAACACTGATGTTCCAGTGGGGCTGTGCGACCATTGCCGCCAAGATTGAACCACACGGTGTCATCCCAACTATTAGTGTCACCGGTATGTCTATCCATACTAATTTAGAGTTATGGAACAATTTGTAATTAAAACAGTGAAAATATTAATATATACTGTACAAACAAGATGTCGTTTGACAGTAAATGCCTTCAACGCCGAAGCGGAGGAAAAGAGCTGGCAAAAAGGGCCACTCTTTTGTTCAACAGAAAATGCTAAGTGCTGAAAATCCTAGTGAAGCTACTGTTAAGGTGTTGTACACTGGTTTACGTGAAGACGGAACGATTTCCAAAGAATTCCCAAGTCACCGTCTTATGTAGTTTCCAAAGATACTGTATTGGTAGATGCCGCTTTATTTATGCGGGCCTTCTGCTATAGTCTAACCTACCAATTGGTTGTTAGAAACGGAAACTAGCTTTGGCCGCAATTGTCAGGGATTCCTACCTATATTTAGATGCAGTTGTCCAGTGGGCGCAGACGCTCAGCTTCCAGTGGGTCGCTTTGGAATAGCATCTACCTCCAAGGATAGCATGCGTACATGTTACGACACAAGGCATCCGAATTCGATGAAAACCTGGCTACCCTGCTCCGCAACCACATAAAACATCACCTGGACAATGGCTACGGTTCACACAAGCTAGTTTGATTACTATCATGTCTTTATGGTGGGGATGGAGAGATGGATATCCATCACGAGCATCCTTCCCGTGAGGGCGTGACGAGCTCCGACGCTTCATCCAGACACTCCAATGAATTGGATGGCGATCCGCATCTCATCCGTCACCGCATGCTACGGATTTAACATTACATCCCGGGCCCGTATGGCCCTTTCCGCAGAGGTGTTCCCTTTAGACAAGTTCGGAAGCGGGAACCATAAATTTAATTATTTTGCTCCCGGATGGCCATCCGAGAGCATCCAAAATTCTGTAACGCGGAAGGTCCGAGAACTGCTATCCGGTGCGGGTGAGCTGAAAGATGCTTGGAACCACGGTGATGGTCTGTATCTTCCATCGGTATTCCGGTTCACTCGTCAAGTCCCACACATCCAGCCAGTCCTCCAGACGGGTCGGTCGCCACGCCGACGATGCTCCTGATTCTTGATTTTTCACTCCTTTTATACTACTCGTGACGTCAGAAGCAGATGCCTCAGCCAATCAGTGGCTGAGAAATAGCCAATCAGCGTGCAGCTAGACCAGTGACCCATGTTCTAGAACATTCTAGCTCTATTTATGCATACACGCGATTACGATGTCAAAAGCAATATTTTGAAGATAATTTAAGGGGATTCTTGCAGATAACTCAGCCATTTCTGGGCCGATTTTGAAATGGTTCACAGAAAGCTCGTTTTATTCTGGTCCTGATCGGTACCAAGAACAACGAGAATAGATTACTTAAAGGTTTTTATGAGTACCACCTCGGTACACTATAGGCATGCACTCGCTCCCAATTCTGTGACGTGTTGTTAGGGAAGCTCTGACACGCACGCATGCGCACCACATGCTTTATCGGAGTTAGCCGATTTTAATGAAAAACCTCTCATAGGGCTTATGTACGCATGCTATCCTACCCGGGGGGGGGGGGGGGGCATGCTTGGAGCGAATCCGGAGTGGCTGTTCCATAGCCAACTTTGCTCCTACTAGTTTGACACCCGTGGCAAACTATCACGCATAGCGGATCGAACGCACAGGAGCGTGCTAGGCGGGAATTATAGACTTCCCGGGTTGGCGCGTAGCCGAGAGGAGTATGATGCAAAAGGCGCATGTTCATAAGAAAGAGCACATAGGGTGCGAAAGAGTTTGGGAGGGAGGCATACCATTGATTTTAATTTTTGACCTGGAATTATTTTCCAGGTCTTCTGTTTTTGTTTTGTTTTTATTGCTTGGTGCGTGCATACTTTTATTATTTAGATCACTGATCACCTAAACAAGGCTCGCATGGGTGTTTTCTCGGATGCCGATAATCATTTTTCCGCAGAGAACACCCAAGCTCCAACGTACCACAATTACAATACAGTTTTTATATAATATAAATATATATATTAATCACATAAGTATACCCGAGAAGAGTATCACAGATTATTCTAATTACAAGTGCATCCTGGATAAATAAAGGGATGCACTAAGTGTATACTGATTAATATAATGCGGCCCGTTAGTGCGGATCTGCACAGGTAGCTTCTGCTAACTCACAAAGACTAGTTCATCAGGCAGCCCCAGCGTAGCTGAGACTGCATGACAGGATTATGACATATTCGCTGGTGTGTTGTCTACTTACGTCGCACACGACGTGTTTACAAAACAGGAATCTGCAGCGATTATTTTGTGAGACACAGCTATGCAAGAATATTGACCGTAGTCAGCCTAGGGACTGGGTGTCAATTGTTAAAACATATATGATAATAAGAAAAGGATTTCAAAAATAAACAATAATAAAGTTCTGTGTTCCGCACAACTACTGATAAATCCTGCTGCAACCTCGGCAGTAGTGTCCACAAACATCCGCTGTGAAGTTTCCCCAGGGTATCTGGGTACCCCGACACGTACAGGACGGACGCGGCGAATGGTCCTCTGTTGCCGATATATCACTACTAAACAAGCCCAGGTTGGTAATACTATAGCTGGAAGATGGTGCGGACATATCCATTGAAGCACTGGTGGTGGCGGAGATGATGACTGGTGATGTGCGAACTGGTGGCGGTGTTGAGACTGCGGACATTACTGAAGTCGTGGTTGTTGTCCGTGCTGCGAGTGGACTGAATGCCGTAAATTGAATGAGCAGTCGCTGAAACGATGATGCGTTTGGTGATGCGGATGCTGATGCGGTGCTGGCAGATAATTTCCAGATTTTTGTGGGCTAAAGTTTACTGGCAGTTGTCCTTAGTACTGCACGGATTTCCATTGAGTGTGCGATGCGTTTCTTCCCGGCGTAGGGACGATCCGGTGTAGTTACTTTCTGAACTGCTGGATCCGTAGGAGTGCTGCTGCATGGGTGTGATGTGATGCTGCTTCGTGATGCGGTGGTGGTTAGTGCTGCTTCCTTAAGGCGGATCTCCTCATCAACGATAAGACTACAAGGAGATATAGATCTGTCTGAAACATCATGTAACCTCTGTTCGGATACGGTCACCAGTGTTGAAATAACCACAGAAATTGGTCGGCCAATTACAGATGCGGATGTAAAGGCTGATGTCGTGTGTGATGCGGACGGTGAAGTTGCTGCGGGTGCTGCTGGAGTGGAAACTGCAGGCGATGCTGGTACCGTTACTGCAGGTGCTGCCGGTGCTGGTCGTGCTGGTGACGCCATCGTGTCGTTGGCTGATGTTACATAATGATTTAGTGCATGTCGCGTGGTGGATGCGGTGGCTGCTGTTGCTGTTAGTTAATGCGGAAAGTCTGGTTGTCGCCATTTTGTACGCTTGGTTTTGGCCATCTTTCCTGTAGGAAGCACATTAAGTGGAAGTCTAGTTTCAAAATGAGCGGCTAGCATTTCACCGTTCTCACTTTGTTCACCAGGCTGTAATGTTACTACTAGCATACAATGCTTATCCGTCAATGCGTGCGTAACACCGTAACGTGTAGCTGTATAAAGGTACTTGCAGTCCGTACAGAATGCATGTTGAAAAAGATGATCACGATTGATATGAAGCATCAAGTCCGAATTGCGGGAAAACATGCGCTTACATGGCTGTCCATTGAGCTGTAATGCTGTACACAGATACTTCTTTCCGGAATGAGCTGGCGCCGACTCCTCCGAACTGACGGACAAGGCAAGGTCCTTGACAAGTGACATCTTATTTCCGCATATTGATAATGGTGCGGACTACCTAACATAAACTATTTTTCCTAACTCTTCATACATTTCCTGGCCAAGTAATATTAATAGAAGTGATAAATAAATAATAAGAAAACAGCAGAATTTGGTTTGCGACATGAAAGTAGTCTAATGCTTGTTCTTCCCTTGTGTCGAGTTTGACGGGAAGATGAAGTTTCAGTGTGCGATCTCCTTTTATACTTTGTGGTGACGTCACAGGAGGGAGGATGACCACACCCGAAAGTTCTAGGGTGATTCGGCCACGCCCTATAAGGAAAGTTTGGATTTATTTAAACCTGGAGTCAGATGAAGTAAAGGGAGTGATTATAAATATAAGAAGGATGGTGTGTCACTTTCATCTCCACTCAAAGGAAAAACAAGTCTCCGATCAACATAAAAGCTCGGAACTACTTATTCCCGTGGAAGCTCACCTTTCAATTAGTGTGAAGCAGTTTTTCGGATTGGATGCTTATAAACTTTCCTGTTTTAATTTCAGGCTGGAGCGTGATGATGTCGGCGGCAATTGCTCCGACCCACCCCTCTCGCCTCTTCCATCATGCTGTGGTAGATGTGCATTTTGGGCGGCTCTTGTGTTTAAAGGCTTTGATCCAATTTACTGGAAATAGAAGTGAAAGTCACATGGTTTCTTGTTGTGAAAGCATGTGGTTGATCAGAAACGTAGGCAATATTTACGTAATGGCGGAGCATTAATGTTACTGATTATTTGTTGTTGATGTGGAAGACGGAAATATATGTTTTAAAATCTGTTCCTCGAAACAGCATCCCTGTATGGGCGTGATCTTATACATGCATCTTTGGTTTGTCTGTAATAAGTGTATTCCAGCCCATGTTGATCTTGTGCGGGAACATGTAGGTAAGAGAATATTTAAAATTCTCCCTGATATGATACTGTCGAAGTTTTGATGCTGCTTCATCGGCCCGTGCGCTAAAGATCTGTATACACAGGTAGAACGATGGTGTTCTTAATCAAAATTAGGACAATATAGCTGCTTATAATTATTGGCTGGTTTAAACAGCTCCATGTATTGCGGAAATTAAGTATACTAATTCCGCCAAGCTGGACTGTATTTTCCGGGTGAGGGGACTGCCAAGCATCCTCCTCTGTCTGTGGGTAGGACTAGTCCCATCCCTACCTAGACCAAACTTAATTTATTATAATACAGCTCGGAAAATGCATGCCTCAGTTTACAATTACAATTCCGTCGTATGGAGATGGTGAATACAGGCACCCTGAGTGTCTATGTTTCTGTCGTGTTGATGATTTTCATTGATACGCGTGGCTGTTTATCTGCGGATGACTCTTGTGCTGTTGTGAAGTGTGACGTCTTTATTACCTTTGGGCTGGTCAGGTAATTGAAGTGCGGTGTCAACTTTATCGGACATGATGTATTTCACTCTGTAATGGCCGAGCCCGTAGGCGGGACGAGTTACATTAGAGCATGGATGACGAAGAAGGGTGCTGTAGTAACTTGAATCAATCCATTATTGAATTCAACTTTTCCGTGGCAAAATCCTTCTCGTGACGGATGACAAACTGCGGGCATCTTGCTCTCTTAATAATATTGACTGTTATTACGTGTGAATGATGTACAATATTTTAGCTATTTCCATACGGGGTGGGGGGGGGGGAGATCCCCAGTAGCGCGTACTGTAGATGGCTGCGGTGTTGCTCCTACCCATATGATCAGTTTTCCGTAAACCGGATAAGGTGATTGCGGAAAATGTTGACTGGTGTCGATGGCGGTAGTGTACTGAGGTAGAAAAATCTGGTCTGCTGTGTGATGCTGGTGTATTGTGGATTGGGCATATCCAGGTTTCCACGCCGGTGAATGCCGACGAGTCTGTTGTGGTTGCGGGAAAGTCGGGATCACGGAAAGTTGGAATGTTGCGGAAAAATATGTCTAACTTTTTCGATTTAAAATGTTAGATGGTTGCTATACTTTGTTGTTGCTGATGTTGAATGTCTCCATTATATCTTTCTTATAACCAGATGTGTGTGTTCTGTGTGCTCCTGGATTTCTGTGTCTGGTGTGATGTTCTGACTGCTCACGGGCATGTGTGGTCAGGGTTGCCCGGTGGAATGGTGAATTGGTCATCTGCCATTACACGACGGTTGGTACTCTGTCGTAGTTTTTAAGTACCGGGAAAATTTGAGCTGAGAGTCTGATGAACAGGCTGCTTCCCTGCCCACCGCCTGCGGGTGGTGGTGGGGTTGGGGTGGGGAAGAGTTGGTTGCTACGTTGCGGGATGCCACCTCTGTAACAGCGGACTCTCATATCTGAAGAGTGACAGTCAACAAACGACAAGTGGAGTGTGAAGTGGACAGGACAAATGTTGTCCGAACTTGGTGCATAGACGAGGGATGCGAGTTGGATCTGGAGTGGTGGTGCGGCTGCGGACGGGGTCGCCGCTTGGGGGGAATTGGTTTCGCGATTTGACGTGTATACCGAGTTGTGCGGTTTTGCTGTTCTAGACAAGCCCAGGCCTCATCCGGCCTCTTCACTTCCATGCTATTCACTACATGTTCCACCCCACAGGAAGCATGGCCCAGGCCAGCCTCAGCTTCCACTTGTGGTAACTCTATAATGGGGGGGGGGTATAGCACGAAGTGGGTGCAACTTTTCCGTCCTTCCCCTTGGACAAAACAAACAAGAAAGTCTTCAGATATAACTTCCCAGATCTTGTAGACCCGCTCTGAGGAGGGAGATGGCGAGTACATATCTCGTCATCATACTCAGTGTTAGTTAATTGTTCACCAGACTCCTGGCTTGGTAGGAGAGAGGTCGAACTGGCACCGCGGTGCTCTGAACTAATGTCGGGAATACTTGTTTCTGCAGAAACATTTGTCTGGGTACCGGTGTCACGTGAAATGCCCAGCCCGAGCTCTGGCACTGGGTCATCACTGACACACGGTTTAAGTCGATCGAAGTGGATACGGTAGGTCATGTCCGACATCTTACCTACTACCACATAGGGGCCTTTCCACTGGTAACTCAGCTTACTCGGCACGTTTGCAGAACGTCAGGAATCGTGTACCCAAACCATTCTTCCCGCTTCATACGGATCTCCATGCACCCGCTGGTCATGCCAATGTTTTCTGACGCCCGTTTGCAGTGGATAAAGTTGCTCTCACTAGCTCATGGGTCTGTTCTATCCGCTGCCGCATGAGCTCTATGTAGAGAGATGGTGAATTTTTCTCCCCTGGAAACCTGGGCATGGCCAGATCCAGTGGCAAGGCTAATTCACGGCCTAACATTAACAGCGCAGGGGTATAACCCATGCTGGAATGTACTGAAGTGCGGCATGCCATGAGCACATATGGGAGTTGTAGATCCCAATCTACAATCAAGACATGTTTCCTTCGTCAACATTTCCGCCAGTGTACGATTGAATCTTTCGACCATACCGCCACTGCGGGATGATACGGGGTAGTTCTGGTTTTGACGATGTGAAACAATTTGCAGAGCTCGGAGATTACTTCCTTGATCGGAGTGCAGCTCATAGGGCATTCCAAACCGGCAGAACACATTGCTTGCCAAGACCTCCGCTACTGTGGATGCCTCTTAGTCCGGCAAAGCAAATGCTTCCACCCACTTCGTAAAATAATTTTGTAATATGAGGATGTACTTATTTCCTTCATCCTTCATATTCAAGGGTCTGAGCACATCAATAGCCACTCGCTCCCACAGTGCACCAACATTTTTACTTGTAGAGGTGTGGAATGGTGCTGGCCAACAGCGCGTCTTTGACATGGAACACATTTGGCGACCCATGCCTTCTCACTATCGTGAATTCCGATGCAGTGGAATCTGTTTTATCCTAATTAATGTCCGCTCAACAGCTAGATGACCCGCGTTATCGTGTAGTTGTTGTAGAATGTTGTTCCGATAACGCTCGTGGATCACTATGCGGTTATTGATGTAAAGAACCACATTATGCATGTGGCATTCCTTGAACCGCTGGTAGTAGTATTTTGCTGTTTGTGGATAATGGTGTAACAGATTCCCGGGGAGGACGTACCCCCTCCTGGATCCACGCGTATATATTTCGTGTCTGTGCATCTGTTGCTCGTTCGTGAGCGACTTTCTCCGTGTTCCACTCTGCGCACCACAATACGGGGCGCACCGGAGATGGCTGTGTTGTGTGTGTCACGGTGGTTGCTACTTCGGGTTCATCCTCAAGCCCGATTCTGCTCAAGGCGTCGGCATTTCCGTGCAGTTTGCCAGGTCTATGAGCCACATTGAAGTTAAAAGCCTGCAGGGATTCCTGTCACCTCGCTAACTGGCCCTCCGGATTTTTTAGGTTTCTGAGCCAGCGTAGTGAGGAGTGATCCGTACAGAGGGTAAATGTGCAACAGTACAGAAGTGTTTATAATACTTGACAAAGTAGACCGTGGCCAGTAGTTCTCGCTTAGTGGTCGCGTAACGTTTCTCTGTCTTATTCAGAGTACGCGAACCATAACCCAATACCTGCTCCGTTCCATCCTTTGTGACCTGAGATAGAACTGCGCCAATGGCGTAAGCTGATGCATCAGTGTCCAGGATGAAATCGAGGTTAGGGCTAGGATGAGCGAGAATTGGTGCAGTCGTCAAGGAACCTTCACACTGGAATGGTCGATCTTTTTCGGTGATCTTGAAGAGGGGTGATGCAATCTCATTGAAATTACGGATGTATCGGCGATAGTACTGACAGAGACCAAGGAAGCTCAGAGTTTCTGTGACAGACTCAGGGGTCTGCCACTCCGCCACGGCTTTGGTTTTTGACGGTTCGGTAGCCACTCAATCACCAGATATGACGTGTCCCAGGAACTCGACGCTCTGTCTGAAGAGATGACATTTCTTGGGTTTAAGCTTTAAGTTAGCCGTGCGGAATCTGGATAGCATGGTGTCTAAGTTAGCTACAGTTTGCTCAAATGAGGAACCAAAGACGATTATGTCGTCAATGTAATACAGGCAGATTTCCCATTGCAGGGTGGTTAATACCTGCTCAATGAGATGCTCGAAAGTTCCAGGGGCGTTGCACAAGCCATAGGGCATCTTGCGGAACTGGAAAAGACTGTCTCTACACACGAATGCGGTCTTCTCCATGTCAGCCTCATCCATGGCTACCTGCCAGTACCTACTAGCTAAATCAATGGTACAAAACCACTTGGCTCCGGACAAGGAATCTAGGGCCTGATCTATCCTAGGTAACGGATAGGCGTCTTTGATGCTAAGATCATTAAGGCGGCGGTAGTTTATACAAAACCGCAAAGATCCATCGTTTTTGCCTGCTAGTACTATGGGACTGGCCCAGGGGGATGCTGATAGCTCAATTATTCCGGTCCGCAACATGTTCTCTACCTGTTGGTGTGCCTACGCTTCCTTATGAATAGGGAGACGTCGACCGGGCTAACGAATGGGTCTGTTATTTCCGGTGTCGATGGAGTGTCATACTAGATGAGTCTCCGAGGTCCATGTCTCCTGCCGAGAAACTATCTCAATATTTATGAAGTAATTTCCGTGCTTGTTGTTTTTGGGATTGCATCAATCCTACTGTGGCACGCAAATATAGGTCATGTAAGTGTTCTGGCAAATCATCAGAAGTTGTTGCTGGTGTGATTGCGGGTGGGCAACAACAGAGTAAGGCAGCAAATATTTCCAGTCAAATTCATGTTAATTACGCCTTTGAGCTCAAAGAACAAAATATGTATTTTCGTATTTTGAAACTGATTTAACTAGAGCAGCGAGGCAGCAACAGCTTACACTCAAATTAGTTTTACTTAACCATTTGAACCTGAAAGACCAAATATGAAAAAGCACATACATTCTCCAAAATATCCTGTTTAATATTTTGAAGTGCTTGCTGTATGACACAGTTGCTGCCTTAGATAACAACTGCTTCCAGTCAAATGTGTCATGCAGCAAGCACTTCCAGTCAAATTAATATTAATAAGCCTTTGAGTTTGAGCCCAAAGAATAAATACAACAAAAAAATCACATGTGCATTTTTACCAAATATTTCTGTTTAATATTTTGAAACTAATTTGACTGGAGCAGGAATGCAGCAACAACTTCCTGTCGAATTAATGTAAAAACAATTTAAATTAGTAGGTATGATAATGTGATTTGTTATACATTGTGCACCTTCTAATGCACTGGGGTTTGTTGTGAAGATTAAGAAGAGATATTAATTTATTGTGTCAGCATCAAACAGACCTTCAATTTTTGTATGTAATTGATAAAGTATTTGATGTTACCAATTACAAATTACAAAAATTTTCAAATGTAATTAATTACAATTCAATTACAATTACTTTTTAGCTACTTAATTACAATTACAATCAATTACTTGAAAAATGTAATTAAATTACAGCCAGTTACAAATTACAATTACCCCATGTCTGTTGGCTGGGGTGTGTGTGTGCCAGGTGGCTTCTCGGGGTTGGGTAGTGTGATAAGGGTGCCTTGGCCCATAGCGTTGATGGGAAGGTGGTGCATAAAAGCTGAATTAATTAGGTGCATGATTGGTTTTGATGTATATATATATATATATTTGAATAGTTCATTGCTCATGCCATCAGGTGCAGATGCACGTCCATTTTTCAGGGCTTTAAGTGCCTTCTCAACTTCTACTGTTTTAATTGGTGTTAATAATGGCCTGGGGTCTCCTGAGAATGGGTGCAAGGGCTCATCATCATGATCAGTGAACTGTTCCTTGAACCATTCTCGAATCGCCTCGACTTTGCCCTGGTCAGTCCCGATAGTATCCTTCAGAGTTGTATTCAGTGAGTGGTGGTGTGTAGTCAGTAACTCTCAGGGCTCTGGATGCCGGAAACATTTTGTGAGAGTCATCTGTGGAAGTGATTTCATCTGCCAGGGACTCTGCTTGTTGAATAGCAAGATCTTTTAAGCGTTAATGTGGTGCTGAATGTTATTGCGCTCCTGGCGTAGTTTGGTGCAGTCTCCACTTTGGCCACTGATAGAAGTGCAGTCATAATGCTTTTTGCTCTGCTAACAGTTTTACTACTGGAGGGTCATCAATATACATAGTTTGGTTGTTTTTAAGAACATCTATGGTGCTGGTAGCTGATGAGTCCATAGTATTCAGTATTTTGGTAAGGGCTTCGTTTGGATCGGAGCTGACGTTGATGTTGACTATCTGCTGCCCGTTGGCCTTTTTGTATGACATTTGAGTGGCAGTGTCACTGAATGGCTTGGGTAGGTTGTAGGTGACTCTTCCCTCTTGCCGGGTGTAGCGTCTATACATTAGGGAGAGATCGTTCATCTGAAGGCATGTAATGACTGGTTTATGGTCAGAATTGAGGTCTGTACCGCCATAGGAACGAGCATTCTTATGTAGGGGTTTTGCTTCTGTCTTGCATAGTATGAAGTCTATTTGATTGAAGACAGCTGTTCTAGCCTTAGAACCTTTTTGGGCTTTGCGATCAGCAATGTGTGTCTGGTCCATGTCGTCCGGTGACGGCATGCATGTCATCCGGTGACGGCATGTGTGTTTAAAAGCTGTATTTGTGGCAAATAGGCCATTGGAACTAAGGAATGCCACAGTGCATCTTCATTGCTCAGTTGTGTGTCCCCTCTCCATACGATCCCATGCATAAGTAATGGCGGAGCTCAGTTCTGCATAGAAGGAATCTAATAATGCTGGAGTGTCTTTGGCTTTTTCGGTAGTTGGGCCATATGCATTGACCATGCGACACTTAATGGTGGTGTGTTTTCGCGTAGGTATAGACCGGTTGATGAATGCAACACGATCGCTGACGTATCCAAAAATACGAAGCCTAAACCCCGTTATGTGGCCTGATTTTGCTGCATGAGTACTAGCTTATGGCTTGTATGTAGTTGCTGCTCTGAGTGTTTCGCTACTTTAGTCTCTTGAATGCATTTAATATAGATGTTATAGTGGTCACAGTCTGCACTTAAGGTTTGCCTCTGATGTTGCACTCAGACCACGTACATTCCACGTGGCTATGGTAAGCTCCTGGGAAGATCGCGTCGTCCGAGGATGTCGAGCACAGTTTCTTGTTTGAAGAAGGTTAGACATAATCAGAGTCGCCTCTGTATGTGGATGTCAGCCCACAATCCTTGATGACTTAGTTTCCCAACAAAGTTGGTATTTGCGGAGGGGACTGGCGTGGAGGTGTCAACGGTTTTGTGAGTTACCCATATCAATATGGAGTACATGAGTACATTTACATTTGCCCCCGCCGCCAGAGGTGGGTGGAGGATGGGGTCAAAAGGTAAAAAAATTGATTTTAATGTAACTCCTCTAAAACTATTAGACGGAATTAAACCAAATTTGGTATGTGAGTTACCCATATCAATGTGGAGTGGATGAGTATATTTACATTTGGCCCCACCCCATTTGGTTGGGATGGGGGTCAAAAGGTCAAGAAATTAATTGTAATACAACTCCGTCGAAACTGTTTCACGGAATTCAACCAAATTTGGTATGTAAGTTGCCCATATCAATGTGGAGTGCATGAACACATTTAATTTATATTTGGCCCAACCCCCAGGGGTGGGTGTGGTGCAGTCCAAGTGTCAAGAAACTCCTCCGAAAACATTGGATGGAATTCAACCAAATTTAGTATGTGAGTTACCCATGTCAATGTGGAGTGGATGAGCACATTTACATTTGGCCCCACCCCATTTGTGTGGGGATGGGGTCAAAAGGTAAAGAAATTAATTGTAATACAACTCCACCGAAACTGTTTCACGGAATTCAACCAACTTTGGTATGTAAGTTACCCATATCAATGTGGAGTGCAAAAGGCCATTTATATTTGTCTCTGCCCCTGGGGTGGGTTGTGGTCAAAAGTTCAAAGCGGTGAACGTGGGAATTTGTGATGACGCATCATCGACCGATCAATCTATGTAGTTAGATTTTGTGTTCACTTTAAGTAGTATACATTTTTCAGACTTATCTTTGGAAGGGTGTGATCCTTTGGAAGAGAAAGACAATGCTGTTGAACTGCCGGGTGTATCTGAGGATAATGATGCCCCTGAAGATGATGATGATGGCGCTTTTGTTGATGATGATAATGATGTTGATTTCAACATCAATGATTACACTGAAAGTGACAATAATATGGAGAATGTCGAGTCTGAACCAGCCACAGGTAGCACTCACAAGTACTTAAATATATATACTGTGTGCGTGCGTGTGCCTTAATTCCTGCAGATTCTTGTATGTACCATGTTTAGCCGGTGTGTGCAGTCATGTCCTCTGCATGATTTGTGGGTGCTGGATCTGAGTTCAGCAAATGCTAAGGCTTTCTGTGCAGATGTATGTAGTGGCAGAAACATTGCTAAATGTGGACTCTTTGCTGGGCCACTATCACTTGGACATGGTGTATATCACGTAATTGGAGATTATGCTGTCCAGTCTGAGATGTTTGGTGAGGGTATGAAGTTGTTTTCGTGCAGTGAAACACCATTGTCATTCATTCCTCCTCACCATGCAGTAAGACACCTTTGTCATCCATTCCTCCTCACCGCATCGTGAGGCACCTTTGTGCTCCATTCCTCGCTGCTGCGTGGTGAGACGCCTTTGTCATCCATTCCTCCCTCCGTGCAGTGAGACACCATTGTCATCCATTCCTCCCTCCATGCAGTGAGACACCATTGTCATCCATTCCTCCCTCCATGCAGTGAAACACCATTGTCATCCATTCCTTCCTCCATGCAGTGAGACACCATTGTCATCCATTCCTCCCTCCATGCAGTGAGACACCATTGTCATCCATTCCTCCCTCCATGCAGTGAAACACCATTGTCATCCATTCCTTCCTCCATGCAGTGAGACACCATTGTCATCCATTCCTCCCTCCATGCAGTGAGACATCATTGTCATCCATTCCTCCCTCCGTGCAGTGAGAACCTTTGTCAGCGATTCCTCCCTCTGTGCAATGAGACACCACTTATCCATTCCTCCCTCCGTGGAGTGACACACCATTGTCATCCATTCCTCCCTCCATGCAGTAAGACACCATTGTCATCCAGTCCTCCTTCCATGCAGTGCCGACACCATTGTCATCCATTCCTCCCTCCGTGCAGTGAGACACCATTGTCATCCATTCCTCCCTCCGTGCAGTGAGACACCATTGTCATCCATTCCTCCTCACCATGTAGTAAGACGCCTTTTCACTCCATTCCTTTCTGCCACTCAGTGAGACACCTTTGTCATCCATTCCTCCTCGCCATGCAGTGAGACACATTTGTCCTCCATTCCTCCTCACCATGCAGTGAGACACTGTTGTCCTGCATTCCTCCTCACCACACAGTGAGACACCTTTGTAACCGACTTCACCTGTTGATGATAGGTGTTCGTAGTTAACCCTTTCAGTGACAAAGCTCTGACAAAGCAAGTTCTTTACGATTTACGACACATTCTGTTGAATATCTAGAAATTAATATGTCTAGAAGGCATTGCAGCATGTGGCAGCATTGGCTTCCAGTCATATTAATTTCAAAATATAATAGCTGTCCTGTTTGTTTGAGCTCTATTTATACAAATATGGATGTGTGTGAGTGCGTGCATGTCCATGTTAGTGCTTGCATACATACATGCATACTTGCCTGCCTTGCTGCCGGAGTGGGTGCGTGCGGATGTGCGTTTCAAACATGTTTCTTTATAGATGCTAGTGTCCTGCTACTAAGCTGCCTAGTGGATGCTGTCTTATATATTTCTTTCAATGCATTGGTGTTAAATTAGACTTGCCACCATTTGCTTCACCTTGATGTATTTTTTGTCTTGCCCGCGAAGCATAAGTGACACATAGATATCACTTTTCCGACAATGACGACACATGATTACCTTTACCATGATGAGACAGCATGATGACATTAGGCTATGTTTGGACACATGGTTGCCTTTGCTGAGATGAGGAAGCATGATAACATTAGGTCAATGCCTCGTAGTCATTTGTTTGGAACCCATCGGAAGATTGCTACTATAATGTACCATTTATCTATGCGTGTATATATGTTACAGTATATATTATCCTATTCACTATAAACATTGATTTCTAGGAACTCAAAATGACCTGAGTTAAGCCTTTAATGGTCAACATGGCCAAAACTGTCCTTTGCAATTGGTCTTGCTAAATCTCTATTTACTGGCCAAGAGAATACAATTTATAAAACAATAGCAATAGAATAACTGACCCAATAACCGTGCCAGTCATTTCAGCGATAAATTTTCTAAAATAGTCTTCTCTTGGCCTACAAATATCCATTCAGTAAGCAACAATTTAAATTTTCTTGATCATTATATGGTTAATCATTGTTTTTATATTACACTTTCAGCTACTCGTCTGAGAGAAAACAGGAAGACACAAAAGCGTGAAGTACACAATAGTCAAGATCGTCCAGAGCATGCATGTTTTTATTGCAGTAAGATAGTTCGGAAAATGAGACGTCATCTAATAGAAAAGCATAGCGATGAGGACAAGGTGTTCGGGGCTATGCATTTACCTGTCAAAGCAGACGTCACAAAAGCATTCACTGACCTACGCCTCCTTGGTGACTTTCATCACAACATAACTGTTCTTGTGAAGAAACAGGGTAATTTAAACTTTATTCGCCTTCGCAAGATGGAACACCCTCACGCAACATCTGACTTCCTACCATGCTGCTACTGCTTAGGATTTTACCCTACACTTTATTTGAGAATACATTTCATGTACTGTACTCACAAGCCCAAATCCAAGATGGATGGTAAGACAAAGAACACGCAGCTACTGTATGAAGATCTGTTGGAGAGATGTAAGGCACTGCTTCAGATGGCAATGGATGGACAAAAAATCTCAAGTATGTGTTTTTCTCCTGGTAGGTCAGCTATGTCCTATTTTCAGGATTGGTTGATCGTATTGTAACTGCTGGGATACCTGGTTGTGTATGATGTTATGGATCAGCACAATGATGTTGAGGCCACAAGGTCAAAGGTCAACCTAATCTTGGTACAAACTGTTTATACAATGTTCAGTTGTTATTACACCACAAAAACATCTATACCGTTCAATCACTACTTGCTAAATCAACTAATCTGCATTTAGCCACCAGAATAAGATTTTTATGCTTGCTTATATTCCTCCATATGTCTATTCCATATTAATATATACCCTCAACCAGGTACTGGTAGGGTACACCCCCAGCATATGCTCTGATAGCGACTGGCACCAGTCTGTACTCACTCCTTGGTGACACCTGTCACTAAGCATGTCCGCGCATGCGCAATAGAGCACAAATAGGAAACATATTCACTTTTCAAATATTCTGCAAGCAGTAGTCTGCCAATATTCCAGCTTAGGGTTTTTTTTTATACTTTGCACTGTGTTCAGCTTAGTTTTTGAGAATCCTTCTTCAGGATTATGCCTAACATGAAGTCCATCTTCCCTAATTTATGTTTATTGAGTATTTCGTGTTGTTATTATTCTTTTATGACTGTGTTACTGGTTTTTATGGTAGTAAACCATTTTCGTGGTAGTCAGTCATGCCTAAAGTCATCATCATCATTTGAAATCCCTCAATTACATATCCATTATATTCACTTATATCTACATGTTTTAATACCATGGCTATCAGGTTTTCGACAGGCATTTACGCGGACAGGAAGAGTCATCCAAGTCGGACGATAACTGGAACGTTGGGAAACAGACTTCCCTCACGTCCAAACTAGCGGTTCGGTCCCCGAAACCGAAACCCAAAGACTAAGGAAAAGCCCATAAAGGTGGTTTCGTATAAGTCACTGGGCAAAACCCACGTAAGCCTTGAGGAGGGGCATTACCCTCAAGCAGTGGTGTTGGCGACGGAAGTCCCCGATTCAGCTGCCTATGCCAAAGTTAAATTTTCCGTGATTCCGGTAGTCAGCAATGTCAAGAGATCGCCTGTTCCTTTCTTAGTACTTCTGGTAGATGCTTGGTAGATTCGGGTTGGCAAGACCCTGTGCTACTTCCGGTTTCCATTTCTGGTCCTTCCTCTTCCGCTTCCGGTTTTCTTCTTCCGGTTTGCGTATTTCCAGTTCCTATGCTACTTCTGGTTTTTTACTGTACATCCGGGTCTGTAGGATCCTGGTCAGTTTCCGGTTGTCTACTTCTGGTTTGTGCATTGCCGTTTCCGATTCTACATCCGGTTCACTTATTTCTGGTTAAAAAAAAATTTCCACATCCAGATTTCGTACATCCGGGGATAGGGTCATTTCCAGTTTTCATGGATCTTTCTGGTGTTCCAGGATTAACTTCCAGTCCGGTCTTCCTGTTTTGGATTTCCGGTGATCGAGAACTTCCTGAGGTTCCAGGTGTGTTCTTCAGGTTCACATGTTCGCTTTCCTAGGATCTAGTCATCATCTTGCCTAAGAGTAGTTAGTCTTATTGTTTTTAAAAATCGGAATGGTTAATGGCTGAAAATATTCATACCGAGACATTGCCAGTCTTGAAGACTCTCTTGAAATTATATAGTTATTCAGCATTTATTCTTTTATCAGTGAGAATATTTCAACGTAATTAATGACTAGATGGCCAGTTGTCTTCGGACCATTCAGCCTTTTCTCTCGCTCTTTTTTCCTCTTATGTCGGCAGGTTTACATATTTATTTTAGCCAAAGGGAGTTAATTGTTGCCCTGATTCTAGCGTAATTCTTATACTAAATCTGACAGTCACTGAAAGAAAATAGAATCAGAAGTAGGATACATAGGGAAGAGAATGGCACCAAGAATAATGTCCACAAGAATAAAAAGACACTAAGAAAGGAGAAATAACCCATAAAGGGAAAAGGAAGAAGGAATAAAAGCCGTCATGGTTTCAGCGAGTCATTTAACCCTGGTTTCATATCTCTTCTTTGTCTTTTCAGCGTTTTTCTTACTTTTTCTCTATTATTTTTCATCTTTTTGGCTCGCTTCTAGTTTTAGCCTTTTACTTCAAAGCTTGTTCTTTCCTTAGATCTCGGTGTCGGTTCTCTCAGCTAGTAAATTTGTAAAATTTTGTTGTTTTCCTACTTCCGGTAGCTGTCGATCATTGTCTCTGTGCGGGATTCAACCCAGAAATGTGTATTTCGCTTTATTTCATCATAAATGCGTATTTATGACGTTTTCATTTGTTGTTAATCAAAAATCAGTGTTTTGTGTATTTAACATTCGAGCTGATCCCGGAGATTCATTATCAATCAATCAATCAATCCTTTTATTGGCATATCAAACACAATGACATATGCCATGGTACAAACATTTAACTACATTTTACAAAGATGAAAATATATTTTCTAAGACAATAAATATAATAAATAAATAAATAAAAATGTACAGGTTTAATCTGTAGGGCTATGATTTAAGTTTACTGCTACTAGGCATAAATATCGGATTGTTTGGGATATTTAATTAAACAATATATCAAATAAAGTGAGGTATGGCGAATTTACCAGGAAGTTTGCTAGTTTCCCAATGAAATTGATATGGACGTTGATTAAAATATAGGACACAGTTATGCAATCATTATATGAACCTGCCTCATGTACAGGATGATGATCTGACGAATTGTGTCATTACATAGGATTTAAAGTACAAGCCCGAGCAGCTAGGCAAACATTGATGTAATCAATAACAATTTTTATTGGATCACTATCTCCATTATTATATGACATTACAAATTTTAATTGGCTACACCTATCAAGCAAGACAAAATTAGTAAACTCATTAAGCTTTTTAAAGAGTGATTGTCTCTCCTGATCATAATGTGGACATTCCATTATAAAGTGTTTTTCATCCTCGATTAGGTTCTGGTTGCAAAGCTTACAGAATCATAGATGAGCTGGTATTAGTGGTGTTTTGTGCCTATCTTCCTCAATTTGTATAGTGTGTGCACTTATTCTGAGTTTTGTAAAGTTTCTGCGTTTTGTGAAATTCTTTTCAAAATGAAGATAATTTTCAAGGGCAAGGCTTTGATTATATTTTGAACCCTGGTTATGCCAGACTCCAAGACAGTCAAAGGATTGCCATAGTTCACTTAACAGGCCCATATCATGCATTCAATTCATAGAATCGCGATGATATCATCACAATTAAATTTCCCTTAGTTCCCTGGAGCGACACCTTTTCTGGAGGGACTAATTTAACATTTCGAGCAGTGGTTTGGGAAACCCTGATTTAATTTTCCTTACTATCTTGCTAAAGTCAGTCATGATTTGATGTTTTCGAATACCAGACGGGGTTATTGCAGATTCTCAGGTACAGGACTTGGCTATATGTTAATTCTAACCACTCCCATAGGCTTACTATGGGTTTTCGCTTTGCCACGTAATCTGGTTAAATTACTATAAATAAAATTATCTATAATGTTTTCAGGATCTTCAGCATTTTAATAAGTAAGGCTATACTTCTATGATTCTTTTGTCTCCATTCAAAGAAAGCGGTAAAATTAAAATAACCAAAATAAACGTGCGCTACCACTTTTCATGATTGATAAGAATAAGGATATTTTGGTCGGAGCTTCATGGCATATGTAAACTATGTGTTTGTATGAGCAGTCCTCTTTAGTATATAGTAAGTTTGCCCTATCTTTAAGGGCAGCCCTTAGCAAAAGGGCCAGATGTTCTTGGATCTAGAACCCTTCTCTGCAGTCTCTTCTCCCAATCTGTCAGGATGGTCGAGCGGCCTAAGGCGCTGCGCTCAGGTCGCAGTCCAGTTCTCTGGGCGGGGGTTCAAAACACACTCGTGACAAATTCATCTCTAGATATATATGGTCTTCCCTTCTTTCCAATCAGAAGCTATTAGCATTAGAGGAGTTGTTGGTTTTCTATGATTGTCAAGGAGTCTATAGAAGAGGCTCTAACTTGGGAAGTAGACCCAAGCTTCTGTTCAATGATCTTCATAGTTTTCAATCCTTATAAAGCTGGCGTCCTTTTATCTCACGAGGAAATTATATCTTTTTTCTTTATCTCGTAAAATCAGGATGGAGTCCTCCCCTATCGCAAGTCTATTTTTCAAGCATGTGATCCTTTTCTATCGATCGTTAGGATGCCTATTTCATGTGCCTTTTTTACCTTTACTTCCGAAGGTATATGAGTTTTGCTTTCAAGGATAGGATATGGCAGTTTGAGCCATGCTTTTCGATCTAACCTTGGCGCATGTGTCTTGCGCCGTCATTTTATTCTTCAGTCTCTATAGACGTTCGGTTAATAAAAGCTAGGTCTTTCTCAATTGCTTTAAGTTTTATTCCAAAGGTTTGCAGTTCGCCTTGCAGCCGAGGTTGAAATGTATTTTTCAATAAATTAAGCCTAGTTCCTTCTCAAGTTTCTCCCATCTAGGTATCTTCCTCGAGCTGTTTCAAGGTCAAGTTTTTCGTTCAGAAACAAGGGTAGAGGCAATCTTGTTGACAGTGATCACCTTGACATTCTATTTCTATGTCTGGGAAAGATTTTTTCTTAGGATTCTAGGCTTGATGATCAGTGTCGAGAATGTCATTCCCAGGGTGACATTGATGAGAAGAATTTCTATTGTTCCTGATCTTCTTCTAGTAGCAGTCAGTACATTCTAAGTTCCCTCTGAAGCCTGTCCACTGTTGGTCGGATTGAGTGATAGGCATCAAAATCTCGATTCATTCAGTCAATAACACAGGTTTTTCTTTCATTTTTAGACGGAGGAACAAGGTTTTTTCTTTTTTTAATAGGGTTTTTAGATCCTTTTCTTGGGATGTCACTAGATCCAAATCTTTATAGTTCCCAGTCATGTTCCAGTCAGACAGATATTTCTTGCGGCCCAGTAGTTCAGTTCTAGCAAGTTCTCACTGTCCGAGTGGCAGTTTAAGAGGTTGGTTGCTGAAAGCGTTTTCAAGTTTCTGGATCTTCCCCATGTAGATCTTTTTGCGACATGTCTGATTGCCCAGATCTTATCTTTCATCTCTCCCTTGTCGGACAGTCAAGTTGGGCGATAATCGCACTGTCTCAGATTTGGATAGGATTGTTTGATTTCATGTTCCTTCCAATATTCCTGATTTTAAAAGTTCTGAAGATAGGCATGGACCAGTTTAAAGAACTTCTTCTAGCAGCTCCCTTTTGGTCCAAGCAGATTTGTTTGGGAGCCTTTCTCGAGCTTCTGGTAAGATTTTGCTATCCTTCTCCCAGTTTCATCAGATCTCGCTCAAGTAAGGGGCTTACATCTTCATCCAATCAAGAATTTTTCATCTTGTTTGTTTGGAGAAATTTTGAGTGTTCAGTCTCTGTGAGATCAACTTTTCTTCAAGATCTCAGGAAATCATTGTCTCTTCCAGGGGGAGTCGACCTTTAGAATTTGTATAAAGGTCGACTATTAAATCTTTGGAGTATTGTTTTTAACGCATGGTTTCTTGCCTGATTCCATTTCTATTTCCTAGGTGTTAGATTTTTAATCGTATCTATTCGATTCATTTCATTTATCAGCTATCACCGTTAGGGGGTTATAGATTTCTTTGGCTTCTCTTTCTTGTCTTCTGAATGCTGATATCAAGGATTCTCAATGGTTTTATTAGAAGATTGCGCAATATTCGTCCTCCAGTTGCTAAGCCTTTGTCTTCCTGAAATTTGGCCAGGATTCTTCAAGTTTTGGCAGGTCACCATTTTGAGCCAATTGGGTCTATCAGTCTCAAACTATTGACTCTTAAGGCTGCTTTCCTTGTTGCTGCCTCTTCAGCTAGGAGGATATCCGAAATTCATTCTCTTTCCACAGAAAAAGACAGATTTATCGATTCTGGGGATGGTCTAATTTTATATCCCAGAAGGGAATTTTTTTATCGAAGACCCAGTCTAACCGTTTCTCAGCCAAACCTATTTTTCTTAAATTTTTATTGTCTTTTTCGCCGTCGGATAGATTCTGGTGTCCTGTCAGGGCCTTAAAAGTCTATAAACGTCATACCATTTTAAAAAAAGATCTGATTCTTTGCACTTATGGGTTCCGTACGCGGAGGAAGTGGCTAGACCAGTTTCTAAGGCCATAGTTGTCAGATGGTTTTGTGAGACCATAAAATTATGTTATGAGATTGCCTCCCCAGGTGAGATCAATTTAGCCCATGTCAAGGCTCTCGACATTCGTTGTATGGCTTCCTCCTTTGCTCTTTTCGCCAGCTCATCATTGGACGATGTCATGCAAGCCGCAGATTGGAAATCTGAATCGACTTTTACCTCTCTAATTAAAGGATCAGAGCCCAGCGGCCTCCTTTTTAAAAAATATAACAATTTTAACAAAACAAGCCAAGGACCATTTACCAAGCACATCTCACCAATTTCGTTAGTCTGTATGTCTGTCAGATATGGTGAGAATATTCTCTTGTTTGTTTGTTTGATTTAGTTGACAATTTTACTTGTTTGATAATCACTGTGTGATTTGTTATGGATGCACTATTATGTTAATTTATTAACATTTGGATATGAGTTGTTTAATTTTTATCCTTGTTTAATGATTCTCAAATCTCCACCCACCAAGGGATTTTAAGTGGGGCACTGACCAAATCTACGGGTTTAGCAAGTAGTGATTGAATGGTATAGATGTTTTTGTGGTGTATTAACAACGACCAACAGACCCCCCCCCCCCCTGCACGTTGGTCTGTAGTTTTATTAACCACTGTAAAACATACTTACCGTTCAATCACTACGACCCGCTTCAGCCACCCCGTGTGGGAATGATTTGAGAATCTGTTTATAATATTTGGCACTTAAATTTAGAAAAGTGAATATGTTTCCTATTTGGGCTCCATTGTGCATGCGCAGACATGCTTAGTGACAGGTGTCACCAAGGAGTGAGTACAGACTAGTGCCAGTCTCTATCAGGGCATATGCTGGGGGTGTACCCTACCGGTAGCCTGGTTGAGGGTATATTGAAATGGAATATGCATATGGAGGTATGTAAGCAAGCATAAAAATCTTATTCTGGCGGCTAAATGCAGAGTATCTGATTTAGCAAGTAGTGATTGAATGGTAAATATGTTTTATAGGGGTTAATAAAACTACAGACCAACCCACAAGGGGGGGTCTGGGGTTTTTTTTTTTGTGTTTAGGAAAACATCGCTTATATTTCAGGACTTATTAATCCTATTGGAACTAAACAAGGACATGCTTACCGATACAGTTAAACAGCACAGTGACAATGATATAACTAGGTTGAAGGTTAATGTCATTTTTCCCGAAATAAAATTAGGATCTTGTTTTATGTAGCTTGCAACTAAACAAAACATCCTGTTTATTCTAAATACTGGTGTTTATTGACAAAGAGAAGGACAGACAAGACATTTAATTCCATGCAAAGCTTGTTTTAAACTGTGATGACAACCAGGGTCATATAACAAATATATATACATAATAAATGTGTGTAATTTGGACCATTTCTTTTCCTTTAATACTTTCTCAGGCCAGTAGTGCTTGCATTGCAGGAATGGTAAGTAGATTCTGGCATCATGTTTCAGTGTTGACTATATCCTCATTGGACATCATCATGTTTTCCGCCTGCCCTGTCCTCTGTCCTGCCATATGAGATATAATAACATATCATACCATGACCTGTGCGATATCATTTGATGATGATTGTTTTCTGCAGCTGGAAGTAATGCAAACTTTCTTCAGCTGCAATCAGTTTTCTTTCTACAAGCTCTATGGTGTCTTGTCCTTTGTGAGCATCCTATACTCCTTTAGGTTCTTTTATGTCTTTTAGTGATCTTAAATTTACATTTTTTGGGCCTGATCACAAAGCACTTAACAAGTTGGTTTTATAGCATCATGTGCATGTTTTTTCTTGTGAGCTCCCAGTGCCTATTCACAAAGTGGCGTAAATCGGTATTTACAAAAAGAGCGTCACTTACGCCCACCCATAAAATAGGGCGTAACTTATGCCCTCCAGCTACAAGGCGTAAGTCATTATTTTCAGCAGTTACATCATGGGTAAGATTCATTCTACGAGATTGGTTTTAGCGGGATAAAACGAATATAATTAACTATAGCTTTTCAGAAAATAGATAGTTTTTAAACAGTTATACAGGCTTATACCGGAAGTTTTGAATTTCGATGATCGAAGCGGTTAATGCCAATGGGTTACAAGTGGGTGGACACCATAGAGCAGTTTTCAAGACACATCGTAAGAAAATGTAACTGCCCATTTCCACAGTGACTCACGTTACATTTTGTTCCAATTCAGAAATTAAATTTAAACAATGGTATTAATAAATAATTAATTTTATCCTTTTGTGCTGGAACACATTGACATAAGCAATAAATTGATATAATAAGTAATCATATTTGATTACAATCATGTCTTTAAATAAATTTAATTACAGGGTGACTCTGGCGTCAGGCGACCTTTTCTTTAAACCACCTCTTCTCAAGAACAACTGCCAATTTTAATTATATTTGGCAGGAAGCATCCTTAGGGCAGAGTTCAAAGTTTTGGCCTATGGCCATCTTGGATTTTGGCCGATTTTTAGAAACATCTTTATAAAAATCTTCAGAAACCACTCATTGGATTGATTCAAAACTCTAAGAAATATTATCAAGGGCAAGAGTTGAACCAAGTTTGATCAAGGGAACGTGATTGGCTAAATAGTTTCGCGACCATCTTGGATGACCCACTTTTCACAAAAATGATTTCCCCGGAACTGAATGGATCGGGCTAAAATTTGGGAAATCTGGTTAGGCACCTAAGGGCCATTGAAGGTTCAAGGGAAGTTGATTCGTAAAAAAACATGGCCACCATGGACCAATCAAAATGTAACGTGTTTGATTCACAACTCATGAGAGATCATCTAAGGCAACAGCTGAACCAACTTTGTTTAAGGGATGAGCTAGTTTTTGTGAAAATGACTTCCCCAGAACCACTGAAGGGATCAGGCTGAAATATGGGAGATATAATTAGGCACTAAGGGTCATCAAAGTTTGTTCCAGGGAAGTTGATTAGTCAAAAAACATAACCGTTGTGGACCGGTAAAAATGTAGCGTGTTTGGTGGCCATTTTGAATTTTTTTTATTTGATAGACTTTGAAGCCAAAATTGGTTTCATGTAAGTTTTTGGGAATGCTGAATTGAAATTTTTCACTTTCGAAATTGTCGGATAAATGGTTTGGCTGTCATCTTGGATGAGTTTCCAGCCAAAAACTCCCATACTAAAGTAATAGGAAATTTAAAATGCCTTCTCAACAATCAGTGGGCCGATTTCAATTACATTAGACAGGAAGCATCCTTATGGCATAGATATCCAAGTGTGTACAACTGAAGCCGATTGGTCAATTTGACCGGCGGTCATTTTGGATTTTAGCAAATTTTTGGAAACTTTTTTGAAAATCTCCGAAACCACTGGTATATCGATTTACAACTCATGAAAGCTCATCTAGGGCAACAGCGAAACCAAGTTTGTACAAGGAAAGTTGATTAGCCAATTGCTTTGGCGGCCGTCTTGGATGACCAAGTTTTCGTGAAAAAGACTTCTCCAGAACCGCTGAACGGATCAGGCTGGGAGTAATGATTAGGCCCTAAGGGTGATTAAAGTTTATTCAAGGGAAGTTGATTCATACAAATTATGGCTGCAGTGGACCAATCAAAATGTAGCATGTTTGGCGGCTATATTGGATTTTTTTATTTCATGGATTTTGAAGCGGAAATTGGTTTTATGTAAGTTTTTGAGTATGCTGATTTCAAATTTGCCATTTTCGAAACTGTCAGGCGAATGGTTTGGTGGCCAGCTTGATCTCATTTTCCTGCCAAAAACTCCCATGCTAAGGCAAGAGGAATGTCTTCTCAAGAAACCACTTGGCTGATTTTGCTTATATTTGGCAGTAGCTTTTGGGTATAGAGATCCACGTTTTTTCAAATGAAGTAGATCGGCCAATTTAGCCAGTGGTGATCTTCGATTTTGGCTGATTTTTAGAAACCTCTTTAAAAATCGTCCCGGAAACTGCTTTGGGGATTAGTTCTAAACTCATGAAACATCATCTAGGGCAAAAGCTGAACCAGATTTGTTTGAGAGTAACTTGATTGACCAAATGCTACCGCAGCCACCTTGGATGACCTAATTTCGCAAAAACGACCTCCCAAATATGTATGGTAGGTTTAGTCATTTTTTGGGCAGCCATCTTGGATTTTCCAAAAATTTACCTGAAATTGTATCAAAGATCAATACAGAAATCTCACAGGCCAGTCTTCCAGCTGAGTGATGCAGGCACGTTGCACCTCTTGTACTGAATTGTAAGATTTTCTGTTCCCATTATTTAGTATACATTTTTCAGAAGAGTATGAGGAAGATAATGTTGTTGAACTGCCGGGTGAAACTGAGGATAATGATGCTCCTGAAAATGATGAAGTATTTGCTGCTAATGTAGACCAAAATCATGGTGAAGAAGATGAAGCTTTTGTTGATGATGATAATGATGTTGATTTCAACATCAATGATTACACTGATGAAGATGATGATGAAGAAGAAAGTGACAATGGTATGGAGAATGCCGAGTCTGAACCATCCGGAGGTATCACTCAGAAATATTTGTTACTAATTCTATAAGTACTTTATATATATATATACAGGGTCTGAAATAAGGAGAGTCAATTTGATCTGAGAAAAAAGCGGAAGTTGACTAACCTGACGGGGGGTCCGGGGGTCTTCCCCCGGAAAAATTTTAAATCTAGATGCTCTCAGAGGCCATCTCCTGCATTTCTGGAGAAAAATATATGTTTTCGGTTGGATGTGAAATTGTTCTATTTTTACCCATTTTGTCCTGAAAAAGTCAAATAGACTAAGACATTTTCAGGAGAAAATGCATAAAGATAGAACAATTTCATAGTCAACTGTAGGACCCAGAAAATGAGGACTTAACCACTTATACTCGGTCCTCCATTTAGCAAGGGTTGCCCCTTTGGGCACTTTTCGCTCAGATGCCATTTTAGCAACACATCAACTGCTGTCACAGTCATGTACAATTAAATGTAAAAAGAATTTCACTTTAGAACACATTTGTCAAAGAAGGCGTGTGATAGTTTTGCTGATAAATGTTCACTTGCAGGTCGAGATTATTTTTGAAATTTTCCATTGAAATGGCTTATTCAGTAACTGAGGCAGTCATTCCCGTGGTAAATTTTCAAAAATAATCTCTTGACCTGCAAATGGCCATTAACTATTTTTAATTAAAATTTTTAGGCAAATTTGACCATTAAATGGTTAATTGTAGAACGCGAATATAATGGTAACGCGCGTGTTGTCAAGCGTCTTCTACAGTGCGATTATTTTTTAACTTGCTTTCTTCACTTCTATTGTGAGAAAACTCGCCCGCTATTTCATTGGTTTTCTATATACAGCTACCAAGGAAATCGCGAGGAAGAATTAGCTTCTTCAGTATCGAAGGCGTGAACGAACGCGTCTCAAACTTCTGTGAAAATCTCTCACGTAATGTCATTGGATTTTCTAGATATAATTATGTCCAACAACCAATGAAATCGCGAGACCAAATTCTCTTCTCATGACAGAAGGTGTATAAGAACACATCACTAACTCGTGCGCAGTGGCCGATTTTGTAGATCCGCCATTGCTAATTTTGCATCGACTCGATCATTTTCAGACTAGCGAAATGACAAGATTTTGAGTGGTATCATTTATCAGATGTTCTGTGCAATTTTATCTGCCATTTATTCGCCGTATGACTTAATTTTCAAGTCACTCACGGTCTATATCCCTCATTAGAAATCAGAAAATTTGCCAGTATAAAAGGTTTACACTATTCCCCGGACAATTAGCTATTGTAAGACCACCCTCTAGGATGAATTTGCCGGTATGACGCGTTTTGACAGATCACGAATACTGGTAACCAAGGTGAATATCGTTTTCACTTAGAAATGTGCAAATGACGCACAAACGCGCGCTCGATCGATCTATCGTATTTGTGTGCGATACCAACATTGTTCACTTGTTCTCTTTTTCCAAAATTTGCAAATTTTCCCCAAAATTCATGTTCAGTAAAATATTTTTACCCATCCAGATTTGATCGGACATGACCGATGTCCGACCGTTATTTCATACCCTGATATATATATATATATATATATATATATATATATATATATATATATATATATATATATATATTATATGTGTGAGTGAGTGTGTGTGTGTGTGTGTGTGTGTGTGGTGTGTGGTGTGTGTGTGTGTGTGTGTGTGTGTGTGCCTGCCTTACCTTCTGCAAAATTGTGTGTGTGTGTGTGCGCGCGCGCGTGTGTGTGTGCCTTACCTTCTGCAAATTCTTGGTTCTCAGTGTACCCAGTCTTGTGGTTATCAGATCAGTACATACCGTTAAATTCCGTGTATATTGCGCACTTTTTTGCTCAAATTACATGTTATAAAAAGCTACTGCGCACTATATACAAGGATAAATATTTGTCACATTTTTTCCACCAGAATTTTTCGTCAGAATCGCAAAATTCAGGACTGAAATATGATTTTATGGATCGGGAATCAGTCGGGAATAACGATCGCATTCTAACATGTCTATAATGGTACTATCTCAACTAGATCGTTAAAATGTCTTACTACTGTCTAAATATTGTGTTATACCTTTATTAAATACCATAAAGTGTTGTAAAATGATCAAATAAACCATCATTTAACTTTTTTACAACGCCATTATTTCCTGTAATTTGTTCTAATTTATTTCTATAAAGGGAGGTTACTCCTGTCTTCCCAAGTTGAACATAGAGATGTTTAAAATCCATAGATTGCTACACAGATACGGACATAAATGTGTTAAAAAAAGAATGCTAGAGTCGATGTTTTTCAAGGTGATCTAGCATTTACATAGATATAGAAAGGAATGTTTTATATGTACTAAACGGCACAATGTTTTGACCAATCGGCGGGCAGGATGATTATGATTGACAGGTTACGGTTAAAGGTCACAGCCGTCAACGTATGATGACGTAACTGTAGAAACGAAAGGATGAGAATAGAAAATTATTTCAAATTGGCGATAATTCAATTTATTTAATAAACAATGCGTGGAATAAACTAGATTATAGCACTATATTATAATATATTATGATGATGATATACTATAATATATTATATAAACCCCACCCCCACTCAAACAATACCCACAATTGATCACTGTCGATTTTGTAAACGGCAGGCGGTCAGCTCTATCACCTTTGTTTATTGTACTTCTGACCCCCGCCCCACCACCTGACTACACTGCCTGTGAACCGAGTCTTGAAATCACTCATCTACTGCGTATATGATTGAACAAAATCTCATGGGCTCGCCTTTGATATAGTTACCGGCACTGTTAGTGTGAGCCAAAATGGATTTGAGGGTTTTTAAAAATTAAAATCGATTTTATTCTCAAGTATCAGCGCAAAAAACTCATATTTTATGAATTGAAACAAAATAAATATCCAATTTTTTATGTTCTAAAGACCATTTATGTTAATGAGCTCTGCTCAAATCAAATTCGGATTCTAACCTGTTCTGATGGAAATTATATTTGTATTTTTATATCATTCAATAGTTTAATACAATATATTTGCTAAAAGTGTAGGCGAATGATATTCCCAAGATTAAACAACAGAGTAACGCATGCTACAAACGAGATTTTATAAGGAAAGTGTATTCAACACGCAGTAAGTCATTGATTTTTTTGTTACCAGTTTTCGTTCACACGTCTCTCAATCTTACTGCGCACTATACATGAAAACAACGTTTTTTCAGGCCGATTTTGGTTAAATTTAGGGGTGCGCACTATGTACGATAGCGCAATATACACAGGATTTAACGGTAGCTTTCTAGGAGGTGTGTGCTTTGGTGTCCTCTGCAGACTTTGTAGCTGTTGGCTGAGATGGGTGTGAGTATGAATGTGTTTTGGCTGACAGATGTAGAGTTGACCTATTACTGTCTTTGGAGTTGTACAGCACCAGTGATATACAGATTATCTTAAATACAAGTATATTTAGCCAGAGGGATCCTTGAACCACAGATACAATTTCCAGAAAATGTGAAGGCTATGTTTCCCATGATGCAAGGTGCAACAAGATCAGAGGAGCTGCACCTCAATGAGATGAGGACTTCCTCCATTCCTCCCTCCGTGCAGTGAGACACCATTGTCCTCCATTCCTCCTCACCATGCAGTGAGACACCTTTGTCCTCCATTCCTCCTCACTGCATAGTGAGACGCCTTTGTCCTCAATTCCTCGTCACCGTGCAGTGAGACAACTTTGTCCTCCATTCCTCCCTGCTGCACAGTGAGACACCAATGTCCTCCATTCCTCCTCACTGTGCTTTGAGACACCTTTGTCCTCCATTCCTCCCCGCCGCACAGTGAGACACCTTTGTCCTCCATTCCTTCTCACTGTGCAGTGAGACACCTTTGTTCTCTATTCCTCCCCGTCGCACAGTGAGACACCTTTGTCCTCCATTCCTCCTCACTGTGCAGTGAGACACCTTTATCCTCCATTCCTCCTCACCGTGCAGTGAGACACCTTTGCCCTCCATTCCTCCCCGCCGCACAGTGAGACACCTTTGTCCTCCATTCCTCCCCACCACACAGTGAGACGCCTTTGTTGCTGACGTCACCTGTTTATGATAGGTGTTCATAGTTAATCTCTGTCTTGGCTTTGTTCTTGAAAAGCTTCTCATTCTTGGGCTGTTCTGCAGCTATAGAGACAAGATCATCCTGGATCTTCTTTTCCTTTCTTTAATGTCAGCGTACTCTATCTTAGATAGTGGGAGGCGCAGTGTAGATCTTGGAGGGTTTTGTGTTTGAGGAGTGTTACCATACGAATGAGCGTGCACACATACGTGCTTACCTGCCTGCCTTCGTGCTGGTGTGCATGCATGCATTTCAAACATGTTTTTCATTTATGCTAGTGTCCTGCTACTAAACTCACTGGTTGATGCTGTCTTATACATTCCTTCCAATGCATTGGTGTTAAACGTGACTTAGCACTGTTTTCCATTTTTTGTCTTGCCTGTGTTATCACTTTTCCAACAATGAGGACGTATGATTATCTTTGCCATGAGGAGACAGCATGATGACATTAGGCTATGTCTGGACACATGGTTACCTCTCCTGAGAGTAGGAAGCATGATGACATTTACGGTCAAGCCTGGACACAGGGTTACCTCTGGTGAGAGGAGGAAGCGTGATGACGTTTAAGGTTAAGCCTGAACACATGGTTACCTTTGCTGAGAGGAGTCGGCATGATGAGATTGGTTTTCTTTTACGCCAAACCGCTCAGCCCTACTTGGACACATGGTTACCTTTGCTGAGAGGAGTCGGCATGATGAGATTGGTTTTCTTTTACGCCAAACCGCTCAGCCCTACTTGGACACATGGTTACCTTTGCTGAGAGGAGCAAGCATGATGACATTTAAGGTTAAGCCTGGACACATGGTTACCTTGGCTGAGAGCAGGAAGCATGATGACATTGGGCCAAACCTGGACACATGGTTAGCTCTGTTGAGAGGCATCAGCATGATGGGATTTAATGTTAAGCCTGGACACATGGTTATCTCTGCTTAGAGGAGGAAGCATGATGACATTCCGGTTAAGCCTGGACACATGGTTACCTCTGCTGAGAGAAGAAAGCATAATGACGTTTAAGGTTAAGCCTGGACAGATGGTTACCTTTGCTGAGAGGAGGCGGCATGATGAGATTTACGGTTAAGCCTAGACACATCGTTACCTCTACTGAGAGGAATGAAGCATGATGACATTTACGGTTAAGGCTGGACACATGGTTACCACTGCTGAGAGGGGTCAGCATGATGACATTTAACATTAAGCCTGGACACATGGTTACCTTTGCTGAGAGGGGTCAGCATGATGACATTTAAGGTTAAGTCTGGACACATGGTTACCGTTGCTGAGAGGAGGAAACATGATGACATTGGACCAAACCTGGACACATGGTTACCTCAGGTGAGAGGAGGAAGCATGATGACATTTAAGGTTAGGCCTGGACACATGGTTACCTCTGCTGAGAGGAGTCAGCATAATGTACATTTAAGGTTAAGCCTGGACACCTGGTTACCTTTGCTGAGATGAGGAAGCATGATGACATTTAAGGTGAAGCCTAGACACATGGTTACCTGTGCTGAGGTGAGGAAGCATGATCACATTTAGGATGAAGCCTTGACACATGGTTACCTGTGCTGAGAGGAGGCAGCATGATGACATTTAAGGTTAAGCCTGGACACAGGGTTACCTTTGCTGAGAGGAGGAAGCATGATGGCATTTAAGGTTAAGCTTGGGCACATGGTTACTTCTGCTGATAGGATGAAGCATGATGACATTTACGGTTAAGCTTGGACACATGGTTACCTTTGCTGAGAGGAGGAAGCATGATGACATTTAAGCTTAAGTCTGGACACATGGTTACCTTTGCTGAGAGGAGGAAGCATGACGACATTTAAGCTTAAGTCTGGACACGTGGTTACCTTTGCTGAGAGGAGGAAGCATGATGACATTGGTCCAAACCTGGACACATGGTTAGCTCTGCTGAGAGGCGTCAGCGTGATGGGATTTAATGTTAAGCCTGAACACATGTTTATCTCTGCTTAGAGGAGGAAGCATGATCACATTCCGGTTAAGCCTGGACACATGCTTACCTCTGCTGAGAGGAGTCGGCATGATGACGTTTACGGTTAAGCCTAGAGACATGGTTACCTTTGCTGAGATGAGTGAACATGATGTCATTTAAGGTTAAGGCTGGACACATGGTTACCTCTGGTGAGAGGAGGAAGCAATATGACATTTACGGTTAAGGCTGGACACATGGTTACCTCTGCTGAGAGGGGTCAGCATAATGTACATTTAAGGTTAAACCTGGACACATGATTAACTTTGCTGAGAAGAGGAAGCATGATGACATTTACAGATAAGCTTGGACACATGGTTACCTGTGCTGAGAGGGGTCAGCATAATGTATATTTAAGGTTACGCCTGGACCTGGTTATCTTTGCTGAGATGAGGAAGCATGATGGCATTTAAGGTGAAGCCTAGACACATGGTTACCTTTGCTGAGAGGAGGAAGCATGAGGACATTTAAGGTGAAGCCTAGACTCATGGTTACCTGTGCTGAGGTGAGGAAGCATGATGACATTTAAGGTGAAGCCTTGACACATGGTTACCTGTGCTGACAGGATGAAGCATGATGACATTTAAGGTTAAGCCTGGACACACGGTTACCTTTGCTGAGAGGAGGAAGCATGATGACATTTGAGATTAAGTCTGGACACGTGGTTACCTGTGCTGAGAGGAGGAAGCATGATGCCATTTAAGGTTAAGCCTGGATACAGGGTTATCTTTGCCGAGAGGAGGAAGCATGATGGCATTTAAGGTTAAGCTTGGGCACATGGTTACTTCTGCTGATAGGATGAAGCATGATGACGTTTATGGTTAAGCTTGGACACATGGTTACCTTTGCTGAGAGGAGGAAGCATGATGACATTTAAGCTTAAGTCTGGACACGTGTTTACCTTTGCTGAGAGGAGGAAGGATGATGACATTGGGCCAAACCTGGACACATGGTTAGCTCTGCTGAGAGGCGTCAGCATGATGGGATTTAATGTTACGCCTGAACACATGTTTATCTCTGCTTAGAGGAGGAAGCATGATGACATTCCAGTTAAGCCTGGACACATGGTTACCTCTGCTGAGAGGAGTCGGCATGATGACATTTAAAGTTAAGTCTAGAGACATGGTTACCTTTGCTGAGGTGAGTGGACATGATGACGTTTATTGTTAAGCCTGGACACATGGTTACCTCTGCTGAGCGGATGAAGCATGATGACATTTAAGGTTAAGGCTCGACACATGGTTACCTCTGGTGAGAGGAGGAAGCAATATGACATTTACGGTTAAGGCTGGACACATGGTTATCTCTGCTGAGAGGTGTCAGCATAATGTACATTTAATGTTAAGCCTGAACACCTGGTTATCTTTGCTGAGATGAGGAAGCATGATGGCATTTAAGGTGAAGCCTAGACACATGGTTACCTGTGCTGAGAGAAGAAAGCATAATGACGTTTAAGGTTAAGCCTGGACACATGGTTACCTTTGCTGAGAGGAGGCGGCATGATGAGATTTACGGTTAAGACTAGACACATCGTTACCTCTACTGAGAGGAATGAAGCATGATGACATTTAAGGTTAAGGCTGGACACATGGTTACCTCTGCTGAGAGGGGTCAGCATGATGACATTTAACATTAAGCCTGGACACATGGTTACCTTTGCTGAGAGGGGTCAGCATGATGACATTTAAGGTTAAGTCTGGACACATGGTTACCGTTGCTGAGAGGAGGAAACATGATGACATTGGACCAAACCTGGACACATGGTTACGTCAGGTGAGAGGAGGAAGCATGATGACATTTAAGGTTAGGCCTGGACACATGGTTACCTCTGCTGAGAGGAGTCAGCATAATGTACATTTAAGGTTAAGCCTGGACACCTGGTTACCTTTGCTGAGGTGAGGAAGCATGATCACATTTAGGATGAAGCCTTGACACATGGTTACCTGTGCTGAGAGGAGGCAGCATGATGACATTTAAGGTTAAGCCTGGACACAGGGTTACCTTTGCTGAGAGGAGGAAGCATGATGGCATTTAAGGTTAAGCTTGGGCACATGGTTACTTCTGCTGATAGGATGAAGCATGATGATGTTTACGGTTAAGCTTGGACACATGGTTACCTTTGCTGAGAGGAGGAAGCATGATGACATTTAAGCTTAAGTCTGGACATGTGGGTAACTTTGCTGAGAGGAGGAAGCATGATGGCATTTAGGCTTAAGTCTGGACACATGGTTACCTTTGCTGAGAAGAGGAAGCATGATGACATTTAAGCTTAAATCTGGACATGGTTACATTTGCTGAGAGGAGGAAGCATGATGACATTTAAGGTGAAGCCTAGACACATGGTTACCTGTGCTGAGGTGAGGAAGCATGATCACATTTAGGATGAAGCCTTGACACATGGTTACCTGTGCTGAGAGGAGGCAGCATGATGACATTTAAGGTTATGCCTGGACACAGGGTTACCTTTGCTGAGAGGAGGAAGCATGATGGCATTTAAGGTTAAGCTTGGGCACATGGTTACTTCTCCTGATAGGATGAAGCATGATGATGTTTACGGTTAAGCTTGGACACATGGTTACCTTTGCTGAGAGGAGGAAGCATGATGACATTTAAGGTTAAGTCTGGACACATGGTTACCTTTGCTGAGAGGCGAAAGCATGATGACTTTGGGCCAAACCTGGACACATGGTTACCTCTGCTGAGTGGACGAAGCATGACAACATTTAAAGCTAAGGCTGGACACATGGTTGCCTCTGCCGAGAGGTGGAAGCATGATAACATTGGGCCAAACCTGGACACATGGTGACCTTTGCCATGAGGAGTCGGCATGATGACATTGGGCCAAATCTGGACACATGGTTGCCTTTGCTGAGATGAAGAAGCATGATGACATTAGGTCACTGCCTCTAGTCATTTGTTTGGAACCCATCGGACGATTGCTACTCTAAGCTACCATTTGCTTATTGATGTGTATATGTTATATGCTATTCTATTCTCTGTAAACTTTGATTTCCAGGAACTCAAACTGACCTGAGGTAACCTTTTAATGGTTAACCTGGCCAAAACTGTCCTTTGTTGGCGTCTTGATGAATGTCTATTTACAGGCCAAGAGAAACAATTTATAAAACTTTAGCAATAGAATAACTGACTCAATACCCGTGCCAGTCATTTCAGTGGTAAATTTTATAAAACCGTCTTTTGTTGGTCTGCAAATGGCCATTCAGTAAGAAATAATTTCAATTTTCTGTACCAGTAAAAGTTAATCATTGTTTTGATATTACACTTTCAGCCACTAATCAGAGACCGAACATGAAGACACAAAAGCGTGAAGTACACAATAGACAGGATCGTCCAGAGCATGCTTGTTTTTATTGCAGTAAGCGAATTCAGAAAATGAGATGTCATCTGATAGAACAGCATAGTGATGAGGACAAGGTGCTCAGGGCTATGCATTTACCTGTCGAAGCAGACGTCACAGAAGCATTTACTGACCTACGCCTCCTTGGTGATTTTCGTCACAACATATCTGTTTTTGAAAAGAAACAGGGTGATTTAATCTTTATTCGCCTTCGGAAGATGGAACAGCCTCAGACAACGTCTGACTTCCTGCCCTGCTGCTACTGCTTAGGATTTTACCATAAACTTTATTTGAGAATACATTTCCTTCACTGTGCTCACAAGGCCAAATCCAGGATGGCTATTAAGACAAGCAAAGCACGGGTACGCTATGGAGATCTAATGGAGAGATGTATGAAACTGCTCCAGGCAGCACTGGATGGACGACAAGTCTCAGGTATGTGCGGTACTTCTGGCATATTCTTGATACTCAGGCATCATGATTATTTTACCCTTATGAGTACGGAGTGCAGGGCGGATTGCGGGAGGTGTCAAACGGTCAAATTGATTGTAACACAATTCCTCCAAAACCTTTCAATAGACTTCAACCAAATTTGGTATGTCAGCTTCCCCTATGATTACCTAGAGCAAGAGAACATTTACATTTGGCTCCACCCTCAGGTGAGAAGAGAGGCATCAAAATATCAGATTTGAACGTGCAGAAATTGATTGCAACACAACTCCAAAACCATAGGACGAAATTCAACCAAATTTGGTATGCTAGTTACCCATATGACTGCGGAGTGCACATGCATATTTACATTTGACTCCGCCTCCAGTGGGTTGGGGTGGGCATCCCAAAGTTCAAGAATTTGTTTGTAATGCACAATCCTCAAAACCATTGGACGGAATTCACCCAAATTTGATATGTTAGTTATCTATATGATTGCTGAATGGACGAGGATGTTTACACTTGGCTCCGCTCCAAAGGTGTGGGGAGTGTGTCAAAGGGTCAAAGTGGTCAACGTGAGGATTTGTGATGATTTGTCATTGAGCGAGCAATCTGGTTTTAATAATATATCTACCACAGCAAGAGGACTGAGCAGTACTGTTCTCCGTTTAAGCATTTATCAAATGGCATTTACATCACGAAGGTGTTCTCCAATTTAAATAAAACTTCACACAGATTTGTTCTGTGCGATGCTTAGGAGTAGTCGGCCATCAAAATTGTATTGATTTTCAAGATTTTTCCATACTTTTACTGTGTTTGGATGTTAAGGTTTTTGCTGCGGTTAAGCTTTTTTCAAGCGACATTTACATCAACAAGGGGTTATCTAATTTGAATAAAACTTCACAAATTTGTTCTGTGCAATGCTTAGGATTAGTCATGCGTCCATCCATCCATCCGTCTGGTGAGATAACTCTAGCTCTCCTGGAGCAACGTTCACCAAACATAGCTTGGAGGTTGGTTTTGGGTGTCCGAAGAAGCATATCAATTTTGGGGTCAAACGGTTAAAGGTCAAAGTCATGGTAACCTAATTAATAACGTAATATTGCGTTTCCGGATGATAGCTCAAGTTCTATTGAAGGAATCATTATCTTGAATGGGAGATTCTCCTCGGTGGGCCGAAGAACCATATCGATTTTTGGGTCATCTCAGTGGTCAAGTACACTGACGTAATTAATGACATTTTGTTTCCGGATGATAACTTGACTTCTATTGGAGGGATCGTTACAAATCTTGTGTGGGACATTGTCTGTGGTCGTCCGAAGAACCTTATTGCTTTTGGGGTCAAAGGTCAAGGTCACAGTGACCTAATTAATGACGTAATATTGGATGTGTGGGGCATTGTCCATGGTGGTCCGAAGAAACCTATTGCTTTTTTAGTCAAAGGTCATCGTCACAGTGGCTTAATTAATGTAATATCGCATTTCCAGATGAAAACTCAAGTTCCATTGACAGGATCAGTACCAATCTTGCGTGGGAGATTGTCCTTGCTTGTCAAAAGAATCCTATCGATTTTGGTGTCAAACTGTCAATGGTCAAGGTCACAGTGACCTAATTAATGGGGTAATATTGCGTTTTCTGATGATAACTCAAGTTGTTATTACACCACAATAACATTTATACCTTTCAATCACTACTTACTAAATCAACTACTCTGCATTTAGCCACCAGGATAAGATTTTTATACTTGCTTACATGCCTCCATATGCCTATACCACTTCATCACACCATCGACCAGGCTACTGGTAGAGTACACTCCCAGCATATGACCTATCAGAGACTGGCACCAGTCTATACACACTCTTCAGTGACACCTGTCACCTGCACATGTACGTGCATGCGCAGAGGAGCCCAACTAGGAAACAGATTCACTTTTCAAATATTCTGCAAGCAGATAGTTAGCTTAAAATCCAGTCTAAGTTTTTGTACTTCTTTACTGTGTCAGTAAGTTTTTGAAGGATTAATAATCGAAAGATCATGCGTAATATGAAGTCCCTGTTGATAAAGTTACATTTGTTGAATGTTTTATGGATTTCTGATGATTTATTGTACTTACCGTTATAATTCGACTAAAGGGCACAGTTTTTTGTCTTGCTTGCGAAGCAGGATCGAGATATAGGTATCACTTTTCTGGCGGCGGCGGCGCAAACTTTTACGTTAAGTTTATATCTCAGCAATGCCTGATCCAATTGGAACCAAACTTGGGTGCATGGTAATATACATCAAAAGGAAGCAGCCCGCCGATGAAAAGGTCATGAGGTCAAGGTTACAGGGGTCAAAGGTTACATTATAATCTTTGTTAATATTTTACGTTAGGTTTTTGCGTTAAGCAAAAGTTTTTGTCTTCTATCTCAGCATTTGGAACCAAGCTTGGTTACATGGTGATATACATTGAATGGAAGCAGCCCACTGATAAAGCAGTCATGACGTCAAGGTTATGGGGTCAAAGGTTACAATATAATCTTTGTTAATATTTTACGTTGAGTTTTTGCGTTAAACAAAAGTTATTGTCTTATATCTCAGCAATGCCTAATCCAATTGGAATAAAACCTGGGTACATGGTGATATACATAAAAGGAAGCAGCACGCTGATGCAGACATCATGCGGTCTATGTTATGGGGGTCAAAGGTCACGGTATAATCTTTGTTAATATTTTACGTTAGGTTTTTGCATTAAACAAAAGTTATTGCTTTATATCTCAGCAATGCCTGATCCAATTCGAACCAAACTTGGATACATGGTTACCTATAATGATCGGAAGCAGCATGATGATGTTGGGGTCACAAAGTCAAAGGTCACTGTGACCTTGATACAGAGCTCTGTTATTTCAACATTAAGTTTTTGCGTTTAGCAAAACCTTTTAGCTTATATTTCAGGATTGGTTAAGCCTATTGCAACTAAACTTGGATACATGGTTACCTATGATGATAGGAAGCAGCGTGATGATGTTGGGATCACAAGGTCAAAGGTCACTGTGACCTTGATACAGAACTGTTATTACAACATTAAGATTTTGCGTTTAGTAAAACTTGTCGACTTATATTTCAGGATTGGTTAAGCCTATTGTAACTGAACTTGGATACATGGTTAGCTATAATGTTAGGGAGCAGCATGATGATGTTGGCATCACAAGGTCAAAGGTCAAGGTCACTGTGACCTTGATATAGAACTCTGTTATTGTAACATTAAGTTTTTGCGTTTAGCAAAACTTCTCAGCTTATATTTCAGGGTTGGCTAAGCCTATTGCAACTGAATTTGGATACATGGTTACCTATAATGTTAGGAAGCAGCATGATGATGTTGGGGTACAAGGTCAAAGGTCAAGGTCACTTTGAACGTGATACAGAACTCTGCTTTTTCAACATTAAATTTTTGCGTTTAGCAAAACCTTTCAGCTTATATTTCAGGATTGGGTAAGCCTATTGCAACTAAACTTGGATACTTGGTTACCTATAATGATAGGAAGCAGCATAATAACATTGAGGGCAGAAGGTTAAAGGTAAAGGTAACTGTGACAAACAGGAGACAATTAATTCAGCAGAATTCTTGTATTGGTTATTTCTCCGTTCTTAGTGTCTTTATTCTTGTGGATATTATTCTTGGTTCCATTTTCTTCTCGGGGTTCCCTCTCTTGATTCTATTCCTTTTCAGTGACTGTAAGTTTTCTTCTTCATGGTTACGGCGAGTCATTTCGCCATGTTTTCATGTCGCCTCTTTGTCATTTCAGCGGTTTTTTCTTCCCGTTTCACTATTATTTTCAAATTTGGCTTGCCTCTAGTTTTATCCTTTTACTTAAAAGCTTGTTCTTTCCTTACTTCTCATCGTCAGTTTTCTCGGCTACTAAATTTACATTTTTTGTTCTTTTCCTTCTACTTCCGGTAGCTGTCAATCATCATCATATCTGTCAGTTTGATTCTTCCTTTTCCCTTTTTTTCTTTTCCCCTTTAATTCCTTTCATGATATCTTTCTATCGTTTTGTAGTTTTCTGTTTTTTTCTCCAAGATCAGAGTTTATTGTGCTGATCCTTGAAGTTGTCTTTATACATGTTTATTTCATAGCTTTATTTTTTCTTTAGGCTTTTCTGTATTATTCAGTTCCTTCTTGTCATTCTCAGTAGATGGTTTTCAGTTTTGTTTTTTTATCTCTACCTTGGTTTTCTATGTTATGGGGGCGGATGTGTGAGATCAGTTTTTCTGTTTACCGTAATATCTTCTTAATAGCCTTAAATCTGATATTGCATTTCATTCCATTACTCACACGTTTACGGTTCATTTACATTCTGCATCATGCAAGGCTGTTTCTGAATACAATATTTTAGTCTTTGATCTTTATTACTTTAGTATTATAGGGGCAATTCCCTTTTTTAATTTGCTTAGCAGGGCATCATTTTTTAGGTGAGCTATCACTCTCGCTCTCACAGCTTGCCTAACTTCCATTCCAGGAGAGCAATTAATAGCCATTCCAGGAGAGCAATTAATAGCTCACTTTAAATCTCAAATCTTTGATCAAGGTTTAGATGTTTTACTTCTTACACGTAAGCGCAAATTTTATATCATACAAGTGTATTTACAAATTTTCATTCTGCTAGAGGAGCGATCACTCGTCTAACACTGATCGTGGAGAGCAATCTTTTAACCCGGCACGATTTTCTAGAAATTAAGCCTGTGTTTAGCATGAAACATTTCATGTTATGTCGATTTCACTTTATTCTTTTTTCTGTTGATAGAGTGGGAGTTCTTGCTCTATCGCTATTATATTTTTATTGACCTTGTTCTAACATCTATTTCTGGGTCTCTCTTATTATTACGTTGAAAGACTTCAGAAACTCTTCCATTTTCTTTCTTGCTAAAGGAAGAGTTCATATTTAGAGTCATGTAGCTGTCTGTGGACAAATATTTTTATACGGAAATTTAGATCCAAGATTTAATCCGTCTGCATAGTTTTCAGCTGCAGCAGGAATTCTAAATCATCTATCAATTCAGACAATTTATCTGTGGTCTTCTATTTCCTCGAGTATAGTTTCTACATTCAACTGTCAACAATTATTCTAGAGGTATGCAGGTTGTCATGCAGGCTAGGTTGGATTATAATTCTCAAAAAGTCAAGCCTAGTTCTTTCTCAAGTTTCACCCATCTAGGCGTCTCTTTCGATCTGTCTCAGGGCTTAGTCTTAGAGGCAAGGGTGGATGCAACCTTGTTGGCTATGGACATTCTGACAACCTCTCTCAGTCAGGGCAAGATTGTTTCTCAGGGTTCTAGGCTTGATGGTCAGCGTCTAGACTGTTATTCTCTGGGCGGCGATGATGAGAAGACTCTTTCAAGTGTTCCTGATGTCCCTCTGGAAACAGTCAGTTTATTTAGCATCAGATTCACATCAGAGAGCACTTGATCCTTCATTTAGACTCTTGGAAGGATTGTTCTCTGCTTCCGATAGGTGTTCCATTAGTCAAGACCAATCCGCAGGTGATTATTTTCAGACGCTTCCCAGGAGTGGTGGCGAGCAGTCCGGATCTCCCTGCCGTTTTCCGGTCTTTGGTCCTTGGAGGATTCGACAACTTTCATCAATATCTTGGAGTTGTGGGCTGTCAAGAAGGCTCCTCATGGTCGGATCGAGTGAGAGGCCTCAGGATCTCAATTCAAACAGCCAATTCCATGGTAGTTTCCTCTTTCATGTCTCCTTTTCCGGACAGTCAGTCTCTGGTGGTGGGCGCCCTGGACAGGAATGTTTGCCTATGGATTCCCACTAACTTTTTTGATTCCATTGGTTCTGAAGAAGGTCAGGGTCCAGCTCTTCAAAATTCTTCTGGTGGCCCCTTTTTGGCTGAAGAGAATCTGGTTCATAGACCTTCTCGTTCTTCTGGTAGACTTTCCTCTCTTCTTCCAGTGTCCCCAGATCTTCTCTCAAGATCTCAGGAAATCCTTTACTCCTCTAGGAGGGAGTCGACACGTCGAGTTTACAAGGGTCGAATTGAAATCTTTGGAGAATGGTGTTCAAATCATGGTTTCTTGCCCGATTCTTTTTGTATTTCCCAGGTGTTAGATTTTTTATCATATCTTTTCGATTCTTTACTGCTATCAGCTAACACTGTTAGGGGTTATAGATTTTCCTTGGCTTCTTCGCTTCCTTGTCTCTTTAATGCTGATATCAAGGATACGAAGATTCTCAATGGTTTTAAGTGTTCAAGTATTGGCAGGTCACCATTTTGAACCAATTGGATCTATCAGTCTCAAACTATTGACTCTTAAGGCTGTTTTCCTTGTTGCCGTCGCTTCAGCTAGGAGAAGATCCGAAATTCATGCTCTTTCTGCAGAAAAAGACAGATTTATCGAATCTGGGGACGGTCTGGTTTTATATCCCAGAAGGGATTTTTTTATCGAAGACCCAGTCTAACCATTACCAAGCCAAGCAGATTATTCTTAAATCCTTATCATCTTTTTTGCTGACCTACAAGTTCTGGTGTCCTGTCAGGGCCTTAATAGTCTATAAACGTTGTACCAATTTTAAAAGATCTGATTCTTCGCACTTAAGGGGCCCGTACGCGGATGAGGTAGCTTGACCAGTTTCTAAGGCTATGGTTGCCAGATGGATCTGTGAGGCCATTAAATTATGCTATGAGATTGCCTCCCCTGGTGAGATCAATTTGGCACATGTCAAGGCTCACAACCTTCGAGGTATGGCTACCTCGTTTGCTCTTCGCTGACTCATCAGGGTTGGGGTCAATTCCGATTGGAATTGGAATTGATCAGTCAGTTCCAATTCAATTCCAGAATTGGAATTGATAAATCTGAGGACTCCGGAATTGGAATTGGAATTGATAAATTTTAAGACACCAAAATTGGAATTGGATTTGGAATTGATAATTTGAATTGACTGGAATTGATAATTTCCAATTCAATTCCAGTCATATTTGTCATAGATTTACTGAACGTTGTTGGCTATAAAATGTACATGTAATATCTGTAAATTATACACTGCTGTTTATATGCCATTAATGCATTTCATCCTAAATGATCTATATGATACCATTTATAATAATAATAATAATAATAATAATAGTAATAATAAGCTTTATTTAATGAAGGTAAACCGATCAGTTACAGGTAGCTGGTCTTCCCCGGGGTCTTCAGACTATACTTAGTATTATTTACACTTATGTACACAACTTTGAGATAAACAATATACACATTAAATTTATTTGCACAATATACAAATATACAACATTTGAACCCTTATGGTGCTGTTCTCTAAGATGTCACAATAGTAATAAGTGTGTTGATTGAAGTCAAGTGTACATTTTGAAAGACTCTTTTGTCAAAGCTGTTGTATTTTGCTTATAGAAAAACAGTTTTCAAAATGAACACCAGCTACCATGCTGTATTTAATGAAATAATTTACGTTTATAGCTCAGCAGTCTGAGGATTAAAATAGGAATTACTTTTATACGATGATTTAACTGTCTGATATGTAACTGTCTGTCTGCTGCAAGCCACCAGACCACGATTTCAACAGGCAGCAACTCCAGACCTGCTGAATTTATCTCGGAAACAACTCAACCAGAAGTTGTTGGTGGCTTAATTATCTCCCAACAACTGTAGGATGAGCTGTCTCCAAATCATTCAACATATCCGGAGTTAAACCCTATGGAAAATGTAGTCCGCAGAAATTCAGCAGGGGGACAGTTTACCCTTTTTCACCTACAAATCCCTGAAAAAGTGTATTCTTTACAATATAAAACCTAAATTGTATTCTGTTGAATATTTCGAAATTAACCCGACCAGAAGCCATTTGCTGCTTAAAACAGCAATGGCTTACAGTAGGAATAATCTCAAAACACCAAACAGTTTCCGTGTATGGTAGCATTGAAAATTAAATTTTGTGAATTCATGGGTGAAAGGGTTAATGCATATACTTTGTTCTTTATCTTCCCTGTTGATCTGCCATATATTGAGATTTGAAAGCAGTCAAGGAAGAGGCTGTTCTAAGTGATATTTTTAAGGAATTCCATAATCTCGACCCTTTTACAGCAAAACTAGATGAGTGTAGCACACTTTTTGCTAATGGGATTTGCAACTGCATATTTTCAAACGATCTTAGATTACGATCATGGGAATCTGAGCTCTTTGTAAACAGTTTTAATAAGTATTCTGGATTTTCATTCCTAACAGCTTTATATACAGTACAGCAAGTTTTGTAATTAATTCTCTCATGTATTGACATCCATTTCAGTTTTTCAAATAGAATTTTTGAGGGTGTACAAAATTTTTCAGAAAGGATGATTCTTGCAGCACGTTTTTGTAATTTTAAGAGCCTGACTAATTAATGTTCTTTACAAATGTTTCCCCACACTACAAGGCAAAAATCAAAATGAGGCAGAATATATGAATTGAAAAATCTAAAATGAATATCAAGAGATAGGTCTTTTGCATATTTCTTAAGTATTCCCAAAAGTCGTGATATTTTTTTAAACAACATTATTGATGTGATCCGTGAATGTAAGCGTGTCATCTATATGCACGCCTAGAAGTTTTTCGCAGGTACTACCAGTTAAATCTGTGTTATCCTATTGGATGGTGACATCTTTAAAATCTTTAAAATCTTTAAGTTTAATTCTTGATCCGATCAATGACAATTTTGTCTTGTTTGTATTTACAATCATTCTATTCTCATTACACCATTCCTTGACTGCTTTCAAATCATCATTTAAACATGTAGTTAGGTTAGCAGCACAGTTTGATTTAAAATAGACAGTTGTGTCATCGACATACATGTCAGTATCACAATGACTAATATAAGATGGGAGGTCATTTACATAGATTATAAATAGTAGAGGGCCTGATATTGATCCCTGCGGTACACCATGCTTAACAGCCATAGGGTCTGCTAAGATGCCAGATTTACTGACGCATTGCCACCTGCCATTTAAATATGAAGAAAACCATCTAAGTGCAGAATTATCAAATTTATAGAGTTATAATTTCTTAATTAATATATTGTGATCAATTACATCAAATGCCTTTCTAAAATCAATTAATACATTTCCAGTTATTTCTCCATCATCAATCGCCTTCGTCCATGAATTAAGCATTTTGAGGAGAATGATATTTGCGGAAACCAGACTGATTGCTACAAAGTAAATTATACTGAGACAAATATTCAAAAACTTGGATGTGAATAGGTCACTCCATTATTTTGGACAATATAGGAAGAATAGAAATTGGTCTCTATTTACCAAATTTCATTCTATATGCAGGTTGATGATATTTATTATGCCAGCTGTTATTAGATGCCATATTGAATGTTTTACAATTTATTTGGCTCAATACTTTTGCCTCCTATGGCTGCTACAGTTTCTATTGAAATAAATGTTAACAATTTAGTTATATGGTTGATTTGAAGACTTAGAATTGATCATTCAGTGATGAGCAAGTTAGGCCTTAATACCTAAGCCAGCCAAAACACGTTCTGCAATGAGTTTGAGAAATGTTCATTGGCAGGCCAATGGAAGAGTATTTTTTAAAGTTTACCACTTGAGTGGCTAGCTGGATAACTGAGCCAGTAATTCCAGTTGTAAATTTTCAGAAATCATCTCCCACTCTCTGAATTGACAAAATAAAGATCAGATAAATGCTGTGAACTTTAATACATTATTGAATTAACTCAATTCTCCATGACCAGTGACCAATTAACCTTTTTATCCTATGTGAGCTTTGTACCTCCTTTATTCAATCAAAGCCTGTGATTGTGAACTTATTTCATTCTGCATTCCCTGGAAACAGGGTTTCATCTCTATGAAATCATGCCATCTTTAAAATCATACAAATTAGTTAAAATGATTTCAAATATATAAAGTAGAACCAAGTTAACCAAATTGTGTTAAAATTATTCATCAAGGTGTTAGCAATAGTGTTCAGTAAAGGAATAACTATCATCTGCATAGAATGAAATGGGTGAAGAAAGCAGTACATTACAAGATAATTGCCCTGTAATTATACCCTCATACATAGCAAAGGAATCATGGAACCCTCTGTGATATGTCTCAGCTTTTAAAACACAGACACCTGTACTAGAGGTGTTATTAAAACTCTACATACATGTGCTCAGTACTCTCACTCAGTACTCTAATGTCTGATGCTTTTTAATGCAGCATTTATTTAGTAGGGTTTACTTGTATCTATAATAATTAGACATGGCATTAACCTTTAGCCCTATTCATCAGAAAATAACTCAGCATTAATCTAAGATTAAATCAAATGAACTAAAAATAAGATCTGCTGAATGTTGACTTTTTGGACAATAATTTGACTGAAAGATATAACTACCTATTGGCAACAACAATTTTTATTCTAATTGTTTTAAATATTAACAGAGAAGCCAGCCAAAAATTCCCTCTGCGCTGGTCTTGAGGAACGATCATATATATGTATGCTAAGAGACTATTTTTGAAAATTTAATAGTGGAATGTCTGATTCTATAACTGAGCCAGTCATTGCATTGTTAAATTAAAAAAAATACTCTTCTCTTATCCTGCAAATGGACAGTAGCTAATGATAAATCTAGTTTTTCTTGGCCAATCTTGGGCATTAAAGGGTTAAAATATAACAATGTTGATCTCAATTAAATGTTGGTATGGAATTGGAATTGGGCTTGGAATTGATAAAATGGAATTGGACTTGAACTTGTTTGGGTGGAATTGGAATTCATAAAATGAATTGATGTGGAAACGGAATTGGAATTGGAATTGATAAAATGAATTGAGATGGAATTGATAAAATGGAATTGATCCCCATCCCTGCTCATCATTCGACGACGTCATGCAAGTCGCAGGATGGAAATCTGAATCGACTTTTACCTCTTGCTATTTAAAGGATCAGAGCCCAGCGGCCTCCTTTTTTTAGAAATATAATGACTAACAAAACAAGCGAAAGACCATTTATCAAGCACATCTCACCAATTTCGCTAGTCTGTATGTCTGTCAGAAATGGTGAGAATATTTTCTTGTTTTGTTTATTTCATTGAGTTGACAATTTTCCTTGTTTGATAGTCACTGTGATTGTTATGGATGCACTATTATATTATTTTATTAACATTTGGATATGATTTGTTTAATTTTTATCCTTGTTTTATGATTCTCAAATCGCCACCCACCAATGGTTTAAGTGGGGCACTGACCAATTCTACTGGTTAGCTCACCTGGCCAGAATGGCCAAGTGAGCTTATGCCATGGCGAACGTCCGTCGTCAGTCTGGCATCCGTCTGTCTGTCCGTCCATCCATCTGTCCGTCCGTCAACTTTTTCCTTTAAACGACTTCTTCTCAAGAACCACTAGGCCGATATAAGTTATCTTTGGCAGGAAGTATCCTTAGGGCATAGGGATCCAAGCTTGTTCAAACGAAGCCGATCGGCCAATTTGGCCGGTGGCCAATTTGGATTTCGGTCGATTTTAGGAAATTTCTTTAAAAATCTTCTCCGAAACCGCTTGGTGGATCGAAGCAAATCCCATGAAATATGATCTAGGGCAAGAGCTGAACCAAGTTTGTTCAAGGGAACTTGATTGGCCAAATGGTTCAGCGGCCATTTTGGTTGACCTAGTTTTAGCGAAAATGACTTCTTCTCCAGAACCGCTAAGGGATCAGGCCAAAATTTGGCAGATATGATTAGGGACTAAAGGCCATTAAAGTTTGTTCAAGGGAAGTTAATCCGTCAAAAATATGGCGCAGTCGGCCAATCAAAATACAGCATGTTTGGCGGTCATATTGGATTTTTTTATTTTGATGGATTTTGAGGCTGAAATTGGTTTTATATAGGTTTTTTTGGTATTCTGATCACAAATTTGCAATTTTCAAAGCTGTCAGATAAACGGTTTGGTGGCTATCTTGGATCATTTTCCCGCCAAAAGCTCCCATACTAAAGCGATGGGAAATTTAAAATGTCTACTTTTCGAAAACTTATGGGACGATTTCAATTATATTTGGCAGGAAGCAACCTTAGGTTGTAGAGATTCAAATTTGTTCAAACGAAGCCGATCGGCCAATTTGGCTGGTGGCCATCTTGATTTTTGGCCGATTTTTTGAAACGTCTTTAAAAATCTTCTCCGAAACCGCTTGGTGGATTGAAACAAACCCCATGAAATATGATTTAGAGCAAGAGCTGAACCAAGTTTGTTCAAGGGAACTTGATTGGTCAAATGGTTCAGCGGCCATTTTGGTTGACCTAGTTTTAGCCAAAACAGCTCCAGAACCGAAGGGATCGAAATTTGGCAGATCTAATTAGGGATTAAGGGCCATTAAAGTTTATTCAAGGGAAGTTGATCCGTTAAAAAAACATGGCCGCAGTGGGCCAATCAAAATACAGCATGTTTGGCGGCCATATTGGATTTTTTTATTTGATGGATTTTGAAGCAAAAATTTGTGTAGTACAGGGTTATGAGTATGCTGATTTCAACCATGCCATTTCTGAATCTATCAGATAAACGGCTTGGCGGCATGTAGTAAAATTGGCATTTAGTACAGGTGGTCTTTATAGCATGTTTAACTACATTCTAAAACCCTTGTAGTCATTTGACAGAGTGACCAAACTCACTTAGCAGCAGTTGTTCACTAGTTCAAAATAATAATTTGACTGAAAGTCATTGCTGCCTTAGAATGCAACAACTTTCTGTCAAATAAATATCAAAATATTCAAAGTCATATATGTCAGCATACACAATACATATCTTAGATATTTAGCCAGCATAGGAAAACATTTAATCTTGTAATTTAAAACCACAACTCTAATTCTCAGGATTGAAATGAAATTAATACCCTGTGAGGTAGTGAGCTGATGAAGTGTACCATATTCACATACTGATTCCAAAAGATTTATTTAATTAATTCATCATTAACCCTTTAACACTCATATCAGCCAAAACGGCTTCTGCAGTTGTGGTGAGAAATGTCCATTTGCCGACTAAAAGAAGACGTTTTTTGAAAATTTACCACTGGAATGACTGGCTCGATAACCGAGCCAGTCATTCCAGTGATAAATTTTCAAAAATTGTCTTCTCTTGGTCTGCAAGTGGACATTTTCTTTGAGGAAATTTAAATTGTCTTAAATAAATTTGATGGTTAAAGGGTTAAAGCCAATTAATTCTAGCAATGAATTTAGTTGAGTATTGCGTTATTCACAAGTTTTGTTGGATAGCATGTAGCATGGTGACGGACATTTTGAAAATGGTTTTGCTGATGATGTCTGTTACTGTCAAGTGCAGCAACAGTTTTCAGCATGACTGTTCAACCCTTGTCACACCAATGTCTAGAGATTAATTGTTACAAAGCCAGTATTAGAAAGGCTGATGTACAGTTTGTAAACACCATTGCTGAAGACCATTGCTGTCATAGACAGTGCTGTTGCTGTTATACAATTGACAGCAACAGCTTACACAACAGCTGTTAAGCAACAGCTTAGCGCATTATTTCCAGTTAAATGCGTTAATAAGATTCGCTTCTTATCAATTTATTATTATTAGCTCACCTGGCTATCGATATCAGAGGACACAATATCTTACCTATTTTGCTAGGTTAGGAAAACGGTTAACCCTTTAGCCATCATATCATCCAAAAACGGCTTCTGCAGTGGTCTTGAGAAATGTCCATTTGCAGACCAAATGAAGACTATTTTTGAAAATTTTACCATTGGAATGATGGACTCTTTTTAACGAGCCAGTCATTCCAGTGGTAAATTTTCAAAAATAGTCTTGGTCTGCAAATAGACATTTTCTATGAGAAAATTGAACTTTTCTTAAATTCAATGGTTAAATGGTTAATTAATGTGCAATTGGAGTTTTGTAACACAACAAAAATACTAAGCCACTCAATTCACTGTTTGCTAAAAGTCACCTGACTTAGATATCTCAGAAAATTTTAACCTATTCATTCCCATGGTGTAGGTTCCCTTGAAACAAGTTTAGCAGAGATACATCCCTCCATTGGGTAGTCTTGATAGTATCTCTTTAACTCTAAAGCAGTCATTGCTCTAGGGAACCGGTTCCTCTATTCCTATAGAGAACATATAAACGAGTCTGTGAGCATGAGCACTTATGCTACTATGCATGCGACCGAGTCCAAGCCTTCATTAATTAATTTTCTGTATTACGGGAAACACCTAACTTTTATCTCAACAAATCCTATTCATTCCATAATCTTGTGGCGCTACATCCACATTTGATTTTTCATGAATACCACAGTACAAGCGGTCTTTGTTGGATAAGTTATAGTACTTATGTAAAATGTTTATAATTTACGTGAATATGAACGGAAAGTTCGTTGTTACTAAGTTGAAAGAAAATGGCGCCAGCTTCACATTACAAGCCAGGTGGAGTCAATAACTCTGATCCTTTTTTTTTAGCCACGAGGCTCGTTCCTACGAAAGGTATACTATATACCGGTTTGGAACATCTACGAAAGGTATCCTACATAACATATGTAACATACCGGTTGGGAAGTTAGTGGATCAATTAAGAGTTTTGACTAGGTACGTATTTCCGAGCGTCATTCTTTCCTACATAAGGTATACTACATACCGGTTTGGATCGAATCCTACATAAGGTATCCTACATAACTATGTCATATACCGGTTGGGAAGTTATTGGATCTATTAAGAATGTGACAGTGGTGCAAACAGGCGTGGTGGACCGGATGAACACCACAAGGATACACCACGATCATCCCCTGAAGAAAAGCGAGTGGTCCTTCTAAGGACCGTTACTAACCAACTAACATGAAACTCGCAATTACTTCATGATGATCAGTCAAGTCAGTCGTATTACAATAAAGACGAGACCATCAATATTAATTCGCGATTCGGTGTTCGTTTTCAATTGGCGGTGTTTTTGCAGGCTAATTTAACATTACTAGCAATGGGCCGTGAAACCTTTTTACCATTTATTTAATATCTTATAAAAATTACTCGAGATTTTATGTTTTCTAATACCTGGCGGGGTTATTCAACGCAAGTATTTTTTATGGCCTTAGTTTCATGAAAAATTTAAACATTGCGTTGCTATGGGATATCCTCGTTAGTGTGTCGTAAATTGGCAAATGTTGGACGATCTCGGAATGCCCGGATGTTCAAAATTACGATACTGATTCGAATCCTCGTAATCGTATAACCCTCTTTTGTTAGATAGGCTATTAAGCCTGTGCCAGATTATCAGGTTCACTTGATTTGTAAATCTAGCGAGAAACTTGCGTTCACTTGATTTCTAAGTCTAGCGATAAAATTTATCATATATATTACTGCATGGTTATATTGTAATGTGAGTGACCAACATAAAATGATCTAAAACGTAATGCGATGTTCTAGAAAAATTGCATGAGCGGCCGATAATTAAACTGGGTAGCCAGCGTCTATTGTTAGCGAGCCGGACAGTGGCGAAGTAAATCTCAGTTTGGAGGCGCTGACGAGAAGCGTAGATCTCATTGCCGAATTTCCGATTCCAGGATATCTATATCCGAGTACTCGCTTAAGCTTATTTCATTAAAATTTGCTTTAACCTAATCTGGTCAGATAATATCACGTGATTTATATATCATGTGATTATCACGTGATTCTGATTTATATATTATAAAGACGACATTTATGTCAAGTTAGGATTAATTTTGATGGAAAAAACAATCTTTATTAAAGGATACGCAATATTTAGGCTGCTCAATTTAATAATTTCACTTCTGCGAATGATGTTTTGAGGTATACATTAAGCATAGCCGCGAGGTGACAAGATTTGTGAAGGGTTTTTTCGTGGTATCTTCAGACGTTAAGATGTTTAAAAATTCAGAGGAAAATAAGTTTTATCCTTGTATATAGTGCGCGCAAATTTTTTAGAACATGTAAATTGAGCATAAATGTGCGACCTATTTATGGATTTTTAAGTAAATACGCCACTCCCATATTTGCTGGTACTCATTCAGAGTCAACTTATTTCAGTTGCAACTTATGACTAATAACTTCGAGAGTTAAATGGTTGATATTTTGATAGTAAACGCTACAAACTTTGATGACCAAGTTTTACTATATCAGAGATGTGTGTTGATCTCAGTGTTTTAGTAGCAAGCATAGCCTTTGGATCAGGAAAGTTCTTGACTATCAGCCACTTTTATTAGCCCTAAGATGGGGTTTTTCCCTACTTAGTGTATAATCTAATCTCTCATCATTTTGTAAATTCTTTCTGCGGGTACTTAACTTGGGTGAAATTGGATATATAGAGCACGTACCCAGGCTATGAGGGATCATTCTATCGGCTCTCAATCGATTAATTGTTATAGTCAAATATAACATTCTGCTTGCAAATGGACTATTACTCGTGGAAATCATCTGAAAGTCTAGAAGAGGGGGGAGAACTAACCTAGTTAGAAAAATTTTCTCTCTAAGGGGTGTGTAAACTGTGAAATGTTGGTCTGAACATGTTGTTTCCACACCATCTCTTAAAACATTCGAAAATGGTTTAGGTAGGCTTTGGCATAGTCAAGCCAATGTATGACTACACCGTACACGCAACCCATGACTAGAAGTGACGGCACAGGCATGGAGATAAATGAAGAAGAGATGACCATGAGGCCTAATTGTCCTGTGCTCAGTATTATTACCTAGATTATAACTCAATTTTTATGACATAGCAACTGATTATAATTAAACTTCTGGTTTAGGTATGCCAAATCAAATCACTTCTGGTGTTTTGCTGGTATTGTCTGTTTCTAAATCACTTGACAGTTTAAATGCCCTATTTCAGGGGCTCTTATTTTTGATTCTTTAATTCTTTATTAGTTGCTCTTAGTGCAATGGCTGAACCATCCAATTATCCTCATCCTTCGAAACCTTGTGTACACCCAACTCTTCGCATTTATCTTCTAGGAATGATTGAATTTTTTCTTATGATCCTAGCAGTGCTTTTGTCGTTTTGATTTCACTAGATTTCGTTTTGCTCCTGAATCTTCTCATGTATTACACTCTTCCTATCAGCCTCCATCTTTCGACCTGTTCTCTCAAAAAATTGGAATCAATCATCTTTCGATTCTCCTAATATCAATCTGCAAATAAGTGCGTCAGACTTTATTATTTTAATTGTGAATAGTGGTTTGCTATCTTTTAGTATCATATCTGGCCTGATTTATTTTTAACATAGTTTTTCAGTCTTTCTTTTCTGTCAGTAGGATCCCTCGCCATGATGAAGCATATCTATGGGTGAATGTAAGCTTGTCACAATAACAAAATCTTTTTTGTCTTATCAAGATTTACACCGCTCCTTTCTCGAGTTCAGTAGAAATTTTGATCTTTTTATTTGTCTAGGGATATATCTATTTCTATTATTGTCATATGGAGAGGTCTTCTCAGCCTTATCTATTCAAGCCTATTTTTTATTCTTCTAAATTCTAACTTTCCCAGGCATTATTAAATAAATTCCTCAAGGGGGCCTAACCAAGATGATTGGATTATTGCCTTCGCATGGATTGTGGAATATGGTTTTTTCCTTTCACCCTTCTGTGTAGTTTCAGTCCTTTGTCCTTATCCATCATTGATCTGGTCACAGGTTTGATGGACTTCTTTCCTGTTTAATCATCTGATAAAGATATTAACAATTGGGCTCATATCATACTAGCTTTGTTTTAAAATTAGATTTGTAAAATAAGATTCTGCAGGTTTATTCTGGTCCTAGCTGTCATGCTTAAGCGCTTCTATATAATCTCTACTCTATCAGGGGTGGGATGGGTATAGCTAGCCTCATGCATGTCTTAGGTAGCAGATTTCCTACATATAAGGTACAATCAATGTAGTCATTGAATCCCCCTTTTTTCTATCAAACCATGTTGGTCTCCTTTGACATTAGTCCTGCTTCTGTTCCTGATCAATAATTTTCTGCTCTTTTCAAGTAGGATACGGTGGAGGAATGGCAGAATCCAGACTTTAAGGATTATGAGGTGCTGGCAGATCATCTTTTATAGGGTCTCGGCTCTTATCTTCAACTCATATATTTATCCTTTTCTGACAACTTCCAAAAAATTTACACTTCATGATTTAATACTAATTCTGTTGTATATTTTGGAATTATTTTGTCTGGAACCCATGGCTGCTTTGATACTGTTTGAGACAAAAATTACGTAGTCAATCGTTTTATATTCAACTCTTTTCCTACTATGTTGTCTCAGAAATGGAGTTCATCGATGAAAGGAATAATATGGACATGGAGTCATTTTGCCTAGTCATCACTGGTCTAGTCAAGGATAAGGGACAGTGTTTTCTGATATTTCTATATATACAGAATTTGTCCTAACTGGATCTGGGTTCTTTTAATTACATCATAGCCAGTCTGGGATTCCTCTGGCTTGGAAGGTTGCTTAATTGTGTTAAAATTTGGGCCGAATGGAGTCAGTTTTGTGTACGAAGGTCAAGTCTGGTAATTCAGAATTTTGTCCCTCACCACGACTGCATACACTGCATTTTCATTCGTTGGGTGTCATCGGTACCAATTCACCAGTTTATCCATCTGCAGGTCCAGTTTGATGTCTTGTTCTTACGTGTTTGGGGGAGGGGATCTCGTTCTTGTGTCTATGGAATCAGATAAAGTAGTCTTACTACTCTCTTCCTTTTCAGGAACTAGAACAGGAACTAATACTCTAGTATTCCTCTTCAATACTCAGGAATATTGGAGAATGAAGAGATATTGTCTCTTTCACAAGCACCTATCTGCTCATGCAGTCATTTCTATAGTAGTGACCTTCATCAACAAGTAGGGCAGTTGAGGTTATCATATTTTGTCTGGAGTCTTGGTCTTCCTCCTGCGGTGGAGATGTCAGCAAAACTTTCAGCAGCTCACATTCCAGGTAGAATGATTTTCCTTGTAGCTCATTTATTACATCCCATTAAGTTTCTACTCAGTATAGTGTCCAGATTTGATGTTCATATTCTTCCTCCAGGCTAGGCTCTGGCGGTAGATGCTCTGGCCCAGTCATAGACTTCACATTTTTTTTTTTTTTTTTTAAATTATCTTCAATTTAACTTTCTAGTGCCAATTGTATTTAAGAACTTTTGTCAGCGGTTTCTAGTACAATTGTCTTTAAGAACTTTTGTCAGCAGAATGTATTATCCCTTTAATCACTCCTGCTTGGCCCAATGAGAGTTATTCAGTGGATCTCGTAGTCCTCTTTGTGGAAATCCAAAGCGTCTTACCAATTTTGCTGATTTTCTATCTCGTTTAACAGCAGCTTTCAGTTCATCATTCCACAAATCTTCAATATGTATATATGGTATTTTCCAAGAGACCTGTTTTTCAGAAATTGATTTTTTGTCTGAACTTTAGTATTCTGAATCAATTCAAACTATCTGTTACAGGAGAATTTACCAGAGTATATTTAAGGTTTTCAAATGGTTGTTAGAACAGCACATTATCTCGCATGATTCTGCATCCCATCAGCAAGTCATAGATTCATGTTTGATGATTTAAATCCCTGTATGCTGGGGTGGTGTTATCGTTTTCACTAGCATCTATCCTTCTTTGTTTTCTAGAAGCCGGTTTGAGAGTTATTAAGTATTTACATAATTTATCCATGGTACCGGTATTTTTAGGGTATAGCACAAAGGCAAATACCTATAATAAATTCCTCTATTAATTCATTCTTGGGTCCATCTGTTTAATTGTATAACTCTGAAATCATTCTTTTTGTACTAGCGGCCGCGTTTGTTAGATGGCATTTTGATATTCATATTCTTTTTGTGAATGATCTTTTCTAGGTGGTAGGAGATCTGGCCTCATTCTTTGCCCTTGAAGAGATCTTATATATATAAAACCTAATTAATTGTTTTCAATCCTTTCCGAAAACTATGCCCAATTTAAAAGATCTTTTTGAAACACCGTTCAGGTTACTTATGCAAATTTGTTTAGTAAGCGCGCATCTCATCAACTGGATTACAGACACCATTAATCGACACTAGAATGTATCTCCAGGAGACACTCAGTAAGTGTTAAGGCACACGATGTTCGTGGTATGGCCTTCTCCTTCGCATTCTATGCAGATCTACCGTTCAGATTTCTTATGCGAATTTGTTTAGTAAGCGCGCATCTCATCAACTGGATTACAGACACCATTAATTGACACTAGAATGTGTCTCCAGGAGACACTCAGTTTGTGTTAAGGCACACGATGTTCGTGGTATGGCCTTCTCCTTCGCATTCTATGCAGATCTATCAGTGGACGACATTATGTAAGTTGTAGTATAAATGTCAGATTCTACATTATTTTTATCTGAAAGATCAGATTCAATTCACAATCTGACATTTCTCGTTTCGCCACTCAAACCTAGGCTCAATTGCCTAGATTCTTTAGTCTGCCGTCTTCTTCACCATCTCACGGCTGTTTTTAAATTCTCTTTGCTGAGATTTTCTAATTATCATTATATTATTGTATTTTATTTCGAACATTTGTTTGTTCGTGCTATTTCAGCACTTCAGCGATTTAGTTGGTTTTATTATTTTTGGTGATTAACCTTTCATTCCTGATTTGCAATTTACCAACCCACCTAGTATTTGGGCTCTGACCAATTCTATGTTTTAGCAAACAGTGAATTGAGTGGCTTAGTATTTTTGTTGTGTTACAAAACGACCCAGACGTATATATACTGGTCTGGCGTTTTGTTAGCTTACTAAAATACTTACCACTCAATTCACTGGGGCCCACCTCAGCCACCCCGCATCATTAAATTGCAAATCATTAAAAATTTGTGGAATTAATTAATGACGGCTTGGGCTCGGTCGCATGCATAGTAGCATAAATGCGCATGCTCACAGACTCGTTTATATGTTCTCTATAGGAATAGAGGAACCGGTTCCCTAGAGCAATGACTGCTTTAGAGTTAAAGAGATACTATCAAGACTACCCAATGGAGGGATGTATCTCTGCTAAACTTGTTTCAAGGGAACCTACACCATGGGAATGAATAGGTTAAAATTTTCTGAGATATCTAAGTCAGGTGACTTTTAGCAAACAGTGAATTGAGTGGTAAGTATTTTAGTAAGCTAACAAAACGCCAGACCAGTATATATACGTCTGGGTCGTTTTATTTCCACTATCCAGTGACATATGACAGCTTTTATTACCATAATAGATAAAAACTAAATTAACAGGTTAACCTTTTCCCTGCAACTGCTGCCTAAATATTTAAGATGTGTATTGTGTACTCTGATACCTATACTGTTAAAATATTTTGAAATGTATTTGATTCATTGAAAGTTGTTGCTGCCTAAGTCACCTATGACTAAGTCAAATTATTTTTTAAATAAATTGCAGCATCGCGAACTTGGCCATTCAGCAAGATGTACACGTGTTAAATGGATGGTTTGGAATATACTCAGTTGAACCTGCTATAAAGACCATCTGTATTAACCCTTCTTAAATTAGTTTAACGGAAAGCCAGTGTTGCCTAAGGCACAACGGCTTCGCGTCAAATTAATTTCAAAATATTCGACAAAATAAGTTTTATATCATAAAGAATATACTGTTTCCGGGATTTATGGGTGAAAGGGTTAAGAGACCACCTGCCTTAAAGACTATTTTCTTCATTTGCTAAATGCAATTAAGCAATGTATTTGAAACTTTATTAGCCCTTTAATGGTCAAACCAGCGAAAACCTGCCTCTGCAGTGGCCTTGAGGAATCTCGATTTGCAGGCCAGCATGAGTATTTTTGAAAATTTACCACTGGAATGACTGGCTCGATAATCGAGCCAGTCATTCCAGTGATACATTTTCAAAATGCTCCATATCTTGGCTTGCAAATAGACATAACCTGAAATTTGTGTTTTACTGAAAAATCATGACCATTATAGGGTTAAGAAACCAGCTACGATAAGAGGCTGTCTTCTGATTCTCACTTGAGGGGTGTCTTAATACAAGTTTGACTGCATGTCATCAATTTCTGTTGTTAGTGCTGATGTCTTCTATTGTTGCTTAAATATTGTTCAAAAGAACCTTTGCAAAATAACCATTTGACTGAAAGTCATTGGAAGTGGCACTGATTGATGTAAAACTCCATAAAGATTAGTTGAGTTGTAAATGTTCCAGGTGAGCGACACGGGCCCCTTGGGCCTCTTGTTTAGCAAGTAGTGATTGAATGGTATAAATATTTTTGTGATGTAATAACAACCCCCCAACAGACCTCCCTTGTGTGATGGTCTGCAGTTTTATTAACGACTATACAACATACTTACCATTCAATCACTATGGCCCGACCTCAGCCACCACGCGTGGGAATGATTTGAGAATCAGTTTATTGTGTATCGAAAATGTTTGGAAAAGTGAATCTGTTTCCGAGTTGGGCTCGTCTGCGCATGTGCGTACATGTGCAGGTGACAGGTGTCACTGAGGAGTGTATAGACTGGTGCCAGTCTCTGATAGGCCATATGCTGGGAGTGTACTCTACCAGTAGCCTGGTCGAGGGTGTAATGAAGTGGTATAGGCATATGGAGGCATGTAATCAAGTATAAAAAACTTATTCTGGTGGCTAAATGCAGACTAGTTGATTTAGCGAGTAGTGATTGAATGGTAAGTATGTTTTATGGCAGTTAATAAAACTACAGACCATCCCACAGGGGGGTGGGGGGCCGGGGGTAGGTGGGGGGGTGTCTGTTGGGGGGTTCTATTGAAGGAATCATTGCCAATGTGTGGGAGCTTATTCTTGTTGTTCCGAAGAAACCTATCAATTTTAGGCTCACACGGTCAAAGGTCAAGGGTCATGTTGATCTAATTAATAACATCATATTTCGTTTCTGGATGATAACTCAAATTCAAATGGCAGTACCCATAGCAATCTTGTGTGGAAGCTTGACCTTGGTTGTCTGAAGAACCCTTTCAACTTTTGGGGTGAAAGGTCAAGGTCATAGTAACCTAATTAATAATGTAATATTACGTTTCTGAATGATAACTCAAGTTGTATTGAAGGGATTATCACCAATCTTGCGTGGGAGCTTTTCCTTTGTGGTTCAAAGAACCCTATCGATTTTGGGAACAAACTCAAAGGTCAAGGTAACCAGAGCCAATTAATGACATTATATTGCATTTCCGGGTGATAACTCCTAGGTGGGAGGTTGTGCTTTGTGGAAGGGGGCGGCCTTCTTTAGCAATCTGATTGTCGTTCTTGTTTTTGCTTGAAGTATCTTGTTGGGGCTAGGGAGGTGCAGGTGGTTTTGGGTTGAGTCTCTCCATCCGTCCTTCAGTCTATCCATCCATTTTCTGATCTGGTATCTGTCCCTCTGTGCGTGCGTGAACATTTTTCGCTTGTTTTTGATGACTATTTTTTCTTGGAGTAACTTAATGACTATTAGTCAGTCTTTATTCATAATTATTACCACCTTTTGCCTGTGTGTGCTATCCATCAGTCTATCTAAACCAGTTGGATTATGCCATCCCACTAAGATTGCTGCCATTGTGCCAAAATCATTTGATTTATATCATCTAGTTTAATGTGTCTCAATAGTTATATGTTCTGTATGAATGTCAATTAATTTGCCTTTGAATGGCTCTTCAGTCTGTACCAGCATGTAACAGCTCTGTGTATGAGTATCAGTAAGTCTCTTTTTGAATGTCTGTATAATCTGTAACAGTTAATATATAACCATCTGCAAATAATACTCCAGTAGAATTTTAGTAATCAGGGGAGCTTCATTGTAGCATTGCAACCACTTCTGATTTAGTCAAGCTGTTTCTTATAATCATATTGAGATGTTTAAAAATAATTATTTAAAATTTCATCTTGTTTTCAAAGCAGATTTTCAGAATTTAAGCCTGTGCCGAATCATTTCACAATTTGAAATTATGTTGTTTGGTTTAATTTCGACAGATCTCCCTCCAACATTTGATGCTGAGAATTTATTGGACAATAATGAACAGACCGGTAAGGAAACCATTTAAAATACCTATGTATGAATGGCATTTAATCTGTCCATGAATGCCTGTACATTTGTACCATCAATGTATCAATGCCATTTAATCTTCATATCTCATGTTTGTTTAATCAACACAAACTTAAACACATGCATCCTTATAAGGAGTGGGCATGGCACAATGTCCTTTGGGGTCAAAAGGTCAATGGTCATTGTGGTCTTTGGGGGAAAAGCAGTTGATATCTGATGTTTGGTTAAGCATACATGGCCCACATTCGGACACATCCTTCCGTATAGTAAGAGGGCATGACGCAATATTTTCAGGATCAAAAGATCATTGTGGTCAACAGTAACGTTTTGAGTTTATCTCATGTTTATTTAATCATACATACTGGAGCGAAAGTTGGACCCATGCTACTTTATAACGAGTGGAAATGACACATGACATCTTGGTGTCAAAATGTCAAATGTCAAGGTCATTATGTCCTTGCTAAATCATAGTTTTTATCAAAACTATCATTTTGCGTTTAGGTTAACTTAGCAGTTTATATCTCATGTTTGGTTAAGCATACATGGCACACAATAGGACACATCCTTTCTTATAATGAGATGGCATGACACAATCACATTGGCATCAAAAGGTGACAGTCAGTATGATAATGACAAAGCTCAAGGGTTTTCTCAACAATAACATTTTGCTTTTACCTCAACTTAGCTGTTTATATCTCATGTTGTGTTAAACATACTCCACCCAAACATGAACATTTGCTAATAAGGGTGATGAGAGGATTTCTTGGGGGTCAAAGGTCATGGTCATTGATAAGTTTATTGATAAGCCTGCTATATTTATTATAAGTTTGAAGTCATGCCTCATAGTTCATTACAAAGTCATAAAGTCGAGCTTCATTTGCAACCACATTTCTGGTTTGTAAATGTATCACTGAAATTTTACAAAAATAGCTTTCTGTTATTGTGCCAATGGATATTTCTCAAAACCACTGCTGAAGATGTCTAATTTTTGTCTCCTTTTCCGTCTGCGACGATGGTGACAGCAGCGACAATGGCCACGATGACGGCAGCGTCAATGCTAAGTTTTTGCCTTTAGCAAAATATCTTTGACAGTATTTTAGGATTACTTAATCCTACTGGAAGCAAACTTCGTCATGGTCATTCTGACCTTGCTGTTTGACCTCTGCTTTTTCAACGTTAAGTTTTTGCTTTTAGCAAATCATTTACATTTATATTTAAGGAATGCTTAATACTACCAGAACTAAACTTGGATACATGATTCCCTATTCCATAGGGAAGCTGCGTTATGGTAGTGACATCATTAGGTCAAAGGTCAAGGTCATCATAGCCTTGATACTTGACATGACCTGTCATCTCTGTATTTCCAACGTTAAGTTTCTGTTGACTGTGTTTAGCAAATTATGGGTTAAGAATTTACTTCTTGTCCTAGATCTTTCGAATGGAGTATTCAAATGGAACAAAACTTGGACTCACGACTGCTTATATCAAGATGCGGCAACACATTGGAAGGGATACCACTAGGTCAAAGGTCAATGTTATTTTGACCCTTGAATCTAGTTATTTTGAATTTATATTTTTGTGTTATATATATTGGCATATATGTCAGGATTGGTCATCCCAATTACAACTAAATTTGGACATGTGATGGCCTATACCAAGGTGAAACAGCACACTCACAAGGGTGTCACTAGGTCAAAGGGCAAGGTTATTTTGACATTTGAACTTGTTATTTTAATGTTATTTTTTGTGTTAAGTTGGTTAGCTTGGCCCATATGTCAGTGTTGGTCAGCCCAAATTTTACAACTAAATTTAGATACATGATTGGCTATGCCAAGATGAAACAGCACACTTACATGAATGTCACTAGGTCAAAGGTCAAGGTTATTTTGACCATTGAACTTCGTTCTTTTGTGTTAACATTATTTTATTGCCCTATGCTTGGACAAAATTTATGCAAATGATTGCCAATATGGGTAGGAAGCTGCACAAATACACTGAGGTCACAAGGACAAAGGTCAGGAGCACTTGGTGCTTTATACAACACTTCAAAGTTAAGTTTTTTAACTTAGCTCTGCAGATGGGATTGTATTTCAGGAATGCTTCAATGCATACTAAGCCTACACTCATCATTGCTTATGCTGTTAGGAATGTGCACAATGGCATTGTCATTACAGTGTCAAAGGTCAAGGTCACTGACACCTTTGCACAACTGCTTAGCAAAACATCAACTTATATTTCAGGATTGGTTGATCATATTGGAACGATGATTAGATACACGGTTGTGTATGATGTTATGTATGATCTTGAGGCCACAAGATCAAAGATCACTCTGTCTATTCAGTGTTAAGTTTTTGCATTTAAGAAAGGATCTTAACTTATATTTCAGGATTGATTAATGATATTGAAACTAAACTAAACAAGGACATGACTACTCATTCAGATAGACAGGCACGGTGATGTTGAGATCACTAGGTTAAAGGTTCCTGTCATTTTAACCTAATTAAAACTAGTCGCTGTCCATTTTCAGCTCAAAAAAGGAATTTTTAGATCAGCTGGCCCGAAGGCCCTTCGGGCCAAGTGAGCTTATCCAATGGCGGCTCTCCGTCATCCGTCTGTCCGTCAAATTGCATTTCCTTTATGCTTTGACAGATTTCAACCAAATTTGGCTGGAAGGATCCTATGGTGGTAGGCTCCAGAACTTCCATGCACAATTTTGATTGATCTTGGATTTTCCGAAAATTTTCCAGAACTCATTTAAAATGCTGCTCTTCCAATATGAATGGCTCAATTTCAAGAAACCTTGGTTGCACTAATTCTATCCTGGTAGGCTTCACCACTTCTCACGATAATTCTGATTGGTCACTATTTCCGGCAGCCAACTTGGATTTTGTGAAAATTTCAGAAATCAGCTAAAAGCCTACTTCTCATTAACCAATTAGCCGATTTCAAGCAAACTCGGTTGGGAGGACCTTAATCTTGTCTGCTTCAGAACATGTACACTGAATATTTATTGGTCTCTTTTTTCAGCGGCCATCTTTAATATTTTTTTAAATGGCGGGAAATCGCTTAAAACGCTACTCCTCATTAACTGTTTGGGAAATTTCAACCAGACTTGGCTGAAAGGATACTAGGCTGGTAAGTTTCAGACCATGTATACAGAATTTTGATTGGTTAATTTTTCTGGCAGCCATCTTGGATTTTCTGAAATTTTTGGAAATCATTTAAAAGCCTACTCATTAACCACGTGGCCAATTTCAAGCAAACTTGGTTGGAAGGACCCTAGAGTAGTATGCTTCAGAACTTGTATGCAGAAATTTGATTGGTCAATTTTTTGGTAGCCATCTTGAATTTTCTAAAAAATGGTGTGAAATTGTTTAAAATACTACTCATTAACTACATGTGCAATTTCAACCAGACTTGGCTAGAAGGACACTAACCTGGTAGCTTTTAGAACTTGTATGCATAATTTTGATTGATCAATTTGTCCGGCGGTCATCTTGGATTTTCTGAAAATTCCAGGAAATCAGTTAAAATACTACTGCTTAATAGCGTAAACATTTTCAAGCAAACCCGTTTGGGAGGACCCTAGAGTTGTATGCTTCAGAATCTGTCTACAGAATTTTGATTGATCAAATTTTTGACGGTCATCTTGAATTTTCCGGGAAATGGCGGGAAATCGTTTAACATGCTACTCCTCATTAACTGCATAGCCAATTTCAGCCAGATTTGGCTGGAAAGATATTGGGATGGTAGGTTTCAGAACTTGTATACAGAATTTTTATTGCTCAATTTTTAGCTCACCTGGCCAGAATGGCCAAGTGAGCTTATGCGATGGCGACCATCCGTCATCTGTGTGTCGTCTGTCAACTTTTTCTTTAAACGACTGCTTCTCAAGAACCACTCAAGAACCACTAGGCCAATTTTAATTGTATTTGGGAGGAAACATCTCTAGGGAATAGAGATTCAAATTTGTTCAAACGAAGCCGATCGGCCAAAATCCAAGATGGCCACCGGCCAAAATGGCCGATTTTTAGAAACACTAAAAAATCTTCTCCGAAACCGCTGGAGGAATTGATTCAAAACTCATAACACATCATCTATTGCAATGGTAGACCTAAGTTTGTTCAAGGCAACCTGATTGGCCGATTTGCCTGGTGGCCATCTTGGATGACCTAGTTTTCGCGAAAACGACCTCCGGAACCGCAAGGGATAGACCTGAAATTTGGTAAATATGCTTAGGGACCAAGGTCCATTCAAGTTTGTTCAAGAAAAGTTTGTACGTTAAAAAAACATGGCCGCCATCAACCAATCAAAATTTATCGTGTGTTGGTCATATTGGCTTTTTTGTATTTGATGTATTTTGATGGCGAAAATTGCTTTATATATGCTTATCAGTGTGGCGAGTTCAAATATGCCACTTACGAGACTGTCGGATAAACGGTTTGGCTGCCATCTTGCTTTGTTTTCCCGCCATAGGCTCTCATAGTAAAGCAATGGGCCCATAGTAAAGCAATGGGGAATTCTTTAAACGACTTCTTCTCAAGAACCACTGGACCAATTTCAATTATATTTTGGAGGAAGCATTCATAGCTCATAGAGATTCAAGTTTGTTCAAACGAAGTCGATCGGCCAAAATCCAAGATGGCCACCGGCCAAAATGGCAGATTTTTAGAAACACTTTAAAAAATCTTCTCCGAAACCGCTGGAGGAATTGATTCAAAACTCTTAACACATCATCTATTGCAACGGTAGATCTAAGTTTGTTCAAGGCAACCTGATTGGCCGATTTGTCTGGTGGCCATCTTGGATGACCTAGTTTTCGCGAAAACGACTTCTCCCGAACCGCAAGGGATAGACCTGAAATTTGGTAAATATGCTGAGGGACCAAGGTCCATTCAAGTTTGTTCAAGAAAAGTTTGTACATTAAAAAAACATGGCCGCCATCAACCAATCAAAATTTATCGTGTGTTGGTCATATTGGCTTTTTTGTATTTGATGTATTTTGATGGCGAAAATTGCTTTATATATGCTTATCAGTGTGGCCAGTTCAAATATCCTACTTTCGAGGCTGTCGGTTTTCCTGCCATCTTGGTTTGTTTTCCCGCCATAGGCTCCCATAGTAAAGCAATGGGCCCATAGTAAAACAATGGGGGATTCTTTAAACGACTTCTTCTCAAGAACCATTGGGCCAATTTCAATTATATTTTGGAGGAAGCATTCATAGGGCATAGAGATCAAAGTTTGTTAAAACGAAGCGGATCGGTCAAAATCCAAGATGGCCGCCAGCCAAAATGGCTGATTTTTAGAAACACTAAAAACTCTTCTCCGAAACCGCTAGAGGAATTGGTTCATAACTCATAACACATCATCTGTGGCAACAGTAGACCCAAGTTTGTTCAAGGCAACCTGATTGGCCGATTTGCTTGGCGGCCATCTTGGATGACCTAGTTTTCGCAAAAACAACTTCTCCCGAACCGCTGAAGGGATAGAGCTGAAATTTTGTAAATATGCTTAGGGACGAAGGGCCTTTTAAGTTTGTTCAAAGGAAGTTTGTTCGTTAAAAAAAAAAAATATATATATATATATATATATATATATATATATATATATATATATATATATGCTTATCCGTGTGGCCAGTTCAAATATCCCACTTTCGAGACTGTCGGATAAACGGTTTTCCTGCCATCTTGGTTTGTTTTCCTGCCATAGTCTCCCATAGTAAAGCAATGGCACCCATACTAAAGCAATGGGAAATTTAAAATGTCTTCTTCTCGAGAACTTCTGGGCCGATTTGAATTATATTTGACAGGAAGCATCCTTATGGCATAGAGATTACATTTTGCTCAAACGAAGCCGATCGGCCAATTTGGCCGGTGGCCATCTTGGATTTTGGCTGATATTTAGAAATGTCTAAAAATCTCGTTCTCCGAAACGGCTTGGGGAATCAATTCAAAACTTATGAAACCTCATCTAGGCAAAGAGGTAAGCCAAGTTTGGTAAAGACGACTTGATTGATCGAATGGTTCAGCAGCCATCTTGGATGACCTAGTTTTCACAAATACGAATAGTTCTTCCCCAGAACAGCTGAAGCCATCATGCCGAAATTTGTGATATATAATTAACAACTAAGGCCGATTAATGTTTGTTCAGGAGAAGTTGATTCGTCAAAAAACATGGCCACTGTGGACCAATCAAAATATAGTGTGTTTGGTTTTTGGGTATTCTGATCTCAAATTTGCAATTTTTGAAACTGTCGGATAAACGGTTTGGCAGCCATCTGGGATCATTTTCTCGCCAAATGCTCCCATACTAAAGCAATAGGAAATTTAAAATGTCTTCTCGAGAACTACTGGGCCGATTTGAATTATATATGGCAGGAAGCGCATCCTTATGGCATAGAGATTTCATTTTGCTCAAACGAAGCCGATCGGCCAATTTGGCCGGTGGCCATCTTGGATTTTGGCTGATTTATAGAAATGTATTTAAAAATCTCCAAAACCGTTCGAGGGATCAATTCAGACCTCATGAAATATGATCTATGGTAAGAGCTGACGCAAGTTTGTTCACGGGAACTTGATTGACTAAACGGTTCAGCGACCATCTTGGATGACCTCGTTTTCGCAAAAATTACTCCTTCCCCAGAACCGCTGAAGCGTTCAGGCCGAAATTTGTAATATATGATTATGGACTAAGGGCCATTAAAGTTTGTTCAAGAGAAGTTGATCCGTCAAAAATACTGGCCGATTTAAAATATCTTTAAAAAATCTTCTCCAAAACTGCTTGGGGAATCAATTCAAAACGCATGAAATATCATCTAGGGCAAGAGTTGCACCAAGTTTGTTCAAGGGAACTTGATTGGCCAAATGGTTTGGTGGCCATCTTGGATAACCAAATTTTTGCCAAAATGACTCCAGAAGCACTGAGCGGATTGGGGTGAAATTTGGGAGATATGATTAGACACTGAGTGCCATTAAAGTTTTTTCAAGGTAAGGTGCTACGTCAGAAACATGGCTGCAGTGGACCAATCAAAATGTAGCATGTTTGGCGGCCATATTAGACTTGCAAAAATGTCCACAAACTCATTTAGAAGACTACTAAACTACCACCAACAATTGTGACAAAAATGCATAATGCTCCAGGTGAGCCCCTTGGGCCTCTTGTTATGGTGGGCATCTTGAATTTTCAGAAAATTTCTGGAAATTGGTTAAAAGCCTACTCCTCATTAACCACTTGGCCGATTTCAATCAAACTCGGCTGGAAGAATGTTAGCGTCATAGAGTTCAGAGCTTGTATACAGAATTTTGCGTGGCTAATTTATTTGGCGGCCAGTTTGAATTTTCCTAAAAATGGTTGGAAATCATTTAAAACGCTACTTCTCATTAACCACTTGTTCCAGTGGCAATCTTTTTTCCCAAAATGACATCTCAGGAACTGATGTATGGATCAGGCTGAAACCTCATAAGATTTAATTACACCGATAACTAAGGGTGATTAATATTTCTTCAAGAGAACATGATCCTTGATAAAACATGGTTGTCATCGACCCATGGCAGCTGTCCGTTGGTTAATTTTTCTGGCATCCATCTCAGATTTGCTGAAAATTTCTGGAAATCATTTAAAATCCTACTCATTAACCACTTGGCCAATTTCAAGAAAACTTGGTTGGAAGTACCCTAGAGTAGTATGCTTCAGAACTTGTATGCAGAATTTTGATTGGTCAATTTTTTGGTGACCATTTAAAATTTTCCTAAGATGGCTGGAAATCGTTTAAAACGCTACTCCTCATTAACCACTTGTTCCAGTGGCCATCTTGTTTTCCAAAATGACATTTCAGGAACTGATGTATGGATCAGGCGGAAACTCATATGATTTCATTTCACCGATAACTAAGGGTGATTAAAGTTTCTTCAAGAGAACGTGATCGTTGATAAAACATGGTTGTCATTGACCAATCAAAATTTTGAGTTTGATGGTCGTATTGGATTTTTGTATTGGCTGGATGGGACTTAAGGTTTAATCTGATTGTGTAGTCAGCGTTCATCATTAATTTCCCACTAAATATCGATTGTACTGAATTCCCAATTTTGCATTTTATGTCCTGTTACTGCTGAATTCAAAATATGTCTGTTCAAATGCGCATGGTCCAGGTGAGCATTAAGGCCCTTGGGCCGCTTGTTTTAATTTACCATTGGGATTAGTAATTAGCAGTCTGGGTAATTTTCAACAAGGAGTCTTCACTTGGCTTGCAAATGGATATTCCCCAAGTACACTGCCGAGGCCGTTTTGGCCGCCATGAGTATTATGTTAAATTCACATAAATGAGGGCTAAAAGTTGTTGCTCAATGCCTGAGTTGTGACATCACATGTCGCCATGGTGCTTGTGCTGATTTGATATCGACTTCATATATACTGCTTGTTTATCTTTTCAGCTAGTATCCAGGAAGCTACAAAAGCAAAAACTGACGTGAGACTTTACCATGGATGGCATGTATGTTTCTATTGTGGTCATGGATATGCCAGAATTCGCAGGCATCTCTTTGACAAACACAGAGAAGAGACCAGAGTACAGGAAGCAATCAGCTTTCCGCTTCACCATATGCGGAGGGCTTTTCAGCGCTTAGGACAGCTTGGCAATTATCACCATAACGTCAAAGTACTGTTACAGAATAAAGGATACTTACTCGTGGCAAGACGACCACCGAATGATGCAGAAATGGTTATTTCTGATTATCTACCCTGTTGTTATTGTCTTCTTTTCTGTCATAAAAATGGGTTATGGAACCATGGAAAGCGCTGTGTTTTGAAAACTGTGAAGTCTACCAATACTACTAGTTCAAAATTCATAGCACGGGCAAGATATTTGCTCAAATCATCACTAGCCGGAAATCACATTGCAGGTACGGTAATTATTAGCAAGGAACCTTATGTCACGTGATTGTCTATAGTCCATCCTTAGGTATGACACATCCATGATTTTGCAAACTTAGCTGATTGGTCTATTTGGTCAGTGGATTGAACTGAAACTCAAGAAACTGCATCTAGGGTTGTGTAGCTGAACTGTGTCTGCTCAAGAGAACATGTCTTGTTGATTTATCTGATGCCCATCTTGGATGACATAGTTTTCGCAAAAATGTTTTATGATAGCCTGGCTGAATTGAGCTATCGTCTTTCTTTCAATTATACCACTGGGCGGGTAGCTGTCATCATAGGGGTTTAGTAAAATTTGAGAAAACTGCAAAATCGCTATTTTCACTTCAAGAGTAAACTTACCTCCCTAACACTCTGATATTTCCTAAATATTGACCTTCACTCAATATAGGGTCATTCCATGTCAAATCACCCAATGGGCTAAACCTCATAATCTCCAATTTGCTTTAAAATTTGTTAATATGTTTTTTTTGGCTAGAAAAGCCAAAATCTCAAGTTTTAGCTCAATCAACCTAACGGTTTCTGAGATATGGGCCATTGACTTTTTAACAATTTTGACCAAAATGGGCGTGGTTGCCAAAATACAAATGACCATAACTCCTGACCAAATGGTCCAATCTTGACAAAGTCATAAGGGAAATACACAAGGATTCCAAATCTGCCATGATTTAAAGCATTTGCGTGATTCTAGGGGTGATGCCCTTTTGACCTTGAAATTGACCTTGTGGATCATGTGACCTTGAGATCACAAATGTTTTAAATTACAGCCTGGTAAGTTACCTACAATATATAAAAAATCTAGAGGTGTATTATTAGCTCACCTGGCCAGAATGGCCAAGTGAGCTTAGGGCATGGCGACCGTCCATCTGTCCGGAGTCCATCCGTCTGTCCGTCCATCCGTCCGTCAACTTTTCCTTAAAGGGATGCTATTCTCATCTCAAATGTTATAATGCACCGATAGATTATCATTTATAGATTCCATATCATTCATATTCTGTCACATTCCCGTCACTGTATCACAATCATCTGTTTTGTAATATCGCGTAAAGTTGAACAGTGATCAACACCATTTTGTCTCCTCAAGTGATAGGGTGTGATGTCATGTAAGTGCCAATGCATTACATTCTTTATTATGTAATACGCATCTTGTTGAATATTTTGAAACTAATTTGACAGGAAGTTGTTGCTGCCTATGGCAGCAGCAACTTCGCGTCAAATTAGTTTCAAAATATTCAACAGCTTACCTGTATGATTGTTTTTATAACCCATTGCCAAACTAAAGCTGGTGCCTCTATGACTGAGCATATATCCCGAGGCAGAGATGCTAGGCTTTTTTCTGATTGGTTGAAAAGTAAATAATGACAGCCATCATAGGCTGTAGAAATGTAACAATATTTAGCTACTAAAGCCTGAATATCTTTCGTTGTCGGCATGATAACCAGCTAAAATGTCAGGGATAGATTTTGAGTGGCAAATTCCATCACCTGAATGGTTAGTATAAGATAGTCAGATTTCCTTTAACAACTGCCATATTATGGCCGTTAGTTGTTGCTCCTCTTTATTTGGTGCTGAGTTTGCTAACAATATTAACTTAAAAACTCCTTGTCTTCATCTTATGGCCTTTCAGAAATCTGGGTGTATTACCTGTGGTCGTTTCTTGAACTCGCAGCTTGCTCCCCATGTTTGCAGCAAATGTTGAACATGTGGTCCATTGCTAGAATGTAATGTTTGTAAACAGTGGGGTTTGGGGGCGACTTATTCTCAGAATTTCCTAAGTTACAGGCTAAAGATAAGGTATCTGAAGAGGAGAAGCGGGTGAAGAAGCAGTGTCCATGGCTCCCGCCATGTACACGCCCGCGAGTGCTGCTGAAGACAACCTAGTTTAACGCGTGCCAATGGCTGGTAAGTGTCAAACCAAAGCTCAATGTGGAACAGTCGGCTGGCCAGTGGGACCAGCGCCCGTGGTTGGTGGGAAAGCGTCCACGTGGTGGATCAGTCCTGGATCTACCACCATGCCATCTCTGCCGCTAGTGGAGCATGTCGTGGATATATTCACAGCGGCAGAGATGTCCATTAGGCCTAATGGATGGCTCGTGAAGGCCTCTCGCGAGGTGGCTATGCAATGCTGTATCGTAGCTGGTCAGTGCCAGCAGTACGTTGTGGTGCCAAAGCTGAGCGTGGATGATCGCAAACACCGCATTGCACGATGCAGAGGAGAGCTCGAGAGCGTCCATAGCGGTGCTCTCGCATGGATCCCAGCTGTTACAGGGGGTGGGGGGTGGGGGGGTGTAGTAACAGCCTGTGCATCACGCCAGGCAAGCCCCGTCTCAGTCCAGAGAGCCATCCAGGATGGAATAAACCTGGCTCTTGACTGCATGACACGGTCCGTAACTAGAAGTGTTCGGGTGAGGCGCACTTTCGCGTTGGATAATTTGTGCCCATTCCAGATTTTGTACAACAGGCTGCTGCAGATGCCTATGTGAGGTTCTGGTCTTTTTGGAGGTGAGGGATGTAGACACCTCCAGGAAATGGTCACTTTAGTTAATAACCACTACGCGAGGGCACTACGCGAACAGTTTGAGGTGCTTCGTGGAAAGCGTGTTTGTGCGGCACTCCCTGCATACCATCCTCGGCAGGCACAAGGTGGCACTGGTCATGTCAGAGGCCAGCCACCGGTGCAGTATAGGCAACGGCCATGCCAGCACAAGCTTGCTGCAGGGTGTGGTGGGGCTCACAGTCGTTTGACCATTTACAGTCAACAGCAGGACCAGTTAACCCAAGACCGCTTAGTCTTGTGATAGCGTTCAGCCGAATACCATCCCGATTGGATAAAAGGACCATCACCGCATCTGTCTCTGATCCTGATCTGGACTCAAAATCCAAGAGATCCAGGTCAACGGCTGTGTATCGAGGAAATAAATTCCCTCATACACAAAGGAGCAATTCAACCGGCTCAAAATTGCCCGTGCTTCTATTCAACCGTGTTTCTAGTGACAAAGAGCAATGGATGGTGGAGACCAATTCTCAACCTCAAGCCATTGAACAAGTTCATAGACACACCGTTTCAAGATGGAAACAAACAAAACGGTGTGGGCGGGCTTGGAGAAGGGGATGTGAATGGCATCAATAGATCTGAAGGATGCTTACTTGCACATTCCTATTGCGAGGAGTTTTTGGTGATTCCTGAGATTCACGTTTCAAGGCCGTCAGTGGGAATTCAGGGTTCGACCCTTGGAGTTTTCGAGGCTCCTCGGGTCTTCACCAGGGTGGTCCTTGCTATCACAGCATACCTGCGCAGGTGAAGCATAGCAGTCCACACTTACAAATCTGAAGATAGTTTTGAAAGCTCTCACAGACTTAGGCTGGATAATAAACTTTCTGAAATCAGAGCCGACTCCATCCCAGACGTTTGTGTATCTGGGCATGTTCTTCGATCTAGAGATAGGATATGTTTATCCTACTCAGGAGAGAGTAGAAATACTCATCTCAGTAATACAGTCAGTGTGCAATAGTCATCATGTGATGGCACGGGTTTACTTGAGGATGCTGGGTATGATGCTGTCTCTTGAACTAGTCATTCGACAGGCGGCCTTATGCTGGCGACCTATCCAGTTATTTTTCATGACACAGTAGACCTAGAGTACAGGATCACTGGACTCAAAGGTGTCAGTATTAGAACCTCTTATTTACCACCTCCATTGGTAGATGAGGATGGAGAATCTCCTGGCGTGGTGATACTCACCCCTCCCCAAACTCAAGTAATGATGTATACGGATGCATCAATGGAGGGATGGGGAGCTTGCCTGGAACAAGCCACAGTATCAGGGCTTTGGAATCTGGATCAGTCACAGGAACATATTAATCTGCTAGAATTACGGGCGGTGATTCTAGGCCTGGAACATTTCGTGGAGAAAGTTCAGGACAAGATAGTTCTGGTTCGATCAGACAACTCAGCAGTAGTGAAGTACACAAATGGCCAGGGCAGAACAAAGTCGCCCAGTCTGTATGATGACATGGAAACTCCTTTGCTGGTGCCTAGATCACATGATCACCTTGAAAGCAGTTCATATTCCAGGAAGGCTAAATCTGCTAGCATGATGAGTGTTTGCCTACCGAATGGCAACTAAATCAATCTGTGGCGGATCATCTGTTCAACCACTGGGGGAAACACAACATAGATTTTATCGCGAGGATGAATGTGAAGATGACAACGTACGTCTCCAATTCCGGATCTGAGCGCTATCTCAACAGATGCGCTAGCTATCAGCTGGGAGTGAATGTATGCATACGCATACCCGCCAGCTATCCTGATTCCAAAAATTCAGAAAATCAGACAAGATGAGTGCTAAGCGCTTCTGCCAAGCTGATCATGGTATACGGATCTGCTGGACCTTCTGGTTCCTCTGCCTCTGATGGACAATATTATCTTCCAGGGCAAGTCCCTTCACAGCAATCTGTCAATGTTCCAATTGACTGTGTGGATGTTGTCAAGGAATCCACAATTAAGGAGGGCTTTTCCGAAGGGGGTAAACCTCCAGAGCATATAATTATAAGATCAACAGATTTGCAGAACGGTGCGCAAAAAGATGTATTAATCCAATGGATTCATCTATTCAGGTAGTAGCTGATTTCCTCTGTCACCTGTATGATTCCTCAAGCCTAACTATTGCTGGCTATAAGTCGACTTTACTGACAGTTATCCCTTGCTTGGCTAATAGGGGAAGTGACGAAGTAAGTACATTAAATACTGGAATTAAAGGCATGAGTAATCTAAGACCAAGAAATCCACCGGCGATTCCGGCTTGGAGTTTATCTCTAGTTCTTCAAGTTCTAGCTGATAAACCCTTTGAATCACTAAGTTCTGTTTCAATGAAATTGTTAACACTTAAAACTGTATCTTTAATTGCTGCAGCCTCTGCAAGTCGGAGAAGTGAAATTTATGCCTTCTCCGCCGAGGTAGACCGTTATGTGGTTACAGGGGAAGGCCTTAGGCTCCTACCTGGGATTAATTTCATGGCTAAGAATCAGTCTGAAATACCCGGGTCAACCTAGTATTTTACCAGGTTTGAATAGATATGATCCTACTTCAAAGGCTTGGTGTCCAAGCCGCACATTAAACCGGTACAAACAACCTACTCAAGAATGGCGGACTAACCCAACATCGTTATGGTTGTCATATAATGAACCCCATGGCCAGGCGTCAAAAGACACTATTTCAAGGTGGATTGTGGGATGCATCCAGTTTTGCCACAAATCTGCCACTAGTAAACTAGTTGACATGGCCAGGGCTCAAAGTGTCCATGGCGTAGTGGCTTCCACCGCCCAGTATAATGGGGTTCCAGTGGATAACATGTCGGTAGCCCAGTGGAACTGTGAGTCTAGCTTTACCGACCATTATGTCTGTGGCACCACTAATCCTCTCACCTTATCAATTTTCAAAAATGAACAGGTGTATATAGATGATAAGGTTTTCTCACTGTTTATAAACAGCACATTTAAGTAATGGAAACAACGACGTTGATGCCCACAACAAATGTCAGTCTTGTTTAAGTGTTTTTGTCACGTTACCCGTATTCTTATATGGTGATGGTTCGTGTTTTATGTGGTTCATTTCCTGAGCATATACGAAAATGAAGCCGTTTTCTTCCGATGTCCTATAGTACATTAGCACTTGTACTTAGAAAGCGTATGGGACATTGAGGTTAAAGCTAAGTCCTTTTCCCAACGAGGATAGGTGGGGGTGGGTGGGTTTGGTAGGGGTGGGGGAAGCGCATTTGACATACGGTAATTACTCTCAACCATCGGTGGTGTTAGCCGATGTAAAAAACTTCCTTGTGTTTTATACAATTTTAGATATTTGTGCTTCATACGCAAAAAGCGCTTAGGATGAGCTCATCTTTTGACCTCACTACCTCCCGCCGAATGCACTTACGAATTCTGTCAATATCAAAAAGTGTTAGAGAGGTAAGTTTACTGTTGAAGTGAAATAAACGAAATCACGCATTTCTTTTTTCACGAGAGAGTTGAGACTTGCCTCCCTAACACAGACCCGCCCTCTCCGCCCCACAGAGGCTCAGTCTTCAGGCTCGTTAGTTGCATGTGTCGGCCAACGGTACAAGTCGAGGAAGTGTCAGTCTGCGCATGGGCGAAGTTTGGGCTGGCTTCCGGTGGACTGACAGCTGACTCCCCTGCCCAGTAGGCGCACCTTTCTTTTAAAATCTGAGTTATATTGAGTGAAGGTCGATATTTACGAAATATCAGAGTGTTAGCGAGGTAAGTATCAACTCTTCTGAAAAAAGAAATCTGATTTCGTTTAAGTTGCAACCTATATGACCTTGTCAGAAATCTCACAAATTTTACTGACAAAACAACCGACAGACTTATGCTAGTTGTCGCAAGCTAATAAAAAGTCAAGAATAAATTTACCATTTTTAGCTGAATTTTACGAAGTAAAACATGCTATTGTGATACCCTGCATTTAGCTCAACTTTTTTATTTATATCTCATGTTTGGTTAATCATACAGGACTCAAGCTTGGACACATGCTTCATTATAATAACGTGTCATGACACAATGATCTCAGAGTAAAAAGGTCAAAGTTCAAGGTCACGTTGGTAAAAACCTTTGTTTTTTCAACATTAACATTTTCCGTTAACACAACCTTTCTGTTTATATCTTTGGCTAATCATACTGAACCAAACCTTGGACACATACTTCCTTATATTGACATGACATCACACAATAAGAGTTCACTGTGACCTTGGTAAAAGCCTTGTTTTTTTAACATTCACATTTTCTGTTTAGCTCGGCTTAGCAGTTTATATCTCATCTTTGATTAAGCATACTGGACCCAAACTTGGACACATGCTACCATCTATCGACAGAGCATTACACAAAAAAGGGCAAAGGGCAATGTTATTGTGACCTTGGAAATAATTGTTTTTTCAACATTAACATTTTCAGTTTAGCTCAACTTCGCCGTTCATTTCTTAGCTGTGGATATTCATACTGGACCAAAACTTGGACACATGCTTCCATATAATGAGGGCCATCACTTAATGACCTTGAGGTCAAAAGTTCCAATGTCAAGGGCACTGGGACATTGGTAAAAACTTTGCTTTTCAATATTAACATCTTGCAATTAGCTCATCTTTGGTTAAGTATACTGAACCCAACCATGGACAAAATTATTTATAATTGGAGGGCACCACACAATAATGTGTGGTCAAAAGGGCAAAGCTTAAGATTATTGTTAAATTGCTAAAAACCTTGGGTTTTTTTCAACATTAACATTTTGTGTTTTGCTCAACTTAGCAGTTCATATCTCACGTTTACTTAATCTTCCTGGACACAAACTTGGACACATTTCCACAATGACCTTTGGGCTAAAAGGTCAAATGTCAATATTATTATGATATTGGTAAATGACTGGTTTTTTTCAGCATTAACATTGTGCGTTTAGCATGATTAATCATACTGGACCCAAGCGTAAACACATGCTTCATTATAATTAGAAAGTGTGACACAATGTCCTTCTGGGTCAAAAGGGCAAAGGTTATTGGTGTCTTGGGAAAAACTTTTTTCAACAGTATCGTTTTGTGTTTAGCTGAACGGTTTATATCTCTTATTTGCTTAATCATACTGGAGCCAAAGTTGGACACATGCTTCTTCATCACCAGTGAGAATGACACATGACACCTTGGATTAAAAATGTCAAAGGGCAAGATCACTGTTTCCTTGCTAAAACCTAGTTTTTATCAAAACTAACATTTTGTGTTTAGCTCAACTTAGCAGTTTATATCTCATGTTTGGTTATGCATACATGGCCCACATTCAGACACATATTTCCTCATAATGACATTGGCAAGACACAATTACCGTAGCAACAAACGGTCAAGGTCAGTGTGATAATGACAAAACTCAAGGGTTTTCTCAACAATAACATTTTATTTCTTATGTCAACGTAACCGTTCATATCTCATGTTGTATTAATCATAGTGCACCCAAACTTGGACACTTGCTAATGAGAGTGGATGAGACGATTACTTAGGGGTCAAAAGGTCATGGTCATTTGATAAGTGTATTGATAACCCGTCACTATATATTTTATGTTTGAAGTCTGACTTCATAGTTGATTGTAAAATCGTAAAGTCCAGTTTCATGGTTCCATTGCGACTACATGCTCCCAAAAAGGGAGCTGAGATTGTGTAGGAATAAAAAAGGTCCAATGAGGGTAAAGTCGGTAAGTGGAAGCAGACTATAAAACCATGACCTATATATATATATATATATAAGAAATCCCTGAAAAAGTACATTCTTTACAATGTATACCATATTTTGTTGAGTATTTTGAAATTAATATGACTGGAAGCCATTGCTGAGTTGATTGCTATACATTTTTGCCGATAGCTATACATGCTATTCAAATATCAGATTCTAAATTATGCCCTGGTATATATATTCAATTCTTTAGGTGAAAATCTTACATTTTATGCAAAATTTACCGGAAATTGTCAAAAGCGCATCTCCTTAACTGCTTCATGTGTTTCAACCAAATTTGTCTGGAAGCATTCCATGGTACTAGACTCCAGAACTTCTATTCAGAACTTTGATTGGTCAATTTCTTGGTTGAAAATCTTAGATTTTATACAAAATTTACTGGAAATTGTCAAAGCGCATCTCCTTTTTGTGTGTGAAAATCTTATATTTTGTGAAGGATTTACCAGAAATTGTCAAAACACATCGTAACTGCTTGATGAATTTCAACCAAATTTGCTGGAAGGATTATATAGTTCTAGACTCCATCTGAATTTTGATGCGGTCAATTTTCATGGTGAAAATCTTAGATTTTATGAAAGCTTTACCGGAAATTGTCAAAACACATCTCCTTAAACGCTTGATAAATTTCAACCAAATTTGGTAGAATGACCTTAAGGTGGTATGCTGCAGATGCTGTTGTGACCATCGGTCGTCTATCCATCTATCATCCATCCGTCTATTGTCCGTCAAGATTTGTTTTAAAACATATCTCCTATTTTAACCACATTTGTTTACCGGGATCCTATTTGTGGTGGGCTTCAGAATTTTGATTGGTAAATTTTTACTCCGGTCATCTCAGATTTTCCAGAAATTCTTTTAAATGCTGCTCCTTAGTCAATGAAGCAATCCTATGGTTTTAAGCTTCAACACTTCTATCGAGAATTTGATGGGTAATTTTGTTTTTCCATTGGCCATCTGTGACTTTTCAAACTTTTCTGCCGATCCTTTAATCCTCGGCAGAATTTACGTAAATTTTGCTGGAGGTATCTTCTGGTGGTGAGCTTCAGAACTTCTATTCAGAATTTCTACACGTAAAATTAGGCTTGCACGCTATTGTCCTAGGAAGTGTCGCGATATATCGTGGTGAGAAAATCGCGATATTTTGATATATCGTATAGCCTATTTTATGGTCTATGAATTCACGGGGTGAACTGGTCTTGGGTTGAATTGGACTGCATGCTTTGTCTTATGTAGACATGTTGGCTTCGCTATGAGTTTCATATCAGTTTTAACTGAATATGACTTCTAATTGGTAAATTTCAACAAAAACTTTAAATCCAGTCACCAAGATGCTTAAAGAACGATCGTTAATAACACAAAAATGGGACAAATTTTTCCAGTGTACATTTTTTAAGCCTTACACCTGGACTTAATGTATACCCTGTCCATCATTGCGGGAGTGAAAGTATTACATTGGACCACCTAAATATTGCGTACTCTGTTATAATCATCGTTTATTACATCAAAATTAATTCAAAAATTTGTCGTCTTTGTGAAAATGTACAAATCATGTGACATTAGGAATGCACTTCAGATCCATAGATATCTAATGTTTAGATCTGATCCGCATTTACCGAGTCAAAAACATCCCGGATAGTTCACCTTGCAGGCTGAAGTGTGTATACCGATTCATTTAGCTATCACATTTGTGAACGCACCACCTCTTGCCTCCAAAAACAGGAGAGCAAACAATATCATATGAGTTATATATTTTAATAATAATAGTTAGCCTTCAGAAACATCTCGGATTGTTCACCTTTCTGGCTGAAGCATGTATACCATCTCATTTAACTATCCCATTTGTGAACGCATCACCTCTCGCCTCCAAAAACAGGAGAGAAAGCAATATCCCGTGATTTATATATTTTCGTGATGCCATTTATTGTCAAATTTAGCATTAATTTTGATTTTACAAAACCATGCTTATTAAGAAATATACAGTATTTATACTGTCCCAGGTAATAATTTCACTCACGCAATCATGGTTTTGAGGTATACAGTGCAGCGGCAAGAAATGGTACCGGTAAATTGCGTTCAATTTTCATATTATTGTCCATCTTTTAAAACAATTTTAAAGAATGAACATTTTCTTGACCTATTCCTAATATAAGCCCACGCCACTCGCACAGATGTTGGTTTGGAAATAAATTGAACAGCTTGCGGTAATAGAAGGCTACGCTACAAACACATGACATATAGGCAGAATATTGTGTGACAGTAAAATTCTTGCGATATTTCTTTTTTTCCAAAATCCTATCGTAAAAAATTGTGGCTTGAAAAAAATCATGATTTTCGATAATATCGGATAATTGTGCAAGCCTAGGTAAAATCCTAGAATATCAATTTAAAGCCAACCATTTTCAAAAAATGTTGAATAATTTAAAACAGATTCGTCTAACAAACATTGATGCCTTAGACAGCAATGGCTTCCAGCATACAAAGCATTTCAAATTCTAGTATTCCAGGTGAGCGACAGGCTGTTAGACCTCTTGTTTGTTCCCTAAAATTTGTTCCTTCTCGAAAATAAGGGTCTGGGTAGCGCACGCCAATGTTATCTGTACAGTAGATTTTAGTTGATATCTTCTCTGCGTGGTCTTGCTCGGAATGGAGGAATCCTGTTTTTCAGTCAATCATATGATGTCATAATCAACTACGTCATATGTAGGCTGATGTCATAATCAATTATGTCATGAATAACATGATATAGTCTGTCATAAACACTTAATTGTCCGTCATTTTGTGCGAATTGTATGTCTTTACTATTTAATAAACATTCTGTTGAATATCTTGAAACTAATTTAACTGTGCTCTTTTGCTGCCATAGGCATAGGCAGCAATGGCACCCAGTCAAATTAGTTTCAAAGTATTAAATAGCTTATCTGTATAGTTTTTGCGAAATTGAGATTCTGAGAGTGCAGGGATCGAGGGATCGATCGATTCCAACACAAGCTAAGCATGGGTGGAGCTTAGCTATAGATGGGCAGGGCATAGCTAAAACTGGATTCCTTCATTTTGACATAGCCAATCACAGGGCCATCCGTAAATCCGAAATTATATGAGCAAATGTCTCTGTCTATGACTTTAAAGGACACGTTATTTCCATCATTTGACATGACTTCAACAGGGGCACGTCTTTTGTTCAATTCAAAAGTGATTTTAACATGTGTGATATTCATGAACTTGTAACTCCACCCATCCTGGTCATCATTAAAGTCCCTATGAATCTGACATGGCATAACTTGTATCAATTGTGCTACAATATTATGAAAACACATGATGCTTCCAGCCTTGAATAAGCTAAACTATGTAAGGCTATATATGCGATTAGAACTTTACATCATGAAACTAGTGAGCCAAAACGAGTCTCCCAAATCACAGGGCCGTGTCTTCACACACAACTAACTGGAAGATCAAATCATCTGTCAACCAAGACAATCAGTCCACTTGTCATCTGTCAGCCAAGACAATCAGTCCACTTGTCATCTGTCAACCAAGACAGTCAGTCCACTTGTTATCTGTCAACCAAGACAATCAGTCCACTTGTCATCTGTCAACCATGACAATCAGTCCACTTGTCATCTGTCAACCAAGACAATCAGTCCACTTGTCATCTGTCAACCAATACACTCAGTCCACTTGCCATCTGTCAACCAAGACAATCGGTCCACTTGCCATCTGTCAACCAAGACAATCAGTCCACTTGTCATCTGTCAACCAAGACAATCAGTCCACTTGTCATCTGTCAACCAAGACAATCAGTCCACTTGTCATCTGTCAACCAAGACAATCAGTCCACTTGTCATCTGTCAACTAAGACAATCAGTCCACTTGTCATCTGTCAACCAAGACAATCAATCCACTTTTCATCTGTCAACCAAAACAATCTGTCCACTTGTCATCTGTCAACTAAGACAATCAGTCCACTTGCCATCTGTCAACTAAGACAATCAGTCCACTTGTCATCTGTCAACCAAGACAATCAGTCCACTTTTCATCTGGTAACCAAAACAATCAGTCCACCTTTCATCTGTCAACTAAGACAATCAGTCCATTTATCATCTGCCACCTGGACAATGAGTCCACTTGCCATCTGTCAACCAAGACAATCAGTTCACTTGTCATCTGTCAACCAAGACAATCAGTCCACTTGCCATCTGTCAACCAAGACAATCAGTCCACTTGTCATCTGTCAACCAAGATGATCAATCCACTTGTCATCTGTCAACCAAGACAATCAGTCCACTTGTCATCTGTCAGCTAAGCCAATCAGTCCACTTGTCATCTGTCAACCAAGACAATCAGTCCACTTGCCATCTGTCAACCAATACAATCAGTCCACTTGCCATCTGTCAACCAAGACAATCAGCCCACTTGTCATCTGTCAACCAAGACAATCAGTCCACTTGTCATCTGTCAACCAAGACAATCAGTCCACTTGTCATCTGTCAGCTAAGACAATCAGTCCACTTGCCATCTGTCAACCAAGACAATCAGTCCACTTGCCATCTGTCAACCAATACAATCAGTCCACTTGTCATCTGCCAACCAAGAAAATCAGCCCACTTGTCATCTGTCAACCAAGACAATCAGTCCACTTGTCATCTGTCAACCGATCAATGAGTCCACTGGCCATCTGTCATCCAAGACAATCAGTCCACTTGTCATCTGTCAACCAAGACAATCAGTCCACTTGCCATCTGTCAACCAAGACAATCAGTCCACTTGTCATCTGCCAACTAAGACAATTAGTCCACTTGCCATCTGTCATCCAAGTCAGTCAGTCCACTTGCCATCTGCCAACCAAGACAATCAGCCCACTTGTCATCTGTCAACCAAGACAATCAGTCCACTTGTCATCTGTCAACCAAGACAATCAGTCCACGTGTCATCTGTCAGCTAAGACAATCAGTCCACTTGCCATCTGTCAACCAAGACAATCCGTCCACTTGCCATCTGTCAACCAATACAATCAGTCCACTTGTCATCTGCCAACCAAAACAATCAGCCCACTTGTCATCTGTCAACCAAGACAATCAGTCCACTTGTCATCTGTCAACCGATCAATGAGTCCACTGGCCATCTGTCATCCAAGACAATCAGTCCAATTGTCATCTGTCAACCAAGACAATCAGTCCACTTGCCATCTGTCAACCAATACAATCAGTCCACTTGTCATCTGCCAACCAAGACAATCAGCCCACTTGTCATCTGCCAACTAAGACAATCAGTCCATTTGTCATCTGCCAACTAAGACAATTAGTCCACTGGCCATCTGTCATCCAAGTCAGTCAGTCCACTTGTCATGTGTCAACCAAGACAATCAGTCCACTTGTCATCTGTCAACCAAGACAATCAGTCCACTTGTCATCTGTCAAGCAAGACAATCAGTCCACTTGTCATCTGTCAGCCAAGACAATCAATCCACTTGTCATCCTCCATTACATTCCTCTATCGCTGTTCCACTAGTTGAACAGTCGGACAATTTTTCTCAGCAAAAACAACTTTTGTGTAGAATTCTGTTTATTCTTGTCAATATATAATTGTAAATAATTTATTAAATAGCACACCTTGCACGCTCTACTCTAACAGTTATTTATTTTCCAAAACAAAATTATTACCAAATTGACCTTGTTATTAAGAGTCAAGGGTTGGGTTACTGATGGAACACCCAATACCTAACATCCATAGACTATATGCATCGGGAGATTAACTATGACTGAAACCCGATGCAATTCCACTGCCTTCAAGGCGTTGTGCAATATCCCAAATCCTGACCTGGTCCTGGTCACTAGCTTAGGACATATACCATTTCACTGTGGAATGATGTTGGGAGTGATTCTCAATAAGGAATTTATAATTGATATGGTATAGACGGACCCATTTCTAGCTATGCCCCACCTATTTTTAGCTAAGTTCCTCCCACTTTTTTATGTGTTGAAATCAATTTGAAACTTTGGAACCTGAATCCTTAGAATCTAAATTTCAAGGTAACTATACAGGTAAGCTGTTGAATATTTATGACCCCCTATATATATATGGGGTATATAGCATCTGTCCATCCTTCCAGTAGAATAACTCTTAGCTCTACTGGAGCAACCTTCCACAAACTTGGGTGGGAGGTTGTCCTCGGTGTTCCAAAGAACCCTATCGATTCTGGTGTCAAAGGTCACGGTCACCGTGACCCAATTAGTAACATTATTAGCTCACCTTGTCCATCCACAATATCTCGTAAACAGCATATCATACAGAACCACTTAAAATAATTTAATGAAACTTGGCAGGTAGCCTCTTTATGATGGCTAGATATGGCTTTTGAAGGATTCGCTTTTATAGGTTCAATATTTTGGGTGAAAATGGGCTTTTTAATGCAAAAACTCATGATTTTTGTCAATATTTTCATAAACGGAACATCATATGAAGCTGCTTCAGATATTTTAATGAAACTTGGTGTCTGCCTCAGTTATGATAGACAGATGTTCCTTTTGAAGAATTCACCTTTATAGGGCCAATATTTTGGGTAAAAATGGAAATTGACAAAAATTGTGTTTTTGTATTAAAAAATGCAAAAACACAATTTTTGTCAATTTCCTCATAAACACCATGTCATACAGAATTGCTTAAAATAATTTAATGAAACTTGGCAGGTGGCTTTTTTATGATGGCTAGATGTGCTTTTTAAAGGATTCACCTTTATAGGGTCAATATTTTGGGCGAAAAATGATTTTTTAATGCAAAAATTCACAAAATTTCCTCTACATCTCGTGCAAAATCACGTAAAATCTAATTTGGCGGGAAGGATCCTATGGCTGTAGGCTTCATATTTTGTGTACCAAATTTTGATTGGTCAGGTTTTTTTGTGTGAAATATCCTAGATTTTATGAAAAATTTACTGGAAATTGTCAAGACACAACTCATCACTAACCATTTGACGGATGTTACCCCTAGTTGGCTGAACGGACCCTATCTGGATAGGCTCCCAGAACATATATTCAGAATTTTAATTGGTCAATTTCTTTTGATGAACATCTTAGATTTTATGAGAAGTTTAATAAGAATTGTCAAAACGCTACTCCTCATTAACCACTTGTCAGATTTCAACTTAATTTCGCTGGAAGGATTCTGTCATGGTAGGCTCTGGAACCTCTATTCAGAATTTTGGTAGGTTGATTTTTTGGTGCCCTTTTTTGATTTTTGAAAATGTTCCAGAACCATTTAATATGCTATTCCTTATTTCCCTGATTTCAATGAAACATGGGGGAAATGATCCTATGGCGGGAGGCTTCAACATACTAAATGAGAATTTTGATTGTTCAATTTGTTTGGTGGCCATCTGGCATTTTTCGAAGACTATACATCATGTCTATTTAAATGCAAATGCTTAAAATGATAATGGTCCCGGTGAGCGTCACAGGCCCTTGGTCCTCTTGTATTGTGTCTCTGGATGATAACTCAAGTCTTATTGAAGGGATCAGTACCAATCTTTGGAGGGAGCGTGTCCTTGGTGTTCTGAAGAACCCTATCGATTTTCGGGTCAAATGCTCAAAGGTCATGGTGACCTTATTAATGACATTATATTGCGTTTCCGGACGATGACTTGAGTATTATTGATGGGTTCTTTACCAATCTTGGGTCGGAGGTTGTCCTTGGTGTTCCAAAGAATTGTATTGATTTTGAGGTCAAACGCTCAAAGGTCAAGGTGATGGTGACCGAATTAATAACATATTGCTTTTCCGGATGATGACTCGAGTCTTGTTGAGGGGATCATTACCAGTCTTAATTGGGAGGTTGTCCTTGGGGGGTTCCGAAAAACTAGATTTATGGGTCAAAAGTCAAGGTCACAGTGACCCAATTAATGACATTATGTTGTGTTTCTGGATGATAACTCGGTCAAAGGTCAAGGTGACCGAATTAATTACTTATTGCGTTTCCAGATGATAACTCAAGTCTTATAATAGAAGGGATCTTTACCAATCTTGGGGGTGGGTGGGAGTGGTAGGCGTGTGGTGGTGGTTGGGTGGGGTAGGGGGGGGGGGTGTGTGGGCGTGTGGTGGTGGTAGGCGGTTTGTGCTTAGCGGAATGGGGTGAAATACTTTAACAATCTCTGATTGTCATTCCAGTTTGAAATTAATTTTACTTGGGGCTGTTGCTGCCTATGGCAACAGCTCCCAGTCATTTTGATTGTCAGGTAACCAATGACGTAATTGATTGATGTCAGATGCTTGAGTGACAGATCGTATCCATCCATTGCAAATTAGTCCACATGTTCAATGAAACCACCTGACTATTGTTGCAAAACTTCATCCCGATCCAGGGTGTGGGGGTTTTTGGTTGTGAAAAATCTCTGACAACCCCAACACCACCCACCGGGTAACATATCACACCCAGATGATATTAACAGCCTATCTGAGAAATAGCATCTCATGCATCTTCCAATAACCCGCCAAAAAATTTGTAATTTTTATACTCCGGCAAAAAAATTGCGGTGGTATTATGTGATGGCGTAGTCTGGCTTGGCGGCAGTGTGGTTTCCGGATGATAACTCTGTTACCATTTATCGGAGCACTTTGAAACTTCATAGGATGGGTGGACTAGGCAAAGCTATCGAAATTGACACTGAGCCAAAATCCAAGATGGCCACCAGCCAGCGGTGGCCATCTTGAAAATTGATTTCCGCATGATAACTCCATAACCGCTTATCAGATTGCTTTGAAACTTCATAGCATTGGTGGATTAGGTCTGGGGAAGAAACATATTGAAAGTGACTATGATCTGAAATTCAAGATGGTCGCCAGCCAAGGGCGGGGGTCTTGAAAAGGGTTTCCAAATGATAACTCCATTACCGTTTATCGGATCGCTTAGAAATTTCATATGGAGGGTGACCTAGGTCTGGGTAAGAAACCTATCAAAATCGACAATGATCCGAAATCCAAGATGGCCACCAGCCACCGGCAGCCATCTTGAAAACTGGTTTCTGGACGATAACTCCATTACCATTTATCGGATCGCTTTGAAGCTTCACTGGGTGGTTGGTCTATGTCCGGGGAAGAAACTGACGCTGATCCAAAATCCAAGCTCGCTTCCTGCCACGGGTGGCCATCTTGAAAATTGGTTTCCGAATGATAACTCCGTTACTATTTATCGAATTACTTTGAAACTTCATAGGAGGACTGGACCACGTCTGAGGAATAAACTTAATAAAATCGACGATGCCCATGAATCCAATGTGACCACCAGCGGCCATCTTGAAAATTAGTTTCCGAACAACAGCTCCATTTCCGTTTATCAATTCTTAGGGTAACTGGACTACGTCTGAGGAAGAAACCTATTGACAGCCATCTTGAAAATTGGTTTCCAGATGATAACTCCAGGACTATTTAGCAAATCACTGAAACTTCATAGGGTGACAGGCCTAGTGTCTGAGAAAGAAATCGCTATTTTATGATAGCTCGCCTTCATTGGTTTGTCATCTCAGCGGGGTATTATGCGCCGTTTCCAGAGCTCTTGTTTATTTATTATGATTATTCCTTAGTAAACATGAATGTGTGATAAATGTGATATGACGTAGGATCAGGAATGAGATCCTTATCTATCCAACTCATAGAGTTATATAGCTCAGATCAATTAAAATTAATTTCAAATCTGATGTAAGATGTTATAAATGGTAAGGTAAATGTTTAGAATCGGTGGGAAAATTTGAAGTAATAACTTTACCCTGTAAGATTCATATCAGCCAAAAATGTCTGCTGTGGTCTTGATATATGTCCATTTGCAGACTAAGAGAAGACTATTTTTGAAAATTTACCGCTAGAATGACTGGCTCGATAACCGAAACAGTCATTCCAGTGGTAAATTTTCAAAAATAGTGGAGCTATTCAGAATTTTGATAGGTCAATATTTTGGCAGCCATCTCTGATTTTCTGAAAGTTTTTCGGAACCATTTAAAAACAGTATTCATTCAATCAATAGCCAGATTTCAACAGAACTTGGGTGGAACGATCCTATGACCATAGGCTTCAACATACTAAACGAGAATCTTGATTGGTTAATTTCTTTGGTGGCCATCTTGGATTTTCTGAAAATCGTCCATCATGTCTATTTAGATGCAACTGGTTTAAATGCCAATGGTGAGTGCCACAGGCCTTGGCCCTCATGTTCTTACTTGATTCATTCTGAGCATCATTGATCAGTGAAGCATCTTTTAATCGTGGCTATAGTCTTAATTAAAAGATGCTTCACTAACAGATCTAAGGTACCTGTTCACCTGTTGTATACCGCGTTAGTACAACCATTGTTATAGTAAATGTTTCTCTATTTGGAATTCTTGGCTACAGAACGATATCTCTAAAATAATAATAATAATAATATTAATGATTTTGTGTTTGTTAGAAATCATGCCAGTATATGATGATGACCCTTCAAACAGAGGTCAAGAAATGTCAGAAGCGGTTCCAACCATTGGTATGGGTTTATAGTCACCTATAATATGACCAATAGTGGGTGCTGAGGGGAAAAAAAAAGTGGGAGAGAGGGAGTGGGAGAGGAAGGGAGGGAAGGAAGGGGTGGGGTGTGTGTGGAGAGTCTTCCAGCTGGATATGTTATGTTTACTCTAATCTTATAGATATTTGCATGCATGCTTGCATGTGCAGGCCGTGTTCAATCCATAGATTTGTCTGTCATAAACAAGCCATAGGTAATGGACCTTTCCAGTTTTAGCTATGCCCTGCCCTTCATCAATTTCCAGAAAACTATGCAGCTAAGACAGCAACAGCGCCCAGTTTAGTTTCAAAATATTGAACAGAATGCTTATTAAATGGTAAAGGCATACAATTCGTACAATGTGTTGGACTATTAAGCGTTAAAGGCGGACTATATCGAGTCATTCATGACATCATGATTATGACGTCAGCTTACACGTCACGTAGTTGATTATAACATTATATGATTGAGTGAGGAAATGGATTCATGAATTGCCAGTCTCCAATAATGTAATATCCACAGGTGTATTGCCAGTCCTGGATTGTTGTGTCTGCACCTTGAAGTTAGGACAAGACTATAGAATGTGTTCTATCATTTGATCTACTTCTCCCCAGCTACAGAAAGCTGATGGTTTGATGCCAATCCTTTTCCTAAAATGCCCTGTCTCCATGGAGTTACGCTCTTAGGCGGAACATTGTCTGTTTGTATCAGATCAACTGGTGGATTGAGTCCAGACATGGCTTCTGTCACCTTTCTCTTTGTTAGCTCACCTGGTCTGAAAGGCCAAGTGAGCTTATGCCATGGCGACTGTCCGTCGTGTGTCTGTCCATCCATCCATCAGTCAACTTTTTCTTTAAAACAACTTCTCAAGAACCACTAGGCCAATTTCAATTATATGTCGTAAAAAGTATCCTTAGGCCATAGAGATTCAAATTTTTTCAAACCAAGCCGATCGGCCAATTTGGATTTTTTAGATTTAGATTTTTAGATTTTGGCTGATTTTTAGAAATGTCTGAAAATCTTCTTTGAAACTGTATTCAAAACTCATGAAATATCATCTAGGGCAAGAGCTGAACCAAGTTTGTTCAAGGGAACTTAATTGGGCCAGCGGCCATCCTGGATGACCATGAAAACGACTTCTCCAGAACCACTCAGCAGATCTGGCTGAAATCTGTGAGATATGATTAGGGACTAACGGCAAATAAAGTTTGTTCAAGGGAAGTTAATACATCAGAAAATATTGGCGCCGTGGACTAATCAAAATGTTGCATGTTTGGCAGCCATTTTGAATTTTTTTTATTTGATGCATTTTGAAGCCGAAATTGTTTTTATATAGGTTTTTGTGTATGCTGATTTCAAATTTGCCACTTTCACAACTGTTGGATAAACGGTTTGGCATGGATCATTTTCCCGCCAAAACTCCAATAGTAAAGCAATGGGAAACTTTAAATGTCTTCTCAAGAACCACTGGGCCGATTTCAATTATATTTGGCGAAAACAATTTTTAGGACAAAACTTCAAAACTCATGAAATCTGATCTAGAGGAAAAAATAAATCAAGTTTGTGTAAGGGAACTTGATTGGCCAAATGGTTTAGTGGCCATCTCGAATGACCTAGTTTTTGCGAAAACAACTTCTCCAGCTGAATGGATCGGGCTGAAATTTGGCAGATATGATTAGGAACTTAAGGGCCATTAAAATTTGTTCAAGGGAAGTTGATATGTAAAAAAACATGGACACCATGAACCAATTAAAATGTAACATTTTTGGCGGACACGTAAAGCTGTAAATCTCGGAGAAAATCATTAAAAGACTATTTATAAACCAAGGGCCAATTTTAATAAAACTTGGCTAAACCTTCTTCACAGAAATGAGTTTGGTGAATTTTTCCAGTGGTCATCTCGTTTTGTTCCGTTGCGCCAGTGGTCAATAATTACAGGTGAGCGATACAGGGCCCTTGGGCCGCTTGTTTTTGGTATGAGTTTTGGCTTCTGTGACTTAAAGGGATATTCATTGTAGCAAAATAGTAGTTGTCTGAGAAATGTTAAGAATTTTTTCCCATGGTTGAAATGTGCAGTCAGAATAATCAACTGGTGGAATGAGTCCAGACACGTATCACCTTTGTCTTTGTTCTTAGGTCACCTGGCCTGAAGGTCCAAGTCACCTTATGCCATGGTGGCTGCCAGTCCATCATCCGTCCGTCCATCCATCCATCAAATCGCCTCTCAGTCTTTATTCTTTGATCGATTTCAACAAAATTTGGCTGGAAGGATTTTATGGTGGAGGCTCCAGAACTTCTATTCAGAATTTTAATTGGTCAATGTTTCTGGCGGCCATCTTGGGTTTTCCAAAAAATGTCCGGAAATCATTTAAAACGATACTCCTTCAATATAAATGGCCAAGTTTCAACTCTAGAGTGGTATGTTTCACAACTTATATACAGAATTTTGATTGGTCAATTGAATTTTCCGAAAAATAGCACAATGGCCATTGGGTCAAAAGGTCAATGTCACTGTGAACTTGGTAAAAACCTTGTTTTTTCAAAATAAATATTTTCCATTTTGCTCAACTTTGCAATTCATATCTCAACTTTGGTTAATCATACAGGACCCAAACCTGGATACACGCTTCTGTATAATGCGAGGGCATCACATGATGACATTGGTGTGAAAAAGTCACGGTCACTGTGACATTGGTAAAACATTTGCTTTTTCAATATTAACATTGTGCATTTAGCTCAACCATGTCAACTTAGTTCATTTCTCATCTTTGTTTAAAGGGAAATTCCAGTGAAAATCGGGAATAAGTCAGCTAAAAATATACAATAATCCGCAATAGTTGCCGCAAAAGAATATGAAATACACTGTTCCATTGCTGAGAAATAATAAAATGAATATGCCCAAAACGCTCGAAAACGTGTCTCCTTGAGCGCATCCATTTTCCCGCATCGAGAGCGAGAAACCGCGAGATTATGACGTCAATGACACACCAGCAAAATATTGCCAACGTTTTCGATTTACCTGTTTACTTCGCGTTATGAAGGCCGAATATTAATTAACCCTTTAATGACCAAATTCTGTCAAGAAAATCATAATATTTCCTTATTGAATGTCCATTTGCAGGCCAAGCGAAGACTATTTTTTAAAGTTGAGCACTGGAATGGCTGGTTCTGTTACTGAGACAGTCGTTTTAGTTGTAAATTCTCAAAAATATCCTTCTCTTGACCTGCGTCCTCAACTTGACGATTGCAGAGGCCAGTGCTGGCATGAGATGGTTAAATCGCAACATGTCCACATGTCAAGCATGGGCTTGCAATAATAGAAACTATCATGGAAAGATCCTCATAAAAAGGAACTAACTGACAGAGGGCTTCATAACATCGGCACTGGATGGATATCCTCCACATTTAAATTTGTAAGACACAAGTTTAGAACATATAGTCTATAATTTTAAAATAGTGTGTCATGCATTTCAAAACAAAAGGCACGGTACTTAATTTTAATATAACAGAATCAAACTCGACAATTAAGGTCAGTATTTGCTTGCATCAATTGTAAAATGGTATTTGCAAACCAAAATGAAATGTCGCTGATTGTCCGGTCGGTCAATTATAGGCAATCGCTTGGGGCTTACTTCGTAGACGATCGGAGGTGACAACTAGTAAATAATGACAAGTGTACGCTAGACATAATTATAAATTTAATGCTTTCACACTATTGAAATCCAGCATTATTAATCATTTACAATGTTTACTCCCAATTGTAAAATAACTATGCAGAGTGTTGAATATTCAGAATTAAATTTGCCTGGAATTATGTTGCAGTAGCTTCCAAACTAATTAGTTTCACACACTAGGCATATACAGGGTAAATTTTAAGATTTCTGCTTTTCTGTCCTTGAAGGAGTTGACTAATTGATCCCATATTTTTAAATGTTGACCCATATTTACTGCCTGTTGAATATCTTGAAGCTGGAATTTGACTGGAAGCATAAGTTGCCATAGCAACAGCTTTCGGAGAAATTACTTTCATCATTTGTTCAACTAATATATTTTTCAAGAATTTGTTGTAGCTGGTTGATTGCAAACATGCTCATGGCATAACCGTTCAATGATTTTTAAAAATAGAAATTGCCCATAAAGACAATTTTTGACAATTTAGCACTACAATGACTGGCGCGATCATCGGGACACTAATTGCACTTTAATTTCCTCCAAACACAGTGGCAAAGTGTCAGTTGTTTTAGGCAGTACCCTAATTATCCAAGAGATGCAAGATTTACCTCCCCTGGTTATGGCTATCCTCGATCGGGCAAAGAGAGGTGTGTCGGTGACGTCAGCCGCTTGTCCAAAATGGCGCCTCTATCTACTAATTACTTTAGCAATTTAAATTGAGGATATCTTTTTTATTTGTTGGCATAAAATTGTGCTCTTGGTCTCAAATTAATGCGGAGAATTAGTACTTTACACCAGATGCATAAAATCCACCAGTGGAATATCCCTTTAAGTATACTGAACTCGACCATGAACACATACTTCCTTATAATTGGAGGTCAAGCTTATTGTGACATTGGTAAAAGCTGGGATTTTTTCAACATTGATATTTTGTCTTTGGTACAAGTTAGCAGTTCATATCTTATATTTGCTTAATCTTCCTGCTCCCAAAGGTGTATACATACCTCCTTATAATAAGAGGGCGCGACAAAATTACCTTTAGGCTAAATGATAAAAGGTCAATATTATTGTAATATTCATAAATGGCAGTTTTTTCAGCATTAACATTTTGCAGCTCAACTTAGTAGTTCATATCTCATGTTTAATTAATCATATTGAACCCAAACTTAAACACATGTTTCCTTATAATGAGAAAGCTTAACATATTATGCCCTTCTGGGTCAACAGATCAAAGGACATTGTTGTCTTGTGAAAAACTGTTTTATTCAACAGTAACATTTGCTCAACTTCACTGTTTATATCTCAAGTTTGCTTGATCATTCTGGAACCAAAGTTGGCCACATGCTTCTTTATCAGGAGTGGGAATGGCACAAGGCACCTTGGCGGCAAAATGTCAAAGGTCAAGGTTACTGTCCTTGCTAAAATCCTAGTTTTTATGAAAACTAACATTTTACGTTTAGCTCAACTTAGCAGGTTTTTATCTCATGTTTGGTTAAGCACACAGGGGCACATCGTATCTTATAATGAGATGGCATGACACAATCACCATGGTATCAAGAGGTCAACAGTTTGATCATGACAAATCTCAAGGGTTTTTTCGACAATAACATTTTGCTTTTATCTAAACTTAGCTGTTCATATCTTATGTTGTGTTAATCGTGCTGCATCTAAACTTGGACACTTGTTAATGAGAGGGGATGAGACCATTACTTTGTGGTCAAAAGGTCAATGCTCATGGTCATTGATAAGTATATTCATAAGCTTTCTATATTTATTTTACATTTCAAGTCAAGCGTCATAGTTCACTGCATAAGTCATAAAGTCAAGCTTCATGACTGCATTACACCAACATTTGTGGTTATTATTAGTCCCTTATGGGTAAAACTGGGGATACTATAGGTTTCCACCTTCTGTCTGTGTGTCTGTCTGTCCGTCTGTCTGTCGCAGTTGGTTTTCCAAACTTTCTCACAGTCCTTCAAGGTATTCAACTCAGAATTGGTACATCGGTTTGTTATGAGAAGTTACAGACCAAGTTCAAGTTTCAGACCTATGATTCAATTTTTGATTGAGTTATGTCCCCTTTCGGCTTAAGAAATACGAAAAATATCAGCTATCGGCATTTTTCCCGCACTCCTTCAAGATATTTAAGCCAAACTCAGTACATCGCTTTGGTATATGGAGCTACAAAGCAAGTTCGAGTTTCAGACATTTTCGTAAATTTTTCATGGAGTTATGCCTCCTTTCAGCTTATGAAACATGAAAAATATTAGTTTTCCGCTCTTTTTTTGCAGTCTTTCAAGATATTGTACTGAGAATTGGTACATTGGTTTGTTATGAGAATCTACAAGTCAAGTTCAAGTTTTAGGTGTATGCGTCAATTTTTGATGACGCTACATCCCCTTTCGACTATCTGTTTTCCGCACCTTTTTTGCACTCCTTCAAGGAATTCAAATGAGAATTGGTAGCTTGCTTTCCGATATGGCATTTTAGTGCAGGTTTTAGTTTCAGACATTTTCGTCAATTTTCTCCCCTTCCGACTTAGGAAATACAAAAAATGTTGGTTTTCCACAATTTTTTCGGCAGCCCTTCGAGCTATTCAACTGAGATTTGGTACATTGCTTTGTTATGAGAAATTACAGAGCAAGTTCGAGTTTCAGGCGTTTGCGTTAATTTTTTATGGAGTTATGTCCCCTTTCGACTTATGAAACACAAACATATCAGCTTTCAAGACTTTTTCGTTCTCAAACTTGGTTTATTGCTTTGTTATAAGATCACACAGATCAAGTTCAAGTTTCAGCTGCTTTTGTCAATTCTTTATGAAGTTTTTGACTGTCAATCGCTAAAGATTTATATCCCCAGGTAAGGGACATGTATTGCAAAGCAATACTTACAGAAGGCGTGTTTCTTATTGCTTTGTGGCGAAAGGAGATTGTTAAGCTAATAACACCAACATTTTCTTTTGTAACAATGTTTCTAGTTACAGCATTGCACGTTTGTCAGACTTTAAGCAATAACCAAAATTGGTGCCCTTTTGACCTCTACATAATTATTGGACTGATTTGCATAAAATATACATGAAGTGCAAGAGATAGCAACAAACAATATTCTGAGTGGTCCTTTATGAATAATAAATAATAAAAGATGACAGTTTTCCAAATTTTGTCTTCCCATCCCCTGAATAATTGGTAATTGGCCCAGTAGTTCTCGAGAAGACATTTTAAATTTCCCATTGCTTTAGTATGGGAACTTTCGGCGGGAAAATGATCCAAGATGGCTGGCAAACTGTTTATCCGACAGTTTCAGAAATTTTTAATTTGAGATCCGAATACCCAAAAACCTATATAAAACCAATTTTGGCCTCAAAATCCATCAAATAAAAAAATCCAATATGGCCGCCAAACACGCTATATTTTGATTGGCCCACGGCGACCATTTTTTTTACGGATCAATTTCTCTTGAACAAACTTAATGGCCCTTAGTTCCTAATCATATCTGCCAAATTTCGGTCTGATCCCTTCAGCGGTTCTGGAGATGTCATTTTCGCTAAAACTAGGTCAACCAAGATGGCTGCCAAACCATTTGACCAATCAAATTCCCTTGAACAAACTTGGTTTAGCTCTTGCCCTAGATCATATTCCATGAGGCTTGCTTCAATCTCTCAAGCGGTTTTGGAGATTTTTAAAGATGTTTCAAAAAATCAGCCAAAATCCAAGATGGTCGCTGGCTAAATTGGCCGATCGGCTACATTTGAACGAACTTGGATCCCTATGTCCTAAGGATACTTCCTGCCAAATATAATTGAAATCGGCCTAGCGGTTCTTGAGAAGAAATTGTTTAAAGGAAAAGTTGATGGACGACGGACGGACAGATGATGGATGGTCGTCATGGCATAAGCTAGGATTTTAGCATGGACAGTAACCTTGACCTTTGATATTTTGTCCCCAGGTGCCATGTGTTATTTCGACTCCTGATAAAGAAGCATGTGTCCAACTTTGGTTCCAGTATGCAAACATGAGATATAAACAGTGTAGTTGAGCAAAACACAAAACGTTACTGTTTGTCCCAAGACCACAATGACCTTTGATCAGTTGACCCAGAAGGACATTGTGTCATTCACTCTCATTATAACGAAGCATGTGTTTAAATTTGGGTCCAGTATGATTAACCAAACGCGAGATATGGACTACTAAGTTGAGCTAAACACAAAATGCATATATTTTTTGCGTATGAATGACGTTTTGACCAGGCCCCCAATGATAACCTTTGACCATCAAACTCAATAGTTGGTGGGGGGGGGGAGAGGCTAGAACAACCTCCATGCTCACCCCTCAGGATCCACCATCATCATAATTTTTTACTTAATAGCTTCTAAGTAAAAGATCTGGAATTGTTCCCAAAAAAAAAATTGTTACGATCCTTGTTTTCTAGTCATAAATCAAAACCGCATCATGGTTGTCAAAATCTCTCATTAACAGGGGATGGGAAGACAACAATTTTGAAAACTGTCATCTTTTATTATTTATTATTCAATATTCATAAAGGACCACTCAGAATATTGTTTGTTGCTATCTCTTGCACTTCATGTATATTTTATGCAAATCAGTCCAATAATTATGCAGCGGTCAAAAGGGCACCAATTTTGGTTATTGCTTAAATGTCTGACAAATGTGCAATGCTGTAACTAGAAACGCTGTTACAAAGGAGTATTTTGGTGTTATTAGCTTAACAATCTCCTTTCGCCACAAAGCAATAAGAAACAAGCATTCTGTAAGTATTGCTTTGCAATACATGTCCCCTACCAGGTGATATATACACATGAACTATCATCTAGGGCAAGAGCTGCACCAAGTTTGTTCAAGGGAACTTGATTGGCCAAATGTTTTGGCGGCCATCTTCGATAACCTATTTTTTCCAAAAGAACTCCAGAACCACTGAGCGGATTGGATCGAAATTTGGGAGATATGATTAGGCCCCGAGTGCCATTAAAGTTCTTTCAAGGGAAGGATCTACATCAGAAACATGGACGCAGTGGACCAATCAAAATGTAGCATGTTTGGCGGCCATATTGGACCTGCAAAAATGTCCACAAACTCATTTAAAGGACTATTCCTAAACCACCCACCGACAATTTTTACAAAAATGCATAGTGCTCCAGCACAGACCCCTTGGGCCTCTTGTTAGCTCACCTGACCTTTCAGGTGAGCTTGTGCCATGGCGGCCATCTGTCATCTGTCCATCCATCAAATCACTTCTTAACGGTTTGACCGATTTCAACCAAATCTTTAGCTGGAAGGATGCAGACTTTTTTCAGAATTCTGATTCGTCAATTTTTGCGTGTGAAAATCATAGATTTTATGAAAAATGTACTCGAAATTGTCAAAGTGCTACATCTCCTTAGCTCTTTGACATATTGCAACCAAATTTGGCTAGACTGATTCTATGGTGGTAGGCTCTAGAATCTCTATTCAGAATTTTGATTGATCTATTTTTGGGGTGAGAAATTTAACTGAAATGGTCGAAATGCTACTACTCCTTAGCTGCTTGACATATTTCAACCAAATTTGAATAGTTGGATTCTGTGTTGGTAGGCTCTAGAACATCTATTCATAATTTTGATTGATAATTTTTTGGGCTGAAAATCTTAGATTTTATGAAAAATCTACCGGAAATGGTCAAAATACTATTCCTCCATAGCTGCTTGACATATTTCATCAAAATTTGGCTAAATGGATTCTATGGTGATAGGCTCTAGAACATCTTCAGAATTTTGATTGATCAATTTTTTGGGTGAAAATCTTGATTTTGTACAAAAAATTACCGGAAATTGTCACTCCTCATTAACCGCTTGGCAGATTTCAACCTAGTTTGCATGGAATGACCCTATGGGTGTAGGTTTCAGAACTTGTATACACATTTTTGATTGTTAAATGTTTGTGTGAAAATCATGAATTTTATGAAAATTTACTGGATATTGCTTAAAACTCTACTCATTAACTGCTTTGGCGATTTCACCCAGACTTGGATGGAAGGACCCTCTATGGTGGCAGTCTTCAGATCTAGTATGCAGAACTTTGCCTGGTCAGTTTTTGAGTGGCCATCATGGATTTTCCAAAGGTTGTGGTAAATCAGTTAAAAGCCTATACCTCATTAACCACTTGGCAGATTTAAATCAATCGCCGCTGGAAGGATCCTAGGTGGGTAGGCTTCAGAACGTATATACAGAATTTTGATTGGTCAATTCTTTTGGTGACCATCTTGGATTTTCCAAAAATTATCCATCATGTCTTTAAATGCAAATGGTTCAAATGCTAATAGTCCAGGTGAGTGCCACAGGCCCTTGAGCCTCTTATTATGAAAACTAACATTTTACGTTTAGCTCAACTTAGCAAGTTTATTTCTCATGTTTGGTTAAGCACACAGGGACACATCCTTTCTTATAATGAGATGGCATGACACAATCACCATGGCATCAAGAGGTCAGTTCGATAATGACAAAACTAAAGGGTTTTTTCAGCAATAACATTTTGCTTTTACCTCAGCTTAGCTGTTCATATCTCAGGTGTTAATCATGCTGCATCCAAACTTGGACACATGTTAAGGAGAGGGGATGAGAATTACTGGTGTCAAAAGGTTAATGCTCATGGTCGTTGATAAGTATATTCAAAAGCTTTCTATATTTACTTTGTTTGAAGTCAAGCGTCATAATTCATTGCAAAGTCATAAAGTCAAGCTTCGTGATTACATTGCTGCAACCACATTTCAGGTTATTATTAGCTCACCTGGCCTGAAAGGCCTAGTAGCTTATGCCGTGGCGTCCGTCGTCCGTCAACCTTTTCATTAAACGACTTCTCAAGAGCCGCGGGTCCGATTTCAATTATATTTGGCAGGAAGCATCCTTAGGATATATGGATCCAAGTTTGTTCAAACAAAGCTGATTGGCCGGTGACCATCTTGGATTTTATCCGATTTTTAGAAACATCTTTAAAAATCTTCTCCGAAACCGCTTGAGGGATTGAAGCAAACCTCATGAAATTTGATCTAGGGCAAGAGCTGAACCAAGTTTGTTCAAGGGAACTGGATTGGTCATAGTAGGCCGAAATTGGTTTTATATAGGTTTTTGGGTATTCCGATCTCAAATTTGCAATTGTTGCAACTGTCAGATAAATGGTTTTTGAATCATTTTCCCGCCAAAAGCTCCCCTACTAAAGCAATGGGAAATTTTTAATGTCTTCTCGAGAGCTACTGATCCGATTTCAATTGCATTTGCCAGGAAGCATCCTTAAGGCATAGATATTGAAATGAAGCCGATCGGCCAATTTGGCAAGCTGCCATCTTGGATTTCGGCTGATTTTTAGAAATGTCTTTAAAAATCTTCTCCGAAACCGAGGGATCGATTCAGAACTCATGAAATATGATCTAGTGTAAGAGCTGAACCAAGTTTGTTCAAGGGAACTTGATGGACTAAATGGCTCAGCGGCCATCTTGGATGACCTAGTTTTCGCAAAAACAACTTCTTCCCCAGAACCGCTGAAGCGATCAGGCTGAAATTTGCGATATATGATTAGGGACTAAGGGGCATTAAAGTCTGTTCAAGAGAAGTTGATCCGTAAAAAAACCATGGCGGTGGTGGGCCAATCAAAATATATCGTGTTTGGCGGCCATATTGAATCTTTTTACTTGATGGATTTTTAGGTCGAAATTGTTTTTTATAGTTTTTTTTGGGGTATTGTGATCTTAAAATTGCAATTTTCGAAACCGTCAGATAAACGGTTTGGCGGCCGTCTTGGATCATTTTTCCCCCAAAAGCTCCCATACTAAAGCAATGGGAAATTTAAAATGTCTTCTCGCGAACTACGGGGCCGATTTCACTTATATTTGGCAGGAAGCATCCTTAGGGCATAGAGATTCCATTTTGTTCAAATGAATCCGATCGGCCAATTTGGCTGGTGGCCATCTTGGATTTTGACCGATTTTAGAGAAATGTCTAAATATCTCAGAAACCATTTGAGGGATCAATTCAGACCTCATGAAATATGATCTAGGGCAAGAGCTGACCTAAGTTTGTTCAACGGAACTTGATTGATGAAATGGTTCAGTGACCATCTTGGATGACCTCGTTTTCGCAAAAATTACTTCTTCCCCAGAACCGCTGAAGTGATCAGGCCGAGATTTGTGATATATAATGAGCCACTAAGGGACATTAAACTTTGTTCAAGAGAAGTTGATCCGTCATCTGGCCGCTGTGGACCAATCAATATATAGCATGTTTGGCGGTCATATTGGATTTTTTTATTTGATGGATTTTGAGGCCGAAATTGGTTTTATATATGTTTTTGCATATTGTGATTTCAAATTTACCATTTTCGAGACTGTCGGATAAACAATTTAGCAGATCATTTACCCCCCAAAATCTCTCATACTAAAGCAATGGGAAATTAAAAATATATTCTTCTCACGCCATCTTGGATTTTGGTCGATTTTTAGAAATGTGTTTAATAAAAATCTCCAAAATTGCTTGGGTATCAATTCAAAATGCATGAAATATCATCTAGGGCAAGAGCTGCACCAAGTTTGTTCATGGGAACTTGATTGGTCAAATGTCTTGGTGGCCAACTTGGACAACCATTTTTTGTCAAGACAACTCCAGAACCATTGAGTGGATTGAGCCGAAATTTGGGAGATATTATTAGGCACCGAGTGCCATTAAAGTTTGTTCAAGGGAAGGAGCTACGTCAGAAACATGGCCGCAGTGGACCAATCAAAATGTAACATGATTGGTGGCCATATTGGACTTGCAAAAATGTCCACAATCTCATTTAAAAGACTACTCCTAAACCACCCACCAACAATTCTGACAAAAATGCATAGTGCTCCAGGTGAGTGACACAGGCCCCTTGGGCCTCTTGTTTATTATTGCTTTGTGGCAAAAGGAGATCGTTAAGCTAATAACACCAAAATATGCCTTTGTAACAGCGTTTCTGGTTACAGCATTGCACGTTTGTCAGACTTTAAGCAATAACCAAAATTGGTGACCTTTTGACCTCTACATAATTATTGGACTGATTTGCATAAAATATACATGAAGTGCAAGAGATAGCAACAAACAATATTCTGAGTGGTCCTTTATGAATAATAAATAATAAAAGATGACAGTTTTCCAAATTTTGTCTTCCCATCCCCTGAATAATTGGTAATTGGCCCAGTAGTTCTCGAGAAGACATTTTAAATTTCCCATTGCTTTAGTATGGGAACTTTCGGCGGGAAAATGATCCAAGATGGCTGGCAAACTGTTTATCCGACAGTTTCAGAAATTTTTAATTTGAGATCCGAATACCCAAAAACCTATATAAAACCAATTTTGGCCTCAAAATCCATCAAATAAAAAAAATCCAATATGGCCGCCAAACACGCTATATTTTGATTGGCCCACGGCGACCATTTTTTTTACGGATCAATTTCTCTTGAACAAACTTAATGGCCCTTAGTTCCTAATCATATCTGCCAAATTTCGGTCTGATCCCTTCAGCGGTTCTGGAGATGTCATTTTCGCTAAAACTAGGTCAACCAAGATGGCTGCCAAACCATTTGACCAATCAAATTCCCTTGAACAAACTTGGTTTAGCTCTTGCCCTAGATCATATTCCATGAGGCTTGCTTCAATCTCTCAAGCGGTTTTGGAGATTTTTAAAGATGTTAAAAAAAATCAGACAAAATCCAAGATGGTCGCTGGCTAAATTAGCCGATCGGCTACATTTGAACGAACTTGGATCCCTATGTCCTAAGGATACTTCCTGCCAAATATAATTGAAATCGGCCTAGCGGTTCTTGAGAAGAAATTGTTTAAAGGAAAAGTTGATGGACGACGGACGGACAGATGATGGATGGTCGTCATGGCATAAGCTAGGATTTTAGCATGGACAGTAACCTTGACCTTTGATATTTTGCCCCCAGGTGCCATGTGTTATTTCGACTCCTGATAAAGAAGCATGTGTCCAACTTTGGTTTCAGTATGCAAACATGAGATATAAACAGTGTAGTTGAGCAAAACACAAAACGTTACTGTTTTTCCCAAGACCACAATGACCTTTGATCAGTTGACCCAGAAGGACATTGTGTCATTCACTCTCATTATAACGAAGCATGTGTTTAAATTTGGGTCCAGTATGATTAACCAAACGCGAGATATGGACTACTAAGTTGAGCTAAACACAAAATGCATATATTTTTTGCGTATGAATGACGTTTTGACCAGGCCCCCAATGATAACCTTTGACCATCAAACTCAATAGTTGGTGGGGGGGGGGGGTGGGGGGGAGAGGCTAGAACAACCTCCATGCTCACCCCTCAGGATCCACCATCATCATAATTTTTTACTTAATAGCTTCTAAGTAAAAGATCTGGAATTGTTCCCAAAAAAAAAATTGTTACGATCCTTGTTTTCTAGTCATAAATCAAAACCGCATCATGGTTGTCAAAATCTCTCATTAACAGGGGATGGGAAGACAACAATTTTGAAAACTGTCATCTTTTATTATTTATTATTCAATATTCATAAAGGACCACTCAGAATATTGTTTGTTGCTATCTCTTGCACTTCATGTATATTTTATGCAAATCAGTCCAATAATTATGCAGCGGTCAAAAGGGCACCAATTTTGGTTATTGCTTAAATGTCTGACAAATGTGCAATGCTGTAACTAGAAACGCTGTTACAAAGGAGTATTTTGGTGTTATTAGCTTAACAATCTCCTTTCGCCACAAAGCAATAAGAAACAAGCATTCTGTAAGTATTGCTTTGCAATACATGTCCCCTACCAGGTGATATATACACATGAACTATCATCTAGGGCAAGAGCTGCACCAAGTTTGTTCAAGGGAACTTGATTGGCCAAATGTTTTGGCGGCCATCTTCGATAACCTATTTTTTCCAAAAGAACTCCAGAACCACTGAGCGGATTGGATCGAAATTTGGGAGATATGATTAGGCCCTGAGTGCCATTAAAGTTCTTTCAAGGGAAGGATCTACATCAGAAACATGGACGCAGTGGACCAATCAAAATGTAGCATGTTTGGCGGCCATATTGGACCTGCAAAAATGTCCACAAACTCATTTAAAGGACTATTCCTAAACCACCCACCGACAATTTTTACAAAAATGCATAGTGCTCCAGCACAGACCCCTTGGGCCTCTTGTTAGCTCACCTGACCTTTCAGGTGAGCTTGTGCCATGGCGGCCATCTGTCATCTGTCCATCCATCAAATCACTTCTTAACGGTTTGACTGATTTCAACCAAATCTTTAGCTGGAAGGATGCAGACTTTTTTCAGAATTCTGATTCGTCAATTTTTGCCTGTGAAAATCATAGATTTTATGAAAAATTTACTCGAAATTTTCAAAGTGCTACATCTCCTTAGCTCTTTGACATATTGCAACCAAATTTGGCTAGACTGATTCTATGGTGGTAGGCTCTAGAATCTCTATTCAGAATTTTGATTGATCTATTTTTGGGGTGAGAAATTTACCTGAAATGGTCGAAATGCTACTACTCCTTAGCTGCTTGACATATTTCAACCAAATTTGAATAGTTGGATTCTATGGTGGTAGGCTCTAGAACATCTATTCATAATTTTGATTGATAATTTTTTGGGCTGAAAATCTTAGATTTTATGAAAAATCTACCGGAAATGGTCAAAATACTATTCCTCCATAGCTGCTTGACATATTTCATCAAAATTTGGCTAAATGGATTCTATGGTGATAGGCTCTAGAACATCTTCAGAATTTTGATTGATCAATTTTTTGGGTGAAAATCTTGATTTTGTACAAAAAATTACCGGAAATTGTCACTCCTCATTAACCGCTTGGCAGATTTCAACCTAGTTTGCATGGAATGACCCTATGGGTGTAGGTTTCAGAACTTGTATACACATTTTTGATTGTTAAATGTTTGTGTGAAAATCATGAATTTTATGAAAATTTACTGGATATTGCTTAAAACTCTACTCATTAACTGCTTTGGCGATTTCACCCAGACTTAGATGGAAGAACCCTCTATGGTGGCAGTCTTCAGATCTAGTATGCAGAACTTTGCCTGGTCAGTTTTTGAGTGGCCATCATGGATTTTCCAAAGGTTTTGGTAAATCAGTTAAAAGCCTATACCTCATTAACCACTTGGCAGATTTAAATCAATCGCCGCTGGAAGGATCCTAGGTGGGTAGGCTTCAGAACGTATATACAGAATTTTGATTGGTCAATTCTTTTGGTGACCATCTTGGATTTTCCAAAAATTATCCATCATGTCTTTAAATGCAAATGGTTCAAATGCTAATAGTCCAGGTGAGCGCCACAGGCCCTTGAGCCTCTTATTATGAAAACTAACATTTTACGTTTAGCTCAACTTAGCAAGTTTATTTCTCATGTTTGGTTAAGCACACAGGGACACATCCTTTCTTATAATGAGATGGCATGACACAATCACCATGGCATCAAGAGGTCAGTTCGATAATGACAAAACTAAAGGGTTTTTTCAGCAATAACATTTTGCTTTTACCTCAGCTTAGCTGTTCATATCTCAGGTGTTAATCATGCTGCATCCAAACTTGGACACATGTTAAGGAGAGGGGATGAGACAATTACTTTGGGGTCAAAAGGTCAATGCTTATGATCATTGATAAGTATATTCAAAAGCTTTCTATATTTATTTTGTTTGAAGTCAAGCATCATAATTCATTGCAAAGTCATAAAGTCAAGCTTCGTGATTGCATTGCTGCAACCACATTTCAGGTTATTATTAGCTCACCTGGCCTGAAAGGCCTAGTAGCTTATGCCGTGGCGTCCGTCGTCCGTCAACCTTTTCATTAAACGACTTCTCAAGAGCCGCGGGTCCGATTTCAATTATATTTGGCAGGAAGCATCCTTAGGATATATGGATCCAAGTTTGTTCAAACAAAGCTGATTGGCCGGTGACCATCTTGGATTTTATCCGATTTTTAGAAACATCTTTAAAAATCTTCTCCGAAACCGCTTGAGGGATTGAAGCAAACCTCATGAAATTTGATCTAGGGCAAGAGCTGAACCAAGTTTGTTCAAGGGAACTGGATTGGTCATAGTAGGCCGAAATTGGTTTTATATAGGTTTATGGGTATTCCGATCTCAAATTTGCAATTGTTGCAACTGTCAGATAAATGGTTTTTGAATCATTTTCCCGCCAAAAGCTCCCATACTAAAGCAATGGGAAATTTTTAATGTCTTCTCGAGAGCTACTGATCCGATTTCAATTGCATTTGCCAGGAAGCATCCTTAAGGCATAGATATTGAAATGAAGCCGATCGGCCAATTTGGCAAGCTGCCATCTTGGATTTCGGCTGATTTTTAGAAATGTCTTTAAAAATCTTCTCCGAAACCGAGGGATCGATTCAGAACTCATGAAATATGATCTAGTGTAAGAGCTGAACCAAGTTTGTTCAAGGGAACTTGATGGACTAAATGGCTCAGCGGCCATCTTGGATGACCTAGTTTTCGCAAAAACAACTTCTTCCCCAGAACCGCTGAAGCGATCAGGCTGAAATTTGCGATATATGATTAGGGACTAAGGGGCATTAAAGTCTGTTCAAGAGAAGTTGATCCGTAAAAAAAACATGGCGGTGGTGGGCCAATCAAAATATATCGTGTTTGGCGGCCATATTGAATCTTTTTACTTGATGGATTTTTAGGTCGAAATTGTTTTTTATAGTTTTTTTTGGGGTATTGTGATCTTAAAATTGCAATTTTCGAAACCGTCAGATAAACGGTTTGGCGGCCGTCTTGGATCATTTTTCCCCCAAAAGCTCCCATACTAAAGCAATGGGAAATTTAAAATGTCTTCTCGCGAACTACGGGGCCGATTTCACTTATATTTGGCAGGAAGCATCCTTAGGGCATAGAGATTCCATTTTGTTCAAATGAATCCGATCGGCCAATTTGGCTGGTGGCCATCTTGGATTTTGACCGATTTTAGAGAAATGTCTAAATATCTCAGAAACCATTTGAGGGATCAATTCAGACCTCATGAAATATGATCTAGGGCAAGAGCTGACCTAAGTTTGTTCAACGGAACTTGATTGATGAAATGGTTCAGTGACCATCTTGGATGACCTCGTTTTCGCAAAAATTACTTCTTCCCCAGAACCGCTGAAGTGATCAGGCCGAGATTTGTGATATATAATGAGCCACTAAGGGACATTAAACTTTGTTCAAGAGAAGTTGATCCGTCATCTGGCCGCTGTGGACCAATCAATATATAGCATGTTTGGCGGTCATATTGGATTTTTTTATTTGATGGATTTTGAGGCCGAAATTGGTTTTATATATGTTTTTGCATATTGTGATTTCAAATTTACCATTTTCGAGACTGTCGGATAAACAATTTAGCAGATCATTTACCCCCAAAATCTCTCATACTAAAGCAATGGGAAATTAAAAATATATTCTTCTCACGCCATCTTGGATTTTGGTCGATTTTTAGAAATGTGTTTAAAAATCTCCAAAATTGCTTGGGTATCAATTCAAAATGCATGAAATATCATCTAGGGCAAGAGCTGCACCAAGTTTGTTCATGGGAACTTGATTGGTCAAATGTCTTGGTGGCCAACGTGGACAACCATTTTTTGTCAAGACAACTCCAGAACCATTGAGTGGATTGAGCCGAAATTTGGGAGATATTATTAGGCACCGAGTGCCATTAAAGTTTGTTCAAGGGAAGGAGCTACGTCAGAAACATGGCCGCAGTGGACCAATCAAAATGTAACATGATTGGTGGCCATATTGGACTTGCAAAAATGTCCGCAATCTCATTTAAAAGACTACTCCTAAACCACCCACCAACAATTCTGACAAAAATGCATAGTGCTCCAGGTCAGTGACACAGGCCCCTTGGGCCTCTTGTTTATTATTGCTTTGTGGCAAAAGGAGATCGTTAAGCTAATAACACCAAAATATGCCTTTGTAACAGCGTTTCTGGTTACAGCATTGCACAATTGTCAGAATTTAAGCAACAACCAAAATTGGTGACCTTTTGACCTCTACATAATTATTCGACTGATTTGCATAAAATATACATGAAGTGCAAGAGGAAGCAACAAACAATATTCTGAGTGGTCATTTATGAATAATAAATATGAAAGATGACAGTTTTCCCAGATTTTGACGACCATGATGCGTTTTTGGGTGACAATTTTTCTTCTGGGAATATGTCCAGATCTTTTACTTAGAAGCTAATAAGTAAAAAGATTATGATGGTGGGTCCTGAGGCGTGTGCGTGGAGGTTGCTCTAGCATCCCTCCCCCCCCGCCTACTATTGAGTTTGATGGTCAAAGCTTATCATTGCGGGCATGGTCAAAACGTCATACATATGCAAAAAAAATATGTTCCTACTTATATCCCCAGTGGAAGCATGATTTAGACTAATCCCTTTGCTTGTCCATCCATGTGTGTCTCTGTCTGTTTGCCTGCCTGCCTGCCTGCCTGCCTGCCTGCCTGTCTGTCTGTTTTTGTCTGTCCCTCTATCCGTCTCCACCCATCCGTCTGTCGGTCTTTAGAACTTTGGCCATGATCTGGATAAAAGAATCCAGATTCAGATGTGATCAAATTGTGGATGTACAGATATCCTGGAAATGACTCATCAGATTTGGCTCAGATTTTAACCTAAGAAAGGGTGTGTTCTTACACTAGGATCACACAAAGTTGGGATAAAAAAAATCTGAAAACCCTCAGGAAAATTTGTGAACCCTTTACAATGTAGAAAAAAAAAAGGAGGAATGGGTTTGCAATCACTGATTCCTCTTGTTTTGTTTTTGTATTATAGAAAATCAAGAATTGGATGTGTCTCGAGGAGTCACTGATACAAGTACCATGGAGAGTATATCAGCAACAAAAGCACTTGAAAAGACAAGCAGTGGCAAAGCATTAGAAGTAACATCCAAATTTGACACTGACGATAAGAGTAGATCGGGAACTATGAGGGAGATAAAAGGTGTTCATTGTGATGACACTGTGGACGAGTCAGATTCAGATACAGAGACAAAGAAAGTGAATAACTCGATAAAAATGTGTTGTGATTCTCAGAATGAGGTTGATTACAATGATGAAGTCGAGTCAGCGGATGAATCTGATGGATCAGCCGGATATCCATTATCTCTCTCTTCTTTTTCTTCTGTCAATTGGAAGTGTAATGAAGATGATATTGATGAAGCAAAGATCACAAGAGATATAAGATACAGTGACATTTATGTCCAGTTAGTCACAACATCTGCTACATCAGATAGTGGAGGAAGAAAGCGACAATATGATGCATACCATAATTGCATCTTTTGCCAAACGGGAAAAGTTCTGTATTCCAACTTCTCCCATCATCTAACTAAAGTCCACCGACATAAGCCACCTGTTAAGAAGATATTAAGTCTGGCTGTGAATAAGATGGATACCAGGGAAGAAGCTGACGTGAAGCAAAAGGAACGAAAAAGACTCATTTCAATTTTGCGATTTCAAGGCGATCATAAACATAATCTCGATATTCTCAAATTAAAAAAGGGGAAAATTATACTTTCTCGAAGATTTACGTCTGGGAAGCTTGATCTTTCATGTTACGGGCCATGTCCTAACTGTTTTCAATGGCTTCAAGTAAAGCTAATTGGTCGACATAATTGCCCAGCATGCACAGGTAATCATGACAGCATATCTTCCTTGCTCACACAATCATTAGGAGTGATCGGTAAAATACCAGAATGTGCTAGTCAGGTCCTGATTGATGAGGTATTTAGTATCATGTTTCATGATGAGGTTGGAATGTTAGCGAGAAGAGATGAACTTATTATTGGTCTTGGAAATCTATGTATGGAGCAAAACGTGTATAATTAACTGAGGCGGAGGTTATATACTACTGAATCCGTCCATTCATTCATTAAATCATATTTCCTCTTTTATGCTTTGACCGATCTCAACCAAATTTGGCTGGAAGGATCCTATACTGGTAGGCTCCAGAACTTCTGTTCAGAATTTTGATAGGTCAACTTTTTTCTGGCGCCTATATTGGATCTTGCACACATTTTCTGGAAATCATTTAAAATACTACTCCTTCAAGATGAATGGGCCAGTTTCAACGAAACTTGGGTGGGTTATTTCAATGGATGTAGACTTCAACACTAACGTGAATTTTTCCGGAAGCCATCTGGGATTTTCTAAAAAAATTTGGAAATCATTTAAAGGCCTATTCCTCATTAACCACGTGTCCGATTTCAAGCGAACTCCTTTAGAAATACCATAGAATGGTACATGATTTGATTGATCAATTTGTTCGGCAGCCATCTAGAATTTTCTGCAAAACGGCTGAAAATCATATAATACTACTCATTAAGAGCTTGATCAATTTCAACCAAACTTAGCAGGTAGGACACTAGGCTTGTACACTTCCGAACATGTATACAAAATTTTGACTGCTTGATTTGTTTTTTGGTGGCCATCTTGAATTTTTCGAAAAATGGGAAATTTTTTTTAATGCTACTTATTAACTGGGTCGGTAATTTCAACCAGAATTGACTGGAAGGATACTAGGTTGGTAGGTTTCAGAACTTGTATACAGAATTGTGATTGGTCAATTTTTCCTGAAATCAGTTAAAATGCTACTCCTCATTAACTGCTTGAACTATTTCAAGCAGACTTGGCTGGAGGAAGCCTAGAGTGGTGCGCTTCAGAACTTCTATCCAGAATTTTGATTGGTCAATTTGTTCGGCAGCCACCTTGAATTTTCCGGAAAAAGGCTGGAAATCATTTAAAACGTTACTCATCATTAACAACTTGACCAATTTCAACTAAACTCAGCTGGAAGTACCCTAGCCTGGTACACTTCAGAACCTGTATACAGAATTTTGACTGCTTGATATGTTTGGATGGCCATCTTGGATTTTCCCAAAAATGGGAACTCCTCTTTAACTGCTTTGGGCAATTTCAGCCAAGTTTGGCTGGAAGGACCCTATAGTGGTAGCCTCTAGAAATTCTATTCAGAATTTTGATAGGTCAATGTTTTGGCAGCCATCTTTGATTTTCTGAAAATTTTTTGGAACCATTTAAAATTTAAAATTGTGTTACAGAATGATAACTCAAAGTTCTGCTGCCGCGACCTTCACCTAATTTGGCCTGCTAGCTTCCCATGTGATCTTTGAGAAACCTATTAAGTTTGAGGTCAACGGTCAATGTCATGATAACCAATTATGGAAATTGCTGATGATAACTCGAATTCTGCTGTAGGGATTGGACCAGATTTATTTTATGTTAGCTCATGACCGGATATCCTATGGGTCATTGCCTTCCATTATCCTTCAACGTTTTCCTTTAAAAGATCTTTGTATTGTAGAAAAACCGAATGTTTCACACAATTTGGCTGTAGGGACCAGTTGGTAGTACATGTCAGATTTTGTTCAAAATAAGTCTATTGGTAAGTTTTGGCATTGGTCAATAATGTAAGATGAGCAGTATTGGCCCCTTTTGGGCCTCTTTCAATGGATATTTATTTCTGATAATCTGGAAGTGGGTGTATTGATCACCAATCTTTGATTGTCATCCTTATTCCCTTGACAGCAATCTACTAGTTACTTATGTGGCAGGTACACTCAATAGCCTTAAACTTTATTAGCCTGGCCGACCTCTGGGCCTCTATTCACGAAGAGGGTTTCTGGCCTAGAAGAGGAGTAGGGTTGGGGTCGAGTACAGGCAGCTGTACTGAGGCTGAGTATGAGTACTTTGGCAAAGTACTTGAGGCTGAGTACAAGTACATGTACTTTTTAGCAATTGTACTGAGGCTGAGTACGAGTACATTGTAAAAGTATTTGAGTACGAGTACAAGTACATGTTAATACCAAACTGTCATCCATGGAAGGAGGGGGGGGGGGGGGGGTGGGGGGTGAAAGATAAAACCATACTATAACATGTACTTGCTATATTGGGTGGTGTTTCTGTGAATTCTGTAAATTACATGTAAATATACAATATGGCTTCTGTAGTGGTTTTTCCCTCTATTTATTAGTCCCCTGCCGGTAAAACCGGGCGGCTATAGGTTTGCACTCCGTCCGCCTGTCCGTCTGTCGCAGTTGGTTTTCCACACTTTTTCGCAGTCCTTCAAGGTATTCAACTGAGAATTGGTTTATTGCTTTGTTATGAGAAGTTACAAGTTCGAGTTTCAGGCGTATACGTAAATTTGTGATGGAGTTATGCCCCCTTTCGAGTTAAGAAATATGAAAAATATCATCTTTCCACACTTTTTTCGCACTCCTTCAAGATATCGGTGCATTGCTTTAGTATAAGGCGTTACAGAGCAAGTTCGATTTTCAGACATTTTGTCAATTTTTCATGGAGTTATGCCCCCTTTAGTCTTATGCAATACGAAAAATATTAGTTTTCTGCACCTTTTTTCGCCTTCTTTCAAGATATTATACTGAAAATTGCTACATAGTTTTTTTATGAGAAGTTACAGGCCAAGTTCGAGTTTCAGGTGTATGCGTAAATATTTGATGGAGTTATGCCCCATTTCGTCTTAAGAAATATGAAAATATCTGCTTTCCGCACTTTTTTTCGCACTCCTTCAAGATATTTAAGCGAAAATCGGTGCATCGCTTTAGTGTAAGGAGTTACAGAGCAAGTTCGAGTTTCAGACATTTTCGTAAATTTTTAATGGAGTTATGCCCCCTTTCGACTTATGCAATGCGGAAAATATTAGTTTTGCGCACTTTTTTCGCAGTCTTTCAAGATATTATACTGAGAATTGTTACATTGCTTTGCTATGAGAGGTTACAGACCAAGTTCGAGTTTCAGGTGTATGCATAAATTTTTGATGGAGTTATGCCCCCTTTCGACCTATGAAATACGAAAAATACTAGTTTTCTGCCCTTTTTCTCGCAGTCTTTCAAGATATTCAACTGTGAATTGGTACATTACTTTATTATGAGAAACTACAGAGCAAGTTCGGGTTTCAGGCGTTTGCTTAATTTTTTGATGGAGTTATGTCCCCTTTCGACTTATGAAATACAAACATATCAGCTTTCAAGACTTTTTCCTTCTCTTTTACCATATATAACTGAGACTTAGTTTATTGCTATGTTATGAGAAGTTACAGATCAAGTTCGAGCTTCAGCTGCTTTTGACAATTTTTAATGACATTTTTGACTGTCAATCGCTAAAGATTTATATCACCAGGTAGGGGACATGTATTGCAAAGCAGTACTTACAGAATGCTTGTTTACTAAGCAAAGATACCTTGTTGGAATATTTTGGATATAATTGGACTGAATGCTACCATGGCCAGTGTTGCGTTCATCTTTCTCATGACAGTAATCTTAGACTGTTTTCCTTATTTGGTGCATGAAAGCTGAAGTGGTCATCAAACTGTCTGTGTCTCCTCTGATCTTCTCTTCAAAAGATCCTTCAATAGGCCAGAAGCTTCTCCTAGCCTGTTCATATCTCTGGCAGTGCTGCAAGAGATGTTCTGCTGTTTCTTCTGACTGCTGACACTCACAAAGTGCAGAATCTGTAATCTTGAGACGGTGAAGATGTGCATTGAGACGATTGTGACCAGTCCTCAATCTGAAGATACATGTCTGATCCTCCCTACTGAGGCTGTGTATTGCATCATTATGCTGCCTGCTGGTGGTTCTTGTGGCTTTAATGATATGCTTCAGTTCTTCAAAGTCAACCTCACGGTTGAATTGTTCTTTATTTGGCCCTTCCTTAGCCAGTTGATCAGCTTTGTCATTTCCTAATATGCCACAATGCGAGGGGATCCACTGTAAGTTGACATTGTTCTCCTTAGCCAGTTGCGTAAGATTTTCATGAATTAAATCAGTACTTTCCTTTCCACTCTCCAGCGCCTGGAGCGCTGAGAGGGAGTCTGTCAATTCTGGTTTTTCGTTGTATCAGCATTTGGCTAGCTAAGATCAGTGCCTGGATTTCTGCAGTGTAATTGCTACAGTGCTTCCCTGTTGGCAAGTATGAGTCTGTTATATCTCCACCACATGGAAACCGAATGTGAGCACCTGCCCCTCCATTCTTGACAGCCTGGATAGGCGATCCATCTGTATAAACATGTATCCATTCTTTCTCAGTGTAGTTTTCTCCAATATAACTCAATGCAAGAACTTTGTTTGTCACCTCTGCTTGATCTCCCTTGCTTTCAATCCCTGGAATCGAGGGCCAGATTGAAATTGTGTTTTCTATTTCAGAGGCTTTCCACGGTTCCCTCTCAGAGATAGCAGTTATGTTTCTACATCTGGGGAAGATGTCCAACTCTCTGTTTCTTTCAATTTTCTTTGATGTTAATAAGAAATTATTCCTTTTGAGCCTTCCTCTAGACATTTCGTGAGTCAGCATATGCATGGGATGGTGAGGCATCAATTTGAATTTCTCGTTTTGAATCTCGGCCTTGATTTCTCATCTCTGCTGGAGTGGCTGGATATTGGTAAGTTCTTCCATCGCTGCTATTGGAGTGGTCTTCATAGACCCTGTTATGATATGAAGAGCCTGATTTTGTACCGTATCCAATGTCTGAAGGGTGCTTGAAGCAGCTGTCATCTATGATGATGAGCCATATTCGATGATTGGCCTAACTGATCCAGAGTAAACCTGTTTCAGAATTTTCATGTTAGCTCCGCATTTTGTTCCAGAGAGCTTCCGCATAACTGCCAGTCTTCGCTTGGCTATACCTTCAGCTTTTCTGATTTGCGCCTTCCATGTTAGTCTTTTGTCAAATATCAGCCCAAGATAAGTTACTTCATCCTCAAAGTGCAGAACTGAGTCACCAAATTTCAGACTTGTCTTGTGTTCCTTTTTAGTGGATAGTGTGAATAGAGTTGCGACTGTCTTCTCTTTGTTGATCTTGACAAACCATCTTGTAACCCAAGAATTGAGGTGATCAATTGCGAGTTGCATGCAGTAATTGGCTGTTGACACATACGGTACTCCTCACTGCTCCACATCACAAGATTGTCAGCATAAAATGCAGCTCTGACTCCCATTGGAAGGTTCTTCACCAGGTCATTGATGAATATTGTGAAGAGGGTGGGAGAGACTACACCACCCTGAGGTACACCATGTCGTAGCAGGACTTTCTAGCTGCTCATCCCATTCAGCTGTACTGATGCCTTTCGGTTGTGGAGATACTGGCATATCCAGCTGTACATTTTCCCAGAAATATCACTGGTCCTGAGCTTTTGGAGGAGTCCATGCTTCCATACTTTATCAAATGCCTTCTGCAGATCAACCCACACCGTGATGGTATGCTTTTTCTGTTGGAACGCCTCCTCAATAGACTGTGTCAGATACGTTGTTTGATCCTCAGTAGATCTACACTTTCTGAAGCCATTTTGTTCATCCGCTAAGAGATTGTTGCTTTCAAGATGTCGAAGAAGTCTGGTTGAGGATTCTTTCCATCGCTTTGACAGTGCAACTAGTCAGACTGATAGGTCGATAATGTGCCGCTTTGGATTTATTCTTGCCTTTTTTCAGTACAGGGATCATGTTGGCCTCTCTCCAAGACTGTGGTTGAAAATCTCCATAAGCTTGTGCTTTCCAATAGTACCCAAATTCCTCAACATCTCATTGGTTATTCCATCTGGTCCAGGAGACTTCCTGTGTTTCAGAACATTCAAGCTTTTCTCCAACTCGCTGATGGTCAGAAGCTCATCCATTCCCGCAGCATGTATTTGTGTGTTTCCGTTCCACTTTGAAGACTTCATTGCAGCTTTTTTACAACTCACTGGCACATCTGGATTGCTTACTTTCTGAAACATACAAGCAAAGCGTTCAGCAGCAGCCTCTCCTGTTTTAATGTCACAATCCTCTTCAAGAGTTATGTTTGGTACTCTGGTGTTTTCATCATTAAGCTGCTTCACAAGTCTCCAGAGTTTGTTCATATCTTTTTCAAGATTTAAGCTTGACGTTTTTTCTCTCCACGATTCTCTGGTGGCTCTGATTTCGGCTTTCAGATATTTTGCCTTGGATTGTTGGAGTTTCACATGGTTGTCTTCTGTTGGGACATTCTCTGCAATTTCCCTTGCGTTGGACATTTCTTCGCGTAACTTTTGCAGAGACGTATTCCAGTAAGAGCTGTAATTTTTCCTGGATCCCCTAGGAATGCATTTGCCAGCAGCAAAGAGTAAAGCAGAGTTAAGCTCTTTAACAACTTTATTGATATTTTGTTTTTTTACATCAATGTCTTTTACCAATCTGTCACTCTGTTTCTGATATCTGTCCCAGTCTGCTTTCTTATAGTTCCATCGAGGAGTCTGATTCCGGTCAATCTCAACATCCATGTTAATGGTAATTTAAACAGGGCGGTGATCACTGCCTCCAAGCTGTTCCCCAACAATACACAAAGATTCTTGATGTAGATTTTCTGTCGAAAATGCTGGATCAGGAGAACTTGAGGTATGCCATCGTCTTGAGTAGAATATAGGGGGGTGGGGGGTGTCATCTGCCTTATTCAAGCGAATCGGCTTCTGCTCATCCATCCAATTTTCAATGTCCTCACCCCTCCTATCAGTAGAATGATAGCCCCATAACTGAGAATGACTGTTGAGGTCACCAGCAACGATAGTTGAATCTGGGTGAACTGGGATTTTTCCCTGAGATTCAATGGTTGATTATTAGGGCAGTAGTAGTTGACAACAGTGATAGGACGTTTCTCTGGAATTATCTTGATTGTGAGAATTTCAGGTCCATCCATGTCTCTCTGAACTTCAATGGCGTTTAGGTTATTCCGGACCAGGGTTATGACTCCTCCTTTATGTCTTCCATCCCTGTCAGATCTGAAGCACTGAACTCCTCTTATGCACAATCTTCTGTTGCCATTTAGATGAGTTTCTTGGATATATGCGACATCTACACCTTTCTCCTTGAGAATTTGGCTAAGCTCCATTTTCTTGTTAGAAACTCCTTCAGCATTCCATTGCATGATAGTCAGCGGTTTGCTTACTTGTTCTTTAGGTTGGACACCTTCTTCCTTTTTCTCCAAGGTCTACGAACTTTACCACCCGTAGCTTGGGTGGACCCCTTCGAGGCTGGGGGTGGGGGGGAGCCGGTGCTGCACATGCATGGCGGGAACTCACACGGCGAGCACTGGTAAAAGATTCTATTGAACATTTTGAAAATTATTTGGTCTTGCTGCTTTAATATTCATAATATTAACTGTCATGAAAGATGAGTTGTTTAGTGCTATGGTTGGCCACTCACTCCAAATACCTGGCTTGGTACCCAGATAAAGTGTTACACCCCTGCGCCCGACCCAAGACCAGAGATCTTAGATCTACTTTGAGGCCTAGCACTTGTAGCAGGGGCCTAATGCTTTTAACGATACAGAGAAAATTACAAATTCAGTGCAACAAGAAATAACCAGTTGAATATTTTAAAAATAATTTGTTTAGCAGTTGCTCCTAACTTAGGTAGAAATTACTTCCTGTCAAATTGTTTTCAAAATATTTAACAGAATATTTCTTCATAAAGAATATGTTGAATTCCTGGCATGATTGCTATGAATGTATAATATAAGGCTTCATCAGTGAAAGGGTTAAATTAGAAATAATTTGTTTCAGATAAATCATGTAGTAATGTTGAATATTTTGAAATTAATTTGACTGATAAACATTACTGCTGATGGCAACATTTGCTTCCAGTCAAATTATTTTCGAAATATTCAACATTGAACTTTATTCTTAAAATAGTTTATTTATTATTAACATTGATTAAACCTTTAACCCTCAACTATTTCAAGAAAGTTTCAATTTTCTCATGGAAATTGTCAATTTGCAGATTATCTCTGAAAGTGTACCACTGTAATCACTGGCTTTCTTATCGAGCCAGTTATTCCAGTGTTAAATTTTAAAAACGGGTTCTCTTGGTCTGCAAATTGAAATCTTCAAAGATCACTGCAGAAGGCTTTTTTCGCTGGATCGAGTGTTACAAGGTTAAGAGTTGGGAGGTCTATAAAGCCTGAAGTAATGGCAATTTCATTGTCAGGACTATCATGCATAAATGGTATCTTATCAGTAGGTATATAGTTGCCCAGGGCAGGTATTTGGTGACATTGTGTGCTTTTACAAGCTCTGTTCTAATCCTTCCTGCATCTCTCAACACATTCAGCGATATCTGACCAGTAATGACAATTTTTATACTGGTAAAAGATTCTATTGAACATTTTGAAAATTATTTGGTGGTAGGTCTTGCTGCTTTAAGCAGCAATTATGGTTTCCAGAGAAGTTATTTTCAAAATATGTGACAATTTACCTGTATGACTGCCTTGAAAGGTAGATAAGGAGCGTTCTAATAGTGCATGGGTTAAAATGCATACTTACAGCAATTGTCCATTTCAACACAAACATCCAGAATTTCAATTTCAAACCAAATTAATTTGGCTGGAAGCAGTTGCTGGTTCAAGAAGCAATGTATCCTAATGCTTGTTATCTTATTCCCTATAAGCATACCTACTACAGCAATTGCCCTTTTCCAGGCAAACATCCAGAATTTCAATTTTAGAACAACTTTAAAACAAATCACTATGAAAACATATTACAAAGCAAATGAATTTAAAAATTTTGAGTAGATAGGACCAAGTCAGTCAAATTGCTTTCAAATATTTACTAGATTTCATATCACCTCTGAGAACCAGTGTTTGGAATTTTGAATGACTCTTAAGTACTCAAAAGTACAAGTACTTTGGAAATGTACTGAGGCTGAGTACAAGTACATGTACTCATAAAAAGTAAATCTGAGTACATGAGTACATTGGCCCCAAGAAGAGGAGTTACTAAGGCCTATGCTTCTCCAGTGGGGTAAATGAAGCATTCTGATTGGACTGTTCTCTACTTTACAATGGTGTAAGCTTCGTGAATACAGGCCCTGAATGGCAAAGCCTCCTTTGTGATAAATAGTCAAACGTCAAGGTTGTAGTTGAATCGAGTGTTATGTTATTTGAGTGTGTTAAAGCTGTTTGATATTGCATGATAACCAAATTTGTTGTGTATTCCGCTTTGAGAAAGGCATGGTGCATGCTGTTAAAATCAATAGTTTGACGCACACGCACGCACACACACACACGCACCAGGATTTACCACCATCGTGGCGGCGTCAACAATGTTTAGTTTTTGCATTGAGCAAAACATCTAAAATTAGATTTCAGGACCAGTTAATCCCATTGCAACTAAACTTGACTGGGTGGTTGCCTATACTGTTAGGAAGCAACATGATGATACTGAGGTCACACGGTCAAGGTCACAAAAAAGGTCACTGACCTTGATACAAAACTGCTTTTTCAATGTTAAGTAACTTCTCAGCTTATCCTTCAGGATAGGTTACCGGTAATCCTATTGGAACTAAACTTGGATACATGGTTGCTTATGCCAAGCGGATACAGGGTGATGACATGGAGGTCACCCGGTCAAAGGGCAAGGCAATTCTAATATTGCTATTTGACATCTGGTTTTTTTCAGCCTTAGGTTGTTCCTTTTAAGCAAATCATTTATATTTCAGGATTGGTTAATCCTATTGGAACTAAACTTGGATACATGGTTGCTTATGCCAAGCGGATACAGGGTGATGACATGGAGGTCACCTGGTCAAAGGTCAAGGCAATTCTAATATTGCTATTTGACCTCTGTTTTTTTCAGCCTTAAGTTGTTCCTTTTAAGCAAATCATTTATATTTCAGGATTGGTTAATCCTATTGGAACTAAACTTGAATACATGGTTACTTATAATGTTAGGAAGCAGCATGCTAACACAGTGGTCATAAGGTCAAAGGTCACTGCCACTGTGACAAACACGAAACAGGCGAGACATTTAATTCTGCGGAATTCTTATTTTACTTACTAGCTTTAACTTAAAGGTAAAAGATCTGGCCATGTTCCCACAAAATAAATTGTCGCAATCCTTATTTTATCGACATATTAAGTAAAAACTGCATCATGGTCATCAAAATCTCTCATTTGTCGAGGATGGGGAAACAAAAATTGAGAAAACTAATTTTTAGCTCGACTTTACGAAGTAAGACGAGTGATTGGGATACCCCGCACATCGTCCAGCAGCGGTGGTGTCATCGGTGGCATTGACGGCAGGCAATTTGCGTTTAGCTCAACTTTTCTGTTTATATCTCAGTTTTGGCTAGTCATACTGGACTCAAACTTGGGCATATGCTTCCTTATAATGGCACTGTTTTTCATTTGGTAAATTCCTTACTTTTTTCAACATTAACATTTTCCGTTTAGTACAGGTTTTATGTTTGTGTCTCGGGTTTTATTAATCATACTGGAAACAGACGTAGACACATGCTTCCATTTAAGCACAGGACATCCCACAATGATGTTGATGTAAATAGGTCAACGGTTAAGGTCACTGTGACCTTGGTAAAAACTTTCAACACCATTTTCCGTTTAGCTCAAGTTAGCGGTTTATATCTCATCTTTGGTTGATCATACTGGACCCCAGCTTAGACACATGCTTTCTTGTAATAACAAGGCATAACACAATGACCATGGGGAAAAAGCTCAAAGGTCAATGTCATTGAGACCATGGTAAAAACCTAGTTTTTTTCAACATTAACATTTTCCGTTTTGCTCAACTTAGCAATTCATATCTCAACTTTGGTTAATCATACAGCACCCAAACCTGGATACAAGTTTCCGTATAATGGGAGGGCATAACATGATGACATTGTGGTCAAAAGGTCACTGACATTTGTAAAACCTTTGCTTTTTCAATATTAACATTTTGCATTTAGCTCAACCATGTCAACTTAGTAGTTTATATCTCATCTTTGGTTAAGTATACTGTCACTGAACTCAACCTTGGACACACACTTCGTTATAATTGGAGGGCATCATATAATGATGTTGGGTCAAAATGGCAAAGGTCAAGGTTATTGTGACATTGGTAAAAACTTCATATTTTGTGTTTGGTTCAACTTAGCGGTTCATATCTTATATTTGCTTAATTTTCCTGGACCCAAAGTTGTATACGTACTTCCTTATAATAAGAGGGCGCGACAAAATTACCTTTGGGCTAAAAGGTCAAAGGTCAATATTATTGTGATATTGCTATCAGTTTTTTCAACATTAACATTTTGCGTTTAGCTCAACTTAGTAGTTCATATCGCGTGTTTGGTTAATCATACTGGACCCAGATTTAAACACATGCTTCATTATAATGAGAGTGAATGACACAATGTCCTTCTGGGTCAACTGATTAAAGGTCATGTTGGTCTTGGGGGGAAAAACTGTTTTTTCAACAGTAACGTTTTGTGTTTTGCTCAACTTCACTGTTTATATCTCAAGTTTGCTTAATCATTTAATCGTCGCCGATATTAGCCGGTGGATGACCAAGAACAAGCTAAAACTCAATCCAGACAAGACTGAGTTCCTTATCATAGCGACAAATCAACAACGCAGCAAAATCGGCACTACGGAAGTTCAGTTAGTTGACAGCGTGATCCCGGCAACTACATCCGCTAGGAACTTGGGCGTGTATCTAGACCAGGCTATGAATATGGATGCACATGTAAGCTCTGTGTGCAAATCTGCGACTTACCATTTGCGTAACATTAATTCCATCAGAAATGTGCTGACATATCAGACCACAGAGACACTTGTTCACGCGTTTATCACATCACGATTGGACAATGGAAACAGTCTCTTATATGGCATCACCGAAAAATCCCTTGATAAACTGCAATATGTGCAAAATGCTGCGGCTCGTCTGGTAGTCAAGGTCGAAAAGCGTCATCACATAACACCAATTTTGAAAGATCTTCATTGGCTCCCCATCCGGAAACGGATTGAGTTCAAGATTCTGCTCTTGACTTGGAAATGTCTAAACAACAACGCTCCCGACTATTTGCAGGAACTTCTCTTGACATATGATCCGTGTCGCAGACTTCGTTCTGTGGATAAGCTATTGCTCCAAATTCCGCGATCGAATTTACGCTCCTGTGGGGACAGAGCCTTCAGTGTTGTGGCTCCGAGACTATGGAACCAGCTACCTGTCCACATCAAATCCATCCAATCAATTAATGATTTCAAACAAAAATTAAAAACACATCTCTTCACAAGCGCCTTTGAAAATTGACATTGACACATGGCGCTTTACAAATGCTGTATTATTATTATTATTCTGGAACCAAAGTTGGCCACATGCTTCTTTTTCAGGAGTGGGAATGACACATGGCACCTGGGGGGCAAAATCTGAAAGGTCAAGGTTACTGTCCTTGCTAAAATCCTAGTTGTTATTACACCACAAAAACATCCATTACCGTTCAATCACTAATTGCTAAATCAATTATTTGCATTTTGCTATCAGAATAAGATTTTTATGCCTGCATACACACCTCCCCATGCCTAATCCTATTCCTATGGACCCTCAACCAGGCTACTGGTTGAGTCCCACCTCCAGCCTACCTTCAGGTATAGACTGGCACCAGTCTATACTCACCTCATTGTGACGCTTGTCGCTAAGCGCGCTCGCGCATGCGCATTAGAGCCCGAATAGGAAACAGATTCACTTTTCAATTATTCTGCATGCAGAATAGTTGTCTAAAAATATTTATATAAGTTTTTGTATTTTGCGCTGTGTCAGTGATACCTTTTGACTTTATATCTCGGAAGAATATGCCCAATATGAAGTCAGTCCTCCCTAAGTTGCGTCTGGGAAGTATAATTGTGTTTATATGGTATCTTATAGACGAATTTATATGTTACCGGGTTTTCGCGAAGATCGTTTTGCTTCGTGGTATCTTGATTATTATGACTATCCTTACTTCATCATCATCATTAATAATGTCCAGTCCATTTCTAGAGCCTGTAACGAATTGTCAGATAAGGCAAAATGGTCATCTTCAAAATGTGATCGTCATCACTCGATCGAGTTCGCCGGGCACGTTTGTGCGAAGTGTCCTGTACTACTAATGCTATGAAAGTGTGGGATTTGTAACGGGTGGCCGGTTTTCGGTAGCGAAAGCGTTCTTTAAAGATTTGTCGGTCTAACAATTGCTGCCCTCTGGTCGTCCTTCCTCTTCCTCCGTTGCTAGCAAGGCAAAGGCGGTGTCCTTTGCTCAATCCTCTGTCCGTTATCGGTAGCAACGGAGGGGGGAAACTCATCGGGAAATTCGGACGCCGTGATGACGCTTTTTGCGAGATTTGAATCATTTGCCACAGTGTTGACAAAATCGCTCGATGAACGAATTTCTTCTGCGATAAAAGAGGCCAAAAAGGGGGAAACCGACCCCTCTGACCTCTAGGCAGGTGTTGGTATCACCAAAGCAGAAGACAAGAGCATCCAGGCTCTTGAAGGTGTGCTCGGAGAGTGCATCAGATAAAATCCACTTAAGACTTGAGGGTGATGGGCATAATCCTCAAGCAGTGGTGGCGTCGGCTGAAACCGGCGTCCATGAGGCCAGTCCTTATGATAATGCCAATTTTACGGTGGTTCCGGTAGTTACAGTTGTCTCTAGAGCGCCCGTTTCTAAGAGGTCGATACCTAGTCTTGCTAGTTCCGGTTCCGTTGTGGTAGACTCGGGTTTACTTCCGTTTTCCTAATCTCAATCTTTTTCCGTCCGAACTTCCGGTCTAGCAAGACATCCGGACCTTCAAGATCCGGTTCCGTCTTCGGTGGTTTCCGTTTCCGGTAGGACTTCCGGTTTAGTGGGTAATCCAGGTCGGCAAGATCTGGTTACCACTTCCGTTGTTATTACACCACAAAAACCCGCAAAGGGGGGAAGCCGGTCCCTCTGACCTCTAGGAAGGTGTTGGTATCACCAAAGCAGAAGACAAGAGCATCCAGGCTCTTGAAGGTGTGCTCGGAGAGTGCATCAGATAAAATCCACTTAAGACTTGAGGGTGACAGGCATAATCCTCAAGCAGTGGTGGCGTCGGCTGAAACCGGCGTCCATGAGGCCAGTCCTTATGATAATGCCAAATTTACGGTGGTTCCGGTAGTTACAGTTGTCTCTAGAGCAACCGTTTCTAAGCGGTCGATACCTAGTCTTGCTAGTTCCGGTTCCGTTGTGGTGGACTCGGGTTTACTTCCGTTTTCCGCATCTCAATCTTTTTCTGTCCGAACTTCCGGTTTAATAAGACATCCGGGTCTTCAAGATCCGGTTCCGTCTTCGGTGGTTTCCCTTTCCGGTAGGACTTCCGGTTTAGTGGGTAATACATGTCGGCAAGATCCGGTTACCACTTCCGTTCCAGCCACTTCCGGTCTGTCTTCCGTTTATGTAGGACATCCGGGTCCTAGAGATCTGGTACCTACTTCCGTTTCCGCTTCTATTAGCGCTTCCGGCCATTCCAGATATCCGGAGTCTGAGGACTCCTTTTATTTTCAAATTCCGGTAGAGGCATTTTCCGTTTCCGGTTTGGACGCTAGTCAGTACACTTTCGCTTCTGGTCTTAGGGGTGTACTTCCGGGTCATCCAGACCCGGATAGCCGATTTCGTACAGCCGGGCATAGGGTCATTTCTGGTTTTAACCGGCATTACATTGTTTATCCATTTCCGGGTTTTCAGCTTCCTCTACCGGTAATTCTGTACATCCGGGTTGTAGGATTTTAATCAGTTTCCGGTAGTATACTTCCGGTTTATGCATTTCCGGGTCCCTTTTTCCACATCCGCTTTCCTAGAATCTAGTCATCTTCTTGCCTAAGATTAGTCTTATTTCCGTATTTGTTTAATATTGGGAATGTTTAATGGCTGAAAATAGTCATTCCAAGTCATTGCCAGTCTTGTAGGCTCTCTTGGAATTGTAGTCTATTCAGACATTTATTCGTTTATCAGTGACAATTTTCAGCGTAATTAAAGACTCCTGACTGGTTACCGTATGGGATTTTGTTGCAGATTATTTTATATGCGCATTTCATAAGCCGATAAGTCAGGTGGTATTCTACGCATTATTTCGAGATACGATTTTTGCTTTCATCCAACTTTAGATGGCCAGTTGTCTTCGGGCCATTCAGCCTTTTTTCTCGCTCCTTTTACCTCTTATGTCGGCAGGTTGACATATTTATTTAACCAAAGGGAGTTTATTTGTGGAGGGGATAACCCTGATTCTTAAGTAAATCGTAGTAGAATTTCGTCAGTCGCTGAAAAGAATTAGATTCAGTAAAGGTTTCATAGGATCATTATGAGTACAGGATTAATGTCTACAAGTACATTATTCGCTTAGTAAAGATAATCAATCGGATAAGGGGGCAGGAAGGAGGAATATGAGTCGGATTCTTCTGCGTTGACATAGTTTCGGTGAGTTCGTTTTGTTTTAATTTTTTCCAGATTCTTGTTTGTTTTTCCTTTTATAGCGTAAATTTTGCTCTATTTTGATGGGGTTGCTGCGGGCCTTCGGACGGGGGTTTCGAGGGGCGGGGCTCGGGATTTGCTGGGTATTTTGGGGGCAGTTTGGCTGAGGGTTGTTGGTGATGCCACCGGCAATTTTCGGTCGGATTATTCCTGGACTATTCGGTGAGTCTTGGGTTTTTGCTTGTTGAGGTTGTTGTCTGGGGGTTGGCGGCGGGCCGGTTGGAGTGGGGTTGGGGTTGCACTGGAGAGGGGAAGAGCGGACGAGAATCTTTGGATTTAAGCATCCACCAACTATTTCGGTCAAAATGTTTTCTAAATCTGCAAGTCCAGAGATATTACAGTTGTAATATGTCGTCTGCAAAATTCAGTATTCAATCAGTTAATATCTAGTATCAGTGTTCAATCTTTCCTTTTATTGGGATTTCTAACACAATGTCATTTGTTATTACAAAGATGAAATTATTGATGCTAAGACTATAAATATAAGAATCAATAAATTTATTAAAATCTTTTAAGTTTCTGCCTCGTGGCATAAATATCGAATTGTTTAGGATATCTAATTTATCAGCAAGCCCGATCGGCTAGGCAACCGTTGATGTATTCAATACAATTTTTTATTAAATCTCCATTGTTATACGATGTTTAAATTAGATAGTCTAATGTGGGCCATAGTTCTCTTATCAGGACCTTGTGACTTGTCATGTATGCTATTCATAGAATTGTGATAACGGTCATCACTAGTAACTTTCCCGTAGTTCATGTAGATCTCGGGCACATGATTTGGCTATATCTTGACTTTAAGCACTCCCATAGATTTACTATGGGGTTTTGGTTTGCCACAATCTCTGGTTAAATCTCTGTAAATAATATTATCTATAATTTTTGCAGAGTCTTTAGCATTATTAATAAGTTAGGCTATACTGATATGACCTTTTTTGGTCTCCATTCAGAGTAAGCGGTATTATTAAAATATCCATAATAAACGTGAGTTACCTATTTAGTGAGGTCTAAGCATTATGATATAGCCCAGGATTTTTGGCATATGTAATCTATGCGTTTTTTATGAGCAGTCCTCTTTAGCATAGAGTAAGTTTGACTATTCTTTAAGGGTGGTCCTTATTAAAAGTGGCTAGATATTCTTGGATCTAGAATCCTTCTATGTAGTCTCTTCTTCCAAAAAGGTTTTCTGTTCCTTATTATTAGAAGCTATTAGCTTTTGAGGGGTTGTTGTTTGTCTATGATTGTCAGGGAGTCTATAGAAGAGGCTATTCATTGGAAAGTAGATCCAGGCTTCTGTGCATTGGTTGGATTGTCTGTTAGGCTTCTAAATCTCGATTCGTTCAGTCATGGCCATGGGGTTTTCTTTCATTTTTAGAAGGAGGAATGAGGTTTATTCTTATGGATTGTCCTCTAGTAGAGCTGTTCGCGGCCTCTCTGAATGCTCAGATCTTCTCTTACATGTCTCCTTTTTCTGGACAGTCAACCCCTGGGGGGTGGATGCTCTGTCTCAGTAGTAGACAGGAATGTTCGCCTATGCCTTCTCTCGAACGATTTTGATTCAGTTAGTTTTGAAGAGGGTCAAGGATCAGGTTTGTGAAATTCTTCTGATAGCTCCCTGTTGGCCATAGAGGATTTGGTTTTTAGACCTTCTAGATTTTCTGGTAGATTTCCCTCTTCTTCTTCCAGTATACCAGGATCTTCTATCTTAAGTAAGAGGTCTTTGTGTGCATCCAAATCCAATAAATTTTAGTCTGTGTGTCTGGAGAATCTCGAGTCTGAAGTCCTCAAGAATAAGGTTTCTTCTGATATCAGGAAATGATTGACTCTGCCAGAAGGGATTCGACCCGTTGAGTTTACAAGGGTCGATTTAAAAAATTTAGGTGAATGATGTTCAGACCAAGGTTTCGTGCCCGATTCTGTTTCTATACCCCAAGTATTAGATTTTTTATCTTATCTGTTTAATTATTTACATTTGTCAGTTATTACGGTCAGGGAGTATAGATTTTCTCTGGTGTCACCCCTTCCTTGTCTTCTGTATGCCGATGTCAAGGATACTAAGACTTTTAATAGCTTTATTAGAGGTCTAAGTAATATTCGTCCTCCGATTGCTAAGTCTTTTCCTTCCTGGAGTTGGGCTTTGGTTCTTCAAGTTTTGGCAGGTCGCCATTTTGAACCTATTTCTTCTACCAGTAGTAAGCTTGGTTTTGTTTTTAATTGTCAAAGCTGTTTTTTCTTGTTGCTACAGCCTCTGCTAGAAGGCGTTCAAGAGATTCATGCTCTTTCTGCTGAAAAGGAGAGATTTATAGTTTCAGGAGATGGCTTTGATATCCCAGAAGGAATTTTTTATCTATAGCTCGAACTAACCGCTATCCGGCTAGTCCGATCATTTTAAAATCTTTTTCGTCTGTCGCCATCCGAAAAAATGTTGGTGTCCTATTAGGGCATTAGGAGCCTTCAATCAGCGATCAGATGTTATAAGAGTCGATCCATCTCATGTGTGTTTTTCCTACGAGGAAGAGTTATCTAAGCCGGTCTCAAATTCTTCGATTGTCAGATGGATTTTGAGAGAATACTTAAGCCTTGTTATGAGATAGCCTCACCGGATCAAATTAATCTCTCCCTTATTAAAGCCGATGACGTTAGAGGTATGGCTACTTCTTTCGCTCTTTTTGAGGGATCGTCTTTAGATGAGATCATGCAGGTAGCAGGAGGGAAATGTGAATACACATTACATCCTTTTAGCTCAAAGACCAGAGTGCAGGCTAATCAGGGTGTGATTGAGCTAAATGCACTATTAGGTTACGTTATTAGCATTTGGATAAGACTGATTTAATTTTATCCTTGTTTGTTAACTAAAAAAGCCGAAGACTATTTACCAAGCACTTCCCACCATTTTCGTTAGGACTATGCGTCTGTGAGAAATGGTGAGAGTCTTCTTTTGGTTTTTAGTTATTTCTTTAAGTTCAAGTTGTTCTTATTTGCTAATCACGGGGTGATTGAGCTAAATGCACTAAAATGTTATGTTATTAACATTGGGATAAGATTGGTTTGATTTTTATCCTGGTTTATTGATTCTCTAATCTCCTCCCACCTTATGTGGACAGGGGGCACTGACCAAATCTACGGGTTTAGCAAGTAGTGATTGAACGGTAATGGATGTTTTTGTGGTGTAATAACAACCCCCCACAGACCCCCCTTGCGGGTTGGTCTGTTGTTTTATTAACCACTATAAAAACATACTTACCGTTCAATCACTATGACCCGGCCTCAGCCACCCCGCGTGGTAAGATTTGAGAATCAGACTAAATATTTTGCACTTAAATTTAGAAAAGTGAATCTGTTTCCTATTCGGGCTCTAATGCGCATGCGCGAGCGCGCTTAGCGACAAGCGTCACTATGAGGTGAGTATAGACTGGTGCCAGTCTATACCTGAAGGTAGGCTGGAGGTGGGACTCAACCAGTAGCCTGGTTGAGGGTCCATAGGAATAGGATTAGGCATGGGGAGGTGTGTATGCAGGCATAAAAATCTTATTCTGATAGCAAAATGCAAATAATTGATTTAGCAAGTAGTGATTGAACGGTAAGTATGTTTTTATAGTGGTTAATAAAACAACAGACCAACCCGCAAGGGGGGTCTGTGGTTTGTTTTTTTTAGCTCACCTGGCTTGAAAGACCAAGTGAGCTTATGCCGTGACGGCTGTCTGTCATCTGTCCGTCATTTGTCTGTCCGTCAAATCACATCTTCTCCTTAATGGTTTGACCGATTTCAACCAAATTTTTAACTGGAAGGATCCAGACTTTTTTCAGAATTCTGATTCATCAATTTCTTTGGGTGAAAATCATCGATTTTATGAAAAATTTACCGGAAATTATCAAAATGCTACTTCTCCTTAGCTACTTGACATATTTCAACCAAGTTTACCTAGACTGATTCTATCGTGGTAGGTTCTAAAACTTCTATTCAGAAGTTTGATAAATTTTTGGCTTGAAAATCATACATTTTATTAAATATTTACCGGAAATGGTCAAAATGCTACTCCTCCTTAACTAGTTGGCTAGACTGATTCTATGGTGGTAGGCTCTAGAATGTCTATTCAGAATTTTGTTTAATCAATTTTTTAGTTGAAAACCTTAGATTTTTATGAAAAATTTACCAGAAATGGTCAAAATACTACTCCTCCATTTGGGTAGATGGATTCTATGGTGATAGGTTCTAGAAGTTATATTCAGAATTTTGATTGATGAATTTTTTGGGTGAAAACCTTAGATTGTATGAATAATCTACCGGAAATAGTCAAAATGCTACTCTTTCATAGCTGTATCTGTATCTGTACGAATACTAGGCAAAATCCTAGGTGCGGGCCTCGTAAACATGGCTGGGTTTCACAGTCTGCAAGATTAAAATTGTCCATTGATCCATTTAAAAACTGTATGTACACTATTTACACGGTCTCATTCGGTTTTAGAATGTCGTCTCACGGATGTAGGTCTTAAATATCTCTACATCCGTGGCAGTGATTATTTCTTCAGCCAGGTTGTTCCATATTGGTACAGTTCTCGGTAGAAATGAGCTATGGTACTTTGTAACTTGTCTGATAAGGCTGTAGCTTCAGTGGGTGACTGTGTCTGGTGGTGTTACGTTGGCCCACTTAGGATGGTATTCTGTTTGTATAGCTACTTTCCCATGCAGGATCTTGTACATGAAGATGACATTGGCCGTCAGTCGCCATTGTGCAAGGCTTTCCCATCCAAGTCGATTCATCATTGCTGAGACACTCTCCCTCGGATAGAGGTACACTGAGCGACCTAGTACAAACCTTGCAGCCTTCCTTTGTACAACTTCAAGTTGGTTTTTCAGGTCACATGTTGATGGATCCCAGACTGTTGAAGCGTATTCAATTTTTGGTCTGACAAATGATTGGTAGGCATGTTCTTTGACAGATATTGGACATGATCATAGATTTTGTCCATGGAATCCAAGCACTCGGTTTGCAGATGATGTTGATTTAGATATCTGAGCTGCTTGACATATTTAAACCAACTTTGACTAGATAGATTCTATGATGGTAGGCTCTAGAACTTATATTCAGAATTTTGATTGATCAATTTTTGGGGTGAAAAATATACCGCAAATGGTCAAAATGCTACTACTTCTTAGCTGCTTGACATATTTGAACCAAATTTGAATAGATGGATTCTATGTTGGTAGGCTCTAGAACGTCTATTCATAATTTTGATTGATCATTTTTTTTGGTGAAAATCTTCGATTTTGTAAAAGAATTACTAGAAATTGTCACTCTCCCTCATTAACCGCATGGCGGATTTCAACCTAGTTTGACTGGAAGGACCCTATGGGTGTAAGTTTCAGAACGTGTATACAAATTTTTGATTGTTAACTTTTCGTGTGAAAATCTTGAATTTTATGAAAATTTACCTGATATCGCTTAAAACTCTACTCCTCATTAACTGCTTTGGCGACTTCACCCATACTTGGATGGAAGAACCCTCTGTGGTGGCAGGCTTCAGATCTAGTATGTAGAACTTTTATTGGTCAGTTTTTGGGTGGCCAGCATGGATTTTCCAAAAGTGCTGGTAAATCAGTTAACAGCCTACACCTCATTAACTGCTTGGCAGATTTCAATCAATCTCAGCTATAAGGATCCTAGGTGGGTAGGCTTCAGAACATATATACAGAATTTTGATTGGTCAATTCTTTTGGTGGCCATCTTGGATTTTCCAAAAATTATCCATCATGTTTTTAAATGCAAATGGTTCAAATGCTAATGGTCCAGGTAAGCGCCACATGCCCTTGGGCCTCTTGTTATGAAAACTAACATTTTATGTTTAGCTCAACTTAGCAGGTTTATATCTCATGTTTGGTTAAGCACACGGGGACACATCCTTTCTTATAATGAGATGGCATGACACACTCACCATGGCATCAAGAGGTCAGTTCGATAATGACAAAACTAAAGGGTTTTTTCAGCAATAACATTTTGCTTTTACCTCAGCTTAGCTGTTCATATCTCAGGTGTTAATCATGCTGCATCCAAACTTGGACACATGTTAAGGAGAGGGGATGAGAATTACTGGGGTCAAAAGGTTAATGCTCATGGTCGTTGATAAGTATATTCAAAAGCTTTCTATATTTACTTTGTTTGAAGTCAAGCGTCATAATTCATTGCAAAGTCATAAAGTCAAGCTTCGTGATTGCATTGCTACAACCACATTTCTAGTTCTTATTTATTATTGTTTTGGGGCAACAGGAGATTGTTAAGCTAATAACACCAAAATATTCCTTTGTAACAGCGTTTCTAGTTACAACATTGCACATTTGTCAGAATTTAAGCAACAACCAAAATTGGTGACCTTTTGACCTCTACATAATTAGTCGACTGATTTGCATAAAATATATACGAAGTGCAAGAGGAAGCAACAAACAATATTCTGAGTGGTCCTTTATGAATAATAAATATAAACGATGACAGTTTTCCAAATTTTTGTCTTCCCAGATTTTGACGACCATGATGCGGTTTTGATTTACGACTAGAAAACAAGAATCCTGACAATTTGTCTTCTGGGAGCATGTCCAGATCTTTTACTTACCCCCAGCCTACTATTGAGTTTGATCGTCAAACGTTATCATTGGGGGTCTTGTTAAAAGGTCATACATATGCAAAACAAATATGTTCCTATTTATGTCCCCAATGAAAGCAGGATATCGACTAATTCCTTTGATTGTCCATCCATGTGTGTCCGCGCGCCTGTCTGCCTATGTCTGTCTGTCTTTGTCTGCCTGCCTGCCTGTCTGTCTGTCTCTGTCTGTCTGTCCCTTTGCCTGTCCCTCTGTCCGTCTCCATGACCTGGATAAAATAATCCTGATTCAGATGTGATCAAATTGTAGATGTATAGATATCCTGGAAACGACTCATCAGATTTGGCTCACATTTTAACCTAAGAAAGGGTGTGTCCTTACACCAGGATCCCACAATTTTGAGTGTGATAAAAAAAATCTGAAAACCCCCTGGAAAATTTGTAAACCTTTTATAATGTGACAAGAAAGGAGGGATGGGTCTGCAATCTCCAATTCCTCTTGTTTTGTTTTTGTATTATAGAAAATCTTGAATTGGATGTCTCTCGAGAAGTCACTGATACAAGTACCATGGAGAGTATATCAGCAATAAAAGCACTTGAAAAGACAAGCAGTGGCAAAGCATTAGAAGTAACATCCATTGTTGACACTGACGATAAGAGTAGATCGGTAACTATGAGGGAGATAAAAGGTGTTCATTGTGATGACACTGTGGACGAGTCAGATTCAGATACAGAGACGAAGAAAGTGAATAACTCGATAAAAACGTGCTGTGCTTCTCAGAATGAGGTTGATTACAGTGATAAAGTCGAGTCAGCGGATGAATCTGATGGATCAGGTGGATATCCACAGTCTCTCTCTTCTTTTTCTTCTGTCAATTGGAAGTGTAATGAAGATGATATTGATGAAGCAAAGATCACAAGAGATAGAACATTCAGTGACATTTATGTCCAGTTAGTCACAACATCTGCTACATCAGATAGTGGGGGAAGAAAGCGACAATATGATGCATACCATTATTGCATCTTTTGCCAAACGGGAAAAGATCTATATTCCAACTTCTCTCAGCATCTAACTAGAGCCCACCAAAATGAGCCACCTGTTAAGAAGATATTATGTCTGAGTGTGGATGAGATGGATACCAGGGAAGAAGCTGATGCAAAGCAAAAGGAACGAAAAAGACTCATTTCAATCTTGCGATTTCAAGGCGATCATAAACATAATCTCGATATTCTCAAATTAAAAAAGGGGAAAATTATACTTGCTCGAAGATTTACGTCAGGGAAGTTTGATCTTTCATGTTACGGGCCATGTCCTAACTGTTTTCAATGGATGTTATTAAAGCTAATTGGTCGACATAATTGCCCAGCATGCACAGGTAATCATGACAGCATATCTTCCTTGCTCACACAATCATTAAGAGTGATCGGTAAAATACCAGAATGTGCTAGTCAGGTCCTGATTGATGGGGTATCTAGTATCATGCTTCATGATGAGCTTGGAATGTTAGCGAGGAGAGATGAACTTTTTATTGGTCTTGGAAATCTATGTATGGGGAAAAACGTGGATAATCCACTGAGGCGGAGGTTATATACTAATGAATCCTTCCATCCATTTTTTGACTGATTTCAACCAAATTTGGCTGGAAGGATCCTGTAATGGTAGGCTCCAGAACTTCTATTCCAAATTTTGATAGGTCAATTTCTCTGTCGCCTATCTTTGATTTTCCAAAAAATTTCTGGAAATCAGTTAAAACACCACTCATTCAGTATAAATTGCCCAATCTCAACGAAACTTGGGTGGATTAATTCTATGCTGGTAGGCTTCAACACGAACGAGAATTTTTCCGCCAGCCATCTGGGATTTTCTGAAAATTTCTGGAAATCTTTTAAATGCCTATTCCTCATTAACCACTTGTCCGATTTCAAGCAAACTCCTTTGGAAATACCCTAGTATGGTATAATTCAGAACTTGTGTATAGAATTTTGATTGATCAATTTGTTCGCCAGCTACCTTGAATTTTCTGAAAAGAAATGGCTGGAAATCATTAAAAATGCTACTCATTAAGAGATTGACCAATGTCAACCAAACTTAGCGGGAAGGACACTAGGATGGTACACTTCAGAACATGTATACAGAATTTTGACTGCTTGATTTGTTTTTTGGTGGCCATCTTGAATTTTCCGAAAACTGGCAGGAAATTTTTGTAAATGCTACTCATTAACTGGGTGGGTAATTTCAACCAGACTTTGCTGGAAGGATACTAGGTTAGTAGGTTTCAGAACTTGTATACAGAATTGTGATTGGTCAATTTTTCCTGAAAATTGTGTTAAATTAGTTAAAATGCTACTCCTCATTAACCGTTTGAACGATTTCAAGCAGACTTGGCTGGAAGAAGCTTAGAGTGGTGTGCTTCAGAAATAGTATACAGAATTTTGATTGGCCAATTTGTTCGGCAGCCACCTTGAATTTTCCGGAAAATGGCAGGAAATCATTTAAAACGTTACTCATCATTAACAGCTTGACCAATGCTAGCTCATGACCGGATATCCCATGATATCTTATATTTGCTTAATCTTCTTGAACCCAAAGTTGTATATGTAATTCCTTATAATAAGAGGGCACAACACAATTACCTTTGGGCTGAAAGGTCAATGGTAAATGACAGTTTTTTCAACATTAACATTTTGCATTTAGCTCAACTTAGTAGTCCATATCATGTTTGGTTAATCATATGGGACCCAAACTTAAACACATGCTTCGTTATAATGAGAGTGAATGACACAATGTCCTGGGTCAACTGATCAAAGTTCATCATGGCCTTGGGGGAAAAACTGGGTTTTTTCAACAGTAATGTTTTGTGTTTTGCTCAACTTCACTGTTTATATCTCAAGTTTGCTTAATCATACTGGAACCAAAGTTGGCCACATGCGTCTTTATCAGGAGTGGGAACGACACACATGGCACCTTGGGGGCAAAATGTTAAAGGTCAAGGTTACTGTCATTGCTAAAATCCTAGTTTTTAGCTCACCTAGCCTGAAACGCCAAGTGAGCTTATGCCATGGCGACAGTCCGTCGTCCATCCATCCATCAAATCACTTCTCCTTAATGGTTTGACCGATTTCAACCAAATTTTTAGCTGGAATGAGTTAGACTTTTTCTTCAGAGCTCTGATTCGTCACTTTTTTGGGGTGAAAATCATAGATTTTATGAAAAATTTACCTGAAATGGCCAAATGCTACTTCTCCTTAGCTACTTGCCATATTTTAGCCAAATTTGGCTAGGCTGATTCTATGGTGGTAGGTTCTAAAATTTTGATTCAGAATTTTGATTGATAAATTTTTGGGGTGAAAATCATACATTTTATGAACAATTTACCGCAAATGGTCAAAATGCTACTCATCCTTAGCTACTTGACATATTTCAACCAAATTTGGTTAAACTGATTCTATCGTGGTAGGCTCTAGAATGTATATTCAGAATTTTGTTTGATCAACTTTTTGGTTGAAAGCCTTAGATTTTATGAACAATTTACCGAAAATGGTCAAAATGCCTCTCCTCCATAGCCGCCTGACATATTTCAACCAAATTTGGCTAGATTCTATGGTGGTAGGCGCTTGAACACCTATTCATAATTTTGATTGATTATTTTTTTGGGTGAAAATCTTAGATTTTATGAAAAATCTACCAGAAATGGTCAAAATGCTACTCCTCCATAGCTGCTTGACATATTTCAACAAAATTCGAATAAATGGATTCTATGGTGGTAGTCTCTAAAACATCTTCAGAATTTTGATTGATCAATTTTTTGGCTGAAAGAAAATTACTGGAAATTGTCATTCCTCATTAACCGCTTGGCGGATTTCAACCTAGCTCAGCTGTAAAGACCCTATTGGTGTAGGTCTCAGAACTTAGCTGTTCATATCATATGTTGTCTTATTCATGCTGCATCAAAACTTGGACAGGTGTTAAGGAGAGGGGATGAGACAATAACTTTGGGGTCAAAAGGTCAATGCTCATGGTCGATGATAAGTATATTTATAAGCTTTCTATGTTTATTTTATGTTTGAAGTCTAAGTGTCATAGCTCATTGCAAAGTCATAAAGTCAAGCTTCATGATTGCATTGCTGCAACCACATTTCTGGTTCTTATTTATTATTGCTTTGTGGCAAAAGGAGATTAACAACACCAAAATATTCCTTTGTACCTGCGTTTCTAGTTACATCATTGCACATTTGTCAGAATTTAAGCAACAACCAAAATTGGTGACCTTTTGGGTCATAATTATTCAACTGATTTGCATAAATTATACATGAAATGCAAGAGGAAGCAACAAACAATAGTCTGAATGGTCATTTATGAATAATAAATATAAAAGATGACAGTTTCCCAAATTTTTGTCTTCCCAGATTTTGATGACCATGATGCGGTTTTGATTTATGACTAGAAAACAAGAATCCTGACAATTAGTCTTCTGGGAGCATGTCCAGATCTTTTACTTAGAGGCTAATAAGTAAAAAAATGATGATGATGGTGGATCCTGAGGGGTATGCATGGAGGTTGCTCCAGCCCCCCCCCCCCTCCCCGCAACCTACTATTGAGTTTAATGGTCAAAGGTTATCATTGGGGGCCTGGTAAAAAGGTCATACATATATGCAAAGAAAATGTTACTATTTATGTCCCCAGTGAAAGCAGGATATATACTAATCCCTTTGATTGTCCATCCATGTGTGTCCATCCGCCCGTCTGCCTATGTGTGTCTTTGTTTGTCTGTCTGCCGGCCTGCCTGTCTGTCTGTCCCTTTGTCTGTCCATCTCCATCCATCCATCTGTCTGTCTTTAGAACTTTAGCCATGTTCTGGATAAAAGAATCCAGATTCAGATGTGATCAACTTGTGGATGTGTAGCTATCTTGGAAATGACTTGTCTGATTTCACTAACATTTTAACTATAAGAAAGGGTGTGTCCTTACACTAGGCTCCCACAACATTGGGTGTTATAAAAAAAAATCTGAACCCCCCCCCCCCCCACCCTGAAAAATTTGTAATCCTTTTACATTGTGACAAAAAGGAGGGATGGGTCTGCAATCTCTGATTCCTCTTGTTTTGTTTTTGTATTATAGAAAATCAAGAATTGGATGTCTCTCGAGGAGTCACTGATACATGTACCATGGAGAGTATATCAGCAACAAAAGCACTTGAAAAGACAAGCAGTGGCAAAGCATTAGAAGTAACATCCATTGTTGACACTGACGATAAGAGTAGATCGGGAACTATGAGGGAGATCAAAGGTGTTCATTGTGATGACACTGTGGACGAGTCAGATTCAGATACAGAGACAAAGAAAGTGAATAACTCGATAAAAACGTGTTGTGATTCTCAGAATGAGGTTGATTACAATGATGAAGTCGAGTCAGCGGATGAATCTGATGGATCAACAGGATATCCATTGTCTCTCTCTTCTTTTTCTTCTGTCAATTGGAAGTGTAATGAAGATGATATTGATGAAGCAAAGATCACAAGAGATAGAACATACAGTGACATTTATGTCCAGTTAGTCACAACATCTGCTACATCAGATAGTGGGGTAAGAAAGCGACAATATGATGCATACCATTATTGCATCTTTTGCCAAACGGGAAAAGATCTATATTCCAACTTCTCCCAGCATCTAACTAGAGCCCACCAAAATGAGCCACCTGTTAAGAAGATAATGAGTCTGGGTGTGAATGACATGGATACCAAAGAAGTAGCTGACGCGAAGCAGAAAGAACGAAAAAGACTCATTTCAATCTTGCGATTTCAAGGCGATCATAAACATAATCTCGATATTCTCAAATTAAAAAAGGGGAAAATTATGCTTGCTCGAAGATTTACGTCAAGGAATTTTGATCTTTCATGTTACGGACCATGTCCTAACTGTTTTCAATGGCTGTTGTTAAAGCTAATTGATCGACATAATTGCCCAGCATGCACAGGTAGTCATGACAGCATATCTTCCTTGCTCACACAATCACTAGAAGTAATCGGTAAAATACCAGAGCATGCTAGTCAGGTCCTGACTGATGAGGTATTTAGTATCATGCTTCATGATGAGGTTGGGATGTTAGCGAGAAGAGATGAACTTATTATTGGTCTTGGAAATCTTTGTATGGAGCAAAACGTGGATAATCCACTGAGGCGGAGGCTATATTCTAGTGAATGTATGAGGCTCCCAGCGACCATGCTCTTATACCTTCAAAAGACACCGGTGGAGAAAATTAGTCCTGGATCGCAGGAGAAAACAGAAAACAAAATGTGGGACTACATAAGGCCACAACACTTTGATCTTTGTGTTCAGGCTGCTCTGTCTACATCTCAGCAAGATATTGAAAACCTTAAAGCACTTCAGGCACCATCAAATGCGATAAAGCTCAAATTTAAATTAAAACGCCTATGTAATATTAAATTGGAATTAGGCATAAGAACGCGCAGTAACCAGTGTAAAGAAGAATGTCGCAAATTCATGAAACTTATAAGAAATGAATGGGGACCTCGCGTGACAAAATTGGCGAAAGAGAGATTAGTGGCAAACCAGTACCAACGTTATTCTTTCAAGGTCCCTGTCATAAGGTATGTTAACTACATTTGGAAGGAATTTATATGATCAGGTTAGTGACTGGTTGACTGGCTTATTGAGTAATTAAGTGTAGTTCCCTGAGTGCCTGAATGAGCAAATGACTGACTAAGCTAGCGAGATGCGAGGGGACAGGCAGATGGTCAAGCAGGTTGGTTGGCAGCACAGTGGTGTGATAGTGGGAGTCTGGGGTGAGTGAGGTAATGATTAATTGACTCATTGATTAATTCGTCTCACATCTGCTGTTGTCCTCTGTTATCTCTATCACGTTAATTTGAACTCCTTTATTCTTTTATTATCTATTGTTTTTGTGCATCTTCTATAAGCTATACTTGCCTCATGTTGGCCATCTGCTCTCATGACTTATCTCCCACCTGTCTGTCTCTGTCTACCTGCCTGCCTGCCTGGCCACCCACCCACCTGCCTGCCTGGCTGGCTGGCTGTCGGTGTCCAATCTTGGTTAAACTTGGACACCTGCTTCCTTATATCAAGCAGATAGAGCACAATGATATTGAGGTCATGAGTTCAAAGTGCGATATCACTGTGAACTTGCTATAAAACTTTGTTTTACAGTGAATTTTTTGTCTTGGCTCAACATATCATCATATACACCTGTGCAAAAGTTAAGCACCAGCAAAAACAATAGAACGTAGAAACATGATGGTACAACTAGGCTGCCATACTTTTTGTCCCCGCGTTAGCTGACATAATTCCAAGTACGAAATGCACATGCATGCATGACTTCACGCCGCTTGATGTCCGTGCGTGGCGGGAAACAGCACACGTGTTCAGTTATGTAAAAGTCCAGTTTGAGGTGTAGAACATTACATACAGATTTAGGCGACAAGATTAGGAATTTTGTGTTCATGACCGTGGTTTATTTGTACAGAGAGAATTAGCTCTTGATTGTGAACCGCTATGGCAAGACGAAGGTTAAGTGATCCTGTGAAATGGCAAATCATAGGCATGCATACCACTGGTATGTCATGCAGAGAGATTGGCAGACAGCTGAACATTAACCATACTGTAATCAGTCGTTTGATTGCAAAACATGGGCAAACTAACGAGGTGAAGGACAGGCCTAGATCTGGAAGACCGAAGAAGACTACTGCCCGTGATGATCGAGCCCTAGTACGCCTTGTTAGGAGATCTCCATTCACAAACAGCAGAGTGCTCAGCCAGCAATGGGAAACGCGCAATAGAGTGTCAATGTCTACCGTCAAAAGGAGACTGTATGCTGCTGGCATGAAAGCTAGGAGACCTGTCAGACGTCCTCTCCTCACTGCACACCACAAAGAGGAGCGTCTGAGGTGGTGCAACGAAAGAAGACACTGGAACATGAGATCCTGGAGACGGGTCCACTGGTCCGATGAAAGTCGGTTCCTGCTTCATGCCACAGATGGTCGAACTCGTGTATGGAGGTCCAGATGCACGGCGTACGACCAACGTAACATCATGGAAGAAGTTCCATTTGGTGGAGGTTCCGTTATGATATGGGGGTGCATCTCATTTGATTGTAAGCTGGATCTGTTGACTGTATCTGGAACACTAAATGGACAAAGATATCAAGATTCCATACTGGATAGAGTTGTGGTCCCTCATTTTGTAAATCATGCACCTGGAACCCACCCTATATTCATGGATGACAACGCCCGACCACATCGTGCTAGAGCTGTGCATGAATACCTCCGCCAGAATGCCATCGAAACCCTACCATGGCCAGCAAGGAGTCCTGACATGAACCCTATTGAGCATATCTGGGACATTCTGGGAAACATGGTGAGAAGGAGGGATCCTCCTGTGCAGAACCTACAGGAATTAACAGACGCACTCCATCTTGAATGGCAACGAATACCACAATGGCGTATCAGTCGGTTGGTGACCAGCATGAGACGTCGTGTCCAGGCCGTCATCCAGGCACAAGGTGGATATACTCGGTATTAATAATGACAGTCTCAAACTCGTGCACAGATGTTAAACTTCGTTTTCAGACACCATTAATGACAATCTAGCCACGTGTGTCAACTGTAGGGCAATAGTTGTCAGTTGTGTCAACGTAACCATATTCAGGCCTCGTTTTCAAGTTCAAACAAAAACATAGTGTTTCCCCACCATCATAATCAGCATTCCTCTAGTTGCATTATTACCTCTTGCACTAAGATGGATGGGTACATAAATGTTTATGCTATTGCTTTCTTCATAGTTCATGAATATACCCTCGCATGTGCGTAAAAATAGGGTGGTGCTTAACTTTTGCACAGGTGTATATATCAAGATTGGTTCACCCTATTGGGACTAAACTTGGACACATGCTTCCGCATATCAAAAGGATGGATCATAATGATATTGACGTTATTGGTCTCGACTCTATTTTAGGGCTGGTTTGCATCTAGGGTCTGCTTATTATGATGTTCAGGGTTTTTTTAATGACAATTTAATTAGCAAAGCCGTATCCAATTTTGGTAAAATGTTTTGATTTGCTCTATGCGCTGCTTAAATGTAGTCTGCATCATATTAATGTACTCGATTTTGAAAACTTCAGGTTTTGAATTTTGCTTATGTTTGGTCCATTTGCCTTTCGGTCAGACTTGGTGTGCCAGTAGTCATTGTGCTGCAGGTGACTACCAGACAGCATGCCTTTATGGTTCAGTCTTAGTACCATAGGTATTTTATTTCGACAAGTAGATTCTCAATTCAAAATGAGACTCTATCCGGTGACCCATTATATCCTGTACCAATAATACATATACAGGTGAGCTATTTGCTTTCTTCTGATAGCTTTGGTTCTATATGTACATCTATGGCTTGGACATTATTTTTTCACTGAATATTTAGTTCAGGTCAAGCTGGGTTCTGCGGCATCATGGCGAGATGTTTGGTATCTTCTGATATCTCTTGTTGTGTTTAGCAAAACTCATCAGCTTAAATTTCAGGACAGTTTAGCCCTAATGGAATACAACTTGGGTACATGGTTAATTATGATGAGGATGCAGGATCATGACAGAGAGGTGACCAGGTCAAAGCTCCATATCACTGACCTTGCTATTTGACCTCCACTCTTTCAATGTTAAATATTTTCATTTAGCAAATCATTTACATTTGTGTTTCAGAATTACTTAGTACTACCAGAACTAATCTTGTAGACATGGTTCCCTATCGTATAAGGAAGATGAGTGCTGATAATGATATCACTAGTTCAGAGCTTAAGATCATATCGTAGACTTGATACATGACCCATGACATGTGTGTATTTCCAAGTTTAAGATTTTGTTTACTTATATTTTAGGATTGCCTAATCCTACAGAAAGTATACTTGGACACATGGTTTCCTATACCATAGCGAGGTAGCATGATGATAGCGAGGGCATTAGCTCAAAGGTCGAGGCCATTCTGACATTGCTATTTGACCTCCGCTCTTTCAACATTGTTTTTCCGTTTAACAAACCATTTACATTTATATTTCAGGATTGGTTAATCCTATTGGAACTAAGCTTGGATATACTGTTAGGAAGCATGATGTCATTGAGGTCACAAGGTCAAAGGCTAATGTAGATGTGACAAACAGGAGACAGGCGGGACATTTAATTTTGCAGAGTTCTTGTTTTACTGTTATGTTTTTGGTTTAGCTGATATCTCAAGATTCGTTCACCCTTTTTGGAGTAAACGTGGACACATGCTTCCCTATCTCAAGGGTATGGGGCACAATGATATTGAGGTCAAAGGACAAGGTCAATTTGACCTTGCTCTATGAAACTATGTTTAGGTCCCCCTATTGAGGAATTCACCTTTATAGGTCCAAGATTTTGGATGACAAACTTTTAATGCAAAAACTCAGAATTTGTGTCAATTTTCTCATAAACTCCATACCATACATAATCACTTTAACTAATTTAATGAAGCTTCGCAGATGGCTTCTTTATGATGGTAGATGTGCCTTTTAAAGGCGTCATCTTTATACCTCCACAATTTTGGATGAATATGGGCTTTTAAATACAAAAACTCAGTATTTTTGTGGGGTTTTGTATAAGGTTCTGTTTTTGATAATATGAAGTCTTTGACTAAAAATGCTACCTACTAGTACTACATGTACATAGAGAAAAGTATTTTCAGCGACACTTGAGTCAAACAACGTTTTCTAGTTTACCGTTATGTTTCCAGTTTAGCTCAACATACTGTGTTATATCTCAGAATTGATTCACCCTATTTGAACTAAACTTGGAGAAATGTTTCCCTATACCAAGGGGATGGAGGGCAATGATATTGTAGTCAAAGGTCTGATCTTGGTTTAAAACTATTTTTTACAGTTAAGATATTGTACACATGCTTCCCTATATCCAGGAGATGGAACACCATGATATTTATGTCATGACATCAAAGGTTAAGCTTACTTTGACCGGTGAGGTCAAAGTCCAAGGTCATTATAACAGTTGTATAAAATGCAGGTTTTAACAATACAGCTCTTCTGCTTAGCTCATCTTGCCTTTATTTCAGAGTTGCCCAAGTTACTGGAATTAAGCATTGACATGCAGTTATTTCCACTAGTTGGAGCAGTACAAAGACAGTCATACTTTTGAGGTCAAGGTCATTGTGATCTTGATACAAATCTAAATTTGCATAATTAGGAAATGCAAAATGCCAAACATTTTCGCCAATATCCCGTCAGTGTAGCACTGATGTCTTGTTTATTTGTCTTTCCAAATATAAGGTCTGTCACTGAAGAGGAGCCCACAAAACTTGACATGCTTGATAAAGATACAGCAATGGTTGCAGACACGGCAATGGTTGCCAACATGGCAATGGTTGCAGACACGGCAATGGTTGCAGACACGGCAATGGTTGCAGACAGGGCAATGGTTGGAGACAGAGCTATGGTTGGAAAGACGGCAATGGTTGGAGACACAGTTATGGCTGGAGACAGAGCAATGGTTGGAGAGACAGCAATAGTTAGAGGTACAGCAATAACTGTAGGTACGGCAATGGTTGCAGACAGGACAATGGCTGGAGCTATAGCAATGGCTGCAGACACGACAATAGATGGAGGTACAGCAATGGTTGCAGACACAACAATGGATGAAGGTACAGCAATGCTTGCAGACATGACAATGGATGAAGGTACAGCAATGGTTGCAGACACGACAATGGATGAAGGTACAGCAATGGTTGCAGACACAACAATGGATGAAGTTACTGCAATAGTTGCAGATACAGCAATGGATGGAGGTACTACAATGGCTGGTCTTTATTTTGCTTTTACATGTTTCTAATAGTCAGTGATTTTTTACCCTTTGAGCCAATTTGCAAAATTAATGTACCAAATTCTTTATGGTATATGACTAACTATTTCGAAAGTTTATGTTACTGCCTAAGGCAGTCAAATTATTTTTTAACATGTCAATACTTACTGTGAAACTTTATGGGTGGAATTCAATTTTATGGTTTATAATCCATAGGGTTTAGAGGTTTACCAGAGTGCATGGTTGATACTAACTGGATATCAACTGGATCCATATTGGTTGGTGGAGCAAGTAAGATTCACTGTCCTTGCTTGAAGTTGTGGCCTCATGGCTATCAGGATCGTGGCGAAGAACCACTGGTTCTGCATTGGATACAGCTTGTGTTCTCCCGGCTAAGACACTCGTCACTGTCCCGTCATGTGCGCATTCTGCTTAGTGCATGCTCACATCCCCAGATATCATTCTTCTCTAGAAGATTGACGAGTGTGGCAGTTGAATCGACTGATACACCGGAGCAGCTTCCTGCTACTATTGCCATCGTGGTCTTTTAACTTCCGATATCACATGTAACACTCATTTAGTAAAACTGAGAAATCTATTACTCTTTATTTGCCTGACACCTATAGTTTTAGAAGTCTGGAGGCTAGTTGCCAGTTTGATCGAATGTAGCATTGTTAACCACACTGGGAACATATATAAGCAAGTCACAACTGTCCACTGGCATCCAGACTCTGTTAAAACTATAGAAAGTGTCAGGCAAATAAAGTTCAAACCGAGTAATAGATTTCACTTGGAATTCGGTTTTAGCCTAAACACTTCTTATACTGGATAATAAAAAAATTATTACTAGCCCTGTGTTCCATATGGAAAACTAGTTTTGAAACATTTTCTCAGTTAAACAGTTCAGCTCAACTTTTCTGTTTATATCTCATGTTTGGTTAATCATACTGGCCCCAAATTCGGACACATGATTCCTTATAATGACAGAATCACAGAATGACCATGGGGTCAAAGGTCAAGGTCCCTATGACCTTGGTAAAAACCCAGTGTTTTTTTCCACTTTAACATTTTCCATTTAGCTCAACTTTTCTATTTTTATATCTCATGTTTGGTTAATCATATTATAATGACATGGCATCAGACAATGACGTTGGGGTCAAAAGATCAAAGTCACTGTGACTGATAAAAACCTTGGGTTTTTTCAACTTTAACGTTTTCCATTTAGCTCAACTTTTCTATTTTTATATCTCATGTTTGGTTAATCATATTATAATGACATGGCATCAGACAATGACGTTGGGGTCAAAAGATCAAAGTCACTGTGACTGATAAAAACCTTGGGTTTTTTCAACTTTAACGTTTTCTGTTTAGCTCAACTTTTCTGTTTATATCTCATGGTCGGTTATCCATACTGGTCCCAAACTTGGACACATGCCTCCTTATAATGACATGGTATCACATAATGATGTTGGGGTCGAAAAGTCAAAGGTCAAGGTCACTGTGACACCTCCGTCGTCCATCCATCAACTTTTGTTTAAAAAGCTACTCATTAAACACTTAGCGGATTTCAAACTAATTTAGCTGGAAGGACTCTATGGGAGTAGGCTTCAGAACATGTATACAGAATTTTGATTAGTAAATATTTGGGATGAAAATCTTAGATGAAAAATTTAACGGAAATTGTAAAAACACTACTCATTAACCGAGTGGCGGATTTCAACCTAATTTGGCAATAAGGACTCTAATGGTGTCAGGTTGAGAACTTGTGTACAGAATTTTGATTAGTCAATTTTTTTTGCTGAAAACCTTAGATTTTATGATAAATTTACCGGAAATTGTCAAAACGCTACTCATCATTAACCGCTTGACAGATTTTATCCCCGGTTGACTGGACAGACCTTATTGTGGTAGGCTCCAGAATATCTATCTAATCAGAATTTTAATGGGTCGATTGCTTTGGTGAAAATCATAAATTTTATGAAGAATTTGCCGGAAATTGTTAAATGCATCTCCTCCATAAAAGCTTGGTGGATTTTATCCAAATTTAGCTGGAAGGATTCTATAGTGGTAGGCTCTAGAATTTCATTTCAGAATTTGTTTTGTCGATTTTTTGGTGGCCATTTGAATTATTTTTAGAAAATTATCCAGACCCATTTAAAACGTTACTCCTTAATTAGTTGCCCGATTTAAAAAAAACTTGAGTATAATGATCCTATGGCAGTAGGCTTCAACATAAATGAGAATTTTGATTGGTCAATTTCCTTAGTGGCCATCTCAGATTTTTCCAAAATTACCCATCATGTCTACCGGTATTTAACTGCAAATGGTTCAAATGCTAATGGTGCGGGTGAGAGTTACAGGGCCTAGGGCCTGTTGTTGATAAGGTTATTAATAAGCCTTCTATAATAATTTTATGTCTGAAGTCAAGCTTCTTAGTTCATTGCAAAGTCGTAAAGTCAAGCTTCATGGTTGCATTGCATCGCAACCACATTTCTGGTTCATTGTTTTATTGAAGGGGTGACCCCTTAGGGGCCTATCACCTCATTCTAATATGCATATATAATAGAATGATGGGCTAGACCCCTAACAGATTACCTCTTCATTATGATAGGCAATTAGGCAGGCAGGCAGGAGGGTTGGTGGGCGAGCGGGCAGCCAGGCTGGCAGACATAAAAACTGCTTATCTCACCTTAAAGGAAAGGACCATGGAACTAATAAATGTTGTTGAATGATAATAATCAGCCTATAATCACCAGTAACGAAATATAAATAAATCTGAATAGTTTGAAAAAGCAACTAAATACCATTTATGTCAGTGACCTGTCCCAATTAGTGACACTGCTGGTACTCTGCAAGCTGGTGTATGCTGAAGGAATAAAATAAAATCCTCAACAGCTAGTCATATGATCTGAGTTATATTCGTGCTACGCTGCTTAACCAAGTGCTAAGTCATACAGGTCAAATACTGTAATTTTAAAACAATTTTAAATTTTACAGAAAGGCATTGTTTCCAGCGACAAGACCTGTTTTCAGTCACAAAAATTGCAAAATATTCAGTAGGTATCATGTTACGACCCTGGAAACCAGCAGTGTATTTTGAAAATATTTTGATTGAAACTCGTTGCTTCCACCAGAAACAGTGACTCAAAGTATCATGTTTTCAAAATGATCAACTGTGAATTAACAATAGCGAGATAATTGCTCTATATCAGTGCCTATAGAGAATACTTTTCATACTGATTATGAAAATGTATTCATGTCTGCTTTCGTTATTAGCTCACCTGGCCAGAATGGCCAAGTGAGCTTATGCCATGGCGACCATCCGTTGTCTGTACATCCGTCGTCCGTCCGTCAACTTTTGCTTTAAAATGTATCTCCTCCTATACCGCTTGGCAGATTTTAATCAAATTTGGCTAGAAGGATCCTATGAAGGTAGGCTCTAGAACTTCTATTCAGATTTTTGATTCGTCAATTCTTTGGGTGAAAATCTTAGATTTTATCAAGATTTACCGGAAAGTGTCAAAATGCATCTCCTCCTTAGCTTTTTGACAGAATTCAGCCAAATTTGTCTTGAACGGTAGGTTCTAGAACTTCTATTCAGATTTTTGATTCGTCAATTTTTTGGGTGAAATCTTAGATTTTGTAAATAAATTACCGAAAAGTCTCAAAATGCATCTCCTCCTTAGCTTCTTGACAGATTTCAACTAATTCACCTGGAAGGATCCTATAGTGGTAGGCTCTAGATAATCTATTCAGAATTTTGATTGGTATATTTTTTGGGTGAAAATCTTAGATTTTGTAAAAAATGTACCGGAAAGTGTCGGAGCGTATCTCCTCCTTAACTCCTTGAGCGATTTCAGCCACATTTGTCTTGAAGGATCCTATGGAGGTAGGCTCTGGAACTTCTATTCAAATTTTTGATTGGTCAATTTTTTTGGTTAAAATATTTGATTTTGTAAAAAATTTACTGGAAAGTGTCAAAACGTATCTCCTCCTTAGCCTCTTGATAGATTTTAACTAAATTTGTGTGGAAGAATTCTACAGTGGTATGCTCTAGAATTTCTATTCAAAATCTTTTGGGGTGAAAATCTGAGATTTTGTAAAAAAAATTTACTGGAAAGTGACATCTCTCCTTAGCTTCTTGACAGATTTCAACTAAATTTGCCTGGAAGGATCCTATAGTGGTGGGCTTTAGAACTCTTGTTTAGAATTTTGATTGGTCAATTTTTGGGCTGAAAATCTTAGTTTTGTAAAAAAAACCTTGCCAGAAATTGTCAAAATGCATTTTCTCCTTAGCTTCTTGACATATTTCAACTTTTATGCACACCTCCGTTTCAGGAGGATATAGTAATCGCTTTGTCTGTGTATGCATCATCTGTCCGGGTTTTTTTTGTCTGAACTGTATTTTCAGTAGCTAAATTTAGTATATGAATGCATTGTACCCTAATGCTGTCCTATGTCAAAAGTGGGTCACCATGACTTACCTTTCATGGTTCAGTAAGCATCATAAAAAATTGTTTTCATCTGTCCCCGATTTCTTTGGTGGTACTATATTTTCAAAAGTTTTTCATATTCGTCAGCATAGGGATGCATTATAACCTAAAGGCATGAAAGGTGTGTAATGCATCAAAAGTGTGACCTACTTTTTATAGTTCACTGAACATCATAGGTTACTATGGTGTGGGCTGTAGTTTCAAGTTTTTTTTATACAGTTACAACCAAACTTGGTGTATGGATGCATTGTAGGCTAAGTTTCTGTAGCCTATGAAAAGTAGGTCACCATGACCTACTTTTCATGGTTTACTGCACATCATATAAAATTGTGTTTGTCTGTCTCAAATTTTTTGTACGAACTATACACCTGTGCAAAAGTTAAGCACCACCCTATTTTTACGCACATGCGAGGGTATATTCATGTGCTATGAAGAAAGCAATAGCATAAACATTTATGTACCCATCCATCTTAGTGCAAGAGGTAATAATGCAACTAGAGGAATGCTGATTATGATGGTGGGGAAACACTGTATGTTTTTGTTTGAACTTGAAAACGAGGCCTGAATATGGTTACGTTGACACAACTGACAACTATTGCCCTACAGTTGACACGCGTGGCTAGATTGTCATTAATGGTGTCTGAAAACGAAGTTTAACATCTGTGCACGAGTTTGAGACTGTCATTATTAATACCGGGTATATCCACCTTGTGCCTGGATGACGGCCTGGACACGACATCTCATGCTGGTCACCAACTGACTGATACGCCATTGTGGTATTCGTTGCCATTCAAGATGGAGTGCGTCTGTTAATTCCTGTAGGTTCTGCACAGGAGGATCCCTCCTTCTCACCATGTTTCCCAGAATGTTCCAGATATGCTCAATAGGGTTCATGTCAGGGCTCCTTGCTGGCCATGGTAGGGTTTCGATGGCATTCTGGCGGAGGTATTCATGCACAGCTCTAGCACGATGTGGTCGGGCGTTGTCATCCATGAATATAGGGTGGGTTCCAGGTGCATGATTTACAAAATGAGGGACCACAACTCTATCCAGTATGGAATCTTGATATCTTTGTCCATTTAGTGTTCCAGGTACAGTCAACAGATCCAGCTTACAATCAAAGGAGATGCACCCCCATATCATAACGGAACCTCCACCAAATGGAACTTCTTCCATGATGTTACGTTGGTCGTACGCCGTGCGTCTGGACCTCCATACACGAGTTCGACCATCTGTGGCATGAAGCAACAACCGACTTTCATCGGACCAGTGTACCCATCTCCAGGATCTCATGTTCCAGTGTCTTCTTTCGTTGCACCACCTCAGACGCTCCTCTTTGTGGTGTGCAGTGATGAGAGGACGTCTGACAGGTCTCCTAGCTTTCATGCCAGCAGCATACAGTCTCCTTTTGACGGTAGACATTGACACTCTATTGCGCATTTCCCATTGCTGGCTGAGCCCTCTGCTGTTGGTGAATGGAGATCTCCTAACAAGGCGTACTAGGGCTCGATCATCACGGGCAGTAGTCTTCTTCGGTCTTCCAGATCTAGGCCTGTCCTTCACCTCGTTAGTTTGCCCATGTTTTGCAATCAAACGACTGATTACAGTATGGTTAATGTTCAGCTGTCTGCCAATCTCTCTGCATGACATACCAGTGGTATGCATGCCTATGATTTGCCATTTCACACGATCACTTAACCTTCGTCTTGCCATAGCGGTTCACAATCAAGAGCTAATTCTCTCTGTACAAATAAACCACGGTCATGAACACAAAATTCCTAATCTTGTCGCCTAAATCTGTATGTAATGTTCTACACCTCAAACTGGACTTTTACATAACTGAACACGTGTGCTGTTTCCCGCCACGCACGGACATCAAGCGGCGTGAAGTCATGCATGCATGTGCATTTCGTACTTGGAATTATGTCAGCTAACGCGGGGACAAAAATTATGGCAGCCTAGTTGTACCATCATGTTTCTACGTTCTATTGTTTTTTCTGGTGCTTAACTTTTGCACAGGTGTATATATTCTGAATAATTTTTCACAAATACATGTATTCAACTATGGCTATATGGATGTGTATCTTAGGCTAAAGGTTAGTTATATATCGGAAGTAGGTCACTGACCTATCTTTCATGGTTCACTGAGCATCATAGAAAATTGTTGTCCGTTTTATAACTTCAAGTGGTTTTGGTTTACACTAATCAAATGTGATGTATGTATGCATTGTAGGCTAATGATCCATCATGTATCAAAGGTAGGTCATACTAAAGGTAGGTCAGTATGACCTACCTTTCGCAATTCACTCATCATCATAGAAAACCCCTGTCCTGGCTTTAGTTTTAAGAGTTTTTTAACCAATCTTGGTGTATGGATGCATGTTCCTTGTAGTATCAAATTAGGCCTACTTCATGGTTGACCCAACTTCAATATTAATTGCATGCTTTCAGCCAAAGGCAAGGTTCCATGGAAGGAAGGCGGGGTATCCTTCGTGATGCACGGATACTACATGGACCACAGTTGCATTTTTTATTCCATGCAAATTGTTGACTTGTTTTGATACTTTATCAGCGTCTTTAAAACTCTTAGTTTACAATTACCACAAGAACTTTGTCATAAAGGAGCTTAATTATGTTTCAGTAAAATTCACGGTCAACTCAAGAATTGTATGTTTTTCATCATTGGTTTGTAGTTTACTTGCCTAGAAAGCCTTGGTCGAAACGAGACAAGCAATCTATCTCCCTAGAAGATGCTTCTGAGGTTTTTGTGCATAAAAAGTTCAATGTCACAAGTTTTGTCTCTAAACCTGTATCAAGGATCAACTTATTTACAGTCTTAAAAGAAAGTTATCTCATAATTTATGTGGCTACGTCATGTATGTTATAAATGGGATATCCTGATTTGACCAATCAAATTATCCGAAATATCTAATACATCATTTCAACTGATTCATTCTTGGCGAACTCTTCCATCTACATTGAATGTTAGACAGCAAGTTTTAATTTGCCTATCATTTTAAAGTGAGTTCTCATTGGCTAAACTGTGCAACTATTAATTTGCCCAAATAATTGTTCTATGAAACCGCGTAAGTATACAAGATTGCGCTACATATTAATGGTAATATTCCGACGAAATGTCTTAAACCTTTAACCCTCAACCTTGTTTAATAAAATTTCAATTTTCTCATAAAAAATGTCCATTTGCAAACCTACAGAAAACTATCTTTGAAAATTTATCACTGGAATGACTGGCTTGATTATCGAGTCAGTCATTCTTGTATTGCATTTTCAAAAATAGTCTTTTGGTCTGCAAATGGACATTTTCCAAGACCCTTGCAGAAGCCGTTTTTGACATCTTGAGTCTTAAAGGGTTAATGAAAGAACTTTTAAACCCAAAAGGCAGATGATCTTTCTTGACAGGTTGAAGTGTTCTTTTTGTAATTCATGGACTATGTAGTCTAGTGCAGTCCTGTGATGCTGATCGCTACTGACGCTGTTTTAGAAGCGATGTTCTAGGTTTTAAAAATAGTTTCTGTAATCATAAATTTTTATATGATGCTAATAATTCTTAGTTACATAAAGTTCCACAATTACACATAGGTACCATTTTTACAGTATTATTGTTCCATGTTTGTTAACCCGTTGCTTACCACATGCAGTAGGTAATGAAGATAGTCTCTCTAAATAGCTAATTGTAGACATGAAAAAATTGCATTTTTAATAATGTTGAATTGGTACTAATATGAGTCCAAATTATGTTCCTTATTTAATGCTAGTAATCTTCCGACCAGATGTCTTAATGAAGCGTCTTCTATTAAATCCAAAAAGCATATGACAAGTTGAACTCTCCTGTCTTTACCAGTAATTCATTGACTAGGTTGATCTAGTGACCACGTTTGAGAAGTGCTTTTCAAGATTTCCATACATTTATTTCTGTCACTAATGTCATTGTAATTTTGTGTTGCGTAAAATGCTACTATTACATAACGTTACCTGTTAACAATATTTTTGTTCACGTTTGTTAACCCTTTGCTCACAGCATGCACATAGTGAGAGGTAGTGGAGACGGAATGACAAGACTTTACAATGACATGCATCATGATATCAGTTAGAATTTGTAATCCATGGTAAAAGTAAATGCTGTCTGTAACTTAGCGATGTCATCTGTTGTTGTATAGTAAGTACAACTTCGCATAGTGCCACCTCTATGTCACATTTCATATACTTCATCCAAACCATCATTCCAGAATTAGTCTTATTCAACTGTACTTCATGTGTCCATCATCTCTTACCAACATAAAATTACCCATGGATGAGCATGAAATTCAGTTGACCCTAACACCATGTCATTGTCATTAACGTCCAAACATGCCAAAGAACATGACTGTCTGTCGACACAGACATTTATCTAAGAATGTTAATTTTGTTATTCCATTAACATTTTTTGCCAAATCAGATAAAAAAATTGGCACCTATCAAAGTTATAAATTCAGTTTATTATCAAATTTATACACCTAGTGAACGCTATAATTGAAATTATCAAGTCATGTGATTTTACTCTAAATCGTTATCGGCAGGGATTATAGAAATCGTTTTCATGCGTGTAATTCTGTTTCCACTCGAAAACTTGACGATTCACTTCATATTTTGAACATGAGAGATGAGACCTTGACTGGCATTCAGTTTGGTTAAAATACAGCTACAGTTATGCGCTTGAATTCTTGAAATAAATTGTCAGATTTATTCACTAGAGTTCTTGAAAAATTGTAAAATATTTGGATTCAAAATTGGAGTACAAACCTGATTCTTCGGCCAAATTGTCATGGTAGATTTACTAAGATCTTATTTCGAAGATTATTCCGTATTAAAAATTAGAATTTATCTGTCATCCTGTAGAAGTTTCACGAAATATATTTTCATGAGATATGAACTACCCAGTATTTCAAATGCTAATGTTGCAGGTGAGCGACAGGCCATTAGGCCTCTTGTATTCAGGTATGCGGTACCTGCATACACAATTGACACATGACAGAGTGCGAAGCAGCAACAATGTCACTAATTGGTTCCGAGTTAAGCACTACTAGAGCTAGTAAATGCGTTTCTCAAATTATTCTGATTCATTTCCGTTTTTTACTAGTGGTAGTATATTTAATATTGTTTGAAATTTCCAATAAATGTCATTTGATAGCTCCATTTTCCCTTCCTTCAAAGGAACACTTCTATAGAATAAGAGTAATGTGAATGGACACACAGACATGCTGATCATTAAATTAATCTGCATGTATAATTAAATCAATATATTTATTAGCTCACATAGCCATGGCGCCCAGCCATCATCTGTCCATCCGTCCGTCGAAGCGCACTTTCAACCTAGGGGGGTAGCCTCCAGAACGTCGTTTCAGAATTTTGATTGGTCAATTTCATGGATGAAAATCTTAGATTTTATGAAAAGTTTACCGGAAATTGGCAAATTAGCCATTTGGTGGATTTCAACAGAATTTGGCTAGGCTCCAGATCAGCTATTCAGAATTTTGATTAGTCAATTTTTCTCAAGCCAGAATGGCTCGACAAAGCAATTCAAATGGCGTCCCGCCATGCACTGTGCATTAGTTTTTATGCCCCCCGCCCCAAATCCGGGCAGGCAGGCACACGGGTGGGCGACAGAGGGGTTTCTGGACAATAACTGTTACCATTTATTGGATCATGTTGAATCTTCATAGGGTGGTTAGACGCAGTCTGAGGAAGAAGCCTTTCAAAGTTGACGATGATCCGTGATCCAAGATGGCCACCAGCCACCGGAGGCTATCTTGAAAATCGGTTTCCAGATGATAACTGTTAATGTTTATCGGATTGCTTTGAAACTTTAATAGGTGGTTCAACTAGTAATGAGGAAAAAAATAAAGAAATTGACGATGATCCGAAATCCAAGATGGCCACCAGTGGCCATCTTGAAAATTGGTTTCCGGATGATAACTCTGTTACAGTTTATCAGATTGCTTTGAAACTTCATAGGGTGGTTGGACTAGGTCTAGTGAAGAAACCTATGAAAATTGATGATAATACAAAATCCACCATGGCTACCAGCGACCATCTTGAAAATTGGTTTCCAGATTATAACTCCGTTACCATTTATCGGACCAGTTTGAAACTTCATAGGGTTGGTTTCCGGATGATAACTTCCTTACTGTTTATTAGATCACTTTGAAACTTCATAGGGTGGTTGGACTAGGTACGGGGAACCCTTTCAAAATTGATGATGATCCAATATCCAAGATGGCTGCTAGCCACTAGCGGCCGTCTTAAAAATTGTTTTACGGATGATAACTCTGTTAGCATTTATCCAATCGCTTTGAAACTTCATATGGTGGTTGAACTAGGTCTTGTGAAGAAAGTTATTGAAAGTAACGATGATATGAAATCCAAGATGGCTGCTATCTACTGGTCGCCATCTTGAAATTTGATTTCCAGGTGATAGCTCCATTACCGTTTATTGGATCGCTTTGAAACTTCATACGGTTGTTGGACTAGGTCTGGAGAAGAAAGCTATTGAAGTCGATGATAATTCAAAATTCAAGATGGCCACCATCCACTGGTGGGCGGTGGCCATCTTGAAAATTGATTTCCGGATGATAGCTCCTTTGCCGTTTATTAGATTGGTGTGAAACTTCATAGGGTTGTTAGACTAGATCTGGAGAAGAACGCTATTAAAATCAATGATAATTCAAAATCCAGGATGGCCATCTTGAAAATTGGTTTCTTGATGATAACTCCAGGACTGTTTAGCTGATTGCTTTGAAACTTCATAGGATGACTGGTCTAGATCTGAGGAAGAAATCAGTACTTTTTGATAGCTCTCATTTATTCATTTGTCATCATGTTGAGGTATTATGCGCCGTTAGCGGGGTGTTTTTAAAACATTCACCACTGAAATGACTGGCCGGATAACATATCCAGTGATAAATTAAAAAAAATAATCTTCCTGGTCTGCAAATGGACATTTACTATGAGAAATTTGTAATTATCTTTAACAAATTTGAGTGTTAAAGAGGTCAAATATGTAACAAACTCATTGTGAACCATTTTCAGCCAGCATTTCTTTTCTTCAGAATCTGTATGTCTAAAAGGGAGGAAACAAGAAAAATGCCCAAGACAACGATGGACAGTGGAAGAGGAGGAGGAATTGAAGAAATATTTTGCACATTACTTCAAAACAAAAACTTGTCCTCGTCAACAAATTTGTGAAGAAATGAGACAGTTAAGCATGACAAACAATGGATTCATACACAAACGTTCAAGAGATAACATAAAGAAAAAGGTCAATAACATGATCGTATATCAAAAATGGTAATTACTCCGAGTGACATTATGTTCTTACATGATCTTGCTTTATCGTTCTCATTTCTCGGAGCAAATTTTCCCGTCATCTCCTCATACAGTTTTCCTCGTATAAACTTCAAACATTGTCACATTGTAATACATATAACCCGTGACACTTGCATTGCTCTTACTTTTATTTTGGATCCATCCAATGGGGGAATCCCGTTTTAGCTATGACTGACCCATCTCTAGCTAAGTTCCACCCATGCTTTGTCGATGATGGGATCGAACGAACCATGAACTCACTGATCTCCCTGAATTTCAATTTCCAGAAAGCTATACTGGTAAGCTGTTGAATATTTTGAAACTAATTTGACCGGGTTGAGTGATGTTGCTGCTTATGGCAGCAACCGCATCCAGTCAAATTAGTTTCAAAGTATTCAACAGAAAATTTATTAAATAGTAAAGACAAACAATTCGTACAACATGATAGACTATTAAGCGTTTATGACAGATAGTACTTCGTGAGACTTATCATAAGTTCCCTGTTTTCATTTGTGGCAGAAATAGATTCCCCCATTAATTTGGAAAAAGGCAATTTTTGTCTCACCTGCAAAGCAAAAGCAAGACACGGGTATGACTTATCCGAGGACGGCATCAACGTTAGGTTTTTGCGTTTATCAAATCATCATTGCTTATATTTTAGGATTGCTCAATCCTACTGGAACCAAACTGGGATACATGGTTCCCTACACCATAGCGAAGCTGCATGCTGATAGTGACATCACTAGGTCAAAAGTCATGGTCATTGTAGCCTTGATATTCGACTTCTGTCATGTCTGTATTTCCGATGTTAAGTTTATGCTTTTAGCAAAATATATTTTCCTATATTTTAGGGTTGCTTAAGGATACTTGAACCAAACCTGGCCACATGGCTGCGCATACCATAAGGAGTTGTCAAAGTTAAAAGTTAAAAAATTAAAGTTAACCTAATGGAAATCATAACTAGTACATACCTTAAGCCAACAGCTTTTGTTTTTTTAACTGTAAATAACTAATTTTCATAAATTATCAAAATTTTTAGCCCACCCTGTGCATCACAACCACTGTGGACTAATATTCAAATTGGAGTCTCACATTCTTCTGAAGAAGAAAAGTCTTGTTTATGGTAGAAATGGTCAAAAAATTTAAAAAAGCAAAAAAAAAGTTACCAGTTACCAGTTCCTATATCAGACATGATCAGTAGAGATATTAGAAGATGGTTTCACTTAGTATCAAGTGATCACTTTGCTGTCAACATTCACTTTACTGCAAAGTACGTACACTACAATTATGGGTACTTCAGTAAATGTCTTCTAGTAGCTATTACAGTTATTGGCATAATACAAGTAACAGCTTGAAGATCTATAGGGTGAGTTATTTGCCCAATTTGCACAAAAAATACATCATAATGTCTCACACAGCGACTTAACCCTTTAATGGTAAAAAACCCCAAACCTCTGCAATGGTCTTCAGAAATGTTCATTGGCAGGCCAAGAGACGACTGTTTAAAAGAAAATTTAGCACTGGAATGACTGGCTCGACAAACGAGTCAGTCATTGCAGGGGTAAATTAAAAAAGCCCAGTCTTCTCTTCATCACCTGCAAATGGAGAGTCAATAAGCAAATATTTAGATTTTCTGGACAAAATTTGACCATCAATGGGTTAAATTATATCAGTAAATATCTCAGAGAAGCAAATTATTTATGTTTAGTATTTGGAAAATGAAGTAAGAATTGGGGGGGGGGGGAGGGGGAGGAGGTGGGGTTCCTGATCATTACATGAGAGTATTGTTACATCTTTCGAATCACACACTCCATATGAAAAATTAATAATATCGTTTATCATATTGATGAGGAAGTCCAGACAGGGTTCATTGAAGAAGCACTGGAGGGCACTAGTAATAACTCTGACTGTGAAGAAACAATGGTCAAAGAACAAGTACTGATCGCAGTCCCAGGCCAGGATGTTGTCACTACTGCACTTGTGGAACACATCATCATTATTATTTGCTGTACATTTGGGATTGATATTTTAATTGAAAGGAAATATGACTTTCACAGCAACTACTTTCAGTCAAACTATTTTCAAAACATTCAAGTTGTGTTGCATAAATAATTAAGTTTGTAGAAAACAGGTATTAGAGGATTTAGTTATGTGACTTGCATCTGATTTTTCCAAAGTTACCAAGTACATTGGTTCAATTACAATTGCTTATAAAAGCAAATGTTAAATTACACTAAGTGCAATTACTTGAACTTGTAATTGAGCCAAAGTCTGCACAAAATCTATTATATTTCATCTATCTATAAAATTGAATATAAATTATTATTATTGTTTGTAAATTTGTCTAATACAAGGGGTGTCACTGTGGAGTCCTCACTGCTTGACATACTGGATAGAGAAACAGCAGTGGATCAAAGTACGGAAAAGCCTGGAGATACAGAAAAGCCTGGAGATACGGAAAACAATGGAGATACGGCAAAGGCTCTCTATAAAGCAATGGCTGGTCAGTATGTAGCTTGTTTCAGTTACTTATTTTTACATTTTTAGGCTTCCAAAACAAGTATACCAAATTCTATATGATGTATGAACGGCATGCAATTATTTTGAAACTAATTTTACTGGATGATGATGCTGTCTATTGAAGTCAAATTATTTAAAAAAAATAGTAAATGATTACTGTGTTTGCATTGAGGTTATGATAACAACGTTTCAAATGTGTTACGGTCAATGGTGTCATGAAAGAGGATGCTTTCTTGGTGTGCATATGACTTGTTTATTTGACAAACACCCCACTAAGATTTGACAGATTGGCTTAAATCTACATGGGTGGAATTCAATAGAAATGTTGTTCTTAACCATGTTTTATCCTAAACCAACTTGTAACAAATTACTTCTTAACCGTTTCACTGATGAATTCCCCATGTCTCACTTTGAAGGCAAACATACTGGAAAACTAGAATATTTTGAATTTAATTTGACTGGAAGCTATTAGCCTTAGACAGCAACATCTTTCAGTCAAATTAATTGCAAAATATTCAACAGAATAAGTTTAATATCGTAAAGAATCTGGATTTTCAGGGATTTGTAAGTGAACGGGTTAAACAGAATAATAGGATATTTTACCCGATTTAACCTTAAACCTAGTGTGTGTTAAGATAATCATGATGAGTGGAAGCTACTTTGAACTGCAATCAGTTGTAATATGTCATGTATATTGTCGTCGTCACTGCCACAGATGCCAGCAGCGGTGTCCATATCAGTAATGCGATCAACAGCAGCGGTGTCCACATCAGCAACACCATCATCAGCATTACATCATTTGCAGTAGCAATAGCGTCATCAGTTTGTTACGTAGCTAATCTTTACATATCTGAAAGTTATAAAGAAAGCCAACGATCTAGGTAAACTTTGATAGATATGTACAAATCTTCTCTTCTATTGACCCAATTAAACAAACTCAAGTTACAAATATCTTGCAATGCTACCATTCCGATTTTGTGGCATGATTTAACCTAACCTACACCCCCCCCCCACCCCACATGGTATACATTTTTCAAACCTGTAGCATTGGATTACTACAAAAACTAAAAAGGAGTGTGGTAGCCAGGTTAGTTGTGAGAGTAATAACTTAATTCAAATGGAATACCGTTTAAAACTAACTTTCTTAAATTTGACAAGGTTGATGTTAGTTTGAATCATGTTTTTTTATCGGCTGCGAATCAGAAGTATTACTAAAACATAATTAGACATAAGTATCACTTTTCCAACGCTTTAGCAGCATCGATAGAGGAGTTAAGATAAGTTTTGTGTTTTAGACATATTTCAGGTTTGGTTGACCCCCATAAGAAGTAAACTTGCACATCTAATGGAGGAGTCCAGTTTATTGATCAATCATATGATGTCATAATCAACAATGTCACATGGAGGATGATGTCATAATCAATTACATCATGAATGACACGATTTAGTCGGTCTTAAACACTTAATAGTCTGCCAAGTTGTACAAATTTTATGTCTACTATTTAATAAACATTCTCTTGAATATTTTAAAACTAATTTGACTGGATGCTGTTGCTGCCAGAGGTGGGGGCATAGCTAAAACCGAAATAGTCCATTGCCTGAGCTGAAAGGGAACAGTATGCTGATAATGGCATCACTAATCCAAACGTGCAGGTCATTGTGGCCTTGATGTTTGACCTCTGAATTTTTTACGTTAAGTTTTGTGTATAGTAAATTGCCATGACTGATAATTCAGGCTTAATTGATCTTAAGTGGAACTTAGCTTACACACATCATACCCTATGCCAAAGGGAACTAGTTGGTTCATAGCGAAGATACTAGGTCAAATGTCGATTTTACCTTTTATGATGTCTGTTTTTCAGCAATATGCTTTTTGTGTTTAGCAAAGCGTATCTTATTTTTTGGGATTTGTTTACACTATTGGAACTAAGCTTGGATACATGCTTGCCTATCCAGTTTGGAAATAACATAATGAAACTGAGGCCACATTGTGAATGGTCATATTGGAAGTATAAACTTGGATACGTGGTTACTTAGGCTTTTCAGAATCCGCATGATGACATTGATGTTACAAGGTCATACATGAATGTCACTGAACTTGGTGCATATTTTTACCCTCACCATGAAGAGAGTATTGAGATCTTACGTGTGTGTCCATGCGCACATATATCCGTGTGTGCGTGCGTGTGTGTGTGTGTGCGTATGTCTGTCCGGAGTTGTGTCTAAAAAATTAATGATAAAATTTGTCTCAAATTTTAACACAATGAAGGAACTTGCGGTGTATGATGATTTCCAGACTTTGACCGTGATCTGGATAAGAGAACCCAGATCCGGATCAGATCACATTCTGAATCTGTGGATATCTCGAAAACTGCTGGTCTGATTTGGCATGAATTTTAACACAGGAAAGGATATGATAGGAAAGGGTATGATCATATTTTAAGTGTGATCGATGAAAATCTGGAAAAAAAATCCAAAAGCTTATTACAATGTGACAAAAACTGAAGTGAAGCAGGGTTTGCTATCGCGGATTGCTCTTGTTCATAGTAAGCGATTGCATTTAGTTGCGCATCTTATCCTTGATTTTGGGAGTGGTCTGTGTCTAGGAAATGACATCTGGACATATGCCAGAGGAGGTTCATGGATTTTGTTATCAAAGTCAAAGGTCAACATCATGTTTAAGTTTGTCCAAAAATTAAGTTCTGATCCTTATCTCAAGGTTAGTATGCACACTCACTGTCACATTTCATGTAACCTTTGAGGAAATGACTCCTGGTCAGTGGTTCAAGTGATACTGAACTTCCAGAACTGGATCCAAAATAAACATGAACATCTTCCTTGTTAGTCCCCTACCGGTAAAACCGGGGAGACTATAGGTTTGCTGTCCGTCTGTCGCAGTTGGTTTTCCGCACTTTTTTCGCAGTCCTTCAAGATATTATACTGAGAATTGCTACATTGCTTTGGTATGAGAAGTTACAGACTAAGTTCGAGTTTCAGGTGTATGCGTCCATTTTTGATGGCGTTATGCCCCCTTTTAACTTAAGAAATACAAAAGATATTAGCTTTACGTACTTTTTTTCGCAGTCTTTCAAGATATTATACTGAAAATTGCTACATAGCTTTGTTATGAGAAGTTACAGACCAAGTTCGAGTTTCAGGTGTATGCGTAAATTTTTGATGGAGTTATGCCCCCCTTTCGACCTATGAAATACAAAAAATATTAGTTTTCCGCCCTTTTTCTCACAGTCTTTCAAGATATTCAATTGAGAATTGGTTCATTACTTTATTATGGGAAACTACAGACCAAGTTCGGGTTTCAGGCGTTTGCGTCATTTTTTTATGAGTTATGGCCCCTTTCAACTTATGAAATACAAACATATCAGCTTTCAAGACTTTCCTTCTCCTTCACCATATATAACTGAGACTTGGTTTATTGCTATGTTATGAGAAGTTACAGATCAATTTCGAGCTTCAGCTGCTTTTGACAATTTTTAATGAAATTTTTGACTCAATCTCTAAAGATTGATATCACCAGGTAGGGGACATGTATTGCAAAGCAATACTTACAGAATGCTTGTTCTCTATTAAATCCTCACCATGCAGTATATCAATTAAACTAAGGCCGTGTTCTCACTAGAGACGTAACGAGTGTAACGCAATACTGAGGTATGGTGTTATTCTCGATTAACTCTTCAGTGAGAACACGGCCTATTATTCTTAATAATATACTTTATTCTGCCAAATGAATTTGATCTGGGCTCAGAATTCTCTGATGCTTTTCATGGACGCGAGATGAGAGATTTAATGTTGCAGAATACAGCATAGTTATTCTGATCTTATGGTCAAATTAGTCAGCTGTCATTTTGAGTGTAACTCTATGCTCTACTTAGTTTTCAGAAATCTGTGAACTAGGTCCTTGTAATTTAAGTGTACCATCTCTGATATGCACTAAATTGATGAGGAGGGAAATTTATAGGAAGGATCAGCATTTTGTGTTTCTTTAATGGATTGTAAGGGCTTTATAAAATGTTCATGAATCAAGGATTATTGGCTCACTTGGTCCTGGTGAGCTCAGGCAAGTGGAAGTGTTTAGTCGTTCGCTTACTTGTTCACTATAGCTGAATGATGGTCATAGCCACAGGCGCTTCACCGACCATTTGGTGCACTAGGCACCAGAAGAGTGCGCTGGTTTTAATCAGATTTGCATGTAAGACCTGAAATGTAATAGACATCTGACTTTATGATGCAGGATGATTCTTCAAATACATGAATTGTTATTGTTTGCTTTTTTATAGATGAACTTAGTGACATGAGTGAGGATGCACTGTCAGATGAGACAGATGACGGTATGTGTATTTTCTGATTTGTAAATTTTGTAAAGCCCATAGTAGATACAAGAGAGCGATCCAAGGTGTGTCCACCATGTGTCATCCCATCTGACAATGAAGTGTTAAAGGTTTTTAGCTCGGCTGTCTTGTCAGTGATCACTAACCGTCCAGTGTCTGTCCAGCTATCTGTCAGTCTGTGTCTGTCTGTATTGCGGTCTGTCTGTGTCGTCCATAATGGTGTTAGATTTTTTTATTTCTGAACAGATTTAGATTAACCCTGTTCAAAATGTTCGTGTGACCATCTGGTATCGATGAAAAACCAGAGTTATTCCCATTGAAAACTTTCTCAACTATGGCGCCAAGTGGGCAGCACATTACTGCTGTTACCTTCCAATACATGTATATGAATACAATAACGAATAAAGACTTGTATCTGTATCATCATGATAAGTTTCTTCAGCTAATATAAACTACACACTAAACTAATTGATCAATAAACTTTCACTTTGCTATCTGGTGATTATTATTACCATTTGAGCCTCAATCATAATTTAGTACTTTATTTTTTAAGTTTAGATAAAGTGACTTGTACAGTTCTCTTGAGGAATGACAATTTGAAGTCCAAGAGAAGACTATTTTTGAAAATGTATCGCTGGAATGCGTGACTTGATAAATGGTCTGACCCAGTCATTCCAATGATAAAGTTTCAAAAACAGCCTTCTCTTTTCCTTGAAATGAACAAAGATTAAAATTTTCTCGACTAATCTTTTCTACAGAATTTGAATATGCAGAAGAGGTGAAGCAAATACGCCGTCCAAGACACAGATGGACATGCGCAGAGGAGGAGGAATTGAAGCAATATTTTGAACATTTCTTTAAAACAAAAGCTTGTCCCGGTCAACAATTTTGTGATAAAGTAAAAAAATTAAGCAAGGCGAACAATGGATTAATATGCAAATATTCTAGAGACAACATCAAGAAAAAGGTCAATAACATGATCCTCTATCAACAGAAGTAATTGCTGTTATTGTTAGCATCACAATATGTCATAATTTAAAGTTGTATTAGTACTTGTCATTTGCTAATTGAGGAATCTATTTTCACAAATGCTTAGTAGTCTGACAAGTATACGAATTGTATGTCTACTATTTAATAAACATTCTGTTGGATATTTCGAAAGTATTTTGACTCAGCACTACTGCTGCTAGGCAACAACAGCACCCAGTCAAATTAGTTTCAAAATATCAACGGCTTACCAGCATAGTTTTCTTGAAATTGAGATTCGGAGAATGCGTGGATCGAATGATCCCAACACAGGCAAAGCATGGGTGGAGCTTAGCTAGAGATGGGCAGGGCATAGCTAAAACTGGATTCCTCCTTTACACAGTGTACACACCATAGAGTGTTTCACAGTGCCTCCAATGGACATTTCCAGTTTTAGCTATTCCCCGCCCATCACTAGATAAGATCCACCCACACTTCACCGTGTTGCATCATGTAAACATTATGATGTCATAAATAAATTGATAACATTTACTACCACATATTTGTATTCTTTGTAATTAATACATCGAATCATTTTTTAATTGCTTTAGCAATAGGTGTATAATGAATAGATTATTTTACATTTCTGAGTACAATATGAACTTTTATTGTACTTATCCATGATGTGCTTAAAAATCTATATTGATCTCACTGCTTGTACCAAAAAAATTCATATTGGATGTGGAAATGTAAAATAACCTAATAATATTCTATTGTATTTTCAAGCCTTTCAGCTGTTCACTATTCCACCGTCGTTGGAAACATGGGCAATCTCCTTCACTCCTCGTCGCCTCTCTCCACTCAGGGATATAAATAGACACCAGTGTAAAAGCTGAGGAAGTTACCAATAATAGACTGAAATAAAACCAACCCAATTATGTTGTGAATGCGACCTGGAATCATGGACTCGATAGACCCCAATCAAACCAATACAGTACAAACTTGAAACGCTCTTGAATTTTGGCATCTGCATTGAAAAGCCTTGAATTTGAAATTTGTCTTGAAAAGTACTGGAATTTCACCCATTCATCTGATTATCAGCTAGCTTCCTCAATAATACTAGAATCTATTTATGTCTCATACATCAGTCCTTCCAATCCTCCGACAGCTTTGTGTACATGCAAGCTGCAAAGTCAACATCATTTTCTTTCTGATTGTTGAAATACGCAACTGGCAAGTCCATGCTTGACGCTTCATACATATTTGAAATTTTTAGATTTACCATCTGTTTAAAAGTTTTCTCTGTAAGGTGAGCAGAAACAGATCATAGTCGCTGTCTCAAGATTCAAGTATCATTTCAAATTGATTTATTCTGCCAATTATATTGGATGAAAATTTGTGTCTTCATATTCTGAATATAAATATTTCTTGTCAGATAGATGACTGACAAAATCTAATTGGTTACCTTTAGGAAATTGGTGAATGTGATAACATGTGTTTTTACTAGAGCACTGTACTTACCCACAAGTTACAGCCCGCTTCCGCCCGACCAGGCTGGTGAGGCACAATGCTGCAGTGTTCTGTTCATGATGAATGGATTGCTCTGCGGCGGAGTGGAGGGGAAACTTCATTCAGCTGCAATCAGTTTCCTCAACTTTCTCCCCTCTCTGTTGTTTTTAGGTTTTTCAAGTTTTAGTTCTCCAAGATTACATTTTTGTTCTCATCCCAAAAGGTGTTGTTATGGCCTTGCATGCCAGATACTTGAAATACTGTACTGAAAAATCTTGAAAAACAACCCAATGCTTCCAGCGATCGAAAAGAAGAAAGAACCCAATGCCTCCAGCGATCGAAAAGAAGAAAGAACCCAATGCTTCCAGCGATCGAAAAGAAGAAAGAACCCAATGCTTCCAGCGATCGAAAAGAAGAAAGAACCCAATGCTTCCAGCGATCGAAAAGAAGAAAGAACCCAATGCTTCCAGCGATCGAAAAGAAGAAAGAACCCAATGCTTCCAGCGATCGAAAAGAAGAAACAACCCAATGCTTCCAGCGATCGAAAAGAAGAAAGAACCCAATGCTTCCAGCGATCGAAAAGAAGAAACAACCCAATGCTTCCAGCGATCGAAAAGAAGAAAGAACCCAATGCTTCCAGCGATCGAAAAGAAGAAAGAACCCAATGCTTCCAGCGATCGAAAAGAAGAAAGAACCCAATGCTTCCAGCGATCGAAAAGAAGAAAGAACCCAATGCTTCCAGCGATCGAAAAGAAGAAAGAACCCAATGCTTCCAGCGATCGAAAAGAAGAAAGAACCCAATGCTTCCAGCGATCGAAAAGAAGAAAGAACCCAATGCTTCCAGCGATCGAAAAGAAGAAAGAACCCAATGCTTCCAGCGATCGAAAAGAAGAAAGAACCCAATGCTTCCAGCGATCGAAAAGAAGAAAGAACCCAATGCCTCCAGCGATCGAAAAGAAAGAAACCAATGCCTCCAGCGATCGAAAAGAAGAAAGAACCCAATGCTTCCAGCGATCGAAAAGAAGAAAGAACCCAATGCCTCCAGCGATCGAAAAGAAGAAAGAACCCAATGCTTCCAGCGATCGAAAAGAAGAAAGAACCCAATGCCTCCAGCGATCGAAAAGAAGAAAGAACCCAATGCTTCCAGCGATCGAAAAGAAGAAAGAACCCAATGCCTCCAGCGATCGAAAAGAAGAAAGAACCCAATGCTTCCAGCGATCGAAAAGAAGAAAGAACCCAATGCTTCCAGCGATCGAAAAGAAGAAAGAACCCAATGCCAGCGATCGAAAAGAAGAAAGAACCCAATGCCTCCAGCGATCGAAAAGAAGAAAGAACCCAATGCTTCCAGCGATCGAAAAGAATAAAGAACCCAATGCTTCCAGCGATCGAAAAGAAGAAAGAACCCAATGCTTCCAGCGATCGAAAAGAAGAAAGAACCCAATGCCTCCAGCGATCGAAAAGAAGAAAGAACCCAATGCTTCCAGCGATCGAAAAGAAGAAAGAACCCAATGCCTCCAGCGATCGAAAAGAAGAAAGAACCCAATGCCTTCCAGCGATCGAAAAGAAGAAAGAACCCAATGCTTCCAGCGATCGAAAAGAAGAAAGAACCCAATGCTTCCAGCGATCGAAAAGAAGAAAGAACCCAATGCCTCCAGCGATCGAAAAGAAGAAAGAACCCAATGCTTCCAGCGATCGAAAAGAAGAAAGAACCCAATGCTTCCAGCGATCGAAAAGAAGAAAGAACCCAATGCTTCCAGCGATCGAAAAGAAGAAAGAACCCAATGCTTCCAGCGATCGAAAAGAAGAAAGAACCCAATGCTTCCAGTGATCGAAAAGAAGAAAGAACCCAATGCCTCCAGTGATCGAAAAGAAGAAAGAACCCAATGCTTCCAGCGATCGAAAAGAAGAAAGAACCCAATGCCTCCAGCGATCGAAAAGAAGAAAGAACCCAATGCTTCCAGCGATCGAAAAGAAGAAAGAACCCAATGCTTCCAGCGATCGAAAAGAAGAAAGAACCCAATGCTTCCAGCGATCGAAAAGAAGAAAGAACCCAATGCCTCCAGCGATCGAAAAGAAGAAAGAACCCAATGCTTCCAGCGATCGAAAAGAAGAAAGAACCCAATGCTTCCAGCGATCGAAAAGAAGAAACAACCCAATGCTTCCAGCGATCGAAAAGAAGAAAGAACCCAATGCCTCCAGCGATCGAAAAGAAGAAAGAACCCAATGCTTCCAGCGATCGAAAAGAAGAAAGAACCCAATGCTTCCAGCAATCGAAAAGAAGAAAGAACCCAATGCTTCCAGCAATCGAAAAGAAGAAAGAACCCAATGCCTCCAGCTATCGAAAAGAAGAAAGAACCCAATGCTTCCAGCGATCGAAAAGAAGAAAGAACCCAATGCCTCCAGCGATCGAAAAGAAGAAAGAACCCAATGCTTCCAGCGATCGAAAAGAAGAAAGAACCCAATGCCTCCAGCGATCGAAAAGAAGAAAGAACCCAATGCTTCCAGCGATCGAAAAGAAGAAACAACCCAATGCTTCCAGCGATCGAAAAGAAGAAAGAACCCAATGCTTCCAGCGATCGAAAAGAAGAAAGAACCCAATGCTTCCAGCGATCGAAAAGAAGAAAGAACCCAATGCTTCCAGCGATCGAAAAGTAGAAAGAACCCAATGCTTCCAGCGATCGAAAAGAAGAAAGAATCCAATGCTTCCAGCGATCGAAAAGAAGAAAGAACCCAATGCTTCCAGCGATCGAAAAGAAGAAAGAACCCAATGCTTCCAGCGATCGAAAAGAAGAAAGAACCCAATGCTTCCAGCGATCGAAAAGAAGAAAGAACCCAATGCTTCCAGCGATCGAAAAGAAGAAAGAACCCAATGCCTCCAGCGATCGAAAAGAAAGAAACCAATGCCTCCAGCGATCGAAAAGAAGAAAGAACCCAATGCTTCCAGCGATCGAAAAGAAGAAAGAACCCAATGCCTCCAGCGATCGAAAAGAAGAAAGAACCCAATGCTTCCAGCGATCGAAAAGAAGAAAGAACCCAATGCCTCCAGCGATCGAAAAGAAGAAAGAACCCAATGCTTCCAGCGATCGAAAAGAAGAAAGAACCCAATGCCTCCAGCGATCGAAAAGAAGAAAGAACCCAATCCTTCCAGCGATCGAAAAGAAGAAAGAACCCAATGCTTCCAGCGATCGAAAAGAAGAAAGAACCCAATGCTTCCAGCGATCGAAAAGAAGAAAGAACCCAATGCTTCCAGCGATCGAAAAGAAGAAAGAACCCAATGCTTCCAGCGATCGAAAAGAATAAAGAACCCAATGCTTCCAGCGATCGAAAAGAAGAAAGAACCCAATGCCTCCAGCGATCGAAAAGAAGAAAGAACCCAATGCTTCCAGCGATCGAAAAGAAGAAAGAACCCAATGCCTCCAGCGATCGAAAAGAAGAAAGAACCCAATGCTTCCAGCGATCGAAAAGAAGAAAGAACCCAATGCTTCCAGCGATCGAAAAGAAGAAAGAACCCAATGCTTCCAGCGATCGAAAAGAAGAAAGAACCCAATGCCTCCAGCGATCGAAAAGAAGAAAGAACCCAATGCTTCCAGCGATCGAAAAGAAGAAAGAACCCAATGCCTCCAGCGATCGAAAAGAAGAAAGAACCCAATGCTTCCAGCGATCGAAAAGAAGAAAGAACCCAATGCTTCCAGCGATCGAAAAGAAGAAACAACCCAATGCTTCCAGCGATCGAAAAGAAGAAAGAACCCAATGCCTCCAGCGATCGAAAAGAAGAAAGAACCCAATGCTTCCAGCGATCGAAAAGAAGAAAGAACCCAATGCTTCCAGCGATCGAAAAGAAGAAAGAACCCAATGCTTCCAGCGATCGAAAAGAAGAAAGAACCCAATGCCTCCAGCGATCGAAAAGAAGAAAGAACCCAATGCTTCCAGCGATCGAAAAGAAGAAAGAACCCAATGCCTCCAGCGATCGAAAAGAAGAAAGAACCCAATGCTTCCAGCGATCGAAAAGAAGAAAGAACCCAATGCCTCCAGCGATCGAAAAGAAGAAAGAACCCAATGCTTCCAGCGATCGAAAAGAAGAAAGAACCCAATGCTTTCTGAGCAGGTGTATTCTCTGGCAATCAAAGAATATGCCAACTCTTGACCATCATTGCTGTGCTACCCGCACAGACAGTGGGACCGTGTTGCACAGTTTGTACAGTGCTGAGTTTGAGATTAGGCTGTGTGGCCAACAGCGATTTGTGATGACTCGCAAGTTTTCGTAATGACACGGATTGAGTTTGTTCTAGAGGGCCTCTGGAGCTGTGCAGCTGTCTCAGTTGTACAGCGTTAAAAGTAGAGACATGTGTAGTTTTTATAGTATGGTCTGAATGTTCTGTTTATAGTGATGAAAAAATTGGTCATATTTGCTCTGAAAGAGCACGATGGCCAAGTCTGCAGTTCAGATCTATATGAGGCCGCAAGAAGATAGCTGACTAGGCTTAAAGATTTTGAAGTATGATTATTATTTAGTAACCAGTGGATGAGAATATTCATCAACGTGTACGAAAACAAATAAGAGAGCATCAAGAGACAATGACAGCGACCAAATACATTGCTTCTCGAACACCAGCTATTATTCCAATGAGAATGGAATCTGTACTTTCAATGCTCAAATTTCAATGTTTACTCCCTAACATATCAATGGGAACATTTTATCACTACTTTAAAAATGATATGTAATCAAATAAAATACAATCAGATTAGCTTTTATGTGTAAGCAGCTGATTATAAAAGCATAGGTAAACTTGAAGATGCTGCTGTGTTGACAGCTTCATTTAACCCATAGCACTCTAATGTCAATATTCTATCTGTTACTGCGTCAATAGCAAAGAAACTGGTGTACATTTTACAACAATGTTGGTGGATGATGTTGCTATCTACCACAGCAACAATCCACCAAATTTGTCGAAAAATGTACACCAGCTCATCTTTCAATTAAGAATTTTGACATCAGAGTGGTATGGTTTAAACTTGTTTAAATATTTTTTAGCAGTTTCTATCTCATGTTGTGTTAATCATGCCACACCCAAACTTGAACATTTGCTAATGAGAGGGGATGGGACAATTACTTTGGGTGTTAAAAGGTCAAATGCCATGGCCATTGGTAAGTGTAATGATAAGCCATCTATATATGTATTTTATGTTTGAAGTCCAGCTTCATAGTTCATTGCAAAATCGTAGTCAAGCTTCATAGTTGCATTGCAACCGCCTTTTTGGTTAGCTTTCTTCTAGTGTTTGAGTAAAGGGACACGTGTTTATTTCATTCTATATAGACCTACTGTGTATTACATTTACGAAAAGCTAAAGTTGAACTAATAATGCATTCTGTGGTTTGTTTCATTGAATCTTATGCATCATTGGTTTATTTGTCCATGTAATGTGGCTTTATTTGAGCATGAATTGTGGGGTTGTAGCTCTGCATTGTATTTTGTGTCCAACTGTCCATGCATCCTTAACCTATTTCAAAATGTGCACTATTTATACTATCATCCCATACATCATAGAACATTTTTAGTTTATGTGCAGTGAACTAAATACTAGCAATACTGTCTTGACAAATTCTTTAGTATAAAAGCTGTCTAAAAATAGAGAATTTTCAGGAATGGGAGAAAGATGTGGTGCGCCAAACTCACCTCATGAACTACGTGGAACAATCATGCCGAAGACCCCCCCCCCCCCACAGCACAGACACCTACAGAAAACCTCACACACAAGACGCCAAATAACCAACTGAATAATCCACAACAAAATGGCAAAAGACATGGCCAGGGCAATGGACGGCCCTCTAATAATGGCCCGGCCAAAACAACAATTACAGACAGAATACTAACAATCGGTTGGAAGAGAAAACGGCCCAAATGGCCTCTTGCCAACCTCATAACCACCTTGAGCGCCATTGTGGTGTCTCAAAACACATAGGATCAATGGCCCTGACACATGCTACAAGTGCGGGCAACCTGGCCATTGGATGGAATGGTTCCCCAAATGGCGCCCCTCCAATAACTTAGCACCAGGCCAAAACAACACCACAGCCTGACGCGGCAGCGTTAAACTAAAATGGTTATCGAACACAGAGTCAATTCGGTGCCTTTCCCCTCATCTCGGCTCAACTCCAGCCAGCTACCAGGCTCCTATCAATAACATTTCCACACCAACAGCTTTCACCGCATGTATACACATGGCTTCTACTGCGCTGACGTCAACGGCCATAACCATACCTAAAGTCCTGGCGCCAACCCTTACAGCAGCCCATGTTAGCCATGCCAAAGCTGGTCCTTCAACTCCTCTTTCCTATGTAGGACTGCAGTGGTAGGCCTCTATTGGTCTGTTAAAATAACACTCCTGCAACCACACCATCAGCACATACAGCCACACAAACACCACACCCAATGGCCCAGGATATGAAACAGCCTAGATTAATCCAAGCAAGCATCGGCACCAAAACAAGAAGCATCCTCAGCAATGCTTTTATTGTGCATCTCCTATCCATACCATGATGTATTGGCGAAAATGGGCTGAACAGTGTGCCGTATGTCCTTGTGCTCATAAGCACGAATCTGCAACAATGACCACATCAACTGCTACTACCGACCACGTCTGCTCCTGTGCAAAACCAGCAACAGCACAGACAGGTCGGGCCCCTTCCTCACTAAGCCACCAATTAAGTAAAGACATCACAAAACAGGCTTTTTACATCTAGGACTCTAATGACCAGGAGGAGGACGTTCCACTAGCATCGTTGAAACTCTTACTGGCGCTCCTCGTAAAACCATTTACAGATGTGCCTGTCTGTTCGGCAGTGTGCAGATTAGTGTCACCATTGACACTGGGGCATCCATCACAGTACTGAACTCACGGCGATATGAGAGCATCCCTTCTCATAGATGGCCTCTCAAACCAACAACTATCTTCCTGCAAACCGCGACTGAAGCGCTCTGTCCATGTGGCTGAGATAGTCAACATTGTCATACAGATAGAGGAGATGCAATTCATACGAGCTGTAGTCGCCTCTATCTAAAATGATGCCCTTCTCAGCACCAACTTTGTTAGTACCCCCAAAGCCGACATACAATGTAGATACCACAAATTGGAGCTGCATGGCCGCTGTATACCCCTAGGGCAGAGCTCTCATTGTCCAAAACGTGCACTAATACTAGCCAGCACCGCTACAATCGAGCCGGGCTGAGAGGGACTCTTATGGGCCACTGCACCACATTTACGTAATGCCACATACACGGCCGTGTTGAAGCCGGATCCAGATTACATAGCCGCTTCACAATGCGCTATTCCATGCAAATTAGTTTCTACCACTAACAAAGTTCAGATACCTTTTATGGTATTCAATGGCACAGCAGATCAGACTTACACCAGGCATCTGCTGTGGCCAGTTAGTGGCGGTTATTTTGGTGGAAACAACAAAACACACACTCCATCGGGACTCACGCGCAGCAATTTACTATAACACCTACACGATCTCTATTTATGCACACACTGGGCCTAAATAGAGAACAAAAACATGGCGTACACGACTACTGTACGAGTACAGCGAAAGTTTCTCATCAAGTGATTTAGACCTGGCACCTAGTACGCCACTCCATCGACGCCGGTCACAAATGACCAGTCCGACATCTCGCCATACATATAAGGTAAGCAGGTAAAAGGGATGGCTCGTTATGCTTTTGTATTGACTATGGGTGCCTGAATGATCGGGGTACGAAAGAGACATAACCCCTTCCCCGCATTGATCAGACTCTTGATTCATTGGCCGGCGCGAAATGTTTATGTACATTAGACTTGGCGAGTTGTTATTGGCAAGTGGAGGGGGCCAATCGTGAGAAAATGGCTTTCACTTGTCATGACAGTTTCAATTTGGTAAAATGCCCTATGGCCTCTGTAACACCCCTGGAACCTTTGAGCGCCTAATGGAACAGGTGCTCTGTAAATTTCAGTTGCGAATATGCTTATGTTATCTAGACGACGTTATATTATTCGGCCCCCATCTTTGAACAAACTTTGGTGATCTTAGACGAAGTAAATGACGCTCGCCATGTTACAGTTTTATACAGGAACAATGAGGTCTAACTGACCCATATGCGCCTACTTATAATCAGCGCTGAGAAAATTAAATAATTATATTACAATGAAAGCCTCTATTAGTCATCAGTGCAGCTAGAAAAAGCACAGTTGTTGGCGCCTGTTAGTCATCAGCAGGAAGAATCTTCACGATGGTTGCAGTAGCCGTTGGTGCCAGTTAGTCATCAGCGCAGAGAAGATTCAGGAATGGTGCAAGTGCTGTTGGCACTTCTTAGTCATTGGTGCAAATTAAAATACGAGAGTTTCTATCACAGTTAAATTTCCTGTAATGGTTGAAGCACGCAGAATACCTGGTGCGCAAGTGAAGATGCCTCGGAAGATGAAGAGGCTAAGTGTATAAATATTAACGGTCACAAGACGATCGGCGTCGCTAGCTCAGAAGTGATGAAAGCAATGTTTGCAGTAAGCACAGCTGGTCTAAACACTTGAGAAGGCACTAGATACATGCAAGATGAGTCACCACTTTTTGGCGTGATACGGACAAGTTTGGCGAGATATCAGAATGGACCAATCATTTCACTTTATGGTTTTAGTACGCCAATGTTTCCCACTGAAGGGTGAGGGTAGCCTGTTCTTAAATTGGTTTAATAATCCCTAAACAGGAGTTTACAAAAAGGAGCAGACGCTGTGTGATGAGGTTGGCACCAGATCGTGGTTACAGGAGCGTAGAGTATTTATGCTGGTGTAGATTTCCAGAGTGGCGAGCTCTGCGTAGTAGGCTCGGATAATGTTCACTGCATCGGACTACCCCCTTGTCCCGACTGAGGAATAGCAGCCGATGCAGCTCCTTGTATACTATATGGTGATCAATTGAGTCACCATCGCAGAGTGACCCAATCATCGCCTGGCTATGTGGGAGGGGTGGGAGAGTAGCTTACGGAGAGCACATGGCTGTGACGTCACGCTACCTTCACCTCGTTAGCACATGGACCATGCAAGTCTACACCAACTATGGAGAATTACAACCTAGATCTTAATTTACTCATATCTCAGCCATTTCCTGTCCGATTTTAATTCTGTAAGTGGATTCGCATTTCTCAACGAATCCTGATCAATATTCACCCCGAAGATGGGTGAAAGGGGTCTAATATTACCGTTTTGGGAAATATAGACGATTATGTACATAAAAGATTCCATTCCCCCACACTGTCTATGCAGCGTAGGTAGGCTATCTCCTAACAACACAAAGCGCATTCTCACAGATTCAGTTATTTTACTCTCTTCTATGGCTATGCGTGCTGGCGCATAGGACCACGTGGGTCGGTGTGGGTTTGTGGTTGGAGCATCTCGGCCCGGGCCATATCTTACTGTGGGCTAAGCGATCTGCGCTACACCCAATAAAACCGAGAAACGATATGCCATCACAAGTTGAGAATTGTTAGCCGCAGTATAATTTACCGAGTATTATAAACACTACGGCAAACCATTTACATTATGTAAGGCCACGTCTCGTCGCGCTGTCTCGGGAATCTAAAGAATCCTGAAGGCCAGATAGCGAGGTGGCAGGAATACATGCAGGCATATAACTTCACAGTCACACATCGGCCTGGCAAAATGCATGGAAATGTCGATGCCCTGAGCCAAATAGGACTTGAGGGAGATGCAGAAGTTGCCACCACCATAACACATGACACAGAGCTGTTTGCCACCTTCCCAGAACTCCAGTGTGAGAACTGGATGGTGGAAAAACTCGCTCATGCACAGGCAACAGACAAACATGCGCAACATATATACACGTGGATCAAGGATGGGGTGCGCCCGCCGAGGGAATCCATTAGTGCGCTATCAGCCTCGGCCAAATATTATTATCAATGATACACCAAGTGCCATGTGCACAATGATGACACAAATGATTACGGCCCACTTCCGTTGGATTAGTATACATGATAGCATAAAGGCATGGGTGGCCAAATGTGTGCTCTGCCAACACCATTCTGTTGGCCAACAACACCTCATGCTCTTACAAACCAAAGTCGTTGGTGCGCCATGGGAGCGAGTGGCTACCAAAATGCTCAGGCTTTTAAATACGATGGATGAGTGGCAATAAATATATTCGCGTACTCCAGAACTTTTTCACGAACTTGGTAGAAGTATTTGCTTTGCCGGAGCAAGAGACAGCCACTGTGGCAGATGTCCTGGCCATCAATGTGTTCTGCCTGTTCGGCATGCCTTATGAACTACACTCCGACCATGGTACCAACTTTGAGACGCCTTTCCCACTGTGTATGGGCGTTAAAAGGCGTGGCATAGCCGCCGGGTACATGGACACCCATGAGGCCATAAAAAAGGTATGGGTTCGTGATACTAGACATTCTGCCACTGCACCAAGTAAACCGAGTTACCAGTGGAAATGTCCCTACGTGGTAGTAGGTAAGAAGTCTGACGTAACCTACCAAATCTGCGCCTCGGATGGCCTGACCTGTCATCCACTTAGATCGGCTTAAGCTGTGAGTTGGTGATGACTCGGAGCCTGAGCTCCGGCCTGGTATGTTACTGAACGCAGGCACCCAGACCACTGTTTCTGCGGATCCCTGACCGGGGAAATAATGATCAACAAAGTAAACTAACAGGTGCACTCCATAGGTGGGGGATAGCACGGAAATTATTGTAATCCTGATTTAGACTTCCAGAACCTCGGTGTGTTGGTTAATTTCAATATATCGAATCCTCCATGCAACTTTTCATAAATAAGTCGTGAGTTATGAATGCAAATGACGAATAAAATAGAGTTCCATATTGTCATATCTAGTAGTCTTTAATAGTTTAAATAGGGCAAGTCGGATCACACCATCCATTCACATGTGAGTTTTCCATCTCCGTGCTTTAAGACCATCTTTTCCCCGCTGGTGATGCAGGGAATGGCACAGTTCTCTCGCTAGGGTAGTTTTCTAACCAACGAGTTAAGTACACCTAATGAGGAAGTGGGTTACTTCACTTCTTCAGCATGGGCAGCTAGCAGAACCTTTTCTGTTGAGGGGTGTACCTCACAGGTAAGGCTCTAAAACTGCTGCATTCACAAGCTAATTGGCAGATGTTGAATGAGCTCTAGGTTGTCTTCAAGTGTCTCTATCTCGGACTGCTGGAGAATTAGCCCCTCTAAGCTATGCAGGTGGACTGGGGGTAATGTATATATCCCCAATATGTTTTTTGATGTCACAGAGTTCAGGACCCTAAGGCTATGTAGACCAGTACCCAACACAGACACCATTGCCAAAAGTGTTGTCTCCACTGGAGATCCGCCTGTTATCACCGATTCAGAATATCTGACCGCTGATGAACTTACCTATCTCTTCAAACAAACCCGTACATTAATGCCCGAGTGAGTGTATTGTGTAAGTTATTATGTTAGGCATATTAGATATGAGACACACGTTTGCTGTTCTTCGAGACCATGATGATTTTCCATCTCCAATACAGGGATCTGTACCCTTCATGCCATGACAGATTATAAGCGTTCAGATAGAAAAACTGATGAAAGTATTAAAAGTATTTCTCTAACAGGTGGCGGTAAACTCGTGTCCAGGGAATTTCCCTATAGTGACGAAAAAGACTGAAGCCCCCCCCCCCCCATATATGGTACTGTCTAGTCCGTGTATAGTTTGAGTTACAGAGAGTTAAGTTCCTCTTATCTCTAAGTGGACATACGTGAGGTGTGGATGACAAGCCACACTCGTGACATCTTTGATTGACTGAAAGTATGAGGGAGTGTGTAAAAAATGACCTATAGGCGAGGGTGGTGAAAACAGTCAAGTTTGCATTTCGTTAACAAAGTTGGGTACAGATCACACCGTCAGTTGCAGCTGAACATCAGCTTAGATAGTGAACACTATAGACTGGGTCGCTAGCCGGTTGTCTCGCTCATGTTAGTTCAGCAACCCATTTCTGGTTATCTATTATCAATATGGCCCAATGTACAGTTGGGCCATTGCAAGTGACTGTATTGTGAGACAGGCCTCGTGTGATCAGATGTCATGAAAAGTTAAAGCAGGAGGTAACATGTGTGAGAAGGGAATAGGGAATTTGCTTCATCATTTGTATGGGTTGACTGGGGCCCCGTGATTTAGATGGTATTGATGGGAGTGCACATATTCCTAATGGACAAGGAGTAGCTTTGTATGCCATTTTGTCTAATCATATCCCATGCATGTGCGGCAAAGGCACTTAACCTGGGCTGCACCATATTGATGTTTAGCTGACCTCGTTTCGCTACGATATTGCAATTTCATAGAAATAGACACAGATGCATGTTATGTCATTGTCATGTCAGCCACATGCTACAGATGATACAGCCTGTCACTTGTACCACCTAATTACTGTAAGCGACTGTTATCGGAGTATTATCGTGTATATAAGCAGTCATACCAAAACATGATAAGACCATATTTATAGTATTGTAACAGTGAGGCATACAGCCAGGGACACTTAAATTTTGTGCATATCTAGTTTCAAGGGAGACATGAACATGTGCATTTTGGCATCTCGCTAGTAAGACCCAAATATAATAATTATGTGTACAAACCAATTCGGGAAATTTAGCTATTCTGTCCCAGCCTACAGCATCCACACACAACACAGATGTCAACAGTATTGGGTCAATCTCAGTAGCAGTTATAAAAATAAATTATAGCACTATATAACGAATGCATAATAATAGCTTCCTCTACGGGAGAGGAGAGTACCTAATTAATATCCATGAACCTGGTGCGGTCAGAATATTTAGCGCTGGTCTTATTCCCAAGTCAATGAGTTATAAAAAAATTTTATTTGTAACTGAAACCGTGAGTATTTTAATGCCGCCACCCCTTGCATAAATCTTTCACCCGCCCAACAAAAAGAAAGATGGTATGCATCAGATAGACACATGGACATTGTGAAACAAAAGTTCCTCTGTGCTGTGCCATTATCATTACTATATTACTATATATAAGAAACCATCTCACAGTTTGGCCTCTTCCCTTATGATAACATCACTAACGCAGAGGCTACCGCATGTCAATGGAGCTCTTTAATATCAAAATCTAAATTTTAGTAAATCAGAAATGCCATGACTTCTTGGCATTATATCCAAATTGACAAAACATGTAACTCACTGTGACAGCTCCATTTACATTTACCAACACGTAGTCCGACACCATGAAATAAGCACGGTTTAAGCATACACCCTGTGGAAAGGCCTACACATGGTCCAGCAACATGACCACCAATTATTACAGCCAACGCAAAGAGGATCGAGCATACTGCCCTTCATTCTTGTTCACCTTACGCCACAAGAGCAAAGATCACATGAAAACAATTCAAGTGGTTTCACCATGACAAAGCTTAAATCCTCTCAAACAATGACAGGGCATATGCGAGAGCTGGGAGGAAGACATACTTAAGCAACTGGCATGACATCCGCTGACGCCACCACCACAGAAACGGCTATCTACCTACACCTGGCCACTACTAGCCACTCGATTAAGAGTACATATAGATCAATTTGCAGTTGCTCTGTGGTCAACTGATAGAGCTCACCTACTTTCATATCCAAGCCCATGACTCCATAGCCGCCGATTAAACGAACCTTGTACTGTATTATATTGCATTATATTGTACTGGTTAGGTGACTGAGTATCCTACAGTTGATGGCGGTGTAACCACTATATAATTATTTGAGCAATCATGGAAAGAAATAATTACCAGTTAATGGCAGTAAAAGAAAAACTAATTAGGATTGCACTTAAGAATACACGATCATAAATGTGGGTTACAAATATAAACGTATGTTGCCCTGCTGAACCTATCTAAGTAATACACTTCTCTTGGTCGCATCCATTATCTGAAGAGGGGTCTGTAAGCCTCCTCTACACTCACTCCTCATAGTATATGTGATATTGCTCATCACTAGAGATATTGAGAGATGGAGGGGGTAGTGTAATGATAGTGCTGTTGTTCACGTGCCACGGGGCAGACGTTCTGCTCGGGCTATGGTTGAGCTATGGTCCAAGACGTTAATATATATGGGCCGTAGTGCCATAACATATCATCATCCAACCTGACCAGATGCTGGATGGACTATAGGCCCATTGCGTAAGGCTATAGTACTACATTCTCCAGACAATGCACGGAAAGCTAGGTCCAAATAATGATATGTTGTACATACACCTGAATTGCATTGTTCTATCATGTGGAATTGCTATTTCCAAACACATGAAAGTATATATATTGAATATCCTTGAAACACGCTTTCAGGCAACAGTGTGAACATTTTAAAAGTCAGTTAAGGACTTGCGAAGTTATTTGCAATTGAAATATCTCCATATGTGGGGCCCTGGATCAGCTTGTGTAACACATGCTTTGCCCACATTTCGTAATATCATAACATCATAATCATGTCCGAATGTGTGCTGTGGTGATAGTTCAACTCTGGGATGCCGTTGGTCATGTGACCTTCCTGAAAGGTATTTAAGCTCGCGATTTCTGTTCTCCTCGGTGGACGGGGTTGGGGGGGGGGGGTGGACTCTGGACAGCAACCCATTACCAAGTAGTGTTCCATTGGGTCCTGCTGCTTGATGACTACTACATGCTGTGTTCCATAGCCCTTGGTGGGCCGAAGAAGGTTAAATTTGTGGCAGATTATGATAACGCTTGAGTGATGGAATATTTTTTACTCCTGGCCGACGATGTAATGTTCACGCTCACGCTAAAATAAATGTTCAGTCTTAAAAAGTATGCCCTCGAATTCAGTTATCCAATAGTTGGTGATTTTGATAAAATTTATAAATAATGTACAGTTAAGTAACAGTCAAGAAAAGTTATTTAATGATATAGTATAGAGTCTGGGTTATGATGTCGAAGTGAATGGTTAGTTTTCTGATGTAGTGTCAGTCATAATATGATTGTATTATCTTGAAGTCGATTGTGTAGAAACGTCTAAGGTGGTATTATCATAATAGTGTTTGATTAGCAATCAAGATCAATGAAATCTGTTTACATAATGTACACAGTTTTCCAAGGCTCGAAAACCTTACTAAGCGAAGTTGTGATATATGGTGAATAAAAAGTTTCTATACCTATATTTGACCAGTTAAGTTATGATTTAAATTTCGCCTCGGAGCTGAAGGAAATCTCTAGTCCTTTCCTGTATTGTCAATCAGATTAGTGCATAAACATGCCCAAACAACTCAATAAATATAATTCCATACGACCAGAAAATGAGGTGAGCATGTGAATTCGCTCTCATCTATAATCGAATGTGTTGTCGTACATCTTCAATAAACATTGTCACAACTTTGGCTATCATATGATCGCGAGATCATACGTAGCAATTGTATTTCCATACACATACGCTAGCTTATGCCATCCGCAACATGTTTGGACTCCAAATCAGCTACAATATAAGTACAAATTAACATTAAATCTTGTTTGCTTTCGTGTCAATTTCAGAAATTAATTACTTCATGTCAAGTATAAAAGCGTAGGGGATATTCGTAATCGGGATTTACACGTATGCAATTTTATAACGCTTAAAAGATTAGATAATTGTAATTGTTAATGTGATTGTTATAATCAATATAGATTTCATTATTTATAATATGTATGGAGTCTATATTGATTATTTTATTAATTATGTTAGGGGTTACTATACGACATGCAGTATCGTATCCACATGATCCAGATGGATCGCAGTGCATTGTGTGTCTGTGTTCAGAATGGCTGGTATTCAGTGGTTGGCCTTTGCAAGTGCTTGTCGGACATTAGCGAAATATGTGATATAGGCAGCCATCATCTCACGTTGTACCAGCTCCTGGTTATTATAGTCAGTAGTCAGGTCTCCAGCTCCTTGTCGCTCCTGGTTAATGTAGTCATGGGCCAGATCTCCAGCTTCTGGCCATTCACAGAACTGTCATAATGTTAGCTTCTGGCGGCTCATGGCCAGTTTTATGCCGCTGTTCAAATCTGACTGCATTAGTATATAAAGTTTGGTCAAAGTTATATTATTTGTGTCACACGTTCGTCTGGGTGCACCCTCATCTATCTGTCAAATGTAATATGATATCATATCTCATATTGTGATCGTCTTCGTTTTCAAGCCACAAGGAAATTACTGATTCCAGTGAATATCTATAGCAACTATACTGCATTCAGGTAATATATTATTGATTTATTATATTTCGATTCTATATTAATTATTGTTATAGTTATTAACATGTCAGTCAGGTTGATATTTTAATTTTAGATTCTGAATCAAGAACCAGTAATCCTAAATTTACCTGGCATAAAACATATATGCTGTTATAAAGTCAAGAGATTATCCAATGGTCCATATACATTATAGGTTCTAAATGAATCTGCATTCATAGTGGTCTACATTGATCAGATCGAATAGCGATCATTTTCATCTTGGATAAGGGATGTACCCAGATCTCATCTTCAATTAACTAACAGTATTTATGATTCTGAAGTAAATTAACTCATCTGTGATATTCTTTGAGGATTGATATAAGTGGCATCAGATCGAAGAATTGACTTTATGTGATTAATATCAAAACTCAAAGGGATTGGATACGCCAGGATCAGTCGGCTACTGATAATGGTTGTTTCAATGTAGATATAACTTCGTTAGACTAGGGTTCTTGTTTGTTTCTTTCAAATGAGTTTTATCGATATTCAACAGAGGTAACCTCAATAGAGGGATTTAGCGGTTATTTCAGATCACAAATTCTGAAACCCTGGTTCAATAGAACCATATATATCTTCATGCAATACATAATTTCTAAGAATTGTTTCATATATGTCCTACTGATTTAAATTAAATTCACGACAGAAAGAAAGCAAAAATGAATGAACACTAATTTATCAAATCTGTCTTTGTTTACTTTCCTCTGCCCATCTTTTGTTCCAATGGGTCAAAGTTCAAATACTAGTGCAGCTCACTTCAAGCTAAGATAAGGAAGTGTTGGAATTTGTATCAAATCAGTCTTATAATCTTTCCCTCGAGTAAAAGGGGTAACCATTCATAATAGAAATCATATAGTCTACCCCTAGACATCTGTTATTATCATTTCCATTTTGGGTTAAGCGTGTTGGCAATAAAATATCGGGCTCGCATCTTACAGTGATCTGCAGGGGCCGTATTCATGAAAGCTTTCTAAGTTAGTTTATTGCTAGGTCTTAGCAAGAAGCTATGTGCCTAGTTGTTTGCTAGTTATCTACAAGTTAAAATGCTATTCATGAAACCTTGCTAAGGACATTTCTTACTAGCAGCTTGCTAGGCTTATTTAGCAAGTAACTCAGCTCGCGTGAAAAGGCGCTTGATTGAAATGAACAACGCATGTCATAACGGTATTTCACCACACTATAAGAGTGTAGGCACAGTCCGTACCATATAGTCCAGTAAAACTACAAATTAACCTAGAATAAATTGCAACAGAATTTATTTCTTTTCTGCGGCATTCATGGGACTGCCAGGTGTCACATATCAAAAGTCCTCCAAAATCCCTCGATGGGAAAGTGGGTAAATTCGCATATTTAGCTACCGCCATTATCCGAATAATGAAACTTCCCTTACCTGCTTCATTCCGCAAATAAACGAAGTAGAAATGTTGTCTAAGCTCTGAATTTCATGGTCACGGAAGACAGTAAGCAATTGGCAATATTGCCTTGAACCACTTGTACAAATTCTCCAAACCACAGATTAAATATGGTTGTATGCACAGGGCCGGGGTAATTTAAAAAAATTATATTTAAAGTAAGTTTAATTTTGTTTTTCGCTTTTAAAATTTTATCTAAAATAAATTGCATTTTAATTTTCACTTTCATCTCACAATTTGAATAAATTTCTATACAATTCAATCAGAATATGGACATGGATTTAGATACATACGTTATTTGTAACCAGAGCCTAGAAAATGGCTCACAAACTGTTAAGCTTCGAGTTAAAGGCTGTGACGGTACTAACAATGCTAGCAGAGCCCGTGAAAGCGATGTCATAGCTGAAGTAGGACAGAGGGTTCATGTAAAATGTCGACGGGAGTTCATTAATCCCAAGCGGATTGCCCGTGACGCAGAGAAAATTGAACAATCTCCGCCACCCATGCGAACACTCCGTTCAGAAAGTCCAACATTCAATTTTAGTGAACATTGTTTGCTATGCGGATACCCTGCAAAAATTCAAGATGGAAAGAAGCGTGGCTATGATATTTATCCAGTAAGTACTCATGACTTTCCATTAAAGCAAATTATTCTAAGACTCAGAGGTCTTCATATGGAGATGAGCTTCCTTGGCTGCATTGGTTACTTAATGGCAGGAAGCGGTCTTGCGCCTATTCTAGAGGTAGTCTACGCTGAGAATGCTGTCAAACACATTCTTAGTGGAAAGGCAATTTCTCGAGCAGTTCGAGGACACCTCATGGTTTTTGCTTCTCTCAGTACAATCTTGATTGCAAATGCATACAACCTACCACTACCTACAATTGCAGATGCTGAAGTTGACACAGTAGAATATTCCGCTGCAATGCATTCAAAAGAATTGTTTGACAATGATGATAATGTTGCAGGACATGAAACGATTGAAAGTTCCCTAAATAAAAGTCTGGTTAAAGTTGGAGAGCTCTATGATGACATTATCAAAAATCCGTATGTAGCTATAGATTGTCCTCGGAAAATGCATTACATGATGTCAAGGACAAACTAGACAATGATGATAATGTTGCAGGACATGAAACGATTGAAAGTTCCCTAAATAAAAGTCTGGTTAAAGTTGGAGAGCTCTATGATGACATTATCAAAAATCCGTATGTAGCTACAAGATTGTCCTCGGAAAATGCATTACATGATGTCAAGGACAAACTAGACTCAGAGAAGGTGGTCATGAAAGATAAGAGGACTGCACGACTCTGGCTTTTGTATATGGAGTTGGTTGACATTCTGCGCAAATTCATTAAGGCAGAACGAACTGGTGATTGGAACATGCACCTTCAGACCGTTCGTGAGATGCTTCCATATTTTGCAGCCGCTGGGCATAATCTGTATGCCAAGTCTGCATATGTATATTTACAAAAGATGTTAGAAATACCTGAAAGTCATCCAGATATACACACCAGCTTCCTCAATGGTCATCATGTCATTCATCGAAGTGATAGGTATTGGGCAGGGTTATCTACTGATCTAGTTATTGAGCAGGTCCTTATGAGAAGTGTAAAGTCAAGTGGTGGTCTAACACGAGGTCGTGGAATGACAGAACTACAGCGTCTTGTTTGGTTGTTGTCTATGCCCGCATGTGCAGATGTGTGTAATGCAATGCAAGAGCTCTCTGGGGGTAAACTGTGATTCAAGTGAACAACACAAAGATTCCACACAATCTCGAATAAAGCGTGATATGGATGATACTTACAAAATTCTCAAAATCCTTAGTGAACTGAATCCATTTGGACCAGACCCTTCTCTTAGAGGACTTGTTAGTGGATTGTCTGCACATGAATCAGTCAATGTTGACGATGCTAAAGATATTGGAGAATCAATTATTAATTCGATGTGTGGCCAATGTGTATCAAGCATTTCGTTCCAGAGAAAGAGACAAGCTATTACCTTAGCATCCAAAACATCTCTCAAGATTGATGATGAATGTGTACAAATTGATCAACAACTCCTATTTCAAAGACTCAGTTTAATTGCTACAAATGGATCAAAAGGGAATCCAGCATCTTATTTTGAGTATGAGTTGTGCACTCATCCGCCCACACTCTTTGATAATTCATCTCTTCCATGGGAAGCAAATAAGCCGGCACTTGCTGATGCATTGTGGAAATTAATTCAAAATGAAGATGCAGTCCTTCCAGATTCTGTCCACTATGTGCTTGATGGAGGAGCTCTATTACACGGTGTTCCATGGCAGCGTGGAGAGACATTTGCAAATGTTTGTCAAAGATATGTAAAATATTGCATAAGCAAATATGGAAAGGCTACAGTAGTTTTTGATGGTTATGACCAAGGCCCAGACATAAAAGATGTAACACATAAGAGGCGAACTCGTGGATCAGGCGCAACTGTTGTACTGACTCCGCAAACAGTTGTAACTCTGAGTAAGCCTGATTTTCTTAGTAACAAGCAGAACAAACATCAGTTCATATCAATCTTAAGTTCATCTCTCGAACAGGCTGGATGCTTAACGATAAAGGCAAGCGGTGATGCTGATGTCTTAATTACGCAAACGTCTATCTTGGCTTCAAAGTCAACAAATACTGCTCTTGTTGGAGACGATACCGACCTACTGGTGTTGCTTCTATACCATACTGATATGAATGGCTGTCAGCTATTTTTCAGACCAGAGCCAAAGCAAAATGCAAAGAAACCCCGACTGTGGAATATCAAAATGGCAAAGGAAAAACTCGGGTTCTGTTTGTGCTCACAGCTGTTATTTATCCATGCTATCCTTGGCTGTGACTCAACATCTAGGCTTTATGGAATTGGAAAATCTGCACCCCTTAGCAAAATCCAGTGCTGCAAAGAACTCTCTCAAATTGCTGAAGTGTTTACAATGAGTAATGCGAATAAAGATGACGTGATAAAAGTAGGTGAGAAGGCAATGCTTATTCTATACAATGGCACTTCAATGGATAGTCTAGTTGCTTTGCGGTACAAGCGATTCAGGGAGAAGGTTGCAAAAAGTTCCAAGTATGTTGAAGCACGAGATTTACCACCAAACACCCGCATCCGCAAAGTTTCACAGTCTTCGCGTGTACTACCAAATTCAAGTTTGGAGAGGAGATGCTGGAGATATGGATCGAACAGAAGGGGGCTGGAAAGTTCTCAACCACCAAATGCTGCCTGTTAAGACTGACATGCTGGTAGCACCTGACGATTTACTGTATTCATTTAGATGCAGCTGCAAAACTGGCTGTGAATCAAAGAGATGCACCTGTAGAAAACATGGGCTCAGCTGCACATCCGCCTGCGAAGACTGTAAGGGTCTCAGTTGCTCGAATTCAATAACGCTCATTGAGGAAGATGACTTGGATAATTGATGCAAGATGAAATTAGTAGAAACCAGGTACCTATGCCATACTATTTCATCTTAGCTTAACTTAGAAACACACAATACCGTGACATAATAAAATATAATATGTATTGTATCAATATCAATGATGGTATTAGTTAAATTCATGCAAGTGGCATAACACAATACATTTAATTTGTGGAGAATATATCAATCGTATTCATTTATTACTAAAAAAAGTCCAAAAATACCCAGTCACACATATATTACATACCGGTTTTAAAGAAATAAAGAAAAATGGATTTTTCAGGTGAAATGGCCCAAATCTGGTAATAATTATGCAAATTTTACCCTTTCCCCTATTGGAATTTTGGAGGACTTTTGATATGTTGTACATGATGGCCCCCTATACACTTGGCGAGGTAAAAAAATTATGTTGCAATTTGTTCCGGGTTAAAATATTTTTGGCCTAGATTGACTGGACTAATAGACCTACCAGTATTGTCAACAACGATATTTGCCCTGTATTTCTTTACTAATACTAAATGGCAGAACAGGCAAAGTCTAGAAAACCGAATTTCACGCAAAATGAGACGCTCTTTATTGCTGAAAAATATGAGGAGTATAAAACTATTTTAGATTCCGCCAAGAAAAACTGTGATACCAACAGGAGGAAGAAAGAAGCTTGGAAGGCCATTCTTGCACAGCACAGGGCACGCTTTCCAGAAATTGTGCGTGAGGTTGATGATTTGAAACAAAAACTGTCAAAATTAAAATCAGAATCACGTGAGCATGTCATTCGCAGAAAGAAATCTCAGAGCAAAACAGGCGGTGGAAATCCTCTCCCAGATCCGAGTGCAGCGCATCAAAAAATTGTGGATTTGTCCGAGGACACTCCCAGCTTCCAAGGTCTTACAGGCGTTGAATCTACTGCTCAGATGCTACCAACTGTGTCACTGGATAATGCCGGAACTCGAGGTATATTCCCGAATTTAATAAATGTATACACCTGTGCAAAAGTTAAGCACCAGCAAAAACAATAGAACGTAGAAACATGATGGTACAACTAGGCTGCCATACTTTTTGTGCCCGCGTTAGCTGACATAATTCCAAGTACGAAATGCACATGCATGCATGACTTCACGCCGCTTGATGTCCGTGCGTGGCGGGAAACAGCACACGTGTTCAGTTATGTAAAAGTCCAGTTTGAGGTGTAGAACATTACATACAGATTTAGGCGACAAGATTAGGAATTTTGTGTTCATGACCATGGTTTATTTGTACAGAGAGAATTAGCTCTTGATTGTGAACCGCTATGGCAAGACGAAGGTTAAGTGATCGTGTGAAATGGCAAATCATAGGCATGCATACCACTGGTATGTCATGCAGAGAGATTGGCAGACAGCTGAACATTAACCATACTGTAATCAGTCGTTTGATTGCAAAACATGGGCAAACTAACGAGGTGAAGGACAGGCCTAGATCTGGAAGACCGAAGAAGACTACTGCCCGTGATGATCGAGCCCTAGTACGCCTTGTTAGGAGATCTCCATTCACCAACAGCAGAGTGCTCAGCCAGCAATGGGAAACGCGCAATAGAGTGTCAATGTCTACCGTCAAAAGGAGACTGTATGCTGCTGGCATGAAAGCTAGGAGACCTGTCAGACGTCCTCTCCTCACTGCACACCACAAAGAGGAGCGTCTGAGGTGGTGCAACGAAAGAAGACACTGGAACATGAGATCCTGGAGACGGGTACACTGGTCCGATGAAAGTCGGTTCCTGCTTCATGCCACAGATGGTCGAACTCGTGTATGGAGGTCCAGACGCACGGCGTACGACCAACGTAACATCATGGAAGAAGTTCCATTTGGTGGAGGTTCCGTTATGATATGGGGATGCATCTCATTTGATTGTAAGCTGGATCTGTTGACTGTACCTGGAACACTAAATGGACAAAGATATCAAGATTCCATACTGGATAGAGTTGTGGTCCCTCATTTTGTAAATCATGCACCTGGAACCCACCCTATATTCATGGATGACAACGCCCGACCACATCGTGCTAGAGCTGTGCATGAATACCTCCGCCAGAATGCCATCGAAACCCTACCATGGCCAGCAAGGAGCCCTGACATGAACCCTATTGAGCATATCTGGGACATTCTGGGAAACATGGTGAGAAGGAGGGATCCTCCTGTGCAGAACCTACAGGAATTAACAGACGCACTCCATCTTGAATGGCAACGAATACCACAATGGCGTATCAGTCGGTTGGTGACCAGCATGAGACGTCGTGTCCAGGCCGTCATCCAGGCACAAGGTGGATATACCCGGTATTAATAATGACTGTCTCAAAGTCGTGCACAGATGTTAAACTTCGTTTTCAGACACCATTAATGACAATCTAGCCACGTGTGTCAACTGTAGGGCAATAGTTGTCAGTTGTGTCAACGTAACCATATTCAGGCCTCGTTTTCAAGTTCAAACAAAAACATACAGTGTTTCCCGACCATCATAATCGGCATTCCTCTAGTTGCATTATTACCTCTTGCACTAAGATGGATGGGTACATAAATGTTTATGCTATTGCTTTCTTCATAGCACATGAATATACCCTCGCATGTGCATAAAAATAGGGTGGTGCTTAACTTTTGCACAGGTGTATATATACTACATAATTCCACCACACAAGGAAATCTTTTGATATCTTTATCCTACGTAAACCTCATATACGTATGCCTAAATTAACCCTTGTATGACTAAATTAATTCTCAAACTTTAAATTTTCTAATAGGAGCAAACGTATTTGTAGGCAATGAGAAGTTTGTATTTCAAGATTTATCACTCGAATGACTACCTCAGTAACCGAGCCAGCCATTCCAATATTAAAATCTCAAAACATCGTCTTCTCTGTGTCTGTATATATACACCTGTGCAAAAGTTAAGCACCACCCTATTTTTACGCACATGCGAGGGTATATTCATGTGCTATGAAGAAAGCAATAGCATAAACATTTATGTACCCATCCATCTTAGTGCAAGAGGTAATAATGCAACTAGAGGAATGCTGATTATGATGGTGGGGAAACACTGTATGTTTTTGTTTGAACTTGAAAACGAGACCTGAATATGGTTACGTTGACACAACTGACAACTATTGCCCTACAGTTGACACACGTGGCTAGATTGTCATTAATGGTGTCTGAAAACGAAGTTTAACATCTGTGCACGAGTTTGAGACTGTCATTATTAATACCGGGTATATCCACCTTGTGCCTGGATGACGGCCTGGACACGACGTCTCATGCTGGTCACCAACCGACTGATACGCCATTGTGGTATTCGTTGCCATTCAAGATGGAGTGCGTCTGTTAATTCCTGTAGGTTCTGCACAGGAGGATCCCTCCTTCTCACCATGTTTCCCAGAATGTCCCAGATATGCTCAATAGGGTTCATGTCAGGGCTCCTTGCTGGCCATGGTAGGGTTTCGATGGCATTCTGGCGGAGGTATTCATGCACAGCTCTAGCACGATGTGGTCGGGCGTTGTCATCCATGAATATAGGGTGGGTTCCAGGTGCATGATTTACAAAATGAGGGACCACAACTCTATCCAGTATGGAATCTTGATATCTTTGTCCATTTAGTGTTCCAGGTACAGTCAACAGATCCAACTTACAATCAAATGAGATGCACCCCCATATCATAACGGAACCTCCACCAAATGGAACTTCTTCCATGATGTTACGTTGGTCGTACGCCGTGCGTCTGGACCTCCATACACGAGTTCGACCATCTGTCGCATGAAGCAGGAACCGACTTTCATCGGACCAGTGTACCCGTCTCCAGGATCTCATGTTCCAGTGTCTTCTTTCGTTGCACCACCTCAGACGCCCCTCTTTGTGGTGTGCAGTGAGGAGAGGACGTCTGACAGGTCTCCTAGCTTTCATGCCAGCAGCATACAGTCTCCTTTTGACGGTAGACATTGACACTCTATTGCGCGTTTCCCATTGCTGGCTGCACACTCTGCTGTTGGTGAATGGAGATCTCCTAACAAGGCGTACTAGGGCTCGATCATCACGGGCAGTAGTCTTCTTCGGTCTTCCAGATCTAGGCCTGTCCTTCACCTCGTTAATTTGCCGATGTTTTGCAATCAAACGACTGATTACAGTATAGTTAATGTTCAGCTGTCTGCCAATCTCTCTGCATGACATACCAGTGGTATGCATGCCTATGATTTGCCATTTCACACGATCACTTAACCTTCGTCTTGCCATAGCGGTTCACAATCAAGAGCTAATTCTCTCTGTACAAATAAACCACGGTCATGAACACAAAATTCCTAATCTTGTCGCCTAAATCTGTATGTAATGTTCTACACCTCAAACTGGACTTTTACATAACTGAACACGTGTGCTGTTTCCCGCCACGCACAGACATCAAGCGGCGTGAAGTCATGCATGCATGTGCATTTCGTACTTGGAATTATGTCAGCTAACGCGGGGACAAAAAGTATGGCAGCCTAGTTGTACCATCATGTTTCTACGTTCTAATGTTTTTGCTGGTGCTTAACTTTTGCACAGGTGTATAAATATTTCCCCAGTACTATCCGCCAGTCCGTCTATCTATCACAGTTTGCTTGCTACAGTTTATTGTGAAATATATGTTATACACGTGTGCACGGTGTTATGGCACATTTTGCATCGAGAGAGACACACATAGGAAGCCCACATACACTTCCACTGATCGAACTCCGGCAGAATAAAATCTATGGTATCGAAGGCCATCAAATGTACTGTTTCTTGTACATTAGAATTGAATCATTACTATATGGCTTAATGTTCATTATTGCAATCTTAATTGTAGAATCGGAATTGGAAAGTTCGCCGACTCCAGCAGCCAGCGAGAGAGCGTCAATTGAGAATACTCCATTCACGTCCAGCGATCATCAGAAGCTAGCGAAGATCCCACGAAGGGCAGAATTCGATGATTTGGTCCAACTCGAAAGAGATAATCTGTTAATAAAAAACCCAAAATCTTCTTTTGAAGTAAGAGAAATTAAAATTGGAAATCGAGCTTTTGAAATGTCAAAAGGCAAAGTATGGAATTGTAACTAGTGAAGGAAATGAACATTTTAATCTATAAATGCACAAATTTAGGCTAAGCCAAATATGTGTTAAAAACTTAAAAGTCGAAATACGTAGATGAAATAAATTCTAATCGAATAATTTTCCATATAAATTGAAATGAATTTCCTAGTTATGAAATTTACTTTGACGTCAACAATCTCAACAATTCTACTTTTTGTCAACGAGGACGGACCCGAATGTAATACGTTTTGCCTCCACCCTCCCCCCCCCCCCCCCGCAATGGATAACGACAATAATAATGATGATAAGCCTATGCACTTATAGTTAACAGATCACGCACGCACGCACGTACGCACGCACGCACGCACGCGCACACAAGAATAATGATGATGAGCCTATGTACTTATAGTTAACAGATCACACACACACACACACACACACACACACACACACACACACACACACACACGCACACGCACACGCACACGCACACACAGGCAGGCAGACACACGTGCACACAGGGCAGGCATACAGGTAGGCAGCACGCACACGCACACGCACACGCACACACACACACACACACACACACACACACAGGTAGTCAGCACGCACGCAGACAGACAGACAACTAGGCAGGCACACGCACGCACACACACACACGGGTAAGTAACGTATCCATCAATCAATTGGCATGGTATTATAAACATACCTAGTTATTGAAGTGCGTGTTAATTAGTCTGGCTCTAACAGCGTGTCCAGCCGCATGCCCACGATATGGTTCAACTTCTGGCTGCTGCTGACCAGGGAGAATGCCATTTAGTTCTGGTTCATTGCCATCTACAGCAATATTATGTAATATGGCCGTTGCTGCTATAACTTTACAAGTGTCATTTTTGTTCTTCATCCTATTCTCTCCGTGAAGAACATGGAAACGCCGCTTCCAGCGTCCTAATACCTGTTCCACGAGAACACGTGTGCGCTTGTGTGACGCGTTGTACCTACACTCGGCTGCATCAGTTGGTTGCTGAAGGGGCGTCATTAGCCAATGTCAGCATGGATATCCACTATCACCCAGAATAATTCCATTCACTTCTCCGTCTTCCATGACATCCCAAATCTGACTTGATCTTAATATACGGCTATCATGGGCTGAGCCTGGCCATCGTGCAACAACATTAATCCATCTACCTCTGGCATCACACATCACTTGGACATTAATAGAATGATACCCTTTTCTGTTTACTTAATCAGCCTCATTGTCTTTAGGAGATATAATCCACACATGCGTTCCGTCTACACAACCGATAACTCCGGGAAATTGGTTCATTGCAAAAAACACGTCCATATTTCTTTGTGCCTCTGCATTAGTTACGAACCTAATGAAATTATTCACGTGCATCACAAGGGCATCTGTCACTCGGTGTATCGCCCTACAGGCTGTTGGCTGCAACACTTGCAACGGATCACCTACTATCCGTTGAAATGTTCCTGATGCATAGTACTGTAGAGCAATCAACACCTGTTGATGAGGCAGGAGGGCATAGCTTCTTCCCGTTTCATGTTCAATGTACGGGGCCACGAGATTAGTAATTCGCATAATTCCATCTTGTGAAAACCTATACCGCTGAACTAATTCTTCATTTGTGAAAATGTCTAATGGATCTCTCCTATCTCTAAAAACACGTTCCCGCCTTAATGCACGCCGTAACTCTGCAAGCTCACGAATTCTTCTTGCCATGTTTACTCCATGAAATTAAACTAACACATGATTTAGCAGCTTGCTAGCGATTTAGAAGTACTCCTGACCAACTCCAAATTTAGCAAACAACTTAGAAGTTTGCTAGTCCTAGAAACCTTTCATGAATACGATTTAGCAGTAAACTAGAGTTAGCAAGCAACTAGGCATAGCAAGCTTTCATGAATACGGCCCCTGGTCCACACCAACGAAACGTAACTCCCTTACAATATCACCAGCTTCGGTTTTAGATAGTGTGACCATATTGGATTAGCATATTAAGAAAGTCCCATGAGGATTTACATGTTGAAGAGACATACAGAACTCTTCAGTGACCGAGCCTGCCAGTCAGGACATCGGAAGAAAACAGAATTTGTGAAGAACCTATTCAAAATAATACAAGAAGAACACAAATGCGAAAGTGTGATGAATAAAATACAGCACAAACTGTGAGTAAATCATAAACAACATGAGGATGACCGCCAATTTTAAATAAACTGCCAGAAATGAAGTAACCATTATGAAAAATCTGGACACGAAAACAACAATCCAGTCTCGGTGGTATAGCCAAATGACAATCAGAAATCAAGGGCAGTTAATTGGTGAAATAGACCATTAAACTCAACCACAAGATAAACAATGGTAAAATATTTACAATGTTAAAAGTGATTTCGGACCTACGGGATGGAACAAGAGAACAAATGAAATAGCACAGTCACAAGAACAAAGGGACAGAGATGAGCTATGAGAACATATTCGTCCATACGACTAGTTTGTCCCCAAAGAAGTGTGCGAGTATGTTGAAGCATGCGATGGTGTGTTGAGAACTATGAAGCTAAAAGACAGCAACCCGGCCCAGTTAGTATATTGGTCGACAGAGGGAGAATTACACAATGAAATAGAACTTTTTCTTAAGAACAAAGATCGTAAGATGCTCACATGGAGACAGATCAGATATCATATAGTTAGCTATTTTATAGCAGCAAATGCTCAGGACAGACTAAGAGGTGAAGTCGATATAGTTCAACAAAACAGGGTGAATATATAAATACTTTCAATAAACAGTTCAAGCACTTAGCTAGCGTAGCGTGTGGTGAACAGGAAAGCATCAATGGTGGGTGGGTGCTCATGAATGCATATATATGTCTGTTAAAAGGCCGAGCCAGTGCGCACTGACTCATGAGGCAGGGGTATGAGACACTAGAAAGCATTATGCAATATATGGAGAAGGAAGGTGCAATTCAGGAGCGCATTGTCTCAAAATTTTCTGCAAGATGTGAATAACCCAAGGAGATTGATATATTAAATACGCAGCCAACACACAGAGATGAGGTTGAGTCTCTGAAACCCGAAATAGTGACAATGCACGAATCAATACGACTACTCCAAATAAACATGAACAATACACCAGTTAGGAACCAACCGTCATAATGGTTTACACCACCGATGATGCTCACACCACTAATGTGTTATGGATGCAATCGAATGAGGCATGTCAGATGGTTTCGCCTGGTGAATCTGCAATATCAGACAGCAAGGATTGTGATGTGCTTCCAATGTGCCCAGGTCAGCTACATTCAGAGGAATGCCCGGCACAAATCACACCACCCAGATTGCCGACATCGACATCATAAGGATAATCATATGGCCGGCTGATCAGCATCAGACACGAACACGAGGTCCAAAAGATATGCCAACACAACAAGTGGCGGTAGTATCCCACACGTGGGAAACTAGACTGGGCCAGTAGCCAATGAAACGAATGGTTCCTGGTCCAATTAAAAATGACAGCTAATGGTTAGGAAGGTGGAACTGATAGATACATGAATGTCCTCATCGATACAGGTGCAAGTGTATCCCTAATTAGAGATGATGTTTGCAGATCAGTCCTAGGCGCCCATCCTATGAAGAAAACCAGTGTGTTCATCTTGCCAACCCAACAGACCAGTGACAACAAAGCCCAAGTACACACTACTGTCTGTAGCCAAGTACCTCGGTTAGTAGATTAACATGGACCTTATCGGCCAGTTGGATCTATGAGATGATATGTTTATATCCTAATAATTGTAGATATTGATTACAGACCAAGGTAGAGAATTGTGTATGAGGAACATCAAAACCAGCTACCAGGAGTATGGTATAGACCACCGGCACGCCAGTTTATACCTCCATCAGACAAATGGATGCACTGAACACTTTAATCAGACTCAGGAGCTAATTCAGAAAGGAGTTAATAACCAAGTTTGGGAGTGGGAAAAGAAGTTGTGGTCCGCCCTTATGCTATGACTGGTTACACTATGTTTTACCCTCACCTACGGGCAGTGTGGTAGATTGGCCATTGCAATGGCCATGGATGGTCTTCAAGGTTGTGGTGATGGTCTTTCCAACATGAATAATCCCTTGCTCAGTGTCTGAGCAGTGACCAAAACTCCAGAGAGAACCATCACCAAGGAATCGATAAACATTCCAACGCGACAGAGTTTAAGGTGGGGAATTCCGTGATAGTAAAAGCCGGGGAGAGAATCGAGTTGAGCCAGTATGAGAACACGTCCCTGTGACACTGGCAGAGCAGGAACCCAATCAGCCATTGGCGACTGAGCACAACGATAATGAAACAGTGACGTGAGTAATGTGGGAAAGCGATGGAGTGTTAATGGAATTTGACACGCCTACAGCCATGTTTGGGACAGAACAACACAGATGGTACAACCTGCACATGCGCAAGCCTCATCCGATAGTACACATCCAAGCACAGTCCAGTCACAATCGACTCGAGGATGACATTTAATCTTCAATGGGGATATTGCATAATCCTTGTTTGGAGTGGCGTCTTCCGGTGAAATTGAAGCAAGGAAGAACATAGTGATATTTTGTCAATAACAAAACCGAACAAACTAGTACATTTCAGCCATGAATTAGTGACGCATATAAATCATGCATATCCAATGCAGAGCTAGAATTAACAACTTGACAGATGCATTGATGAGACTACTACGTCACTTGATGCTATCTCATGAAATTTTACAATGTGGAAACGATGCACATTTCCTTTAATTAGAATAGGTCAAGTGGTCAATTCATTGGAAGGCATTGCCTATGCATACCATCGAATATTTAAATGACCTTTCACAGATGAGCTTCCCTTGAACTTGGACGATTGACAGAAGAATTATTTAATTATGGTGACCTAACTGAAGTTAGTTGCCATATTTGAATGCATTATCAATCAGGCATGGATCCAGGCATATACGGATAGCTATACGGACTTTCTGCCCCACCCCAAAAAAAAAAATTTAAACCTTAATTTTTATTGTGTTTGTTCTTTGCATGTCATCCTGTATAGATGTTTTTACTGTCAAATAGCATAATTTAAGATCTGGTTATTTCATTGTTGAGAACTAGCGGCACCCCTATTTTTAGATTGAATTATAGCATAGTCAGTTAGTTGGCATACGGCCACGACATTTGTCGCTGAAGTTTAAGTTAAAGATCAACAGTTTAAATGAAAAAGTATTCCATGTCATTTTAAGTCAATATCACAGTTATCGCAGCCAGTTTTTCACAATTGACTATTTATAAAGTTATACTTCCATCTGGTCTGATAATTTCCAAAGTATATACATATTTATAAATATTTATACGGTCAAACCTATCTAAAACGGGCACTGTATGTTCTATCGAAAAGTGTTCACTAAAGGTGGTCACTTAATATAGCTCATTTGCTATACATATGTGTGTGTGTGTGGGGGGGGGGGGGGGGGTTCAAAGGGGCAATTGCCCCTCCCCACTATTTGATCGGTGGGGGAGGGACAAAGATATGAGTTTGTACCCCCACCCCACCTCCTACACTTTTGGAGTGTCTAAATCTGATATTCCCTATTTATCCACACCCACGCACACCTCTCCACCACACCGGAAATGCAGAAGCCCTCTTACCACCTAGATTTAAAGGATTTCAGCCGATTTCGGCTGGATTTGCTCCTCCCCACTCACCACACACACTCTTGGACACCTTTCTATGCCCATGCTATGGCAACTAGTATGTTGGGTCAAGAGATGGTGGTCCTTTATAGTGCATGTCCTTATGAATACATACCTTAAATACCCACCATCAATTGACAGGCAGGTGTCCATTTAAAACAATGTTGGCTGTAATTCAGTTATGATTAGACAAACAAAATATGCTAATGCTTTACTAACTCTTTTCAGTGATAACCTCGAGTCATTGTCAATGACATTTGGTAGGGCTAGGCAACACATCATTGTACCCTTAATTCATTCGTCTACTTGTTGGACTTCTAATGTTCATCTCAACATAGCGCAAGCACGTCTTTACTTGACTTAGCCACAATTTACCCGTCTGCCTCATCAAACTTGCATGACAGCATTTTCTTTAACCATTTGGGGAGACAATAAGAAATTTATTTTGAATTTAAATTCTTGAATGGTTTAAGAAAAAGTAAAATAAACGTGCACATTACAAGGTAGACATACTTTATCATTATTATTGTCTGCACCATAGTAAGCCTTTTATTAATAATTTCCCTGTATCTCAATCTCAGGGCAAACAAACAAGAAAGCTGTTGCATATTTTGCAATTAATCTGACTGGAAGCCATTGCTGCCAGCAACGGCTTCCGGTTTTATAAAATACAAAATATGTAACACAATATGCTACCAATCGTAATGAATTTACATTTTCAGCGAAATAATTTCAAAATATTCAACAGACTATTTATTAAATAGTAAAGACATACAATTCGCACAATAAGGCATAGCTCATCTTCAAATATGCATTCGTGACGTATTTATCTACGTCATTCAATATGACGTACTTCTACACGTTACGTAGTTGATTATGACGTCAGATGATAGATAGATACTCTGGAAAGGTCCATTAGAGGGCCTGCCGGCAGTAATGTCTCAACAATCTTTTGTTCAAAAAAACATTTCTAATGTGGCTGACACTGGCTATGTCACTCGGGGCTGTCTGACTTAATTGTCCGAGCATCAGCTAGAACCACATTTGTGTATTTTATAAATGCATATGTGTGCTACGTAAAGAAACTGTAATATTAACATTAATTATCTGTTTTCCTGAATGGATAGGGCTGTGTGGCATCGTGTTTAAAAAAAAAAAAATTAAGTTGCTTTTATTGATATGGCACAACATTTCTCAAACATTTATTAGCTCACCTGGCCTGAATTTCACGAAGCATCGTCTAGGGCAACAACTGAAACAAGTTTGCTCAAGAGAATTTGTTGGCAGCCATCTTTGATGACATAGTTTTCTTGAAAACAGCTTATCCAGAACCGCTGAACAAAATGTGCGAAAATTTGGGAGATATGATTAGGGACTAATAGCCATTAAAGTTTGCTCAAGAGACACATGTTGATGGCCGCCATGTACCAATCAAAATGTACCGTGTTTGGTGACCATATTAGATATTTTTATTTAATAAATTTTGAAGACAAAATTGGTTTATATAGTTCTTTGCATATGCTGATTTCAAATTTGCCACTTTCCGAACTGTTTTTCCCCGCCAAAACCTCCCATATTGTATAAGCAATATAGTAAATTAAACATGTTTTCTCGAGAACAAATGGGCAGATTTCAATTTTATTTGGCAAGAAGCATCCTTATGGTATGGAGATCCAAGTTTGTTCAAACGAAGCCGATTGTTCACTTTGACCAGCAGCCACTTTGGCTTTTGCCCGATTTTTAGAAATAGAGAATCGATTAAAAAGCTCATGAAACATCATCTAGGGAAACATCTGAATTATGTTTGTTCCAGGGAAGTTGATTGGCCAAATGATTTTGGTGGCCATCTTGGATGACCTAGTTTTCGTGAACACAACTTCTCCAGAACTGCTGAACGGATCGGGACAACATTTTGGAGATATGGTTCAGCACGAAGGGCTATGAGGGATTGGTCAATGGTCGTTGATACATCAAATGGCATGGCCACCACCAACCAGTCAATGAATTTTGAAGCCGAAACAGTTTTTTTGATTTCAAATTTTGTACTTTCGAAACTCATATAAACAGGTTTCCAGTTGGCGACCATCTTAGATTTTCTGAAAAAATCTAGTAAAGCAATGGGAAATTTAAAATGCCTTCTCGAACAACTGGGCCAATTTAAGCCAAATTTTGTAGGAGCATATTTGTTCTTATTGCAATTGTGGCCACAACGTTATGGTTCTATTTATAGGTGATGACCTTTCTAGTTGAAATGGCTATGTTCCAGGTGAGCGATACAGGCCCCTTGTGCCTCTTGTTCTTTTTAATCCATGTGTGCAAGAAGCAATTTCGCTCAATGAACTACTGTGATAAGATATAAATTTTTAATAACTGCCATATTATTTTAGATTGTAATGCTGTTTTAGAGGCTTAACCCCGACACTGAGCAATTAATCCATACATGAAGAATCCCGGCCCAAGCTGCTATCGGCTGCTGTGAACTTTTAGGAGTGTTTCTACAGCATTCTTTGCCGTATTTTAGCTTTGTGTTCTTGAAGCCGCCTGACCAGTGAAAATAATTCATCGTTTACATCAGTAACACTGGCCCCATAGTTATTGTCCTTCACTTTGCTAGACTGCTACATCTGCTATGACGGAGCGTGCACCACACTCACTGAATGAAGCAAGTCCTTATATTACTGCGCTTTTCACAGCAGCTGCAAATGTCAGCTTTCATGATGCTAAACATCGATCGACCTAAACATCAAGCAGAAGACTGAATAATCCGTAACAGAGCGCCATAACGTCAGCTCTAGATGCAAAGTACCCATGTGTCATTCGTCTGACAAGATTCCGAAAACACGTACTTGAGAAAGCACATGAGAGAGCTGTCTGGTCATTAAGGTTTTCAGAAGACTAAGTCTGATTAGAGATTCTTTTGTGTGGCCGACGTTAAGAAAAGATAAGTTAAGTCAACAGAACCGTGACAAGGCCCAAATGCCTGTAGCGAAATATTCTAGTCAGCAGATTGGCATGGATTTGATAGGTCCTTTAATTGAATCTACGAAAGGTAATGTTGACATCCTGACGATCGTAGATCATTGTTCAGCATGGGCTGCGGCTCACCCTATTCCAGCCAAGACGGCACTAAACATAAAAGAGAAGTTCGTCAACGAATACGTCGCAAGACATTGTGTGCCAGAGATTCTGATTACAGATCAAGGTAAAGAATTCTGTGCAAGAAGTATCGTGCCTAGATACACGTAGTACGGGATAGACCATTGATGTGCGAGTCCATATCATCCTCAGACAAATGGACGCACCGAGCTTTTCAAACGTACTTTGAAAGAATTATTTCAGAAAGGCCTCAACAATGAATCCAGAGCATTGGAAGATGAGCTAGGTGCTGTGTTGACAGCATGTCGGAATACTCGACATGCAACCACAGGTTTCACGCCATTTTACCTAATGTATGGCAGGCGCGGTAGATTGCCGATGGCTACTCCGATAGATAGTCTGCAAGGTTTCAGTGCTAGGCTTACGAGTCTCAACAATGCTTTATTGTGAACTCGCACCGATACCAAGAAATATAGCGAATATCACCGTGCGCAGATCGACAAGAGATCGAATGCAGCAGAATTCAAAGTTGGAGAGTCAGTGGTCGTAAAAGCTGAGGAAAGAATGAAATTAGCAACATGCAGTGATCCGGAGTACAAGATATTCAAACTGAATGGACCAGTTGCGCAAGTTTGCCATCAACAATCCGGCAGAGTCCTGAATGTCTTGAAACTATGCATAGTCGACCCGGAAATTATGGATTATGACCATGACCAATAGGTAATCCGGCGCAAGGAACCAGAGCAAGCCAGCTTGTGAAAAACATAGATTTTTCGAACGATTTAGCGATTCCAGAACGAATTCCGATTCCAGAACTGAAGTCTATTCCGTCAACATGCCGAGAGCCTGAAGTGCAAATGGAAGTAGTTCCTAATGCGGAGAATGAGTCACCAGAAAACCATGATTGAGAAATGACTGATAAGCAGCCCGATGAGGATGAGTCCGGCATGGAAACTGATGTAAGACTAGCTATTTTTCGCATGCCGTCATCAAGCTGGTACAATCTGCGCAAGCGAAGACCTCATCCGATTCACCCACCGACGAATAACAAGTACCCAAGAATCAGCGCTTCTGATTGGCTGAAGAGAGATGAGCAATTTGTTCACTATATATGTTCCATTTGCGATGATAGAAATCATAACTCGAGTCGGATCGCTTATCAAATAAAATTGGTATCAGATTTTCATTATGTTTACCCTTAGATTTCTTGCTATAGTTGTCTTTGTAATTATAGTTAGAATAGACTGTGCAGATGTTAGCGATAATATCAAAAAAATTCAGAATGGTGTATTAATAGCTAGACACCTTCCGATCTCTGTTATTCAAGCAGAATGGACTGTAATACTATCCATTGCCACACCAAGCTTGCCTGCAGGTTATCGAGATCGGATAGCTTTAATAAGATGTGGTATCATGGTAGCTCATGCTACGGAAATATTATCTGATTATGATTTGAAGAGTTTGCTACAAAGATTGACTATAGTCGACACCATGACGTCCACAAATTTTACCATGAGTGGAGCATTGTTAACCAGGAGATGATGTGGACTTCTAAATTTTGTGGGCGACAGCTTCTTCTTTCTTTGGAGTAGCCACGTCTGGAGACATAGAAGCTATGAAAGGTATCGTAAAGAAATCAATGTTGAAGGTCAATAAATTAGTACATTATAGTAATCAGTTAGCAACGCACGTTAAACACGCTTATGTCAAAATCAGTGTTAAAAAGAGTCAGGATAAACGACTTGTACGATGCTTTAATGGATCTATCAAACGTTGTAGACACTATCACTCGAAGTCAGTTTGAATAGAAATTATACATGCTTACACTTATCCATATTGGAGAGATTGAAGGTATAGCCTGCGCATACCGTCGAGCATTAATGACCTTTCGCTGAAGAACAGCTTCTCTTGAACTTGGAAGATTGACCGAGGAATTATTTAGCCCTTATGACTTAACCGATGTTGGTCTTCACGTTAATGTCAAAGTTAAACTTATCCAAACGTATCAATGCTATTGTGGTAGCGTTATTGTTTATACACTTTGGAGCGACTCGAAGAATCTCCATTTTATGGCTACATTGCCACTTATTGGTGGAGGAAGTTACATCGAGCACGGCATGCACTCATAGCCGGTACAGTTGAATGAACCTGGTCACTATATACAGGTAATCCTGTCAAGAGTGAGCATTGGTCTCAATACACGAACAGGGTGGTATTCCGTCCCTTCCAAGTGCTGAGGAAATTAACACAGAGTTTGCCAGGGCAATTTGCAAGATGATTCTAGCCATATTCCATGCATTGTTAGTATGCTAACGAATATGACTGATCCAACATGCAAGATCAGGTTATTGCAATCTAATGAAACGTCTAGTAAATGATTTAAAGGAGAATTTACTGGTGTGATTTTACAGACGTCTGGTGAGAAAGTGAAAGTCCATTGTGATGGCAAAGTAACTGAAGAATACATGTTGACGAATGGTGTATATGGGCTAGGTCCAGTCCATTGTGTTCACAGTGGTGAGGGATGATACTTTCGTCCGATTAAGGCTTATGAACATCGGTATGAAAAGGTCAACCCGATGTTAAATATGTCCACTTTAGACATAGCTGATATTCTGAAACAATGGTTAGTTGTGAGTTTGAAAATCGAGAAGTGGCACCATTTACAGAAAGTGAAATATGTACCTCTAGCACCATTATCTGAGTTGGAAGTGGGCATGACCAGTTTCGGTCCTCGTACTAGATCAACCATCATATATGCTGTATCCACACTCATAATAATAGCAATTATTATACTGGTAATTTATAAATGTAATTTGTATTCCAAGATGAGACGTTATTGCATTAGAAGTCAGGCCACGGAGATGACTGGACTGAAGTGATTTCTTGTCGCATATGTCATTTCGGAAGGCTATCACTGACTGACCTGCTGACGAACCTAACGGGGTGGGCCAATCTTCCCGTCACGAAGACGTATACCTTCGGTTCCGACATGCATAGGAATGCAGATTCTGGATGTCTAATTTGTCTCACACTACTGAGATCATCATTATATTTACCACATGTGTGATGTCTTTGCAGTACTCATACCCACCGAATGGTGAGTGGGTATCGAGGAAGGTATTGGTTAACCCGAAGGTTAATGTAAATAATAAGTAGTTGAGTGCAGGTCGGTAGATGCATGCTATCATGGGCTTAGTCTGCATTTATGGTACACTCAATTACGCATAAATCTATCCCATACCAAAGCAGAGACAGCAGTGTGTGAAAGTGTATTGTTCATCTTGCTATACTTTCGACAAATACCATCAGTCAAGTATTCCATTTATTTTGTTGTAAATTATATGCTGTTTACTGTTTATGATGATTCGATTAAGTTGTTTGCATTTTTATTTATAATAGTTATAATTTGCATTTTATTTATAATAGTTATAGTTTGCATTTTTATTTTCATGGTAGTTATAAGTTGGTAACGATTATTTGTAAATTTGACACTGTTAAAGAATGGAGGTTGTTTGCTGTTGATAGTGTACAGAGATGTAAGTAACCGTGTTGTCCCAACAACGCGATTAATTAACTTCGGCTCGGCGGCATATGTGGATTTGGATGAGTTGGTCTGATCAACTAACGCATTCATTTATGTCCTACCGAATTGTTACCGTAGTACACCAGAATCTCGAAGTGGATAGCGCCTTGTCTCAAGATGTAGTAGCATCTTTTAGGGAACAAAATTAGTCCATGCATACTTTAAATAGGGAGTGCTAATAAGCATGTGATTATGTATATAGTTGTGTTGTTTGCGTGAAAGTGAACAATGACTGAATGATAAGACATTCAGAAATATATTCAATAAGATATGCAGCAGATATTCAGCAAGAATATTCAACAGTGAATTATAATCCGTGTGGAATGATTTAAAATTAAGCAGTAGTCATTCATACAATTCATAAAATAAGACATGATATTATTATGTAATAGGGGGCCTATAGCGACATGGACGGAAGATAAACATAGCGAGAGAAAATCAATACTTGGAATGCGCCAGTTGCCGTAGTAACAGAATACCCCCCCCCCCCCCCCCCCCCCCCATGAGGAGTGATCTAAATAGATTATGATGTACACTTATGATATAATTACATAATTACAATTTGTACATGATTGTGGAATGTGAGAAAAATGTGGTTGTTCCCATTCTCTTTATATTGGTGATGAAATTCATAGACCTCAAGCTTTTGTTCTCAGGAATGCGATTTTTGACAAACATAGATAGTCCATTATTAGGGGTGCATAGGGTTCAACTAGGACTTGGCAAGACGGACCCTCTTTTGCATTCTGGCGCGCATGCGCAGAACGTACCTGGAATTTTGGGAAAAGAAGTGGATTGACTAAATGACGATGTTGACCCATCGCAGAGCTGGAATTGAACCAATCAGATAGCTTACATGACGAAGCAATTGATGATTGGATGACTGTATTTCCTACAAATGAAACCTGGTTTTGGTTGCAGTTTCTTAAGAAACTGGCGGGAAGGATAAAGTATATAAACTGCTGCAGAGCAGTGCTTTCATGATTGTGCCACCGTTCATCCGCGAGTAGAGACTTGGTAGCTCGTGTCGTGAATTTGAATTAGATTGTTGGACTGATTGTTTGAATAGAATAACTTAATAATTCTCTGTACATTTTGCATAAAGTTTTATTTGTCGACGATTTGCCTTGAAATTCATATCTATATTACCGTAATAAAATATATATATATATATATATATATATATATATATATATATATATATATATATATATATATATATATATATATATATAATCAAGTTAAGCGTTGATTACTTTAGTTGTCGTCAAAGAAAACTGCCAATTCCCATACCTGGTATTTTTCAGCGTTATCGCTCGATGAAGGCGAGTCGACTATCATATTCGTTCACCATTAGAGGAAAGCGTAGACGCAGCTACACAACCAGTTTACCTCTAGTAACGTCCGATCCATTTAGCACCAGTTGAGAATCGATACATTCATAATAGGTTATCTTTTCTACAAACCGACCGACGTCAGTGAGATTTTTCAATAGGTACATCCAGAGGCAAATGCAAATCCATGTGTCGGTAGAGAAAGTACACGCTGTCACATTAACACATATCCACGGTATAACAGCAATACAATCCATGGCATGATTATTCACAAAATATATATCAAAAGAGAAGAATTTATTGTACTGCACTATACACGTAAAAATATTACTCATTATATATTAGTCATTGTTATATACCACCACTATCTGCCAATCACTCTCTAATGGGAATATCTGTTCAAATTCTATTGTCTGGTTTATGGACGCGCAGTTTAATAGTGTTCATCATATAGCTTTGATTATCTGGCAACCATTCTCTTCTGGAAATATCTAGATTCACATTGAATGGATCTGTACACGGTATCCATGCATCACATGATGCCATAATCAACTACGTGACGCATAGAATGACATCGCAATCAATGACGTCATTATGACATCATGCATGACGTAGATAAGTACGTCACGAACGCATTAGTTGTACGAATTGTATGTCTTTACTATTTAATAAATATTCTGTTGAATATTTTGAATCTAATTTTACTGGGCGCCATTGCTGCCATAGGCAGCAACAGCGCCCAGTCAAATTAGTTACAAAATATTCAACAGCTTACCTACAGGTATAGTTTTCATGAAATTGATAGTTATGACATTCGGGGATCAACCAACCCCAAAACAGACAAGTGTGGGCGGAGCTTAGCTAGAGGTGGGCGAGCCATAGCTAAAATGGAAAGGTCATTCATTTTTCACATTTTCGGGGCGCAAATGTAATTGGCAGAATCAGCTTTCAGAATAATTTGAGTAATTGTTTAACAAGTGAATCTTTATATTAATGGACTAAATAAATCCGCAGCATGAGTATTTATGAATCCTATGAAAATTATCAATATATCTTTTGTTATTCGTCAGTGTGTTAAGATTTGGACATCCGGAAATAAAACGTAAACTTTTCATGCACTGTCTGGACATTCCAGACATTTAAACTGTGTCCACCACTGCGATATCATAAACCATGTGCTCCCTCTAATTCAATGTAATCGCCCATGTACAATCACCTCTTACTACCGACATGGTGCGTGATTCCTTTGTGAGACAGACACCGCATACGGATGTGATTAGCACTCTGGAAAAATATCCCATATGTTAAAACACGACTATGTCATAAGTACACGAGGATGGTGTTAGCCATTTAGCCCGGAAATATCACAGGCATGGGATGAGTGTATGGCAAGAGTGTTTCCTAACCCTAACGGCGATACTGCTGTATGAACCATTGAATAAGCACGGGATGTATGATGGCTTCGAGATACATAACTTATCAGTTCCGTTTCCGAGGGATATGGCTCTATGTATTTGTATGCGTGCGTGTGGGTGGTGGGTGGGGGTTATCGACAGCAACACAAGTTCTATATTTTTAAGAAACATTATTTCACAAAACCAGGATATGTGATCCAATTTTATTAACAAAATTACAGAAATATGGCTTTGAGTACAATATTTCAACAGATTATTACCTAGAGCTACGCAGTATTACAACAGTATGCTGAAAATAACATTGTTAAAATTGTACAGTTTTAGTCTTGAATTGTGTGTCTAGATGTAATAAAACGAAATAAATCTTATATTATGGAGATTTCATTCCGTAGAAATTAATATAATTTTTAGTGGTGCATTAGAACTCGTGTCTCTAATTCAATTTCACAACGCAAAAAATTATATTAACTTACATGCATATGGAATGAAATCATCATATGTTAAGATTTATTTCGTTTTATCACATCTAGATACACTATTTAAGACTCTAAAAGTATACAATTTTAGGTTTTATTTTCAAGCATTCTGGTGTGAATACCGGTATGCACCTTTAAACTCATGCAGAAACCATCAATATGTTAACAGACACTGAGTTTTTAAAGCTTATTAAGATGGGAGGCCGACCAACCTAGGATCCCTCCAGCAAGTTTTGGATACAAATTGTCGGCAGTTCAGGAGGAACAAACTAGCCAATCGGATATCTGTATGCGAGTTTTGAGCCCTCCCCTGGAGCCATTTCCGGCCAAGTTTGATTAAAATCGGATCGACCGTTAATGAGGAGGTTGCTTTTAATGAGAGTTGATGAATGCGCAGCCAGACAATTGGAAAATGGACGATCCTGGTGGTCTAACGTAGCTTGACCATTCCATAAAAGACAAAGGTACAAGGCACCCACTAAACATATCATATAGCAATTACTATTAAACGAGTTCTTCCGTTTGCAATTCCCATCATCATCATCATCATTATTATTATTATTATTATTATTATTATTATTATTATTATTATTATTATTATTGACTCGAGGGAAGTATGTATTAACCACGTTTATTATCTACACCACAGGCATGAACACGTTTTGGTTAATTTTTAACAATTGCCTGCAGTAAATCACATCAAGAGAACATAGATTGAACGTAATTATCATGAATGAGATGACAAGCCAGTAGACATGTTCTAAAGCTTGAGGTTGGTGGGGGTAATCGATGCGGAAGCAGAATCAAAACCAAGAAAATGGATCCATGAAAAAGTAGAGGTTCTCTTTATCCAACGGAATTTAGGGATCCCGGCCACAGTACTTGTTCACAGCCTTGGATGAGGATTTATTGGAGGAGCAGAAAATTAGATTGGAACACGTCCTCAGTGAAACATATGACTTGATTTATAGGAACAGGAGGTCCAAGGTCCAGTGACGCTCACATGGACGATTAGCATTTGACCAATTTGCATTTAAAAATACATGATGGATAATTTTCGGAAAATTCAAGAGGCCCACCTAAAGATTACCAATCAAAATTGTTATTTGGTATGTTAAAGCGTCCCACCATAGGATCGTTCCAGACATGTTTAGTTGAAATTGGGCTATTGAGTAAGGAGCACAGTTTTAAATGGTTGCAGAAAATTTTCAGAAAATCTAAAATGGCCACCAAAAAATCGGTTTAGGAGATATATTTTAAAGGGTTTCTGGGCAATTTTCGGAAAATTCAGGATCGCCAACAAAAAATTAACCAATAAAAATTCTCGTTTGATATGTTGAACGCCTGCCACGATAAGATCCACGCAAGTTTCGTTAAAATAGGGAAATTGATCAAGGAATTGTAGCTTTTTAAATGGTTCATAAAACATTTCGGAAAATCGACGGTGGTCACCACAATATTAATCAATAAAAATTCTGAAAAGATGTTCTAGACGCTACCACCGTTGGAGCCTTCCAACCAAATTTGGTTACAATCCAACAAGCGGCTAAGGATCAGCCGCTTGTTGCAAGCGGCTTGTTTTGACAATTTCCAGTACATTTTTCGTAAAATCTCAGATATTCACCCCCAAAATTGACCAAGCCAAATTCTGAATAAACATTCTGGAGCCTACCACGGTAGTGTCCTTCGATGTAAAGTAAATTTGCTTGAAATCTGTCAAGCATATGATGCGAAGCGTTTTGAAAATCTCAAGTAAATTTAAAATAAAATCCAAGATTTGCACGCCAAAAAAAATCGACCAATCAAAATTCGATGCTGAAGTTCTGGAGCCTACCACTATATAAATCAAGCCAAATTTGCTTAAAATCCACTATGCGGTTAAGGAGGAGAGGCGTTTTGACAATTTCTAGTAAATTTTCACATAAAGAATTGATCATGCAGAATTCTGAACAGAGGTCCTGGAGGCTATCATTTAAGCCAGATTTGCTTGAAATCTGGTGGTTAGCACCTTTGGACCAGGTGAGCTAACAATAAGCATTGATGGCAAGTGCTAACCCTGTAGGTGGGGCTTAGAATACACCTTCCGTATCCTCTGCGTGTCGTAAGAGCCGACTAAAGGAGGTAAGGGTGAGGTAACCCTGACAGAAACCTCGGGTGCTGAAGACGGAGGTTCCAGGCCGCACGGCGCACTCTAATAAACCATGGATCCACGCACTTAACGCTTATGATCATGTCGATAGTCACTTACAGGACTGGCGGTATGATCAGCGAACGAAAAGAAGAAGAAGATGGCAAGTGCAAGCACCTTAAGAGAGATAATACGTGTAAAGTGAGTTGTCTATTTAACGCGGTATTGGCAGGTTGTCCATTGGCATGTTGTTTCCTTGTGTATCTTATGTGATTGCGGCAGTACCCGCTAACACTCCTCATCTGACTGCAGTAGAGCATGGGCTTCTGGCTAAAATTGTATCCATAAATTATGCAATGGTTAGCGGCGATAAACAGCAAATTCACAACTACGATCAAATAATGAAAATGGACCTTTCCAGTTTTAGCTATGCCCCGCCCACCTCTAGCTAAGCTCCACCCACAGTTCGCCGTGTTGGGATCAATCCCCGAATGCCCTAACTATTGATTTCCCGAGAACTATACAGGTAAGCGGTTGAATATTTTGAAACTAATTTGACTGGGTGCTGTTGGTGCCTATGGCAGCAACAACGCCCAGTCAAATTAGTTTCAAAATATTCAACAATATGTATTAAATAGTAAATAAATACAGTTCGTACAACAATGCATAGTGCAGCTTCAAATATGCGTCCGTGGCGTACTTATATACGTAATTCATGACGCCATGTATTATGATGCACGTCACGTAGTTGATTTTGACGTCATACGATGGATGAATAAAGTGGAAAGGTCTATTGCAGAGCATACATTATGCATAGAGTAAAATCATAGGCTGTAACAGCACCCAGTCAAATTAGTTACAAAATATTCAACAGAATATTTATTAAATACTAAATACATACAATTCGTACAACAACGCATAGTCCGTCTTCAAATGTGCGTTCGTGGCGTAGTTAATGATGTCATTAATTATGATGTCATTCTAAACGTCACGTAGTTGATTATGACGTCATACGATGGATGGATAAAGTGGAAAGGTCTATTGCAGAGCATACATTATGCATACAGTAAAACCTATTTATACAAACACCTGCAGTCCTTCAGTTGTACGAATTGTATGTATTTACTCTTTAATAAACAATATGTTGAATATTTAGAAATCATTTAACTGGGCGCTGTTGCATCAGTTTCAAAATATTCAATAGCTTACACCTGTCTTTAGTGACCACGTACGATGCCACATGAAGTATTTACTATCGACAGGTGATACAGGGTTTATATATTCATTAACAAGAGGCCCAAGTGGCCTGTATCGCTCACCTGGACCATAGGCATTTCAACTAGAATGGCCATTAACAATAAGTAGAACTCTAATGAGTTGAGCAGATTTGTAACAAGAAAACAGAGGCCACGTTTCCTTATGTATCAGCTTCTCTTGAACGAACATTAATGGCCCTTAATCATCAATATCATATCTCCAAAATTTCGACCCAATCCGTTCAGTAGCCCTGGAGTTTCATGAAAACCAGGTCATCCAAGATGGCCGCCCAACTATTTGGCAAATCAAGTTCCGTTGAACAAACTTGGTTCAGCTCGTGCCCTAAATGATATTTTATGAGTGTTGACTCAATCGCTCAAACAGTTTCGGCAAAGTTTTTAAAGACATTTCTAAAAATCAAGCACAATCCATGATGGCCGCCAGCCCAATTGGCCGATCGTCTTTGTTTGAACAAACTTAACTCCCCATGTGCTAAGGATCTTTTCTGCCACATATAATAATTGAAATAGGCCCAGTAGTTGTCGAGAAGACATTTTAAATTTCCCATTGCTTTAGTATGAGAGCTTTTTGCGGGAAAATTATACAGTTTCGAAAATTGCAAATTTAACATCAGAATACCCCAAAACATATAAAAAAGCAATTTCGGCCTCAAAATCCATCAAATAAAAAAATCCAGTATGGCTGCCAAACATGATACATTTTGATTGGCTCATGGCGGCCATGTTTTTTATGGATCAACTTCCCTTGGACAAACTTCAATGGCCCTTAGTCACAAATCATATCTCCCAATTTTCGGCCAGATCACTTCAGCGGTTCTGGAGAAGTCATTTTCGGGAAAACTAGGTCATCCAAGATGGCCACCGAACCATTCGGTCAATCAAGTCCTCTTCAACAAAGTTGGCTTACGTCTTTCTATAGATGATGTTTCATGAGTTTTGAATCGATTCCCCAAGCAGTTTCGGAGAAAATTTTTAAAGACGTTTCCTAAAATCGGCTGAAATCCAAGATGGCTGCCGGCCAAATTGGCAGATCAGCTTCATTTGAAAAACCTGGATCCCTATGCCATAAGGATGCTTCCTGCCAAATATAATTGAAATCGCCCCAGTGTTTTTTTAGAAGTCTTTTAAAGAAATATTTTCTTAGTGTTGAGATAACCATAAATTATTCACACTGAGTTATCTTATTATATCTTTGGGTTTCGCAGCAGAGAAGCACGCAAGAGTGACGTGGACACTTAAGTACCAGGCATTATTTCATCCCAATCTTCAGGAAGTTGCCGACGTTCTTGTCTGATTTGCTCCAATGCTTTATTCTGCTCCTTCAAGGTAGCTTTCAATCTATTAATTCTATCAGCAGAAGATTCTCGTGTTTCTGCTTTTGCGCTCATATCAGGCTCACAATCTACTGCTGGAGTGTCTTGTTTTACTGACAAAAGTAACGGGTTTCTAGATTGTCCTGTTTTCTCAATCGATTCAGATTCTTTTGTAAGTGAAGTATCTTCCAGACGTGCAGCTTTAGAAGTAATGTGTACACCGGCATTGCGTTCCTTGTGACGCTTAGACCCTGTTGTTTGTTGGGACGTTGACTGCTCATAATCAGGGTATATTGGTTCCATCTTAATCTGTATTTCTCTTGGACAACTGCCCTCTGCAATGCTATTATCTGAAGACATTTCAAAGATGGACTGGTCATATTTAGAATCCGGAGGCTCACACTTAATATTAGAGACATTTCCTAATGGCTGTTCTTCTATCTGTGATTTTCCTAACCTTATCACATCAAGACTTTCTTTCTGTGATTGTAATTTGCCAGCATCATCTTCACTCGAACTATGTGGTTCTTTACTGGCATCCGAAGAGCAAAGAGAAAATGTCATGGATTTTGTTTGACTTTTCGTGGACATCTGTAAATTTAGTGTTCCAATATTGGATTGTTGGCTGATACACTTTGCCATTTGCTTCACACCATCTTGAGATGTTATACCTTCGTCAGATTTTGAATCAAGGATAAAAGCACGGGGAATGATTTGATTATTCTCTACAGGAATAACAATTTTCTTATTGTCCACGTGTAGAAGAAAAAACTTACGGCTAGTATTGCCTTTAGCAAAAACGGAGCTGCGTGCTGTCGTTAAATTAGAGCTGTGCCCTGTGGCAACAGTAGTTGTTTCGGTCGTCAATGTGTCAATCTTGTCTTTCTCTTTCTTGGATTCTTTCATCGACGCACATGCATCCAATTCTATCTTGGCAGAAGCTTCATCTTTTAATAAAGACACCATCCTAGGTTGAATGTTTACCTCTATATTTTCTAACTTTACTTCTTTCTCTGGACTATGTACTAATAAAGACCTGTGTGGAAGCGACTTTAACCTACATTTTCGCATTAAGGCAGTGGCTCTGCATACGTTATTACAATTCCTTCGTCCAGAAAGTCTTCGAATGTTCCGCGTGTTGACAGAGTTATGTTTATTAAGACTGAAACTTATTTTATCCAATACTATATAACATGATTTGTGACAAGTCCGAAGCTGAGATTTTCTCTTAAAAGTTGTGTCTCTGCAATGACCGTCTGGTGCACTCAGGGAAAACACAGAATCTATTCGAATTGACAAGGGGTTAGTCTCAGTAGAAAATCCGGGTTGAGGCATATTGTCTGCCATGGCCATGGCCTCGGTTTCATTTCTTTTGTCTACCGAACATACTGGTAATTGCTGAATATCTTTACTATATGAAGGTAGACACGCTCCTGATGAGGATATCTGAGAATTTGTGCCAGGACACAAGGTAGTTGACACAGCTGATGACAATACGCTAGACTGTGTAAGCAATGGATACCTTATTGTTATGTTGCTTTTGTCAGACTGATTGTAATATGGAGGCAAACTATCAGAAGGTGGCACAGTTGTAGTCTTTGTCTGAGTGCTACATATGTTTATTGGCGACACATATGCTGTATATTGGGGAACGTTAGATTGATAAGTAGAACATTGCATTCTGCTCTTATCTACAGGTAGAGAAATCATTTTAGATGGCTGAGTCACGCCGAAGGATACTGGTACATACTTAATACTATTATTATATATCGTGGTCTGGGGTAAGAGGTGTCGAAACGCTGTAGAATCAAACTTAGCTGTAACAATCCCGGGAGCGTCAAGGCCCGTCTGTGATTTAGATGTATCACTATAATTCGCAGATATGATTTGATGACTCTGGAATGTGCTTGCAGAGGACAAGGTATTTGCAAGTTTCGCTTTGTCCGTCCCTGGTGCAAAAACTGGGTTAACTGTACTAATCGAACGGCCGCTTGAAGATGTTGTGAAAGTTGACAAACGATCACTTGCATTGCTATTAATATTTGATAGTGTCGCGGACGGATATTCAAGTTTTGTAGTAGAAGGAACATATATATTATTTCCTGACTGGTCGAAGACAATAGGTATGAACACACCAGTATCTGGTCCAGTCATAGGAATAGCAGAACTGTTTGCATTAGACTGAATGAAAACGGTGCCTTTTATACCATTACACACTGCATGGCTGAACTTGTAGTGACCGGCTGGTAATGGAAGTGCAAATGGAATACTTGTTGGTGCTTTAGAATCAGATGGTGGCGATTTGATGGCAAAAGTACGCTGTGTATTCACATCTACCACCAGCGGAGCAATTGTTATGGATCTGTGAAAGGTTAAAATACAATAATATAACATTATTTTATCTGAGGGTAGCAAAGTAATGGATCTTTTCAAGTTTATTTATCGATCATATGACGTCATATCGCGTCATAGTCAACTACGTGACGTGTAGGATGACGTCATAAATGACTCAATATTGGCCGTCTTTAATGCTTAATAGTCCGACACGTTGTACGAATTGTATGTTTATACCATTTAATGAATATTTTGAAACTAATTTGCCTGGGCCCTGTTACTGCCATTTAACAGCTTACCTATCTCGCATTCTGGAAATTGATAGTCAGGGAGTTCAGCAATCCATCGATCCCACGACGAGCGAAGTGTGAGTGGAGCTTAGATAAAGATGGACGGGGCATAGCTAAAACTGAAAAAGGTCCATTGGCTCATCCACTCTCATTAGCAAGTATCCAAGCTTGGGTGCGATATTATTAGCACAACATGCGATATGAACTGCTATCGGTTGGTTGAGTAAAAGCAAAATGTTAAATCCTTGAGTTTTGTCATTATCACACTGACCGTGACCTTTTGCTGCCACCGTGATTGTGTCATGCCATGTCATTATAAGGAAGGATGTGCCCAAATGTGGGTCATGCACGTTTAACCAAATACGGGATATAAACTGCTAGGTTGATCTACAAGTAAAATGTTAGTTTTGATCAAAACTAGGATTTAGCAAGGACATAGTAACCTTGACCTTTGGCATTTTGACTCCACGGTGTCATGGGTCATTCCCTCTCATCATAATGAAGCATATGCCCAACTTTGGCTCCAGTATGATTACTTGTAAGCAAACATCAGATATAAACAGTGAAGTTGAGCTAAACACAGCGTTACTGTTGACAAAAACAGTTTCCCCAAGACGACAATCACCTTTGACCACTTGACCACGAAGGACATTGTGCCATACTCTCTCAGTTTAAGGAAGCACGTGCTTAAGTTTGGTTCGAGTATGATTAACCAAACATCAGATATGAAAAGTGTTAGTGCTGAAAAAACCCAGTCATTTACCAATATCATAATAATATTGCACTTTGACCTCAGCTCAAAGCTCAAATGTCATTGTGTCATGCCCTCTCCGTATACGGAAGTATGTGCCTGAGTTTGTATCCATGAAGATTAAACAAACATGAGATATGAACTGATAAGTTGAGCCAAACATACAATGTTAATGTTGATACCCCCCAAAACTTTTCCCTTGATTTCACAATAACCTTGCCCTTTGCCATTTTCACCCCAACATCATTGTGCGATGTCCTCCAATTATAAGTATGTGTCCATGGTTGACTCCAGCATACTTACGCAAAGATGAGATATGAACTGCTAACTTGAGCTCATTGTAAAACGTTAATATTAAAAAGCAAAGGTTTTGTTTATGTCCCAGTAACATTGAACTTGAACCCCAATATCATTATGTGATGCCCCAATCATTATAAGGAACCATGTGTCCAACTTTGGGTCCAGTATAAGCTGAGATAAACCGAAAATGTTAATGCTGAAAAACCTAAGTATTTTCCAAGGTCCCAATAGCATTGTCCTTTGACCCGAACATTATTGTGTGATGCCCTGTCATTAGAAGGCAGCATGTGTCCAAGTTTGGGTCTAGTATGCTTAAAAGATGAAATATAAACGGCTATGTTGAGCTAAACGGAGAATCGTAATGCTGAAAAAATAAGGTTTTTATCAAGGCCAATGACCTTGACTTTTGACTCTTTTACGCCAATCCCATTGTCTGATGCCGGGTCATTATAAGAAAGCATGTGTTTAAGTATGTGTCCAGTATGGTTAAGGACACCCGAGATATAAACAGAAAAGTTGACCTAAACGGAAAATGTTAATGTTGAAAAAACAAGTTTTTTTACCAAGGCCACAGTGACCTTGAACTTTTACCTTTTGTCATTGTGTCATGCCATACCATTAGGAAGCATGTGTCCAAGTTTATATTCCATACGATAACCCATGCAGCCATGAGATATAAATATAAAAGTTGAGCTAAACGCAAATTTGACGACGACGACACCGCCGCCGCCGCCGCCGCCACCGCTATAACCGCCGCCGAACGACGTGCAGGGTATCACAATAGCTCGTTTTACTTCGTAAAGTGGAGCTAAAAATTATTGTTTTGAAAACCAGTGGTGGTGGTGGTGGTGGTGGTGGTGTGGGTGGTGGTGATGGTCTCAGAGGAACGTGTGAAACATAACGCTCTGTTCTAATGAAATTAAGGGCAAGTTATTGGAAGGTGGGCTAGTGGTTAATGGTGAGAGTAGTAGTGTCGGAATTAAAATGATACCACCTCACTCAACTGGCAGCCGTTTGGCGATCCGTGGCCCCCACCGCCCACTCAATCCCTGGGGCATAGGTTGGTGAGACATGTGGTTGGTGTATGCCTCTAGATGGTGGCCCAGGGTTGTTGAGACAGGTGGTTGGTATACCTCTAGATGGAGGCCCCAGGGATTGAGAGGGTGGTGGGGGCCACGGATCGCCGAACGGCAGCCAGTTGAGGGAGGTTGTATCATTTTAATTCCGACTACTACTAGGCAAATAATACCACTGCCCTCTCAATCCCTGGGGCATAGGTTGCGGGGGCCACCACGGATCGCCGAACGGCTGCCAGGGAGGTAGCATCACACTACTACTACCAGGGTCTGAACGCCCATTTAGAGACAAGCCTCCACAGTGATATACACCAGTGATCGCCATCAACCACAGGGCCGGCCTCTCTCTATTCTGTGTAGGCTCAGACAAACACGTAGTCTCTACCAGACTCGCATCGGCATGATGGGACCACCCATAGTGTCTTCCATCTACCTTGACAACGCCCACATGGGAGGACGCTAAAGTGATTAACATGTGAACCACGGCAGACTCTGGCACGTTCACATGTTATGCAGAGAATCTGGTGCTGAGCAGGGGTCTCCAGCAGACAGCAACGGCCTACCCTCTCCACCCCATAGAAGTGGCAGACAGACTTGATCTCCTCACGTGGGTGAAAGCGGTCATAAATGTCTCTCCGCAAGGGGTCGACCCAAGGATTGTACTGGGGATCATCCCGGAAGGGGGCCCACTTGGCATCCAATATTATGGCAGTCTCAGCGCCCTGTGCCACTGCTGTAGACGCCAGCACGAGCAGTATGATGGGAATCATGGCTATATATGAAGAGTTAAACTGAACAGAGTGAATCCCTCGAGAAATATCTGTGCCAGATCGAGCCCTGTTCCATCGGATTGATAGTGATCTTCATCCCCTCAGGGGCAGGGCTAGCTGCCTCACTCTGCCGCCGGCTAAGAAACATAGCTCTAGGACTATATGAGTCATTTGCGGGCTAGTGAGTCTGACTCGCTGAAGCAGTTTAACAGCACCCTTGACTTTGGAGACATGTGACACCATCTACCCGTAGGGTGCCCTCCTGGAGGTTAACAGCTTCTTCTGGTCCATCGAATGGACGACGCAGCAGGAGCTTTCCACCTGTAACCCCGATCCGGTGACCCACCTCGTCAGGGAGACACCTTCACCTATGTAGGTGAGGAAGGATGATCCTCGATTGTAGATCTTTCGAACTGACTCATCCTTTTTCACAACAGTGGAGAGGGGAGTAACCGCTATGTCAATGACTGCGTGAGGCCTATATAAGGGTAACCATGTTTGCCAGTCACCCCCCACGTCCAGCACGGTACCACACTTCATTCTTCTCAAATCTGAACTGCAGGTTTTTTGCCGGGGTCAATAGCAGGTCATCATGGGCCATCGGCGGGGCACCGCTCGAATAGGGTTTGACAAGATGAAAACTGAGGTCGTTATTTAGGGTGTTGATGTCTGCCACCTCTGTATCCGAGAGCGCAATCAATGGCTCGAGGATGTACTCCCTCTTTGGGAAATCGTACCGAAACACAATCTTGTGGCCATCTATGTTGCGACCCAGGCGCTCCTTCAACACATCCTTGAGGTCTGTGAGCAGCCCCACCCCGTCACCACCAATGGGGTGGAGGGAGAATGCCTTTGAGTTTGCTTCGTACTGTAGGGCGAATGACTTGCCATCGCTCTCATTTACCTTGGCAGCATCAACTGCCTACACATCTGCCAGGTCAGCAAGACCAGTGGAGTGAGCAAATATGGGTTCCATAGCACGCTATAGGAGGGGTTTAAACAAGACATATAACCATGCCGATTGTCCGACTGCTGCTCTCCGGTGGTGAGAACATAATCTCACCCTCTCTAGAGGGGAGACGGGTGGTACAGTACCATGTAGAATGGGTCCTCTTCGAGGTGCCCCAGCGGGGCACAACATACATACACGCCGATGTGCTACATGAACCTCCGGGCAGTGCACACAGCAGCTCACTGGTAGAAGTCGGCCGGGACGTGATAGAGTATCTCCCAGGTGCCAACAGCAACCTATGGAAAGCTATCAGTCCTAGCCTGTTCACACCTGTAAATCACCTGTTTGACAGCCCCTCCATTAACATATATGCCAGCACGGATGGGATATCGGACACCCATTTAGAGTTTACACTCTTATTATTCATTGACCTGACGACAACATGATATCACACCAAGAATATCTGACATTTGCCGAGATGATGAAGAGCCAGCTACAGGGTTGCCCCTTCATGATCCCAACACAGATAAAGGCCTTAAATGAACAGATGCTCGCACTGCAACAAGAAGGAGAGCGACTATAGCGGGAGAGCTGGTATCAACAGAACGCGAGCATTGCAAGGAGGCGAAGGAACAGTGAAGGTTCCCGATACTGGCAGGCCCTCCTGGAGGAGAGTAAGCGGGGTGAGCCAGATGTAGCGGAGACCGCGGACGATGCAGCTGAGACCCCGGACGAGGATGAGCTAGAGAGTAAGCGGGACGATGTCTTCACATACGACGATGAGCCAGCAGCGGAGACGGCAGATGAGGATGAGCTAGAGAGTAAGCGGGACGATGTCATCACATATGACGATGACCCAGATGTAGCAGAGACCGCGGATGATGCAGCGGAGACCGCGGACGAGGATGAGCCAGAGAGTAAGCGGGAGGTTGTCTTCACACACGACGATGAGCCAGATGTAGCAGAGACCGCAGATGATGCAGTGGAGACGGCGGGCGAGGATGAGCCAGAGAGTAAGCGGGACAATGTCTTCACATACGACGATGAGCCAAAAATATCTTGCTGCAGGCTCTCCAGGCCAAACATCTACACTCTCAATACATCCTTCTGGTGGCTGACTCTGCTGCTGAGGCGGTTGACAGTAATGATCAATGGTACAATGGCCCAATCACCAAGACACAGAACCTGCAAGCACTGATGGAGAAGCTGCTGGCAGCCCGACTGACAGAACCACTTGTTCTAGTTATTGATGACCCTGCAATGAACCAGAAGACAGTCGCCTACCTCAGCAACATCACCAGGCGCATCCGGCACACAAAGATAACTGTCTTCTTCCTCTTTCAGAAGTACACACGTGAGATCTCACCAGGCATCCGCCACAATGCCCAGTTGCTATACTTCAGCTCCAAGTGTGGACGTGCCCTGCTCGAGACCATATACGACAGCCTAACCCTCAAGGAGACCAAAGGGGACTTTATCGCAGGTGTACAGAGGGCAGCTGATCTGTACCGCTTCATCTTCAGCAACAAGGAGACAGGTGAGCTGTCACACTTCAAGCCACCCTAGGAAAAGGCGCAGACCTTCACCTACAAGCTGAATCCAGACAGAAAACTAGCCTGCTCTACGCGTCATCGCTGACAGACTGAGCGGAGACCGCAGCCGTCTCCGCTGCAACTTTTTTTCATTCATCAGAAGGCTGTATGGTCTCCGCTACTTCGTCCGCAGTCTCCGCTAATTCGTCCACGGTCTCCGCTGCTTGAGGACCTTCGTCAGCGGTCTCCGCTGCTACTTCGACAGTTTAGTCAAGTCAGTACTGTCGCCGAAACTCTACCCACAGGTCTGTGTCTAGGACTCTCTTCTTATGGAACTTCTCACGGAAGATCCACTTTTTCCATGTGCGACTAGCATCTGACTTGCGAGTGGATTTGATGAGGTAGTCCTGGTAGTTATCTGGGAATTTCAGAAATGCTGCCAGATCACTGGCCAATCTCCTGCGCCCTTCTTCATTGAAGATGTGCTCAACAGCCACCTTGTGGCCAACAGTGAACCCCTCCTCAGTACCTTCTGCATGACCGGTGTCATGGCTCTCCGCTACAGCGGCACTGACCTCCTCCCTGAAGTAGTTATTTGCTCCAGACTGGAGGCTATCCAGCATATCTCGCTCTTCCTGGCTATGGAGGCTAAATACGGCAGCCCACTTCCCGACTGTTAGTAGATCTTAGGGGTCGATCCTCGCTCTTTGGAGAGCTAGAATAACAGGACTGTTGGTTTGGGCCACAGGATGTAGGTCGAGTATCCTGCCCTGGGTGCTGTCAAACTTCCGGTAGAGTATCCAAGTCAGGAGTTCTTTTGTACTATGAGCTGGCGCTCCTTCCTCTATGGCGGCCAGTATCCCCACATCAGACGGAGGTGTGACCTTGACTCGCTCGTGGATAATATTGATGTCACGAAGCAGTCCTCGGACCCTGTCACAGTGGGACAGTGCATGCCGTGGCTGTGACTGTTGTGCCAACTTGTCCTGCTGCCTAGCGACAATCTGCTGGAGAACTTTACCAAACATGCCAGCCGTTTAACCCCTCTATATACCCAGATGGCGCCATTGAACCTGTGACATCGCACCACACTGATCCTCGGAAGGACTGCCTGACAGTCATTCGACCCAGTATACATGATGAGAACCTGTTCTCCGCTGCTGGGAAGTACACAGACTTTGCAATCTCGGCACAGATCCACGAGATCAAGAGCATGACACTCGAGTTCAAGCTTCAGAGCACAATAGAACAGACGGTAGAGCTCCCGCAGGTTCTGAACAGGTGGGAGATCGTGCAGAGCAACAGCACCATGGACACCACCTATGCGAATGATGAGTACCGAGTCCTAGGTCCGCTGGCTCGTGGCCCAACCTTCTATGCGAAGGGAAAGGGGTACTATGGTGTGGGGTGCAATGAGGGGTTCACAGAATTCAAACTACAAGCAGGTGTTGAGAAGCCTGTGGCAGTTCCACTCTTAACCCTCCTCGAGAACACACACGTGAATCCGGCTGCCATGCAGGATGGGATGTTCCTCCGGGTGTACACTGAGCAGCTCGCAGATGCGACGATGATTGCTCCAAGACTTCATGTCTGGCATGAAGAGAATGACCAGGAGCTGAAGCAAACGGGTTCCAAACAGCGGATCGTGCATGTGGAGCGAGAACACCAGCAGGTCCAAGCCACAGCTAACCAACGGGTAGAGCTGACATTGTATCGTGGTGCATCGGACTGTGTCACTGTTGTGGTCCTGATTCAGAAGGGAGGACCCATCCAGCAGGTGGATAAGCTAGACGACTTCAAGCTTGTGGTTGCTGGGACCAATGTTCTTGGTGAGGTACGCGAGCTGGCTGATTGCCAACTCTACAGACAGAAAACTAAGTCATATGCACTTCTGCACCTAACCAGTGGAAGTGACGACCTCGAGTCGGTACTCGAGGGCCGTCACCCCCTCGGGGGCAGGGACATCCCACCTAATCAGGGCAACCTGCTCAGCTTCAACATCGGAAACCTCATAGCTGGGACTCGCTCATTAGGTGTGACGGTACTTTACTTTGGCTATGCTAAGGTATGCATGTCGAACACATCAGGTATTCAGCTTGAGCGTGCGTAGAGGACGACTCCTGTCGTCACAGCTGCAGCTGCCACCACTACTATAAGCTCTGCTGTCTTCTGACTTGTCGATGCTTCATAGTCGAGCGTTTGCTCAGATATCTTTACAGCCTCGTAGTAGTCATCGAGACTGTCATCTGCCTATTTGAGTCTCTGGTTGGCCTGAGCTCGGAGTTGTCATCGGCATGCCTCCCTCTGGTACATATGCTCGAGTGCTTTGCTGTACTCAAACTTCTCCTTATACAGCTTCTCCATCGCCTGGTTATGACGCTCACACTCGACCTCTGCCGCCTTCTTGTCGGCGAAGCTGAGTCCGCAGTTCGCTAAGGCAAACACGCCCGAATTCAAGATTGCAGAGGCCATGATATAGACTACAGTTTAAAGCTACTATATAACTGCCCCAGCGACGGATCCCAGAGCGATGTATGACCCAGAGGCTGATCCAGTCTGGTTACACTGTTCCCAATCTGTTCACGCCAACAGGTAGCCACCCTTGAGCTTAGATGCCCATGCTGAGAAGTCAGAAAGCCCTGGATAGTTGAGCTTCTCATCTGTGTCAAACCATTCATACGGGAGCCAGCTCTTCTGCTGTGTACACCAGTAAGCTTTGACCCATACCTCGTACGAGATTCCTGGGCCGAGGTAGTTCAGCACATCGAGAAACCGTAGCTCGGGTGTTATGAAGAACATGGTCTGACTAGCCTTCTTGGCGACTTTCACTGTACCTGTACTGTCAGTCAGCTCATTGACAAAGTACTTCTTGATGCGGTTCAGGTCATACCACCCAGAGGTGAACCCCAGTACAGGCACTTGGTCACACCACTCCATGATAAGTCGCTGCTGTCGCTTTGGGAGCTTGTCCAGGTCTGTCGGTATGTACTGTGCCCTAACCCTTGTCCGGATTAAAGATGCTCGCCGTTGGATCTCCAGCATGAACTCTCTGATCAGTTCTTTGGGGTGAGGATTGCAGAGGTGAGTGGGCTCACTCATGGCGCCCTCTAAGGAGCAGCTAACTGACACAGAGATAGGTATGTGAGTACTCTCGATCGTAAGAGTCTCCGTAGGATGAGTCTTGATACCATCTAGGAGTGCTTCGAAGTCGTAAACTATGAAGTGTGGGTATGGGACAGTCCGAACTCGTTTAGGGACACGTAGGCAGCATTTTATACAGCACTCCCACTGTACCACAAGCGTGCATCCAGAGGCTGTCAGCTTCTCCTCTTTCAGGACTCTTGCGGTATCTTTGTTCGGCATCCTCACCTCGCTGGTGTTGTGGACACCCGTGCCAGTGACAGCCATGGAACCGGTAAATGGTGTTGGTGGTCGGATCATAACCATCTACGGGAGCGCCCGCGATCCAATGCTCACCACCGTGCCTACACTCTACATGGTGTTTGTGTACGCCTCTGTTTCTCGACTCATACTCGATCCAACGAGTAGCTGCTGAACTGGATGGTTGGGGCGGATAGAAGGCTTTCTCATATGCAGACTGTGGCGCCTTAACCTTCTCGCCAGGACACACAATTTTTGTTTTTCCGCCTGTAGAGTGATCAGCGTGGCGTTGAAGATTGCATGCCGGTGTAAACCTCTGCTGACAGTGACTGCAGACTAGTGTATGTGCCAGCTTGGAGATGTTCTTGATGTAGAAGGCGTGGTGGTCCCACACTCCGATGGCCATGGTGTCATGGTAGTGAGCTGCTTGCCTGATCATGTGCCAGGTTCATACACGTGAATCCCGATCTTGGCGAAGAATTCTACCTTATCCAGCTGATACAGCGAGGTCTTGCGGACATCAGGTACTGTCTGGCTGTAGAACTGTGTGGCAAGCTCTCATCAGGAGCTGTATTTCTATCAGCTCTCGCTCCTCGGTGGACTGCCAGACATCTCCAGAGACACATGTTGTCCCTGTAGGTGCCGAGCGCAGTCATATTCTTCTTCTGTCGTAGCCAATCTGGGAGGGGGCCTGTCCCAAGCAGAGGTTGGCGGTCGATGACAGCCCTGACCTCCACGTTGATTGATCGAATGAAAGCCCACATGGTGTTGGGTCGATCGATATTGTCTAGAGGCGGGCTTGCTCTCTTGCTGCCACCCAGTCCTGAGCTGCTCCTATCATGTTCAGCCACGGGCTCCGTGGAGAATTCTTGTGGAAGAGCATCACCCTACAGTCTTCGATGTGACGGATGCGATAGGTATGGGTGTAGCGGAGGTAGAAGGCATTCTGGACAGTCTGCTGGATCTTTTGCATGATCTGGCCTGTGAGGTCTCCTTCTAGACCTCTGAAGAATGTCCAGCGTACTGACCAGCGTCCTCTATCCTCTGTCTCCCTATGTGTTCACCTTCTCGCCTCATGCTCCGGGCTAAGAGTTCAGACACCGGCCCCCTTATGCTCTGGGCTGGGCTCAGACCTCGGCATTGCTTAACGATCCTGCATTTGAGAGTTAAGCGCTCCAGTGGATGGGCCTCCATTTGCCTCACTACAGTCTTAGCTCGCAAGCTAGCAGTCACCTCCTCGTCCAACTGACGATGCTCACGTATCCGCTGAGCTTTCTTGTGGGGATTCCAAGGATCCTCTTTGGTAAGCACTGGAAACCTTCCATATTCATTGCTCGGGAGTCGCTTCTGCCACTTCTCGGCATGGACCTGTCCGATCATCTGGAGCAGGTCGGCTTTCTTGGCCTTAGAGTAGACCCTAAGGCCGAATTGCTTTGCAATAGCGCGAAGCTGTGTAACAGTACTCATGGTGTATATCCCTGTGGATGCCTGCATAGGGTGTGGGGGCCCCCTGCATTGGAGAGTTAAGCGCTCCAGTGAATGGGCCTCCATCTGCCTCGCTACAGCCTTGGCTCGCAAGCTAGCAGTCACCTCCTCGTCCAACTGACTAAACTCACGTATCCACTGCGCTTTCTTGTGGGGATTCTAAGGCTCCTCGGTAATCGCTCAAAACCTTCCCATATTCATTGCTCGGGAGAGTCGCTTCTGCCACTCCTTGGCACGGATCTGGTCGATCATCTGGAGCACGTTGTCTTTCTTGGCCTTAGAGTAGCCTCTAAGGCCGAATTGCTTTGCAATAGCGCGATCCTGTGCAACAGTACTCATGGTGTATATCCCTGTGGATGCCTGTCTCTAAATAGGCGTTCAGACCGTATTATGTGTGGCGATCAGTACCTGTGGATGCTTGTCTGGGCGTTCAGACCTATTATGTGTGGTGTATATCCCTGTGGATGACTGTCTCTAAATGGGCGTTCAAACCCTATTATGTGTGGCGATCAGTACCTGTGGGTGGATGCCTGTCTGGGCGTTCAGACCCTATTATTGGTGGTGTATATCCCTGTGGATGACTGTCTCTAAATGGGTGTTCAGACCCTATTATGGGTGGCGATCAGTACCGTGGGTGGTGTATAACCTGTGGATGCCTGTCTGGGTCTTCAGCACCTATTATGTGTGGCGATCAGTACCTGTAGGTGGTGTATATCCCTGTGGATGCCGGTCTCTAAATGGGTGTTCAGACCCTATTATGTGTGGTGCTGGCGATCAGTACCTGTGGGGGTGTATATCCCTGTGGGTGCCTGTCTCTAAATGGGTGGTGCGCATGCATGCCCCCTGGATAGGACAGTATGCGTGTGTGTATAAAGCCCTATGAGAGAGGTATGGCTAAGTCCGTAAGAACGCATAGCACGCATGCGCACACGTCAGATCCACGTGTCAGTATTGTGAGAGTGTATGCTTTTATATTGTACCGAGAAATCACTTCATTCTAGTCGTTCTTGGCACCGATTAGGACCAGAATGAAGCGAGAATTTCAAAACTGTTTACCATTTTAAAATCGGACCAGAAATGGCCAAGTTATCCACAAATGCTAATAGTGAGATTTGAACCTGTGATTTTAAGTTTGCTAATAAACACAAAACAAGGATCCCCCGCATTAACTACCTCGGCCATGTATGCATTAGTAATTATAGCTGATAAGTTATGCATTCTCATTGCTGTATTGCTGCGCTTATCAGTCCCTCTAGATCTTGATGTCACTTCGAGATAACGTATATATTATAGACTGTAATTCTGTAGTTACCAGTGTGTTATTGATCTGTTTGCTATTATTGCACAAGTGTAGTTACCAGTGTGTTATTGATCTGTTTGCTATTATTGCACAACAATTAGTATCATTATTTGTAATCTAATTATTGGTTCTCCGTTGGCTCAGTTGATAACAGCGCTGAATTCTAATCAGAAAACCATGGTTCAACTCTTAAAAGTAAAAAGTAAAAAGATGGTGGTACCAAGTCGACGGTACAGAGCAACGGAGTACCACCGAAAAAACCCTGCAGAGATAGATAGAGAGAGAGAGAGAGAGAGAGAAAGAGAGAGAGAGAGAGAGAGAGAGAGAGTGGCCAGCCAGAGGGGGTCGGCGATAATAAGCAGGGGTTCTCCCGAAGAGGTGGCACGGGAGTTTTACAGTTTTTTTAGTTTTTATTTTAATTTTTTTGGTTCATGACAGTATTACTCTTTACCCGTTACCCGAGAAGCATGGCATCACGTCAAGACCTTGTCTCTAAATGGGCATTCAGACCCTATTATGTGTGGTAGTAGTAGTGTCGGAATTAACATGATACTACCTCCCTGATCTGGCAGCCGTTCGACGCACCGTGGCCCCCACCACCTCAATCCCTGGGGCCTCCATCTAGAGGCATACACCAACCACATGTCTCAACAACCTATGCCCCAGGGATTGAGAGGGCGGTGGGGGCCACAGATCACTGAACAGCGGCCAGTTGAGTGAGGTGGTATCATTTTAATTCTGACACTACTACTGGGAGGCATGCGAGATTCGGGAGATTGATTCTGATATTTTTGTCCATGAAGGTTCAAACACCTTTTATTTAGGAATACCTAATGAGCATATTAAATTGGAAATAACCAAATATGGGGACGTGTTGCCTGTTGAAAGTAAAACCTAAGAATTTGACCATTCACTGGCAAATGCATAAGCTGAGTTAGATGTATAATTGCGATGTGGCATTGCATAGTGTCGCGTTCACGTCTATTGACAATGCATTCTTTTTTGCGATTATGGCACTGAGGGTAGATTAAGACATGTGGCATATCTAGTAGTCCGACACACCTGGCCAGTTCCTGTCACGATAAGGGCAAATGTCTATTGTGTGGCACTAGCAACCGCTATAGATGGAAATGCAAGATGGCCTCACAACGCAGAAAGACAAAATGTAGATCAGAAGCAGCAGGAAAGCGTTCAAGCGAACACATCTGTTAGTGTAGCTGAAGTGTACAAACTGCCCAATCCACATTCAGTTCACACTGACGTTCAATAGAAGTATTGGAGAAAGGGTTAATTGAAACACCCGTGTCAGTGGCCAAAACTAATATTGCAATGTCATCAAGTGTTAGCACGAATCCATCACAGAGTGACATTGATATGGAAGATGGTGGCGTGGTTGATGCCTCTCAGACTTTCTGCCTAGGTCAGACTAAATTCAGTCTCCCTTCCTCCCTCCCTCTCCCCCCCCCCCTCCCTCCCTCCCCTCTCTCTCTCCGTCGATCTTTCTTGGGTACAACGTATTCTGAGGTAGATTTAACACACTATACGACCAATGGTCACCGCACAAATGTGCTTCAATACGCTCACTAATCTATCTATGGGTTGTAACACTTTCAAATTCTTTCCCTGTCTTAGTATGACCCTCGTTTCTCGAACCTACCTCTGATTTATTGATCAACTACAGTTTTGATGTATAACCCAATGTCTGTTATATCTCATGATATGACTACTAATGTTCCTCTGGATAGATTCAACTGTCGATAATGTGACATCTTATAGCAGTGTTCCCAGACACTCTGGAAATCAGGGAAAACCTTGAAAACGAGTTTCTCCTAACCATCTGTGAGGGAATCTGCTTGTTGAAAAGCAAGATCTTTAAGTGTTCGCTGATGTGGCGCAGAATGTTATTGCATTCCATGCATAGTTTGGCGTGGTCTTCACTTTGGCCACTCTGATAGATGCGCAGGCGTTACACTTTCTGATAGTTGTACTACTACAGGCTCATCAGTATACCTAAGTCGGGTGTTTTTGAGAACTCCTATGGTGCTGGTAGCTGATGATTCCATACATTTCAGTATTTTTCCTTAGGGATTCGTGTGGACGCAGCTGCGTATACATTGTATGTACTTGTGTCAGTAGGCATATCCAAGGACTGGAATTTCCACAATATGGGCATTGACATGTCACGAGCCTTAGACACAAGTAAATGTTCAAAGATCTATCCTAGATGTGCTACGCCAGGCCAGTTGCAATGAAGATGAGCTACAACTAGTGAAACGTCTACTTGCAGACACCAAGCTGAGAGTACGAGTAAAGTCAGCGAAGTCTGGGTTTGAGACATCAATCGGGTCCCCACAAGGAGATGGTACTTTTACAAAGGTTTACAAAAATAGTATTCTCTTGCCCTTCAAATGGACATTCAAAAAAGCAAATATTTATATTTATTTGACTAAATGTAACCAGTAGTGGCGACCTAGACAGTCACACAATTTCCCTGCGCCACCCCCACCCCCTCCCCCCAATTGCCCGACCCGGAGATTTGTATTGCTATAATAAAGCAACCAGTTACACTAACTTTACCCACCACAACCGCTACCATTTATGCTAAGTGTGCAATTGGGTCCCCAGATTCCAGGATTTCATTATTGACTACTCTTTCCAAGATGCAAGTCCGGACAAAAAATAATTGACAGAATTTGCACGTGACTAGGAGACGTGTAAAGTAAGAATAACTCTTCACATACATTTACTAAAAAGGCTACTTATCAAAATATGAACACAAGTGTGTTTGCCCGAATTGTGTGTTAAAAAACTACGTCCCGTTTTACCACTCCGAACCGAATGTAGTTTTACGATGACCGAATCCCGTTTTATTCATTTTGTCTATAGCTGTCACACTCATATGCGATTTTCGATATCTTATAGAGAAGTCAGGGATGTAGTATATACCCTATATGTGCAGTGAATACATCAAACTGTATGCGTTTGATGACATATCTTGAAAACAAACTTTTGATAGAAAGATATTTGAAATCAATCAAACTAAAATGCGCAGTCGAGGGCAAATGGAAGATTTGATGGAAAATCCTGACGTTTTCAACAACTGGCAATCCCCCACCCCCGCACCCACCCCCACGCGCGCGCACACCTCCCCTAATCGCAACCCCCACCCTGTGGCGGAACCTCATGCAAAGATCGCGATCATATGAGTAACTCACATACAAAAGTTTATTGAATTCAGTCAACTTTGCCGTTGCCCTACCCCTCACCCATTGGCAGAGCCTAATGTAAACATTGTCTTTTGCAATCCGCAATTATGTGGGTGACTTCATCCATCTACTTTCTGCCCACCCCACCCCTACGAACACACCGAACTGCACCCTGCACCTGCCCCACCCCCACTCCGAGGGTGGAGCCTTGCCCTCTTGCAGTCCCCAAACTTATGGGTAGATATCATAACACATTTTCTTGAATTCCCCTGTTTCAGAGGAGATAGCCGGATGGACAGATGGGTGGGTAGACAGGCGGACGGAGGCGATTGTAATATCCTTTTCTTTTTTCAAAATGTGTGAGGATAATCCTGCCAGTATTGAATGGGGCTTTAAATGTCTTGATACACGGCTGACACCTAGATGTAATGTACCGTATGGAGTGGTATACAGTCAAACCCGGAGAGCAGATACCTCTATATAAAGGACACCTCAAGAACACCACAATCGTCTTTTTACAGATGCACTATCGGTATTGTCCGCACTCCAAAATCTCAAACAGAAAAAACTAAATGAGCACATTAAAACAGTGGTAGCGCTCACAGCACATAAAGCACTGGCACTACAATGGTGTCTTGTCCAATGTGGTATTCAAAGAAATGAAACGGCAGATATGTTGGCGAACAAGGCAGGATGGCTTAATCTCGAAGATACAGGTCTCCTATTTAGAGGAGAAGACTATCTTTAAAACTCATTCGAGAAGATGGCAGCAGTAACATCCCGACCGCATCCAGTCTGATAGTTGCTAACATCTGAACATAGCTGACCTAGTTACCTTATTCGGTCCTGAAACATGATATTTACCAATTCAGAACCCTGAAAGAGGGACACATTAACACCTCTAAGCGCTGAACGACGATATGTTAGCAACATCATTAAGTCATAGTACTGTCACTAAGTTGACTGAATGCTGCTCTATCTACCCCTGCCTTGGCAGTTGGCTTGGAGCGAGAATTTCACTCGCCTGTAGTGCAAAAAATTAATCTTTGTACAGAGAAGTGTCCGCATGTGCCATGGCGCATAATGCAGCAGAACATGTGGTGTAAGAATGCAGACTTTATGACACACACAGGCAGCGGATTTGATTTAGAGCCGTATATCGTTGTACTCGGCTATATGGTAATCTAGGGGCCATGAATAGTATGATTACTGTATTCTGCGGCTGTAGTAGAAATATCCTACAGCTGCAATCAGTCCTTCTTCGCTTTTGCCCACTGTGTCTTGTCCTCAGCCGAAATCCTTAGCTTCCTCAGGTCCATTCTTGACTTGAGTGTACCGAGTCCTGCTTTCTTGAGGTCACGTCGTAGCATGTTTAGCAGATTTATGCAATGACGTCCTCTCCTGGCTTTGTATTTGCTGGCTCCGAGTAGGACGAATTCCAAGGCTCTCTTTGCTGGTGTCTCTTCTGGCATCCTTAGCACACGGCCAAACACGGACCATCTTTGCTGGGCGACTTTTACCGACAGAGGCGTCGTATTACACACCTTGTATAGTGCATCATTGGAAATTCTGCTGTCTGGCCATCGGTGTCCAATGATGGTGCGTAGGAGTTTGCGGTGGCAGGCATCGGATATTTTCTAGAGCTGCCTTTGGAGCTGCCCAGCTGTTGCAGTTATACAGCATCAAGGATACGCAGGTTGCATTGTATAAACGTAGCCTTTTAATCAAGGGAATCTTTGATCTACAAATCCATAGCTTCCAGAAGGACTGGAAAGCTATGTTCCCCATGACGCAGCGTGCAGCAATGTCACCAGTACTGCAAAGCAGTGAGCCCTGAATTTTACTTTTCCTCCGTGGTTCGCCGCCACAGAGTGGATCGTTATTTTCTTTAGTTTCATGTTGTAGAGACGCAGCGTGCAGCAATGTCAGCAGTACTGCAAAGCAGTGAGCCGAATATTTTACTTTTGTAAACTTACCACTAGACTAGGCCAGATTTCAGAAAAGAGAACTGTAGTAGGAATTTTTTAGGAAAAGGGGGCAACCAACTTTTACTAGCTTGGATTTTCTTGCTGGTTACTGATATCGTGTTTGCCAATCCCAATTTTGCCTAATTAAGTAAAAAATCTAGGTCAAATATAAAAAATTAGGTAATTGTTTTTATTATTTTGACCTAAATTGTACATAACAATAAGATCTAATATGATATAGAAACATCTTCTTCAAATAATAGTATTTACGAGTGTGGCAAGCAATTGAATTCGAAGATTATATGGTAAATGTGAAGAAACTTTGTCACAAAATGGCTCATATCTCCTTTATTACTTGACATTCCTTAAAATAGCTACAGTATCACTTCTGTGGATATCAATTATGTTAGGATTATGTTTTCCTATATTTTACATAACAAAACCATTCTTGAAAAGGGACCAAACGCTCTTGGTTCTTTAAACGAGGCAAGTTGTCCTCCTTCGTCCATCTGTTTTGAAACATCACCAGCGTTTGTACACAGCCGTGTGCGGGGACATTGAAAGGGCCCATTATCAAAGCCTGGTTTGGCGACAAACTGATAAGCCAAGACCGAACACTGCTGATGCAATTTCTCCCACTCTCCCACCAGTGGCTAAACCATGCAGAGATTGTCCATTGTAGTTGCACTAAGGGATGTTCTACTTTGGGCTGGCTGTTCGTGTCGAAGGGAAATCTAAAGCTGCAAGTAGCTTGTAAGTGTTCAGATGGGCCGACAGTATGTATGAACAAAACTGCCTTACTGTAGAAATAACGTTAAAATAATATGTGTTACCATCATCGCCATGCTTCCCGCCTTTATGGGCTGACTTGTAAACCTGTCATTCATTCACAATCGTCATCCCTGGTTAATATAGTAATAACATGGCATGAGTATTCTCATGGATAATCACATGAGCCAGACCACAATGGATACGCCCAAACCAAGATCCACTAAATATGATTCGGGTAGCCTGTCATGAGTAGAGAAAACTTACGTAACTAAGGCAATCTTGGAATATATGTTAACCGTTTATATATAATATAATCTGAATAAAAGTTATTCTACCACTTACGTGTCATATAATGTATAAATTTGACAAACCAAGTTCATTATTATATTAATCTAGTTCCCTAAATTTACAACTTTTATCCCATGTGATATCATGTAATAACTCGATAGCTCCAAATTTGACCCAAATCCCGACCCATTCTGAGAGAAACCAAATGCAGTGCTCTACTGTGACTAAAGACGCAATATTTCGATCCAAAACACTGAGAAAGAATTAAAAACATTGTTTACTATTATTTCCAGGATAATTGATGGCCAGAAAAAACTGTCAATATTTCTGCCATGTTATTTTTCTGATTTTGAGTAATAAAGGAGATACGAGCTATTTTGTGATAATTTTTCTACACATTTTCAATATAATTTGAAATTCAAGTGCCTACCACACACGTAAAACCCATTTTGTGGATAAAATCTTTTCATATCGCGTTAGATTGTAAAATAATGTACATTTTACAACAAAACAAAAATTACCTACTTATTGACATTTAACATAGATTTCTGACGTACCGAGGCAAAATTGAGGTTAGCAGATAAAATATTCGTAATCAGAAAGAAAAAACAATCTAGAAAAAGTTGTTTACCCCTTTTCGCGCAAAAATGCCCACAGGAAGTTTTTCAGGAATATTTCTGGAGATTTGGTCTGGTCTACACTGGAGTGAATGAAAATCGAGTTCCAGATGATAGTTCTGTTACGGGTTATCAGATCCCTTTGAAACTTCATAGGGTGCTTGGAATAGGTCTGGAGAAGAAAACTATCAAACTCGGCGATAATCTGAAATCCAAGGTAGCTGCCAGCCAAGGACGGCCGCATTTGTGAAGAGGAAAATGACCACGCACCCAACCCCCTTCCCGACACTCCTTCATACCCATGCTCATTTCATAGCCAGGGAACAGGAAGCAGAGCATGTTGGCTCGTACTATAAATTCAAACACATGTCGGTATCTGAGACATAAATGAGCAATTCTACTAGCTATTGCTGCATAGGTAATGTGTAAATTGCAATGAATATGCGTCGCCATTAATTGGTATGAATGTAATTATGACACAATATAATATAGGCTCTACTTGTTTAAATCGCGGATCACTGGTTGTTCCCCGATTTGCTTAAATTAGGATAACTGAAGTGCAGCCTGGATTTATAATGATATGGACCGAATCAAGCTAATTATCTTTGAAAACAATCCCACTGAAAGATATTGCTACTTTGGGTCACAACGTCATTCAGTCAAAACGTGTTCTTTTCTAATATGGCGGTGTCAATTTGAGCTGCTTTGAAGTAAGCTTCATACATATCCGTATTAAGACGTGATTATGATGGCATGCTTGCTATTGTCAGTGAACACATGTTGTCAGCTATCAACTTAGCATGCATCAATCTGCGTCGAGTCAACCAATACACCTGCCCTACATTGACGTCATTACGCCGGGATTCCCATAAAGTAAAAGCAACGCTGTTCGCGCGCCGGCTATATCACGGTTACGGCCAGAAGTGGTATGTGGGAAAGGTCTATTGTCGTTCAGTGTGATGCTTTCAAATCGCATCACTATTATATATCCTTCTTCAAATCGAGTTAATCAATTTAAGGGTACATAGTCAGGTGATTCCACTATCTCAGATTGGTCTCTATAAGCTATATAACTCGTTTAACTATCTAAATACGAGACTATCGAAGCATTTAACAGCCAATGAAACGATATAATATCACCGCTCCAGCGATCGTCAAATACCACATTTCAGCGTTGTCAATCGATGGGTTGGCCATTTTGTTCGTCTTCGCAAAAACCGGAAACGGAAGAGGGGAATCCACAGGCGCGTCGTGTGACGTTAATATCAGCTGCAGCACGTGTATTTCCGCATTTACTTTCGGTTTCGATTTATATTTTGTTAATGATGGACTCACATGCTGCAATCTTATGCAATCGACGGTATCTAACAGGCTCAGCTAGCACATCCTCGAAAAACATTAATTTTAAAACACAATCCAGTATTCCGTTTTACTCATTTACCGAATCCCGTTTTACGTTCTACAAATATTAACCGAATCCCGTTTCACTCATTTCGTCTATAGCTGTCATATTCATATGCGATTTTTGATATTTTATAGAGAAGCCAGAGGTGTGGTATATACACAATATGTGTAGTGAATAGATCGAGTTACATGTGCTTGATGACATATCTTGAAAACACCCTTTTAGTAGAAAGATATTTGAAGTGAAAGTCAAACGCTGAGAGAAATCTTCACTACTTTCGAAATCAAATCATGACCACATCATTATTACAACACCTTTGAAGCTAAAATTCAAACATCATAGAAAGTATGCATTCTGTTTCATATTTGCTTAGTCTAAGCTGAGGTTTTCAAACTGCACAAAGGAAAATATTTAACTTTAGTTACCTAATCACAGTTGTTGCAATGCACCGAATCCCGTTTTACAAACCAAATACCGTTTTACTAATCGAATGTGTTTTACTGGGATGATCAGCGTGAAAATCCTATATAAAACCAATTTCGGCTTCAAAGTCCATCAAATACAAAAAATCCAGCTGGCAGCCAAACACGCTACATTTTGATTGTCCCACGGCGGCCATGTTTTTGGATGCGTGTATCAACTTCCCTTGAGCACACTTTAATGGCCCTTAGTCCCTAATCATATCTCTCAAAATTTCAGCCCGATCCGTTCGATCAGTGGTTCTGGAGAAGTCATCTTTGCGAAAACTAGGTCATCCGAGATGGCCGCCGAACCATTTGGCTAATTAAGTTCCCTTGAACAAACTTGGTTGAGCTCTTGCCCTATGGACGATATTCCATGAGTTTTAAATCGATCACCCCAAGTTGTTTCGCAGATTTTTAAACACACTTCTAAAAATCAACAAAAATCCAAGATGGCCGCCGGCCAAATTGGCCAATCGGATTCGTTTGAACAAACTTGAATCTCTAAGCCGTAGGGATGCTTCCTGCCAAATATAATTGAAATCGGCCCTGTGGTTATTGAGAACAAGTTGTTTAAAGAAAAAGTTGACAGAAGGATGGGCGGACGACGGATGGTCGCCACGGCATCAGGTCACTTGACCTTTCAGGCCAGCTGAGCTGATAATAATGTATATTTATAGCAAATACAACGAGGGCAATCTGGTATACCGTTTAAATCCACTTTTCATCGTATCCTTTTATCCTACATGCCCAAGCTTTCGCCACACATACATATTATTTGTAAAGCACAATTAAGACACTCACCTGTCTCCACGAGAAGCAGTTGGCGTCTTTACGCTGCCATCTATGACTGGTGAGACAGTTCTTGTACTTGCTGTCTTAGCAGCATCAGCTAGGACTGATGTCATTAACGTGGCAGTGTTTGCTAACTTGGGTGTACTTGTAGAATATGTGCTCGTTCTATTGCTTGCTGCTGCAAAATGCTGTTTCTTCAATAGAACAGGTACGGACCTTACAGTTTCATAATTCCCGGTTTCCGTGCTGGTCTTTCTTTTGCATGGCGCTAAATCGTGTGTATTCAAGAGAGCAGAAGTCAGCAATGGTGGTAGAAGTTGGTCGTCTTCTGTCTGAATGGAATGTGTATGTTGTGGTAGATCACTCCTGCTTAACACTGGTGGCGATGTGGCTACGGCTGGTGCTTCGTCTTCTATAGACTTAGTAGGTATCATTGCGCGTATGTTATGAACCACAGTCATTAATTTTATACCTTTTGTTTTACCATATGAACTATGCCTAATTGCATTGCCCGTGTATGTATCACTAGGTAGAATGCGCCCATGTCGGGGACGTACAGCAGACGTATGGTCCTGCTGGTCTGGAATATGCGTAGGAGTAGACCTATGAAGGATCGGAATATGAATTATACTAGGAAGACTTGGAACAAGAGATCTTGGCGTCATTTCCATTTGAGTTCCTTGGTGAATTCCGTCACTAGAGAAAAATTCTAAGTTCGGCTCATTTGGCGACTCTGATGTGGAAGAGAACTTCACCACCACTGGGCTTTGTCGGAGCTCTTCAAACGACCCCCTTGTTAACTCTTCTGTTGGTGACATGTACCTAATAGGGACTGATATAAGAATATTTTTCTCACGTTTCTGATTGTCCGTGCTCGTAATATGTCCAATACTTCTTACTAAGGCCATTGAACGCACCTCGGTCTCTGCAGATTCCAGCACTTCAGAATCAGACATGATGTGATTATACTGTAAAAGAGGTTTGATTATTATCATTAGCTTGCTGCTGCTGCTGCTGCTGCTGCTGCTACTGCTGCTGCTGCTTTATGTGACCAGTTTAATACTTTTGCTATGAGCGATTAGATAGTGGATCAAGGCCCTATGAATATTTACACATGTTCTAATTGTTTATCCTATATTCGATAAATGTGACATTGCTCAGTTGAATATAATAGGACCATTGGCCAATTGTATTTTGTATTAAGGCCATAGGGCCAAAATGGGAATGACTCGTTGGGGCGTAGACCTATTATTAATCAGATGTTGAGCTATGGACAAATGGCCAACTGGCTATAGTTGGCCATAGGGACCAAATGACTATTAGCGCTAGCGCTATTTTACCACAGATTCTGATGAAATTGAGCTTTTGGTGCCATACTTCAATGTAGAATCGGCAGAGAAACTAGGGATCGAACCGAAAACACAAGGCATTGATAGCAAGCCAGACAAAACTGTCCGCACTTCAAAGCCAGAGCACTGCAGCACATCTACTGCCCAAATAAATGACTGGATTCGGGCGTTTCCTGACGGGTCACGGATAATAGTAAAACGCAGTGAAAAACCGAGGAGCAGTAATTCACATCCAAATGGCGGATGACACAGCTATCTAGAAATCTATATCAATGGGAATGCTGTCAACCAACGTCAGTAGAGAAAATAAATCCATTCCTGAGGCAATAACCATACGTGAAAATACAGGCATTAAAAACGTTATGTTATGTTATGCCGTTCTCCGATTGCAAAACTGTCCTACAACCCCACTGAAAGGAACTCTTTCACGGAAACACTGTCTAGCTCGAAAGGCAACAACAACACTCTTCAATGGATCACAGTGCAATGCAGTGTTATGGGGAATGATTCTGCAGACATGCTAAGAAAAGTAGGTACACCTCTGAAAGGAACTCTTTCAAGGTAGCACTGTCTAGCTCCAAAAGCAACAACAACACTTCAATGGATCACAGCGCAATGCAGTATTATGGGGAATGATTCTGCAGACATGCTAAAAAAAGCAGGCACACAACCAACTCAATTCCTCCACACCATATTCTTCTTGGAAGCCCGAAAGACTCATCAAAAGCACGGACTAGAATTCCTGATGTGCCAGAACCGACAGCAACTGCTGAACAGACTCGAACATGACACACATGCCCAGACAAAGATTTTCATACCGAGAACAGGCCACTGCAGGTTAATGCTCACCTAAACAAGATGACGGGAACACAGTCAGTCATATGTTCTTGTAAAACAGGACATCAAACAGCAGAACACATTCTCTAAACATGTCCTACTTAGAATGACATCCGGCTATAGACATGGCCGCGAGAATACTTACTTCAAGACAAATTGTGTGGCAACAAAGATGTGTGAAGGAGAGGAGGAGGAGGAGGAGGAGGAGGAGGAGGAGGAGGAGGAGGAGGAGGATAACGAGACGAAGACCAACAAGACGAATATTGACAACGAATTGTCAATGGGAGTAGACATTGGAACTCGATTGGGGATTGTGCCAAAACAGTTACATCCCAGCCGATATCAAGGTCATACGGGTGCTATAAGGCCAATTAGCAGTAAAATATGCTTTTTGGTCAATGTTCACTGTATTGTGGGGAAGCGCTATTTGAACAAGAGATCCACGGGTTTTGCTCACCTGGAACTTTGGCATTTCACGTAAAAAGGAGCAGTAGTGGCGGAATTAAAATGATACCACCTCCCTCAACTGGATTTCCATTTAGACAAATGGCCATGGCCAAGAATATAATACTCCCGTGAGGACCCCACTGTCAGGAGAAACTCCTCAGGATACCGGCCAGTCGCCGGCCTTTCTTATTCTGACTGGTATCCTGAGGAGGTTTTTCTATCTGTGGGAGACTTTTCTACCTATCCTACCTACCCTACCTATCCTATCTATCCTACCCCGCCTGTCTCCTACCCCACCCTGTTGCTATTCCAGCCGGCTGGTGTGTGTGTGTGTGTGTGTGTGTGTGTGTGTGTGTGTGTGTGTGTGTGTGTGTGTGTGTGTGTGTGTGTGTGTGTGTGTGTGTGTGTGTGTGTGTGTGTGTGTGTGTGTGTGTGTGTGTGTGTGTGTGTGTGTGTGTGTGTGTGTGTGTGTGTGTGTGTGTGTGTGTGTGTGTGTGTGTGTGTGTGTGTGTGTGTGTGTGTGTGTGTGTGTGTGTGTGTGTGTGTGTGTGTGTGTGTGTGTGTGTGTGTGTGTGTGTGTGTGTGTGTGTGTGTGTGTGTGTGTGTGTGTGTGTGTGTGTGTGTGTGTGTGTGTGTGTGTGTGTGTGTGTGTGTGTGTGTGTGTGTGTGTGTGTGTGTGTGTGTGTGTGTGTGTGTGTGTGTGTGTGTGTGTGTGTGTGTGTGTGTGTGTGTGTGTGTGTGTGTGTGTGTGTGTGTGTGTGTGTGTGTGTGTGTGTGTGTGTGTGTGTGTGTGTGTGTGTGTGTGTGTGTGTGTGTGTGTGTGTGTGTGTGTGTGTGTGTGTGTGTGTGTGTGTGTGTGTGTGTGTGTGTGTGTGTGTGTGTGTGTGTGTGTGTGTGTGTGTGTGTGTGTGTGTGTGTGTGTGTGTGTGTGTGTGTGTGTGTGTGTGTGTGTGTGTGTGTGTGTGTGTGTGTGTGTGTGTGTGTGTGTGTGTGTGTGTGTGTGTGTGTGTGTGTGTGTGTGTGTGTGTGTGTGTGTGTGTGTGTGTGTGTGTGTGTGTGTGTGTGTGTGTGTGTGTGTGTGTGTGTGTGTGTGTGTGTGTGTGTGTGTGTGTGTGTGTGTGTGTGTGTGTGTGTGTGTGTGTGTGTGTGTGTGTGTGTGTGTGTGTGTGTGTGGTGGTTTTTACCCCACACTGGGGAGTGTCACGGTGGGTCTTTATCTAACCTGGTCTTACCCAGTTTCGAAATTTCAGGTAAGTTCTAGCCAGATCCTTTGAGCGGATTTGAACCCCAGTCTGCAGCCTGGGAATCCTATGCAATACTCTATTGATTGACCAACCGCAAAACTACTAAAATCTCGCCTCTTAGTAATCTTATCTCTGAGCGTGAGTATTGCGGTTACTGAGCTTATCAGTCTGACGTCACTTCGAAATAACGCAGTAACAGCAATGCATAAATTATCAGCTATAATTACTAATGCATACATGGCCGAGGTAGTTAGGCGTGAGATCCTTGTTTTGTGTTTATTAGCAAACTTAAAATCACAGGTTCAAATCTCGCTATTACCATTTGTGGATAACTCGGCCATTTCTGAACCAATTTTAAAATGGTAAACAGTTTTGAAATTTTCGCTTCATTCCGGTCCTAATCGGTGCCAAGAACGCCGAGAATGAAGTGATTTCTCGGTACAATATAAGCATACACTCTCTCACAATACTGACACGTGGATCTGACGCGTGAGCATGCGTGCGACCCGTTAGTAGTGTCGTGGTCAAAATGATACCACGTGGATTTCCATTTAGACAAATGAGCCCCCCTCTCAATCCCTGGGGGCTGAACGCCCATTTAGAGACAAGCCTCCACAGTGATATACACCACTGATCGCCATCAACCACAGGGCCGGCCTCTCTCTCTCTCTCTCTCTCTCTCTCTCTCTCTCTCTATTCTGTGTAGGGTCAGACAAACACGTAGTCTCTGCTAGAGTCGCATCGGCATGATGGGACCACCCATAGGGGCTTGCATCTACCTTGACAATGCTAACCTGGGAGGAGGCTAAAGTGATTAGCATGTGAACCACGGCCGACTCTGGCATGTTCACATGTTACGCAGAGAATCTGGTGCCGAGCAGGGGTCTCCAGCAAACAACCACGGCCTACCCTCTCCACCCCATAGAAGTGGCAGACAGACTCGATCTCTTTACACTGGTGAAAGCGGTCGTAAATGTTTCTCTGCAAGTGGTCGACCCAAGGATTGTACCGGGAGTCATCCCGGAAGTGGGCCCACTTGACATCCAATATCATGGCAGTCTCAGTGCCCTGTGCCACTGCTGTAGACGCAAGCACGAGCAGTATGATGAGAATCATGACTATGTCCAGATCGATAGTGATCTTCATCCCCTCAGGGACAGGGGCTAGCTGCTTCATTCTGCTGCCGGCCAAGAAACGTAGCTCTAGGACTATATGAATCATTTGCGGGCTAGTGAGTCCGACTCGCTGACGCAGTTTAACAGCACCCTTGACTTTGGAGACATGTGACACACAATCTACCCATAGGGTGCCCTCCTGGAGGTTAACAGCTTCTTATGGTCCATCGAATGGACGATGCAGCAGGAGCTTTCCACCTGTAACCCCGATCCGGTGACCCACCCTCGTCAGGGAGACATCGTCACATGTAGGTGAGGAAGGATGATCCCCGATTGTAGAGCTTTCGAACTGTTCCATCCTTTCTCACAACAGTGGAGAGGGGAATAATCTCTATGTCAATGACTGCGGGATGCCTATATAGGGGCAACCATGTTTGCCAGTCACCCCAGGTCCAGCGCGGTACCACACTTCATTCTTCTCAAATATGAACTGCCTTTTTTTTTGCCAGGATCAATGCCAGGATCAATAGCAGGCCATCATGGGCCATCGGCGGGGCACCGCTCGAATACGGTTTGACCAGATGAAAGCTGAGGTCGTTATTTAGGGTGTTGATGTCTGCCATCTCTGTATCTGAGAGCTCAATCAAGGGCTCGAGGATGTACTTCCTCTTCGGGAAATCGTACCGAAACACGATCTTGTGGCCATCTATGTTGCGACCCAGGCGCTCCTTCGCCACATCCTTGAGGTCTGTGAGCAGCTCCACCCCATCACCACCAATGGGGTGGAGGGAGGATGCCATTGAGCTTGCTTCGTACTGTAGGGCGAATGACTTGCCATCGCTCTCTTCTACCTTAGCAGCATCAACTGCGTACACATCTGCCAGGTCAGCAAGACGAGTCGAGTGAGCAAATGTGGGTTCCATAGCACGCTATAGGAGGGGTTTAAACGAGACATATAACCATGCCGATTGGACAGAATCTCGCCCATGAGGCAGAAAAGTACAGCAGAATGCGCAGGCGATATAAGACAGCCCACAACGTCCTCGCGCGTACACCACTGCTGCAGGTGTGATTGGAGCCAGTCCTGGGGTGGCGGCTGTGGCCACTCTCATTACAGGGGTGGGGGCCATTGTCGCCATCCCGCTGGGTGGCGTGGCACTGGCCACCACTGTTTTGGCCACAGGCTTGGGGGTGGGGCAACGGCAGATCACAAGGAGGCTGGAGAAGCATGCGAAGTACATGGCACTGGCACAGAGCATGCTACGGACTATCGACGAGTCTGTCAGCAGAGCTCTCGAGGATGGCCAGGTCACCGATGAAGAGTACCGCCATATATTGAAGGTCCAAGCCCAGTACCGCACGGAGAAACCTTAAGTGTGACAGCAATACCTCAAAGGCTCCAGCGGGTGGGCTGATATGGAGGAGTTAAAAACGAGATGTTACGGCGAGGTCGCCTCGCTGGTCTCTGGAGTCGAGACGACTACAAATAGTGTGCTCCGGTAGCTTTAAGAACACCAGTATACATGGCCTTCCCACTGAAACTCACGACAGTCATCCGGAGCCAACCGCCCCTCCTGCGTACACCCTTGACTGGCCTGAGAGGTCTACTGGATGATATACCAGAGCTAACACCGTTCTCCATCACAGTGGATGGACGATCACGAACCAGCTTCTCTGTCAACCCACGACCGCTGACCAACCGCCCCATCACCATCAAGGATGCGAAGCAAGCTCATACCTGGATGGCTGCTCCAAGTCTCTCATACTGGAATCAGCAGCTGAACTTTACCGTGTGGTGTGCCATGGCAGGATGTGGAGTAAGTTCCACCCTGCTTCACCCCTATTCTGGTACTCCTGAAGCTGGGCTTATCGCCAGCTGTCTCAGATTCCACATGTACTTCACAGTGCGACGAATCCTCCATGAGCTGGGTACAAGCCTCCCTGATACAAACGCCTTCGACCCACAGCTCAACAGTCATAGTGTCTCAGCGGTCAGCAGACTACAGAGAGAGAGTTCAGCGCTCACCCAGACTATCGGTGGCATGGTGGTGACAACAGCTGTCCAGCGGTTATGTACGGTGACCAGAGACGTGACTACTCAGGATTCCCCTATCGAACTCCCCGATGAGTAGGCCGTCGGAAGACAGCGACATTCTCGTTCGATCCAGACTCCGACCCTGGAGCGCTGGTGCAAAATATGCACATCACTGGCTTGCAGCAGGACTATCCAGATGTGTGGAAGTACTTTGTCCCACACACCACCTCAAGCCTCATACCAGCAGGGATCGTTCGGATCAACCAGTCCCTGGAAGCACTGTGCTACTGCCTCCTTATGGCACAGACCCAACTGCGGCATTCCATAGATGATGTCAGCGGAGCAGAGGTCCAGGCCATGTTCATAGGCTCGTTGAGGATATAATTATCGTGGCAGACCACAGTAGCCTTATTGCTAAGTTCAAGCAGGGGTTGCAGAAGGCCCATCGCAAACTTGACGTTGCTATTTCGCCACACCTACGATTGATTCCGAGCAACATGATCGTGAACATCGAGGACCTCCAAGTCAGGGGCTATAGCAACATGATAGTTGAGGGGTGTTCCCCCGGTGTCCACTTCGGCTTCAACACTGCCATCAACGCACCTACGCGTAGTACGAGCCATACAGTCATTCCGACCCTGATACTGCAGCCAGTCGACACGGCAGCTCCAGGCACCCCGACACTGCAGCCAGTCGACATGACACCGCTTCCCATGGTAGCTCTACGTGTGGTGTCAGGCCTAGCTATCGTGGCGCTCAGGATCAGCCTACTCCGCCGCTAGCAAATCAGCTATAAGACTATCCTGACTCTCTACAGTAGCAGTGGGGACCACGGTGAGCCAAGGAACCAGCTTGGCATGCCCTACAGCCCCTATACACGCTGCCAACATGCACATCCAAGGGCTGGAGCGTTCGGCAGCGCATCCTTTTTCCAGCTTGTAGTATCGCTTGTAGAGTCCGGTGATGCCATGGCAGTCTGCAACTGCTGGAACACATCTGACAGATACTCCCGATCCTTGTAGAAACCTTTAGCTCACAGGAGCTGCTCGGCGATACTCCCGTCCATGATAAGGTATTCGAGGAAGCAGATCTGTCCTTTGCCAAATCCTAGATAGAGCTTCACAGCTGTCAGCTCCTCTGTCAGCTCAGCACCGGAGAGCTGAGCGAGCTCATCTGGTGTCTTCTTCTTGTAGTCCTTCAACTCCCTCCGGAAGACATCATAGTACTTCTCGCATAGCATGAGCCCGGACATGTTTAAGATGTCTCAATAGAGAGATGAATATTCCTGAGTACCAACCCTGCCATCTGGCAGACACAGACTGGGAAGATCTTCTTAGCTCTCTCGACAGGGGACGCAGACATTTAACCGCATTGTATATTCAGTGCTTAAACAATGACATCAACGGTACAGATCATGAAGCAACTGCCCAAGGGCCAGGCGAGTCTTCAGAAGGTGGAGAACCTGCTGCGAACGAAGACACAGAAGTCACTGACCAAAGCAAAACCTCTGGCAATCCATGTCGTCAGTAACTTGGCGGCGAATGTGGCCGTGGTGAAGATGACAGGGGGAAGTGAGGATCTTCCTGCCACCACTGCGGCTGTCCTCACTACAGTGGTGAATGGGGTGGCTGGGCACTGTCTCGGAATAACTCACCCCATCCCAAAGATCGCCCACAGTGGTGCCTCCTACACTGTTGCCGCCAAGATCATGGGTGAATGTGTTACACTAATGGAGGCCGCGGTTCTAGAGCTAGCAACGAGTGCAATGGCTGAGATCATCGTTGGCTACGTTTAACCCCTCTGAATAGTGAGAGATGGATCACGAGACCCCTGCAGCATATGAGGCATGGCGTGCCGGAGGGCGGTGTGTAGCCCATAGTCAAGCACGTGGACTGAGGATTGCCAATGCCCGGGAATGGTGGACCGCCCACAAGGTGTGCCCCTGCAGAGAGGGCCAGTACCCTGAGCACTGCTACCTATTCCCTTGGCCGACTGCGTGGTTCTCCTATGCCCAACTATTTCACTGGGGGTATAACTAGTAGGTTTAAGCCGTCTGTATATGACTATGACTCTGTCACTCACAGACCTAGGTGACATTGCTCACTTGGGCGAAGCACGCCTCGGTTCAGCAATCGGCCATTAACAGGGCCAAGACTGTATACAAGGGGATGGGCATCAAGGAGAGGGCGACGATGCGAGGTATGCTCGGAGTCGATGAGGCTGAAGCCATCAAGGTTATGGCTGAGTCCTATGCACAGGACCTGGTTAAGGATCTCCTGAGACCACGGAGCACATTCATCCAGGATGGAGGGAATCTCAAGATAGGCACCCTCAGCCTGAACAGTATCACTGTTGACGGCCAAATAGGTGCAGGTGTTATCGACAGCCTGCAGCTACCAGCGGTGAAGGGGTCAGGGCTCTTGCCATATAAGACCACAGGATAGTCATGGCTTCCCGTGCCTTAATCATACAGATACTGGATGTACTAGACACTGTGGGTGCTGACACAGGCCCTCTACGCTATCTTCTCAGCTGCTGCTGAGATTTCATGCTTGACGCCTCCATCGCACCCTTCGTATCCGCCGGAGGTGCAGGATGATCCTCTGGCTACCAGAGGTGAAGGGGTCAGGGCTCTTGAATTTGCCGTTTAAGACCACAGGATACTCATGGCTTCCCGTGCATGTATCATACATATACTGGATGTACTAGACACTGTGGGTGCTGACACAGGCCCTCTACGCTATCTTCTCAGCTGCTGCTGGGATTTTATGCTTGACACCTCCATCGCATCCTTCGAGGGGATTTGATGAGGTAGTCCTGGTAGTTATCTGGGAATTTCGTAAATGCTTCCAGATCACTGGCCAATCTCCTGCGCCCTTCTTCGTTGAAGATATGCTCAACAACCTCCTTGCGGCCAACAGTGACCCCCTCCTGAGTACCTTCTGCATGACCGGTGTCATGGCTCTCCGCTACAGCGACACTGACCTCCTCCCTGAAGTAGTTATTTGGTCCAGACTGGAGGCTATCCAGCATATCTCGCTTTTCCTGGGTATGGAGGCTAAATATAGCAGCCCACTTCCTGACCATTAGTAGATCTTTGGGGTCGGCCCTCACCTTTTGGAGAGCTAGAATAACAAGACTGTTGGTTGGGGCCACGGGTAGGTTGGGTAGTACCTTGCCCTGGGTGCTGTCAAACTTCCGGTAGAGTATCTGAGTCAGGAGTACTTTTGTACTACGAGCTGGCGCTCCTTCCTCTATGGCAGCCAGTATCTCTGCATCAGACGGAGGTGTGACCTTGGCTCGCTCGTGGATAATGTTGATGTCACGAAGCAGTCCTCGGACCCTGTCACAGTGCACGCCATGGCTGCGACTGTCATGCCGACTTGTCCTGTTGCCTATAGACAATCTGCTGGAGAACTTTACCAAACACAGCAGCCGTTTAACCCCTCTATATACCCAGACCTTAAATATGCTGCAGTATGTGCAACATCCAGATGGGGGCCATTGAACCCACGACATCACACCACACTGATCAACGAAAGCACTGCCTGATGGTCATTCAACCCAGTATACATGATGAGAACCCATTGTCCGCTTCTGGGAAGTACATTGACATTGCAATCTCAGCACAGATCCACGAGATCAAGAGCATGACACTCGAGTTCAAGCTTCAGAGCACAATAGAACAGACGGTAGAGCTCCCGCAGGTTCTGAACAGGTGGGAGATTCTGCAGAGCAACAGCACCGTGGACACCACCTATGTGAACGATGAGTACTGAGTCCTAGGTCCGCTGGCTCATGGCCCAACCTTCTATGCGAAGGGAAAGGGGTACTACGCTGTGGGGCGCAATGAGGGGTTCATGAAATTCGAACTACGGGTAGGTGTCCAGAAGCCTGTGGTAGTTCCACTCTTAACCCTCCTCGAGAACACAGGTGTGAATCCGGCTGCCATGCAGGATAGGCTGTTCCTCCGGGTGTACACTGAGCAGCTCGCAGATGCGACGATGAATGCTCCAAGACTTCATGTCTGGCATGACGAGAATGACCAGGAGCTGAAGCAAACGGGTTCCAAACAGCGGATCATGCATGTGGAGCAAGAACACCAGCAGGTCCAAGCCACAGCTAACCAACGGGTAGAGCTGACATTGCATCGTAGTGCATAGGACTGTGTCGCTGTTGCGGTCCTGGTTTAGAAGGGAGGAGCCATCCAGCAGGTGGATAAGCTAGACGACTTCAAGCTTGTGGTTGCTGGGGCCAATGTTCTTGGTGGGATACGCGAGCTGGCTGATTGCCAACTCTACAGACAGAAAACTAAGTCATATGCACTTCTGCGCCTAACCAGTGGAAGCGACGACCTCGAGTCGGCACTTTACTTTGGCTATGCTAAGGTATGCATGTCGAACACATCAGGTATTCAGCTTGAGCGTGCGTAGAGCATGACTCCTGTCGTCACCGCTGCAGCTGCCACCACTACTATAAGCTCTGCTGTCTTCTGATGTGTCGATGCTTCATAGTCGAGCGTTGGCTCAGATACAGCCTCATAGTACTCATCGAGACTCATCTGCCTCTTTGAGGCTCTGGTTGGCCTGAGCTCGGAGTTGTCATCGGCGTGCCTCCCTCTGGCCCATATGCTCGAGTGCTTTGCTGTACTCAAACTTCTCCTTAGACAGCTTCTCCACCGCCTGGTTATGACGCTTACGCTCGACCTCTGCCATCTTCTCGTCGGCGAAGCTGAGTCCCCAGTACGCTACGGCAAACACGCCCGCATTCAAGATTGCAGAGGCCATGCTATAGACTACAGTATAAAGCCACTATAAAACTGCCCCAGCGACGCGATGTATGAACCATAGGCTGATCCAGTCGAGGATATAGATGACGAGGACTATGAGGACTATGATGAGGAGGAGGATGCAGACGACTACGATGTAGCGGAGACCGCTGGTGAGTATGATGATGTAGCGGAGACCACGCCTGAATCCCGCAAGCTAGTACACAGAGCGAAAGGAATCTATCGCACTTACATAAAAGGTTCTATCGGTCCGCTGGCAGCAGTTGGGACTCTGATCGCTCTGTTCACAACGAAGGCTGGCGAGACGGGCCCCAAGATCACCAACAATGCTCTCCATGGGGGTGAAGAAGATTTCTGAAGCCATACCAGCCATCGCCTCAGGAGTACGTACATTCTTCGGAGTCACAGGCCCTTGGCTACCATACGTTGTCATAGCGCTCATGGCCATCTGGGCCGCCGAACATTTAAGCTGTACTATCTAAGGATGGCGTCTCTGTACGACCTGGTCAAGGCCCTTAACTTCCGAGGTTTGCTCGATAAACTGCTGTTCAGTGAGGATCCAGCATAGATTAGACGCCAGTGTACGGAGGTATTTGAGGAGGTCTTCAGTGATGGTCAAATGAATGACGGCCGTCTGTTCATCTGTTTAGAGTTCACCCAGGCCGTGCGTGACAGGACGGGAGTGGACGTCAGTGATGAACTCCGGGACTTTATCAACCGTCTTTCTTGAGGAACTCTACTATCAGCCTGGTGGATATTACCGTGAGCCCCCTCAACTACTCGAGGTTGCATGTCACAAGGGCCACAACTTCACATTGGAGACAGTTAGCCATTGGCTCAGCCACCAGGCGATGTGGCAGATATACAGACCTCGTCCACCGCACATCAGACATGCCCATTTCGAGGAAACTGTTCTGAACAGAGTTCACCAGGCAGATGTTCTATTCCTTCCACACGACTCGGTTGGTCGTAAGATGTACAAGTATGCCCTCACCATCGTCAATGTCGCCAGCAGGTACAAGACGGCAGTACCGCTCACAGACAAGCCAGCTGGCCAGGTGGCCCAGGCATTCCAGGGTGTCTACAAGGCTTCGGAAAATCCCCTCCAGTGGCCGGAATTGTTGCAGGTGGATGAGGGTAAGGAGTTCAGAGGGGAGACTGAAGCTCTCATGTGGAAACACAGTGTGGCAGTCAGGCGAGGTGAGGTAGGGCATCATCGTGCCCAGGCTATCATTGAGTGCTTGAATCGGACATTGGCAGAGAGACTGTTCCCACACCAATACGCACAGGAAATAGCCGCGCCGAGCGAATGTTCTAGAGTATGGGTGAGAGGGCTGCCTGCTGTGGTAGAGAGATCCAATGCCGAGGTTACTAGGCTAATCGGGAAGAAGCCGGTAGAGGCTATCAGACATTCTGCTGGTCACAGCTCTAGAGGAGCGAACAAAGGGAGAGGTGTGCCTACCCCCTGATGCTCTGGTTCAGTACCTGTATGAGCCTGGGGAGCTGGAAGGTGGTCGACGGCATGCAACAGATCCTAACTGGTCGATAGATGTTCACAGGCTTGACAGGTATGTGGAAGCAGAGGGGTGGCCTACACTGTACTACCTGGCACGCCAGCATGGAGTGCCTAGGTGACCATTTGTCGTAGAAGATCTTCAGCTAGTCCCTGAACACACACACAGCTACCGCCCCCTAGGGTGCTAACATGCTACTCGATGGGCTCGGTATGGACCCCATCTGGCAGCACATGGCACTTATCATAGTAAGCGGAGTCCGAGTTTTTCCTGTGCATGCGTCACCATACCCTGGTTGCGCATGCGTAGGCCTCTGTTTTTAGCTCTGTCCACCCCGCCATGTAGGGCGCTGTAGAACCTCTGCCAAGAGACCTCATTCTGCCACTTTGACATTCCCTTAGCCGAGCACTTACTTGCAGCTGCGCTTCTTCACGTAGTAGCATTTGGAGCAGAGAGTGATGCCATGAGAGCCTTAGAACTCGAGCTTGAACAGTCCCGGAGTCCATCCAGACCATTTGTCCCAAGCTAGCCAGTCCCGCTTATGAGCCTCATACTCTGCTCGCATCTCAGGGCGAATGACGTCATCGAGGTTGGAGCCTGCTATAGTGGAGTCAGTGTCCATCTGCAGGTACTCAAAGCTGTCACGAGCTACGTAGCGATCAAGGAAGTCGTAGTAGAACTCTTTCCAAGTCTGTCGGTGTGTACTGTGCCCTAACCCATGTCCGGATTAGAGATGCTCCCTGTTGGGTCTCCGGCATGAACTCTCTGATCAGTTCTTTGGGGTCAGGATTGCAGAGGTGAGTGGGCTCACTCCTGGCGCCCTCTAAGGAGCAGCCAACTGACACAGAGATAGGTATGTGAGTACTCTCGATCGTGAGAGTCTCCGTAGGATGAGTCTTGATACCATCTAGGAGTGCTTCGAAGTCGTAAACTATGAAGTGTGGGTATGGGACAGTCCGAACTCGTTTAGGGACGCTTGGGCAGCGTTTTATACAGCACTCCGACTGTACCACAAGCATGCATCCAGAGGCTCTCAGCTTCTCCTCTCTCAGGACTGTCTTGCGGTATCTTTGTTCGGCATCCTCACCTCGCCGGTGTTGGGACACCCGTGCCATCCATGGAACTGGTAAACGGTGTTGGTGGTCGGATCATAACCATCTACGGGAGTGCCCTCGATCCAACGCTTGCCACCGTGCCCACACTCTACATGATGTATGTGTACGCCTCTGTTTATCGACTCATACTCGATCCAACGAGTAACCGCTGAACTGGATGGTTGGGGCAGATAGAAGGCTTTCTCATATGCAGACTGTGGCACCTCAACCTTCTCGCCAGGACACATGATTTTTGTTTTGCCGCCTGTACAGTGATCAGTGTGGCATTGAAGATTGCATGCCTGTGTAAACCACTGCTGACAGTGACTGCAGATTAGTATATGTGCCAGCTTGGAGATGTTCTTGATGTAGAAGGCGTGGTGGTCCCACACTCCGATGGTCATGGTGTCACAGTAGTGAGCCCCTTGCCTGAGCATGTGCCAGGTGCCCTCTTCGGTTGGTTCATACACGTGAATCCCGATCTTGGCGAAGAACTCTACCTTGTCCAGCTGATCCAGCGAGGTCCTGCGGACATCAGGTACTGTCTTGCCGTAGAACTGTGTGGTAAGCTCTCGTGCATGAGCTGTACTTCTATTAGCTCTCACTCCTCGGTGGACTGCTAGACATCTCCAGAGACACAGGTTGTCCCTGTAGGTGTCGAGGTCAGTCATACTCTTCTTCTGTCGTAGCCAGTCTGGTAGGGGGGCCTGTCCCAAGCAGAGATTGGCGGTCGATGACAGCCCTGACCTCAACATTGATTGATCGAATGAAAGCCCACGTAGTGTTGGATCGATCGATATTGTCTGTGTCGAGGCGGGCTTGCTCTCTTGCTGCGACCTAGTCCTGAGCTGCTCCTATCGTGTTCAGCCACAGGCTCCCTAGAGCATTCTTGTGGAAGAGCATCACCCTACTGTCTTCGATTTGATGGATGCCATAGGTATGGGTGTAGCGGAGGTAGAAGGCGCTCTGGACAGTCTGCTGGATCTTCTGCATGATCTGGCCTGTGAGGTCTCCTTCTAGACCTATGAAGAATGTCCAGCATACTGACCAGCGTCCTCTATCCTCTGTCTCCCTTTTGCCGAGACGCTGGTCGAGAATGTGTTCGCCTTCTTGCCTTATGCTCCAGGCTAAGGGTTCAGACCTCGGCCCCCTTATGCTCCGGTCTGGGAGACCTCGGCATCGCTTAGCGATCCTGGGTTGGAGAGTGAAGCGCTCCTGTGGATGCGCCGCCATCCACCTCTCTACAGTCTTGACTCGCAAGCTAGCAGTCACCTCCTCGTCCAAATGACGAAGCTCACGTATCTGCTAAGCTTTCTTGTGGGGATTCCAAGGATCATCTTTGGTAAGCGCTGGAAACCTTCCCGTCTTCATTGCTCGATAGCGCGAAGCTGTGCAACAGTAATCATGGTGTATATCCCTACGGATGCCTGTCTCTAAATGGCCGTTCAGACCCTATTATGTGTGGCGATCAGTACCTGTGGGTGGTGTATATCCCTGTGGATGCCTGCCTCTAAATTGGCGTTCAGATGTGTGTGGGGAGGCGGTGCGATGCATGCCCCCTGGATAGGATAGTACGCGCATTTGTATAAAGCCCTATGAGAGAGGTATGGCCAAGTCCGCAAGAATGTGTAGCATGCATGCGCACGCATCAGATCCACGTGTCAGTATTGTGAGAGAGTGTATGTTTATATTGTACCGAGAAATCACTTCATTCTCGGCGTTCTTGGCACCGATTAGGACCGGAATGAAGCGAAAATTTCAAAACTGTTTATCATTTTAAAATCGGTTCAGAAATGGCCGAGTTATCCACAATTGGTAACAGCGAGATTTGAACCTGTGATTTTAAGTTTGCTAATAAACACAAAACAAAGACCTCATGCCTTAACTACCTCGGCCATGTATGCATTAGTAACCATAGCTGATAAGTTATGCATTGCTGTTACTGTATTATCTCGAAGTGATGTCAGACTGATAAGCGCAGTAACCGCAATACCCACGCTCAGAGATAAGATTACTAAGAGGCGAGATTTTAGTAGTGTTGCCGTGGGTCAATCGATAGAGTATTGCATAGGATTCCCAGGGTGCAGACTGGGGTTCAAATTCGCTCAAAAACCTCGCTAGAACTCACCTGAAATTTCGAAACTAGGTAAGACGCTAGGCCGGGTTAATATGACCAGGTTAGATAAAGACCCACCGCAACATTCCCCAGTGCGGGGTAAAAGCACCACAGACACACACACACACACCAGCCGGCTGGAATAGCAACAGGGTGGGGTAGGACATAGGTGGGGTGGGGTAGAATAGGTAGGATATGATAGGTAGGATAGGTAGAAGTGTCCCACAGATAGAAAAACCTCCTCAGGATACCGGTCAGAATAAGAAAGGCCGGCCACTGGCCGGTATCCTGAGGAGGTTCTCCCGGACAGTGGGGTCCGCACGGGAGTTTTATATTTTTGGCCATGCCCATGGCTATTTGTCTAAATGGAAATCCAGTTGAGGGAGGTGGTATCGTTTTAATTCCGCCACTACTACTAAAGGTCAGGTTCTACATGGAGAACCCTATAGATTTTTATTGTTATAAGTTCAAGAGTTCTGGCCAGAAATAGAAATTTAAGTTTTAAAAGTACAAATTGTCGCCAGGCTTTTCAGGAGTAACATTTTAAACGACTTCCTGAACATATGTTGAAATCCAAGATAACCGCCAATAAAAATTGACCCATGCCGATTCTCATTAGAAGTGTTGACAGCCCAAGATTTATTGAAATCATGCCAGTGATTATGGAGATGTAGCATTTTATTTAAAGGATTTCTGGAAAACTTCAAATCCTTCCAGCCAAAATTGGCTAAAATCTACCCAGCGGCTTACGAGGAGATATGTTTTAAAGGATTTCTGGAACGCTTTTTGGGTAATCCAAGATAACCATAAATGAATGGAACATTCAAAATTCTGATTGTGTCAAGAGCCTACCACCATAGGATCCTTCCGGCCAAATCAATAGGTTTCGCAGATAGGGTTTAAATAATTTCTGGAAAATTTCTGGAAACTCCAAGATGGCCATCAAGAATCTGACCAATCAAAATTCTCGCTTGAAATGTTGAACGCTACCACCATATGATGCCAATTTTGTTGAAATAGGGTCATTGATCGACGAGTATCGTTTTAAAGGGCTCCGGACAATATTGCTGGAGAATTTTCTGAAGATCCAAGATAGTTGTGGGAAAAATCGGCCAATCAAAGATCCTTCCAGACAAATTTGGTTAAAATCCACCAAGTGCTTTAGGAGATCGGGAGATACATTTTAAAAGATTTTTGGAAATTTTAAAGATAATCCTAGATGGTTGCTAAAAGCTGGATGAATCAATATTCTGAATAGAGGTTCTGAGGCGCCTCCCCAATGCACCCCTTAGGGTCCATCCAACCAAATTTGATTTAAATCCACCAAGTGATTAAGAAGGATATATGTTTTAAAACATTTCCTGATAATTTTCGGAAAATGCAAGATGTCCACCAAAGAAAATATTCTTGTTTGATATTTTGAAGACTCTCACCATAGGATAGTTCCATCCACGTCTCTTTGAAATTGGGCTACAATACTTACCATTCTATTACTTCTGATAACAAGCTATCCTGATAGCTGGCTCTAAGAATCTAGACTTAGTAAGCTTTACCAGCTCCTGGAACCGGGTACCCAGTTCCCAACAAACGGGTACTCGTCTGCCAGTGAGGCTCATATTGTTTGCATAGCTACCAAACAAGAGATTACCTATGGCTTGCCTCAGTGGGGTTAGGAGGCCGGGTCCGTAATATAATGGTAAGTATTGTTAGATCTCGGAGAAAGGAAAATTTAAATTTCCTTCATTCTCCTTCGATCAATACTTACCATTCTATTACTTCTGATAACACCAGATTTAGTCAGTAACCTGGTGGGAAGGGGCAAGCCATCAAATGCCTCTTTTACCCCTTGGAGAAAGATCTTAGCTTAAAACTTGATAAACGGAGACCTAAAAGGACCATCAAGTTAAGGGGTCCAAATCACATTCGCATCACCGCCCCGCCCCATTTTTCTCCTAAGAAAAGGGAGAGAACTTACGAACATGTATCTCGCCTGAAACACGAATATGCAAAGAGGGTTCACTGCTCTTAGCATATATTAGCCTGGGAATGAGCATGAATATATAAGATGAATGATCATGATATATAAACATGATACCAAAAACTCAATCTTGAATTACCTTATGATTATTGGATTCCAGACCCCTGTTTAATACTATATGCTCGGCCTCAACGTGGCGCAGGGGTGTAACCCACTGGGTGTCAATCCAGACATTTGGAGGGGCTAACCAGAGCAGTATGCACAACGCTAATGAATGACACTTGGAGATCGAATCAACCGAAATGGTGCTCGCCCTGTGAGGATCCGCCAGGCAGGTGCAGTGCCGGGCTCCACACCTCGAAGGAGCCCACCCTCAGCTACTGGAGGTCCCATCAACTCGTCTTGTGGAGCCAGGGGACGAGGATGGAGAGCTACTGGCCAACCGAAAGAGAAGACCAAACCCAAAGAGAACCCCAGTATCAACATCATGCACTGGAACGCAGAATGGGTTACCAACAAGAAATCAGAGCTCGAACAGTTCCTGTACGAAAACAACATTGATATCTGCTGCATCCAAGAGACACACCTGCAAGAAGGAAAACCATTGAAGATCAGGGGTTACCAGATTTTCCGGTGTGATCGAAGAGGAAGAAAGAAAGGCGGGGTGACCACCTTGGTCCGAAACAGCGTGAACGCCAGCCAGATCAAAACCTTTATGGAAGAGGCAGAATATATCAAGATCAAGGTAACAACCAGCAACTCTGTGATTGACATTGTCAATTATTGCTGCCCTAATGACAATAATCTCTCACTTGACACAATCCAGGTCCCGGACTGCCACTTCCTCATTGCGGGAGACTTTAATAGCCAGTCTCATAGCTGGGGATACAGAACACTTGATAAACGAGGAGAAGACATTGAAGCATGGCAAGATGAAAAGCAGCTTTTACTTGTCAACGATCCCACAGATCAGCCTACCTTCTACTCGCGCCGGTGGCACTCGACAACAACGCCGGACTTGGCATTTTGTACAGAAGACATTCACAGAAACCTCAGTATAGTGGTCGGATCGCAGTTAGGAGGAAGCGACCACCGCCCAGTCCTCCTCTGGAAGCATTTCGACAAGTTCACCTCAACATCCAAGATGGAACTACAAAAAGGCAAATTGGAGTCTGTTCGGTATTCGTTCCAATGAGCTTACCCAAAATATAGCAGTAGAAGGGAGAAACATCAACAATACGGTCAAGGATTTTAATTCAAGTATCCTCAAGGCTGCCAACGAAGCGATTCCTCGAGGGTTCAGGATAAATTACCGCCCCTACTGGACAACAAAACTGCAAGCAGCACATGATAAACTAGACAAGGCCAGAGAAGATGCAGAGGGTAATCCCTGTCATGAAAACCACTTCACGCTACAACAAACTAAAGCTAGGTATCTAAAGACCAAGCTGGAGGCCAAAAGAAGAAGCTGGAGGGAAAAGACGGCAAGGTTTAATTTAGAGAGAGACACCACAAAGCTATGGAGACTGACTAAAGCACTGAATGATGAGGGTGTCGGGGGAGAGAAGATTCCTCTTGAAGAAGATGGACAAACACTGTCAGGAAAGCGAAGGCATATGCAAAAGAAAGCAACATTTCTATACCACGAATGCGTCAAAAAGAGGTTAGAAAAGAGCAAAAGGAAAGAACAGACACCAACACTCACGATGCAATGAAAGTTGACATTAGTTTAGCAGAACTGAAGAAGGCTATCCGCCAATTGAAGAAGAAATCTCCCGGGCCAGATGGCATTACGAATGAAATGATACAACACCTTGGTAATGCATCTCTCCGCAAGTTGCTAGACATCTTTAATCTCAGTTGGACCAATGGAGAGGTTCCTCAGTGCTGGAAGGAAGCCAGAATGACTCCTATTCTGAAAAAATGGAAGAACAAGACGAAAGTGCTGAGCTACCGTCCTATCAGTCTTACAAGCTGCATATGCAAGACCATGGAGCGCATCATCGACCAGCGGTTGCAGTGGTACCTGGAGTCGGAGAACATTATAGTTTCAGAGCACGCTGGCTTCAGAAGATACAGGTGCACAGACGATCAAACAACACATCTTGCACAGGTCATAGAGGACACTTTTCAAGCCAAGAAGGTGATGCTAGCTGCCTTTATCGATCTGCAGAAGGCATTTGACAAGGTGTGGAAGGATGGCCTCCTTGTGAAGCTCCGGTGCACAGGCATCGGTGGCAACATGTTCCGATGGACCAAGTCATACCTACACAATCGCAGAGCTAGAGTGCTGGTGGATGGACAATCTGGACAGAATGTATTGTTGAGACAAGGGGTACCACAAGGCCGAGTATTATCACCAACTCTGTTCATACTCTTCATTAATGACATTGTAGCAGAGCTGCCAAATGGGATCCAAGCAGGCCTCTATGCAGATGACCTCGTACTCTGGTGCACCGAGGAGTACACAACGACTGCCACGTACAGAATGCAGCTCGCCTTGGACAGAATTACAGCTTGGGCCAATCGCTGGTGTATTACCATCAACAAAGAAAAATCATCAGCCATGCTATTCTCCCTGTCCACCAAAACCAAGGTTGGCAATCTGACACTGGGCGGTACTCCACTCGAGTACGAGGACCAGCAGACATACCGGGAGTCACCTATGACAGAAGATTAACATGGAAGGAGCACATCCAGAATGCAGAGACAAAGGCCAGAAGAAAGCTAAACATCATGAGGAAGCTGGCAGGAACAAAGTGGGGTGCCAATGAAAGGATCCTCAAGACCATCTACCTAGGTGCCGTACGACCACACCTTGAGTATGGATCCAGTTCATGGATGACAGCAGCTAAATCTCATCAACAGAACCTCGACAGAGTACAAAACCAGGCACTGCCCATCATCACTGGTGGAATGAGATCAACACCAATAGAAAAAATGGAGCAGACAGCAGGCATCCCCCCACTTAGTAAAGGAAGGGAATGCAAAGCACTGATCCAAGCTGCAAAGTTCAAATCATTCAACAACCACCCGATGAAGATCAGACAAGCAGAGCTGTCATCAGGAAGACTTAGAAGATCAAGTTTTGTGAAAGAGACAAAAGCACTTCAAAGGAAACACCAAGAAATGTTGCCAGCACAAATAGAAGACCCAAACCACACCCGTAATCCTCCACCCTGGGAAAACAAACTAGAGAGCATAGCTATTCGCACCACAGTACCTCATCTCACAACCAAAGATGAACAGTGATGTGAGCAAGAAGGCCCTGACCCTAGCCATGCTGGAAGAAATGTACCCTCAGGAGACATGGATAAGGATCTACACAGATGGATCAGCCAAAGATGCAATTAGGAGCGGAGGTGCCGGACTGCACATACAGTATCCAAACGGACAACATGAGTCAGCTGCAATACCGACAGGCAAACACTGCACAAACTACAGAGCTGAAGTCGAAGCACTGATCCATGCAGCTAATACCATCAGCAGAACAGCAGACCCTATTGCACAGATTGTCTTTTTATCTGATGCCCGCTCCGTCCTTGAAGCTATCACCAAAGGTAAGCTGCCACAACTTGAAGAAGCATTACAAACCATCAAATGCTTTCGGATAGCATTGCAGTGGATCCCCTCACACTGTGGAGTCCAATGAAATGAGGAAGCAGACAAAATGGCAAAGGTGGGTGCAGAAGAGAATCAGACCGAAAACATGGTTACACATACAGAGATGAAGACTATCATCAAGTCACTTTATAGAACACCTCAATCAGAAGATGCCTACCATCATCTCTCGAGGCCAGAGCAAGTGACCATTTTTCGTCTCAGAACTGGACATAACAGACTAAACCAACACATGTACAGGCGGTTCCACCTTACGACATCACCCGCTTGTCCTTGTGGAGAAGCAGAACAGACCACAGAGCACGTACTTCAATGTTGCAGTACGTATCAGCTGCTGAGAGCAGAGATCTGGCCTTTGTCCACCTCTTTTCTTGAAAAGCTGTATGGGCCTGTGGAAGAACTGCAGAAAACCACAGATTTCATCTTGAGAACGGCTCTCCAAGTGTGATACCAGCGATCGAAAAGAAGAAGAAGAAGAAGAATTGGATTCCAGACGTGGAGCCTTCAATCAATCACTTTTTCCACCATCTGTGACACAATCCTGGTTGCAATCTCCTCGCTTGACCATGTCTGCCCCTAAATTTTGCATTTTCAAATACCAAAAGGGAGAAGAGCAGTGTAGCCATTTAACTATCGTTTCAAAACAGCTAAAGTGAGTGGATTGGCGGAGTCTGACACAGCCCTCATCTAGTAATCCATGAAAGAGGATTCACAGTGCCATTGTGCAACAGCCATGATGTCCTCTAACGGAACACCATTGAAAAGGGCAGTCGAGGCGGCTATTCCTCTAATATTGTGTGCCCTTGCGCATTGCACCTGGTGCCCAGTCACAATCTCGTGGGTAGTTTGAATGCATTCAACCACCCAACGAGAGATAGAATCCATAGATGCGGCACCATATGGCTTCTTATGGCAGATCCACAGATGTCTATCATTCGACCGTAACGAGTCTGTTCGTCTTTTGTACTTAGTCAAAGCACCGACTGGGCACCAGACACTGGCATCACGATCAAACCTAGTTAGTTTCGGTATAATGATCATTTGCTGGGATATTTCAGATTGATTCTTTGACATAAACTCTGCTCTTGGCAGTAGACACAGACCCTCTCCGGCGACAATAAATCGGCCCCTCTCTGCTAAAAGCGCATGGATCTCACTGCGCCTTCTCGCTGAGGAAGCGGCCAATAGAAAAAAACGCCTTTAGATTCAAATGCTTTAGACTAGCGAAACGCAATGGTTCGAAAGGGTGCTTGGCCAGTACATTAAGCACTAAAGATAGACTCCAGGCTGGAATGACTACCGGTTGTCTCGGTCGGAGATTGCTCATTCCCTTCACCATCAAATTTAACTGGGCCACCTCTGGACTATCCCTGTTGGCCAGACAAGGGATAACTGATGCCAAAGCTGACTTGTATCCAGCAATTGTGACAGGAGCCAGTCCTGAATAGAACAGCTCACAGAGAAAGTCTGCTATTTGCTGAATAGTGGATTGAAAGGTATCAATACCCTTTTCTTCACACCAGTCTGCAAATTTGTTAACCTTGTGGTTATATGAATTGAAGGTTGACCTCCTCGCAGCTTGTTGAGAAAACCTTCCGACATGGAACGTTGTTTGATAACATCCACGCAGTCAATTTGAACATTTCGGGATGCTCGTGTAGGAAGCGTCCCCTGGCCTGGGAAATTATGTTTGGAATCTCGGGTAACTGCACTGGATTGTCCACCAGCAGATCCAGAAGATCCATGAACCAGGACGTGCTGGGCCAATATGGTGCTATTAGCAGGACCAGGCAACATTCCTCTCTGATCTTCACCAATATCTTCGGCAGAAGAATGGTGTGCGGGTATGTGTAAGCGTGTATCCCTCTCCAGCTTATCTTCTTCTTCTTCTTCTTTCCGTTCGCTGATCATACTGCCAGTCCTGTAAGTGACTATCGACATGATCATAAGCGTTAAGTGCGTGGATCCATGGTTTATTAGAGTGCGACGTGCGGCCTGGAACCTCCGTCTTCATCACTCAAGGTTTCTGTCAGGGTTACCTCACCCTTACCTCCTTTAGTCGCCTCTTACAACACGCAGAGGATACGGAAGGTATATTCTAAGCCCCACCTACAGGGCAATATCCAGCTTATCGCCAAAGCGTCTGTATCGACGGCATTTGGATCTGGAATTGGCGAGACATAAGTCATGATTTGAGCATTTTCCTTTGTGGTGAACAAGTCCATGTTGGGTTTGCCCCAATGCTCGAAGATCCTGTGAAGGACTGGAGGGTTGAGAGACCATTCTAGTCAGCAGAATCCTCTGTCTGCGAGACAAAGCATCTGCCAGAATGTTCAATCGACCAGGAATGTGAGCTGCTTTCAAAACAACTGAGTAATTCCTGCATCATGGAAGCAAGTGCCACACCTTCATACACAGTGTGGGTGACTTGGTCCCACTTGGCGATTTATGTATGATACTACTGTTGAATTGTCCGACCGTATCACTATCACCTTGCCCCCGACTTTTTGAAGAAATCTTTCCAACGCCAGTTCCACTGCCATCATTTCCAACAGATTGATATGCAGCTGGCTCTCTTGGAGAGTTCATGTGCCCGAGACCTGGTGTTCTCCCAGGCAGGCCCCCACCCCTCCAGCGATGCATCTGTGTACACAGACAGCTGGGGCGGATAGGTGCAGCGAAACTCCTACTAGGAGATTCTGACGCTTTTCCCACCATACAAGATGCAACATTATTGGCTCCAAAACTGGCACCAGCTTTGACAGGGGTTCTGTTTTCTGTTTCCACAAAGACATCAGATACAATGGGATAGGTCTTCGCATCAGAGCAGCGTATGGGATTACCTGCTCCATGGAGACCATCATGCCCAGCATCTGAAGAAACCGCCTCGCCTGAATGTGGTTTCCCAATCGAAAACTCTTGAGGATGGCTAACAGACACCACTCTGGGCTCTGACGGGTAAACCCTGCCGTCCTCAAGATCGAATCGCATCCCTAAATAAACGAACTGTTGAGTGGGTAACAACTCGGATTTCTCCTTGTTGACTATCCAGCCTAGATCTGAAAGCAATTTCAGAGTCAGAGCAGTATCCACCTCTAACTTGGCTGGCATGTCTGCCTTGATAAGCCAATCGTCTATGTAGGTGTGAAGCGCCACGCTCTCTCTTCTGAGAAATGCTGTCACCACAAGGACCACTCTGGTGAAAACCCCTGGAACTGTCAACAGGCCGAATGGGAGGACTACAAACTCCCATACTTAATTCTAAAATGCAAATCTCAGAAACCTGTGACAACTCCCATTCATTGGAATGTGCAAATATGCATCTTTCAGATCGATCGATACACACCGCATTCCTTTCTCCAATCCTGCCATTACCGACCTCAGAGTTTCCATCTGAAACGGAGGTGTATGGTTAAACCAATTCAATGGCCTGAGATTGAGAATGGGCCTCCACTTGGGGACAAGGAACATGTTTGAATAGAAGCCTGGAGTGTTCTGGTTTGCTGGTTTTATTGTTCCCTTCAGAAGCAAACCTGACACTTCGTTTTGAATGGCTTCTAACTTGTCTGGCTCCCTTGGTAAGGGAGTCCAGACTGGTGCCAAAGACAGATTTTGTGGTGGAAAATCCCACCACTCCGGCATGTACGCCTGGGATAACCATCCTAGGACCAGACTGCCTGACGTCACACCTCGCCAAGCCGCGACGAAACGCATGAGCCTTCCACCCACTATAGATGCATTGATGCCTACTGAGGGTGTCTGGCTCGCGATCTGCTCAGCCCCCACTCCACCCCCACCCCACCCCTCTCTTGACGAGAGAGAAAACCACTTTGGTCTTGGCTTGCCCGGTCTAACTGGCACCGCTGTTCCTGTTGCGGTCCAGGCAGATATGAAGGGAGCCTCCGTACCCTCAGGTATGATCCGCTCCCTTCTTTCTGCCCTTTGAGGACTTACCCTTACCCTTCCCCTTGCCATTCCCGCCTCTCGGGTGATCAAGAGCAACATTGGGGTGGGTAGGAGCCGTCACAACCTTCTTGGCGTTCTTCTCCGGAGGCAGCTGAGAAGACCCAGTAGAAGCAGAAGCAGCACTAGGCTTGGCTTTCGCCTTGCTTTTATGCTTCTTCTGCTTCTTAGAAGGTTGCCCGGTTAGCGGCTTGGCCACAGCTCCTAGTGTGTGCGCCTGACGCACTAGCTCTAGCTGTAGATTAACAGCTAACCGATTATGCATGCTGTTGGCAGTGTCTTTTAAGATGGCCCGCGCTTGGCTACCAAAGATGCTAGGGCCAGTCAGGGGTGTTCCAAGCAAACGCTCCCTAACGGCGGTAGCCAGACGCATGTGGTCAAGGACCATCTGCTTCCTATAATTTGTCACACGTGCCTGCACCCTTGCCAATGCGTCCATGGACAGCACCAAGCTGTCATTTATGCACGATAGCGTCACAGGTGGCACAGGGTGGCCTGCCCCCCCCCCCCCCCACCCCCTCGCTTCAGCCCACACAGACTGAAGAAGGCGATAAGAGTGATTTACAGCACTCATTGCCGCTCTCACCCCTCATCGCATAGGGCCAGGACTTCCTCAGGGTGAACCTGGGATTTGTCCACCAGCGCCAGAGCGGGGCCATCCACTGCAGCGTTCTGGACCCCAAGTACCCAGCGAGCATCCTCAGTGACCGTTGGTACCACACCATATTTGTCGTCTTCCCCCAGTGGAATATGACATCTCGCCTGCACCTCCCTGGAGGCCGCAGGGAGCTGGCCCTAGATCAGGAGCTGCTTGCTTTAAATAGCATCTAACAGCTCTATAAACCTTGGATCCAGTCCAATAGACTGGATCCGGGCTGCAGGCAAGATCCCTGTCCTAATCGATGCAACCGGGTTCATCCTGGCTAGCCAATCCAGAGCCTCAGACCAGTCTGTCTCCGTAGAAAACACCCCCGTGAACACGTCACCCTTTGACATACTCACGGCCCTACAAGCAACGGCCTCCCAGATAGGAGCCATTGCTGATACGCCAGGAACTCTGATAGCGCACGGTTCCGCCGCCGTACCATGGAAAACACCAGTCCATGGAGTAGGCCCACACAGAAAACCGTGCGGACCCGTAGCGGTTGAAGAACCATGGCCATACACGGGCGCCAATGGCACCCCATGCATGACCGCTGGACCAGGCGAAATAGGTGCATACCACGCCTGCCCAGCCACATCCATCACTGTGTCAGTTGGCGGCAAACCAACCAGCACTGGACTGGTGCCCGGTACCGGAGTGGCCTTAACCGTGGGCAGAGCCAGCCAGATGGAGGGCGGTTCCGTCCAGGACGGAATCGACCTCCAGGCTTTCCGCCCACGGCATCTCAGGCCGCAGCAATCGCTCCTCCTTGGCCTCATCATCTTCAGACCCCGAAGAGTCGTCACCAGATGAGGAAACACTGCAGCCGTCCAAGGACAGGGTCCATACCAAGCACGGGAAGAGACTGTTCTACAACTTTCGGTAGCATGGACGACACCAGCGTAGGAAGGACGCTATGCCAGAAGCCTTGCATAGCAGGTCCAAACCACGCCGGAGGTGCCATCTCTGCAATCTCCAGTTGCAGACGTGGAGCGCCCCCAGGGGCCCAAATGGACGCTCCACAATTTACTTTCGGACTGCCTGACCCCGCGTCAGACCCTGCCAAGGCCCTCTGGGAAAGGAACTTGACCATCATATCGGACGACTACACTGCACAAACGTCACACCTATTATTAAGATTACATTTGGCACATTTGAAGCAGACATGGTCCTTGAACACGACCTTTACAAACTTGTGGCACTCATCACATGATGGCGGGGCTGGCTTGGCCTATAATTAAGCACAAACCTACAATAAGCAAGCGGAACGAAACAGGAACGGAAGGCAGACAAATAATTCTCAAATACATTGACCATAAATTAATTGTACCCTCCAGCACCCCACCCCACAACATTACAGCAAAGATCGCATAGACTATGATGACAAGAATGAAGCGGACATGATACACCTATATACTGATCCTGACGGATGTATAAACGGAACCAGGAACTGTATCGCATAGCATTCGGGGTATATTTACTAATTAATATAAATTATACTCCTAACGAAGGCCAAAATGATATGTGAAGAAACAACAAAATGAAGCAAACTGCTGTAAGACACGGTAAAACCGCAGACCACACATCTTAATCAAGAATTTTGAAACCACCGATCATTGCAAACAGATCGTGATAACATGTAAAACTTGAAAATTCAAAAGTTTTTCTGGTACCAATACAGTACGCAGCACCCAGAATCAGATGTGCGAATTAATGAAACATTTTCTTCACATAAAAATCTAAAATAACTCAGGTGTGGCGTCACCTGCTTGGGTAATATGGAGAACGACGTCAGCCGATTTTCGTGTTAAAAAACGTATAGCCAACACCTTATTTCATATCTGCCGATCGCCTGGGGTGAAGGAAGGCGACCAATCTGGCATATTTCGTTGTTAACACACGTCCCAGATTCTGGGTCAGAAATTGGAACATGCGACATACACATTTTTATAGACCTAAGTCTTTTACAACTATGGAATAACATGGAAATATACAACCTGGACTTCACCGGCTCCTTCCATGGTAATCCAATAATCCTTTGAGAGCAAACAACTAAGCTATCACAACACAGAAAATGACTTAGAAACTTTTACGAAAAGGCTAAGACACTCCAATTGGAAAAAGTATGTAGCTCTTGTTGCTATGCAAACAAGAATGAGCCTCACTGCCAGGCGGGTACCTGTTTGTTGGGAACCGGGTACCCAGTTCCAGGAGCCGGTAAAGCTTACTAAGTTTAGATTCTTAGAGCCAGCTATCAGGATAGCTTGTTATCAGAAGTTATAGAATGGTAAGTATTGATCGAAGGAGAAACAAAAATTCACCAATCAAAATAACTAAACACAACAACTATTTTCCTCAAGGAGTAGACCTCCCAGATAACTAAAAGACCTTCCTTATAGTAATCGACTCAAGTTATTAGATATCCCATCAATGAGACAGATTTGTACACGGTGACATGATCGAATGTTACACGCCCCTTACTGAAGTGTACAACCCAGCTGTGTGTAAAAACATTCTTGTGCCATCAACTACTATGAGCACCAGGGAACACCCGCCGAAACTGTCCAAATCCCACTCAAGAACCAAACTAAGACACCGCAGTTTCACCCAGCGAGTCATTAACACATGGAACGCACTACCATCGCACATAATTTCAGCACCAACCCTCGACACAAAGCGAACCTAGAAGCACACTTCAAAGCTACAGAGACCATGTACGACTCTGAAGCGCTAGAAGCAGAGCGGAGATATGGTCACATAGTCCTAAGGTATAACATGTAGACGTTGGACCAACGTTGGCAACAGGTTACCAGATTGCAGTTACCATTACAATGTTGGTCCAACATTGGCTGTATCACTTATTTGCCAATGTAGGGCCAACGTTGAGTGAATGTTGGGCCAGCATAGGACATTTCAAAGTAAATCAAACAAAATCAACATAATATTCACCTTTTAAATTGTTAACTTATGCTTTCTGGTTTGATATTTTAAATATCTTCATAGATTTATGCCCGTTGGCTCAACGTTGGCCCAATAACGTATTACCAACATTGGGCCGATGAGCAAAATTATGTTGGCCCAACATAGTGGTAAACGTTGGGCCAACGTTGGCTTGCTATCAGGGCTTCCTTACTTAAAGCTGGTAAACTTGACCTCAAAGACCGTCATAGGGCCACTTCTATGCCAATTGAACTTGTCAAACTAATTTCTGGCAAAAACTAAAACGGGTAACTTTGACCATTGACCCCCCAAAATCACTATACCTACTCAAGTCCCATGGGTAACATCTCAGACAAATACGGTGGTCGTCCGATAAAACTCTAGGCGTACCGGTGTAGCCGCAGTTCAAATGTCAATATTGAAAATGCCCAACATTTCCTATCATGCTATATGACCGAGCAAACACTTTCGTTGGCCCAACGTAAGTTTTATTTGTTGGCCCAACGAAGTTTTGCTCGTTGGCCTTACGTTGGCCCAACGTGTGGTTTCGTTGGCCCAACGCTGGCCTTACGTGTGGTTGATTAATAAAAAATTAACTATGTTGGGCCACAGTTGTATTTACGTTGGCTGGTTGATGGTAAGTTTGTTACGTTGGGCCAGCCGCCAACGTAGATTTTACGTGGAAAAACTACATGATACGTAAGGTGGCTATCTCATCTCGAAAACACTTGGACTGATCCAAAATAAAAGCACAAACAATTTGCGTATCAATTGGGTAATAAAAGCTGGACGAATTTTAAGTTGATTGGCTGTAAACCGTAAACTATTCGACACTAGGCCTAACTAACTGCCTTTACTGTCGTACCAGATGATGATTATGAATCATAAATGTGAGAAAACGACGAAAAATTCGTCAAGACATTTCAGCCTGTGTTTATTTGCCTTTTAGACTACGTGTTAGTACTGAATGAAATAATCGGGAATATTTACGGTATGACTAAAAGATCGTCTCTTTCTATAAATTTGCAAGTCTTTAAATATCTTACTTGAAAAGGACATCGCGAAAAAGTTGTCACTATTCCGATATCGGAATGTTATTCCGCATTTTGTAATTCCCCATACCGCTTATAACATGACACAGGATAAATGTTTTAATGACATCCGACTTAACCTTTTGAGTTGTCTTACTTTCTATTCACATATTCCCAACTATTTTTACAATATTATATATATATATATGCCATTAATTTACGCGCTCATGCGTGTGAGTTGTCACAAATAACCAATAGTCATAGCCACGTGTGGCTAGTCATAGCCATGCCTCTAGGCCTATACTTACGGGTTGGCAGCCTGTGCACACACTTACAACTTACACACCTTTATTCGTGTAGAACACTGCGAACCGCCATCAATATCAGATACAGCTCATTAGACAGGAATGTATGTTATTAAAATTAAATTGTTAATAATTACTAAACCGATCGAGGAAAGAAAATTTCGTATTTTCGTTCATAAAATAAGCGTTCAATAGCTAAAATTAAAGATGGCCGTAATGAAGAGGCGTTCTGATCGCAATACAGAGTTAGTTGTTTTACATAGTCAGAGTTTCGTAGCTCGCGTTCTACCATTGACATCCAAGGTCGGACGATAGGTCTGCAAGGCAGTAAGCATTAGGCTATATTTAGCATTCTAGTGAGACACATAAATTGCCTACTAACTACACGGTGCTGTTAGCAAGGGGTCGGTCAGTCGGTCTATCGGTCGGTCGGTCGGTCGGTCCTCTGCAATAGACCATATGAATTGTTATTCACCTGCCGACGAACTTGTTTTAAGTTACAAATGACATAGGCCTATAGCATGGATGTCCATAATTACCTACGCCGAAAATTGGTTTGAGTATTGCAGTCAGTCGCGTCTGCCAGTTTGTCTGTCTAAGAAATGGTTAAAATGCATGTCTTTCATAACCGCTTTTTAACCAAATTTAGTCAGTTCCTGACAGTATATATTAAGAGTTTTGAGTCAGGTTTGGGGTCTTAGTTTTTGAAGAAAAAAATTTAAATTCTTTACAGAGTTTGAGAAATTCTTTAGACTCCTACTCATGCTTAAACACTCGTCTCCAGAATCACCTTTTAGAGCTATGATAGGTCAATTTTTCCAGCAGCCATCTTGGATTTTCATTACTTTTATTTTATGGCTGTTCAACTGCTAATGGTTCAAATCCTATTGGTCCAGGTGGGTGTCAAGGTCATTCTTTTCTCCATAAACTTTTCAATAATTACTGCAGTCACGCACGTTTGTGAAAATCCAAAGTTCCTCACAACTTTCGTTGGCTGAGACCTCTACGATCAGCTTAGTCCCTCAGAGGCTTTCCTAACCTGTTAAGAAACTTAACAAGGTGGGACACTATGGATCCAACAAAAACCAAGAAGATAGTCATCATGCCGACATGTTCAGACTTTTTCTTCTGGCTACCTAACTTTCTTATCAGACTATAGCTACCATTCCCGTCTGATACCTCAATAACTTGATTGCATCCCTTCTTGATCCGATACTACGAAGAGGGCCAAGACTTCAGTATGGTTTTCTCACCATAACGTCCCGTCCTCATGCAACCGTGTATAATTATATCCATGAGGACGTGGCTTTGTTTGAGCAAATGGAATGCAGGACAGGTTCTTATGTATGTGCCCAGTACTTCCAAGTACTTCTGCTACTCTTTCAGCAACGGCAGCAGGACAAATCACTGTTTGGCCTGTATTAGGATGTCTGTAGTCTACTGGCTTACTTGGGGGAGACTCATGGTAACAGACTAAACAATAAGCGGGAATTTTCTATTTACAGTCTGCCAGAGTGCAGAGTGGGTCATTTTCAAGGATGGGGATGCTCGCCTGATCTAAAAGGGTAGACGAACAGTGACTCTGAACTTCACAGGTGACACAGAGTAAATCTACATCCGGTTATGGAAACTTGCATGGACGTCCCTGAAGTGGAATCGACACTAGTGTAGCCTCATGTGGATCAAGTTCTCCTGGAGATGGTTCACAAGAAGTCAAGAGCTTTATCGACTGGAACCTCTCTGACAGAAAGGTAGAACAGTGGCTGTGGCTGAAGCTGCTGCCTACCTGAGAGGTTCCCACGATGCACTTTCAGATTTCTGCTTCATGGACTGTTTATGGGCTAGCTTCTTGACGAGACGCTGGATGTCCCATCGGGTAAGTGTTTCATTTGATTCCTTTCCTTCTTGGTCTGACTTGCTCCATTTTATTTTAAAGGCAGTCACACCAAGTAGTCTTAAATGAAAAATAATTGCAAACTTACAATATTCCATGGGTATTTAGCGTATTTTTATGCAATCTAATGGAATATGAAATGATTTTCCAGGTTGAGCGCCCTATCATTGAAATTGAATTGTGCATAAAAACTATGCAACGTGGATGAGTTTTATTTAAAATGTGTAGGTTGTGCCTCGTAAAATGGTGGAATAGCCATTCAATAAGAAGAAGGGCTTCCCCGTCGCAAAGTATTTCACAACGCATAATAAACAAATCGCTCGCGACAGCGACGAGTTTGTGAATGTTACGCTACACATTTTTCTCTCCTACTCGCGTGTTTTAGCGTGTTCTCATGTATCAACTTCTTGGTGACACTTGATATTGAATCATATGAAGATATTTGTGCGCTAGAATAAGAAAATTCAACAGTATTTACGCGATTGGAAGCAGAAACTAATCCCGTCAAGGGGCGCTCGGCCCAGGGCCAATTCGCCATACCTAGAGTAAACGTTGTTATTATGGAGCAATTGTAATATGCATACACGAGTCTTACAGCTTTATTTGTCGCTAAGTCAGTCATCCACACAGTCAGTTGGTCGGTCAGTCAGTGGGTGGATGGTTCGCTCTGTCAGCCTCTCTGTCTGTCTGTCGGCCACTCATGCAGTCATCTGACCTATCACTCATGCAGTCGGTCAGTCTGTCACTCATGCACTCATCCGATCTGTCACACATGCAGTCTAGACTGTCAGTCTCTATTCCTCATGCAGTCATCCGATCTGTCACTCATGCAGTCCGCCAGTCTGTCACTCATACAGTCACCTGATCTGTTACTCATGCAGTCATCTGATCTGTCACTTATGCAGTCATCCGATCTGTCACTCATGCAGTCATCTGATCTGTTACTCATGTAGTCATCTGATCTGTCACTCACGTAGTTGTCCGATCTGTCACTCATGCAGTCAGTCGGTTGGTCACTCGGATGGTCAGTCACTGGGTTGGTCAGTCGGTGGGTAGGTGGTTTGGTCCGTCAGTCCGTCACTTATGCAGTCATCCAATCTGCCACTCATGCAGCCATCTGAGCTGTCACTCAGGCAGTCCATCAGTCTGCCACTAAAACAGTCATTCGATATGCCACTCATGCATTCCGTCAGACCGTCACTCATGCAGTCATCCGATCTGTCACTCATGCAGTCATCAGATCTGTCACTTATGCAGTCGGTCATCTGATCTGTCACCCAAGCAGCAGGTTAGTCTGTCAGAAATTCAGTCGCTCATCCGATCTGTCACCCATGCAGTCAGTTGGTCATTCGATCTGTCCCTCATGTGGTCAGTCGGTCAGTCAGCCATTCGTCATAGCCGTCATTCAACATATCCATCACTCATGCAGTCCATCACACATGCAGTCGGTCATCCGATCGGTCACTCATGCAGTCAGTCTGCACTGACACTCATGCAGTCAGTCGGTCAGTTGGTTAGTCAGTCATTCGGTCGTTTGATTACCTGTCAGCCTTTCCATCAGTATGTCACTCATGCAGTCATCAGATCTGTCACTCATGTAGTCTGTCAGGCCGTCACTCATTTAGTTTGTCATGTGATATTTCACTCGTGCAGTCAGTCGTTCATCCGTACTATCGATCATGCAATCGGTCGATCAGTCGACCTGTCCGTCAGTCTATCACTCATACAGATAGCCGAGCTGTCACTCATGTGGTCTGTCAGTCCGGTACTCATGCAGTTGGTCATCCGATCTGTCACTCATGCGGTCGGTCATTCGGGCTGTCTGTCAGTCCGTCACTCATGCAGTCACCCGCTCTGTCATTCATGCATCCAATCAGTGCATCACTCATGCAATTAGTCATCCGATCTGTCACTCATGCAGTCAGTCAGTTATCTGATCTGTCACTCATGCTGCCAGTCAGTTGGTAGATCAGCCGGTCATTATGTCTGTCAATCCGTCATTCAAACGATTGGTCACTCATGCAGTTCATCACTCATGCAGTCTGTCAGCCGATCTGTCACTCGTGCAGTCAGTCAATCTTCTGCTCTGTCACTCATGCAGTAAGTCGGTCAGTTATTTGGTCACTCATTCGGTCGGTTGGTCGACCTGTCAGCCTGTCCATCAGCCCATCACACATGCAGTCATCAGATCTCTCACTCATGCAGTCGATCAGTCCATCACTCATCCAGTCAGTCATTTGATCTGTCACTCTTGCTGTCGATCAGTCATCCGATCCATCACTCATGTTGTCGGTCGGTCGTCCGGTAATTATGGCCGTCAGTCTGTCCATCATTCAACCGACCTGTCACTCTTGCAGTCCATTACTCATTCAGCCCATCAGTCTGTCAGTCATGCAGTCGCTAATCCGATCTGTCACCCATGCAGTCAGTCGGTCATTCGATCTGTCCCTTATGCAGTCAGTCGATCGGTCAGTCAGCCATTTGTCATGTTCGTCAATCAACATATCTGTCACTCATGCAGTCCATCACTCATGCAGTCGGTCATCCGATCTGTCTCTCATGCTGTCAGTCGGTCATCTGCACTGCCCCTCATGCAGTCAGTCGGTCATTTGGTTGGTTGGTCGGTCCATCAGCCTGTCCACCAGTCTGTCACTCATGCAGTCATCAGATCTGTCACTCATGCAAACTGTCAGCCCGTCACTCATGCAGTCGGTCATCTGCTCTTTCACTCATGCAGTCAGTCATTTATCCGAACCATCACTCATGCAGTCATTCGGCCTGTCCATCAGTCATACAGCTATCCGAGCTGTCACTCATGCGGTCTGTCAGTCCGTCACTCATGCAGTTGGTCATCTGATCTGTCACTCATGCAGTCGGTCGTTCTGCCTGTCTGTCAGTCCGTCACCCATGCAGTCATGCACTCTGTCACTCATGCATCCAATCAGTCCATCACTAATGCAGTCAGCCATCCGATCTGTCACTCATACTCTCGGTCAGTTGGTCGATCGGCCAGTCATTATGTCCGTTAGTTCATCATTCAACCAATCTATCATTCATGCAGTTCATCCCTCATGCAGTCAGGCAGTCATCTGCTCTGTCACTCATGCAGTAAGTCGGTCAATCGTTTGGTCGCTCATTCAGTCGGTTGGTCGGCCTGTCAGCCTGACCATCAGTCTGTCACACACGCAGTCATCAGATCTCTCACTCATGCAGTCTGTAAGTCGATCACTCATCCAGTGGGTCATCTGATCTGTCACTCATGCAGTAGGTCGGTCGGTCAGTCAGTCGGTCGGCCTGCCCGTCAGTCCGTCGCACATACAGCTATGCAAGCTGGCACTCCATCACTCATGCAGTTGGTCATCTGATCTGTCACTCATGCAGTCAGTCGTTCGGTCTGTCTCCCTATCTGTCAGTCCATCAATCATGCAGTCATCCGATCTGTCTCTCATGCATCCTATCAGTCCATCACCCATGCAGTCCAATCTGTTACTCATGCAGTCAGTCGGTCATTCGATCTGTCACTCATGCAATCGGCCGGTCATCCGATCTGTCACTCATGCGGTCGGTTGAAAATTGTCAAAAAGTCACCCTATCTTTCCCCTCCCATATCCATACCACATCTATTTGTAATTTCAAAGTGAGATGAGGTCAAGAAAAATCAAAATATGATTGCTTTTTCATAATGAAAGTCCCGTAACGAAAATACCACAATACTGGTAAGACACACTTATGAATGAACGTGGGTTGCGCAGTCCGTTTTCGTAACAACTGCAATAGTTTGCAAACTATTGTGAACGAGTTACGAAAACTGATAACGCAAGCCACATTCACTTATACGCGGTGCGCGTTACTAGTATTGTTGGCCAGTTTACAACTAATTCACCTATTTTAGTCTAGCCTATCATTTCATTTAGTCGTTAATAGTATTTACTGATGATGCCTGCCTACATCTAATAACAATAGCTAATTGTTGCCAGTTGACACCGAAAGCGAAACAAAAATATGTCACGTGATTAGAGGGATTTCCCTGTATGAATATTTATGAGATGCCCACTGAATACAAAATAAACTAGATGGATAAGATCAGTAATTGCTGTAAAAATGCGTTATTTGACGATCGTGGTAAGGGTGGAATTACATCGTTTTATTGGCGGCATTGTGCAAATATGAACTTCTCCTGACACAATGGGATTATGTATATAGCCTAGAGTCGGATTTACAATAATGAAATGCTGTGACATAGCAGCTTTAAGTTCGACTTGATTTATTTTTCATCTCTGATTTCAGTTCTGGTGAGCGACTGTTATTGGACCGTCCACCACCAGATAGATCCAAGTTTCTTCAAACAGCGGATTTGTCGAGTTGCCCAGCAGCCATATTGTATTTTGTGTTAAAAGCTTCTCCGAAACCTCTTCAACAACTGATCTTAAACTTTGTTGATTTTATATATACAAAATGAAACTTTCTTTTGATAGAAGCAGATAGTTGATTAGTTTCATTTGATGGCCATGTTGATGATATCATTATTAATGAAAACAACTTTTCCAAACCCGTTGAATGGATCAGGTCAAAACTTGGGCACACGATTAAGGTGTGTTCAAGAGAAATCGATATCTGAAAGAACATGGCTATCATGGACTAATACAGTTTTTACATGTCATCTTGGACCTTTCTTTGGAAAGATTTTGATATTGAAGCAAAAGTATTTACTCAGAACCATTTCATATAAATCGCTAGCATTGGCGAGTTCAATTGTGTTTGATTTCACGATTTATCTTATTGTGATAATTTATCAGCACTTCAGTGATTAGTTGGCTGTGTCGTTGCTCAAATTCGGATATGAGTGACCGTCCGTTAGTTTTAGTTACTTTGTCGCAACTCTCCAGAGTAATGATTTAAACAAAGATAGTGAGCAGCTCACCTCGCTAGGTAAGCCAGTCAAGAGCAAAATCGCTAAACATTTGCCAAAAGAAAAGCCAGACCCATCGAAAGAACCTGATCGATCAGACTGAATGAGTAGGAACGATCGGTGCAGTCTTAGCCGCGTAAAAAAGGGGAGACAAGAGCCATCAATTATCGCATAGGCGAAGCCATGAATTAATCGGTGTGGGGGGGGGGGGGGGCACTGGCGGGGGGGGGGGTGTCTGGGGGTCCTCCCCCAGAAAATTTAGCTCTCAGGCGGCCTCTCCTGCATTTTCTCAGGGAAATTTAGACCTGCCGCTTGTGTAAAATTTTAGTACTTTTGTTATTTTCACAAAACTATAATATATTTTTTTTAATGTTATGGCCCAGGGCGGGGGGGGGGGGGTATGGCCCGATGCCCCCCTAAATACACCACTGCAGTGGTTTGGGGGACTCCTCCCCACCCCACTCCGGAAAATTTTTAAACATAGATGCTCAGAGAGGGCTTCTGAGACACAGTTTTCACCATTTCTTTAGTCCAAATATGAAATAACTAATGAAAATTTTGCCTCAGAGGGCTTCTCTGAGCATCAACTTTTTAAAATGTTTTTGGAGGGGACTCTTGTAGCCACATCGCGTCACGGTCACTTATTAATGCCACTTTGGTTCATAACTATGCAAAATTAAGAAATGAGATTATGGCTGTTTGAAATTTTATAGGGCAGTATCAAACACAAATTGTCAGACAGTGAAAAACATGGTAACCATATGATGTCCATATCTGTTCCTACCTTGCTACATTTCATTCATCCTTTGGTCTGATATTCACAGTCTTGAACCTGCTGTTTGGATTTCGTGAACGAAATTCAGAAAGAATCTCTGAGGATGATAGTTTGTTTACAATATCTTTGTTTATGGACATTATTAAGAGAACTGAGTCTACTCTCCACCAGTGTTGATCGTATCTTTGTCTTTACATGTGTCAATGTGAAAAGGTTCTCTCACAACTTGCAGTGGTAACAGGAAGTGTAAGAACAAGCTTGAAAAGCAGATAAACATTTGGAAACATTTGTTTCAAACTGGCCGGCGACAAAGATTTCATAACATCACGCAGTGTCTCACATTGTTCCATATTTATCTTTAGATAGTCAGTGAAAACAGTCAGTTCATTTTTCAACTGTGACACTGGTGATGTAATCTCATGCCTAAACATGTCAACCAATTTTAATATTGAATCTGAATCTGATGTAAGTAAATTATCCCGGATTGCTGCTGGCTCCAAAAGACTGATGCTAGACATAATAATTGTATTGCGTCCTGTGAAACGCCGGTTCAATTCTGCTGTCATATTATTCAAGATGAACATATAAAACGTCACTCTATAGTACAATCTTGGGTCACGTATGTCAGATGCATTTTTATTATTGTTATCAATCCTTGAAGATACACGCCGTTGTCTGATTTCTGATGGCACAGTTATGCCATAGCGTTCACATAATTTCACTGCAGTATCGAAATAAAATTGGAACTTTGATTCATTTTTGCGAGTATCCAATACAGTTAAAATGCTTGATACTAAAGACATAGCATTTGAAAGGTTCTGGTTCTTAGCTTTGTAATACACTGGAGAGAACTTGGGTAGCTTCAAATTGATCAAGAAGAATTAGGCTAGAAAGCACAAACTCAAATGACTGTAGAGATCTGAGGAGCCCAGCCGCTTCAGCACAGATTTTTTGATCATGTTCAACATCAGCTATTTCTTCTAGTGTATCTATAAGAGCGACATAACATGTATCTACAGCACGTAATCCAGCAATTTTACTATTCCATCGAACATCTGTTGCTGATTTTAATGTTACTGGTTGAACACCTTTAGCTTTTTGATGTTTTAATAGTAGATCATGTCGTTTGGCACTAGCATTGAAAAATGTGGTGAGTTTCCCTACAGTCCCTAATGTGTCACGCGCTAGTCTCACATTGTCCACAGCCGATTCCAACACCAAATTTAAATTGTGGGCATAGCAATGAACGTAAGGGGCCCTTGGATTAATCTTACTCACAAGAGCTTGCACTCCATTGTTTTCACCTGACATAACTGAAGCCCCGTCGTATCCCTGTCCACGACAGTTCATTATGTCGATGTCCATTGATCCCAGAAACTGTGTACACTGTGTAACAATATGACGTGCACTTTTGTCCACTGTCAAGATGGCAGACACCTAGAAAACGCTCTTGAATGTCGCCACTGGCATCTACGTATTTAATAACAAAGCACAGTTGTTCTTTGTGACTGCAGTCCATGGTTTCATCCATTAACAATGTATAAAATGTAGCATCTCGTATTTCGTCGCATAATGTTTTTGTTGTGCAGTTCGCAACACAGTCGATAATAATGTTCTGTATATCAGACGAGACACCCTGAGCATTTTTATTACCGGTTGTAAAGTGGTCATCTAAAACTGTGTCATACTTAGATAATAAGCAGAGCATGTCTCTATAATTGCCCTTGTTGTGTGAAGTTTCACTTTCATCATGCCCCCTAAATGGTAGGTTGTGAGTTGCCAAATACTTTACATCAATTAAACGCTCTAGAATTTTAACATTTTGGTGTTTTTCATTTTCCTCCGAAGCCAGGACTTGTTCTCTCTGGTAATTAAGTTTTACATCGACACGATTGCCAGTTTTATGCACGTTGAGCATTTCGACACATTGCCTATGACACTTGGACAGTGCATGTTTTTGTAAACGCTCAGCTGCACGCCGCCAGTTATTAAAACCATCAGTGGTGAAAGCATTTTCTGAAAAGTTCCAACACTGATTTGCGAATACTCTACATGGATAGCAAAATGTTCTGTCCAGAGTTGGTGAATATTCTATCCATGTGTATGTGTCATACCAACTGGGGTTGAAGCTTCGTTTTTTATTGTGAACGACAATACTAGGAAATGTAGCATTTCTTGGTTGGCATGCTCCAAGAGATAGTAGCACATCCGATTCTAGGTTTTTACATGGATCGTTTGGCAATAATCCGTGCTCAACAGACATGTGCGTATTGCTGGATTCTGTCTCGGTCAGCTCAGCCTCAAATGATAAGTTACTGCTAGGATCACTAGAGTTGTTAGCTACGGTGGCGGTCGATTGACTCGATTCAGCTATGGTGGTGGTCGATTCAGCTACGGTGGTGGTCGATTCAGCTACGGTGGCGGTAGATTCAGCTACGGTGGCGGTCGATTCAGTTACGGTGGCGGTCGATTCAGCTACGGTGGCAGTCGATTCAGCTACGGTGGCAGTCGATTCAGCGTCATTGGCCTGAACATTTTCTGGACATTCAGATTTGTCATCGTTAGTACTATCAGTATCACTTCTTCTGGCTTTAGGGAAGAATGCTGTGATTTTAGATGTATGTGCGCGTTTCATGGCTGTAAATAGTGTCTATGTCAACTTCCTTGAAAACTACATAACTACAAATGTCAAATTAGCGTAGTAGCACTGTTATCTGTTTGTACGTTGAACCTGAAAGATTTAATGATCAAAATCAAATACATGTTGGAAAAGAATGGCATATCGACGATATGCCATTCTTTTCCAGAGCCAGCAGCAAAGAGTTTAAGAGTCAAAGACCATGGTGCACAATTTGGAAATAATTCTGCTGGAAGATGTTGCTGTCTATGCTCCAGCAAAATTGTTTCCAAAATATGTACTCGTTTGTCTATAAAAGTTTAAAAAAAATAGAATTTTGAAGTCTGAATGCTATGATGTAAAACGATTTGTTGAACAGTTTGACACTAATTTGACTTGAAATATTTGCGATTTTGTCAACGCAATTGGATTTCAGTCAAATTAGTTTCAAAATGTCCAACTTTCCTGTAGGCCTAATGCTGTCTTTTGACTTACATTCGAGATTACTGAATCTTGAGGGTTCAATGAAAAACAATATTACGCGACAGGCTATTATAAATGTCCTTGTATGTAACAGACATTTCATTGTCGACTTTTGCTACTCACTAGATTTAAGCTTGACTTATGGCACAATTAAAATTATAAACACGTTATTCATAATCAACCTATACTAATGACGGTCATGACCGAAGACGGGCATGACCGAATAGCGCGAATAATGCGAGGCGATTGTTGATAAAAGTGCACAGGTCAGTCAGTGCATGCAACAGTCTGACTGTCTGAACAGAGCTGCGCAGCACGAGGCTGATGCAATAGTGATGTAACTAACGCATTTGGAAGGCGGAATGAATCATGGAAAATTAATATATGTTAATACATCTGTGGTCACAGATTTCAGATAATGATTCCCGAATCCCGATGTCCATTCATATTAAGCGGAAATTTGGGAAGTTGGGGGCAAAATAACAAGTTTCTGATATATACATTCTATATGATATAGATATTGACAACTGTGATAAACGTTATAAAAGTGAAAGTTATGGATGTCAGCAAGTTACCGCCAGACCCCCCCCCCACACCCCACCCCACCCCCATATGGCTTCGCCTATGAATTACCGCGTACCTGGCTATTGGTGTGTTGGCAAGCCCTAAATGCATACCAGCTTTCCGGGAGTGGGTAGGTAAGGTTGGTCTTGAACAATTCTCTCGCACAGATTTCAAAGCCACAGCAAGGTAGCAGGTTAAAATCACAGAGTGATCGTTGTAGGGAGCCAATTGATGACTCAACATTTACAGACTTCGCTCTCCTGACTCCAAGTAGTAGTCTCACTAGCCGCAGCTCATCTTCATTGCAACTGGCATGGTCTAGTACAGCTAGGATATTTGCACGTTTAATTGTGCCAAGGCTCGCGACACGTCAATCTTTTATAGATATCCCGGTATTTGGACATGACTACTTGAAACCACACAATACTGTCCATATTTAAAACCACTCTGACAGAATCCAGTGAGGATCTTGTCTAGGATGCGGGATTATCATTAGATCAACATATTGGCGCTCAACCGATTAACCTCTTGTGCGTCGTCTACCTTTTGATTCATGTATAACTCTCTGTAGCACGAAATGTGTCAATCGTGCTTGAGATAGCTATACATGAATCAATAGGGAGACCATATCAAAAATCAAGAGGTTAATCGGTTGAGTGTCAATAGGTTGATCTAGTGATAAACGGTCACCCAAGAGAATCACCTTGATCACCAGACATTCTTACCTTTTAGATCCATTGACCTTCTACCTTTTGCATTTCCAATTATTACCAACTAAGCAAATCTGATATCACCTTGGTAAACAATATTACATCATTGCGACGTCGCTATCACTAAAGTCACGACTGCCCAACCAATTGAAAACTCACTGTTGCTCAGCCACCTAATGATGCTACTTACTATTTGTAGGCCAACATTCACAGATACAGAAGTAATTCACCTTTCCAGTTTTAGCTATGCCCCGCCCATCTTTAGCTAAGCTCCACCCACATCTCGCTCGTGTTGGGATCGATCGATTTCTGAACTGCCTGACTATCAATTTCCAGAAAACTGTACAGGTAAGCTGTTGAATATTTTGAAGCTAATTTGAGTTGGTGCTGTTGCTGATGATGGTAGCAACAACAGAGCCCAGTCAAATTAGTTTCAAAATATTAAACAGTATGTGTATTAAATAGTAGCGACATACAATTCATACAACGTGTCGTACTATTAAGAATTATAGACGGGCCTAATAGAATCATTTATGACGTAATGATTATGATGTCATCCTACACGCCGCTTAGCTGAGTATGACGTCATATAACGTCACATCATCGATGGATACTCTGGAAAGGTGAATTCCCTCATAGATGTGCATCCACCTGGTACATCATTTAACCTACATTTGGTGTCAACAAAATACTGCATTTTCGATTGACGGAAGGTCAATACATGTAGGCTACCGGCAGACAATTTGTAATAATATAGACACCAGTATTTTGATAGACGTTCAATGGTGGAGTCTTATTCTGTTATGGCATTTCGCACTGTGGTGCTAGACCAATCAGGAAATACCGTATATTGTCCTTACACCAATCTACATGGAACTACATAACCTCTAAATTCCAATGCATGTTCAACTTATTATTAGCCAACCGCGTCAACGTGTGCTACATCTAGTGCGGCGGATATACACGTGAAGGAAATAAATATCCCAAATCCAGTTAGTGCGGTCCATATAGAGCATACACTTTTACTTGTAATACCAGACACTCGGACAGATCAATACCATCGTAATGTGGTGGCATCTCACCCAGTCTCCAATAGCGGCCATAGGCCTACTAAATCAGGATAACCAAATTCAACAAGTCGTAAACATGTCTGAGATTCATACCGACCCGTCTTAGATTCCTTACCAACCAGATGCAGGTGTCCAGTATATCGACAGAGCCTTCAGAAATGAACAATGTACAGTTGTCTGGTAGTATACGTGAGGTCCATGACTCATGACGTTGAACCCCTGCTTTCCATTATTATATCAGGATCTGTCCACATGTTCAGCTTCATACCCATTGGCTGAATCAAAGACCAGTGAGACAAGCTCAAGACAACCGTAGTATACAAGTAACCATGACAACTCTGCGATTGAGTATCCACCCAGAAATTGTCGACTGTTGCGACAGAGTCTGTCATCGTGTACTTCTTCCATTCCTACATATTCTCAAATAGCTTCAGCTGGAACGTTGACACAATAGGCCTTTCCACTTTTAGCTATGACCCACCCATCTCCAGCTAAGCTCCACCCACACCTCGCTCGTGTTGGGATCGATAGATCTTTGAAGTCCCTGGCAATCAAGTTCCAGAAAACTGTACATATAAGCTGTTGAATATTTTGAAAGTAATTTGACTGGATGCTGTTGCTTCCCACGGCAGTGACAGCGCCGAGTCAAATTAGTTAAAAAAATTCAACAGCATGTTTATCAAATACCAAAGACATACAATTCGTACAGCGTGTCGGACTATTAAGTGTTTAAGATGGACTAAATATAGTCCTTCGTGACGTCACATAGTTGATTATGACGTCATATGATGGATAGATAAACTGGAAAGACCCCTTGATTATGACGTCATATACTTGATCCACGGATTGGATTCCTATATTATTTTACATCGAATAAATTTGTATGTAAGGGTTAGTGTTAAGCAACTGTTAAATTAAAAAATAACGTGTTGATCAACAACAAATGATGACGACATAGGCACACAATTATGACGTATTACAGGGGTAGAAATAAGAAAATCGTTCTGCATGCACATGGTGCATCTAACATTCGGGATTTTACCCGCACAGCGAAAGATATACTATTAGTTACACCGGTGTTTTGGCGGATGGGGTGGGGTGGGGGGGGGGGGGGGTGGGGGGGCGGTGGCTGTTACCATACGTGCAAACGTACGCTCAGGAAATATATTTGTTTGCTTGTGTGGTAACAGCATGTGCACCCACCCCTGCCAAAGCACTGGTCTAACGAATTTATTACCCCTCAGACGTCAGTCAGACAGACAGACAGACAGACAGACAGACAGACAGAGAGAGAGAGAGCGGGAGGGAGGGAGGGAGGGAGGGAGGGAGGGAGAGAGAGAGAGAGAGAGAGAGAGAGAGAGAGAGAGAGAGAGAGAGAGAGAGAGAGAGAGAGAGAGAGTAGTTTCGCACATCCGGGCATCTTGAGATCGGCCGCCATTAAAGTTGGGGCAAACTTACTACATGCTAAAGAGGACTGCCCATAACAATGCATTGTTTACGTTTTCCATGAAGCTCAAACCATTAAATCCTGTATCTGAGAATCTGTAATAACACCGCCACGTATCAGAAAACATCAAATCATGAGTGAATTTTGCAAGATAGTAAAGAAAATGTAATTAAGGTTTTACGGCCCATTGCTCATAATGTTAAACTAGCCCCTACAAAATGGCGTCGCTCCCAGGGTATTATGGGAATTTGAGTGTGATGACGTCATCGCGAATGGTTATGTGATAATTACTCTGCGCATTAAAACTAAAACACGATGTTCGCGCGGGGGCGGGTGGGGGTGGGGGTGGGGGGGGGGGTGTTGCTGTATCGTGTAGTATTGCCCTCGAGTGAGGGAAATACCAGATCATACATCCCTGATCAAATAACAGCATTTGGTCATGTGACATTACTGAGGGGTAATAAATGCACATAACTTGATATCATGGCATATCAGCCAGAAATACCCATGCACCCGATGCAACCAAGATTACGAATTTACCCGCACCAGCCATTTTAGGCCTACCTGAATTATGCATGTAACACGTCCTTATTTATATCCCTGTAATAAAAGCCAAATACTACACTTCCGGTTCATTACATGTGTATGTTTGATTTGTTTCTACATTTTATGACTATAACAAAACCAATCAGAGATTGTCCTCCCATTTTTGTCAGATTGTAATGATTTTTCCCCCGGATATTCAATGTTCTTGCATGCTACAGTGTGTAGTCCCACCCTTTCTTGCATTAAGTGAGCCAAATTGGGCCAGATACCAATAGATCCAGAATTTGATCCAATCCGGATCTAGTTTTTTTATTCGGATCATGGTCAATGTCTGAAAACCCTTTTTCACAGTAAGCTTCTTTGTTGTGAAAATTGAGCCAAATCAGATCAGTAGTTTTAGCTGACTTATGCCTATGGCGTGACGACTTTCTATCGTCCGTCCATCATACCTCGTCCGTACATCCGTCATCCATCAACTTGTTTTTAAACGACTTCTCAAGAACAACTGGGCTGACTTCAATTATATGTCTCAAAGAAGTATCCGTATGGAATAGAGATCCGAGTTTGTTCAAACGAAGCCGATCTGCCAATTTGGCCATAGGCTATTTTGCATTTTAGCCGATTTTAGACGTCTTTATAAATCTTCTCCGCTTTGGGGGTCAACTCAAAACTCATGAAACGTCATCTAGGGCAACATCTGAACCAACTTTGTTTAATGGAACTTGATTGGCCAAATGCTTCGGCAGCCATCTTGACTTTTCCAGAACCGCTGAATGAATCAGACCGAAAGCTGGGATATATATATATATATATTTTAAAATGGACTAAGGATCATTAAAGTTTGTCCATGGTAAATTGATATGCAAAAAGCATTGGCCGCCATGAACCAATCAAAACTGTGTTTGGCAACCATGTAGGATTTTTACTTGTTTTATGTAGGCTTTAGGTATGCTCATTTCGAATTTGCCACTTTCAATGCTGTCGGATAAACGGTTTGGTGGTCATCTTGTATTTTTTTGCGCATCAAAAATTCCCATAATAAAGCAATAGTTAATTATAAATATCTTCTCGACAACAAGTCGACCGATTTTAACCAAATTTGGTCGGCAACATCCTTGAACCAAAGGTATCCAAATTAGTCTAAATAAAGCTGAACGGCCAATTTGGCCAGAAGTCATTTTAGATTTTGGCTGAGTTTTAGAAACACCTTTGCAAAACTGCATCAGAGCCCGCTTCGGGGATTGATTAGAAACACATGAAACATCGTCTAGGGTAACAGCTGAACCAAGTTTTCCAAGGGAACTTGATAGGCCAAATGCGTTGGTGGCCATCTTAGACGAACCAGATGGCCTAGTTTTCGTGAAAACAACTTCTTTATAACTTCAAAACGGATCGTGCCGAAATTTGGGAGCTATAATTAGGGACGAAGGGCTATTAAAGTTTGTTCATGGGGCGTTGATATGTAAAGAAACTGTGGCCACCATGGGTCAATCAAAATATAATGTGTTTGGCGGCCACATAGGATTTTTTATTTGATGGATTTCGAAGCCGAAATTGGTTTTATATATTTATTGCAGTATGCTGATTTCAAATTTGTCACTCTCAAAATTGTCTGATAAACAGTTTGGTGGCCATCTTGGATCTTTGTCCTGCCCAAACCTCCCATACTAAATCAGTAAGAAATCAAAAATGTCTTCTCGAGAACCATTGGACCGATTTTAACCAAATTTGTTTGGACGCATCCTTTGACCATAGTGATCCACGTTCCTTAAAAATAGCGTTGAATGATCAAGTTGGCCGATGGTCATCTTGAATTTTGGTAGACTTTTAGAAATGTCTTTAAAAGGTCTTCTCCGAAACTGCTTAGGGGACTGATTCGAAATCCACAAAACATCAAGACAAGAGCGGAACCATGTTTGTTCGAGGGAAATTATTGGCCAGATGCTTCGGCGGCCATCTTGGATGACCTAGTTTTCACGAAAATGTCTTCTCCAGGCCAATATTTGGGAAATATGATTAGAGATTAAGGGCCATTCAAGAGAAGGTAAGGGGCTATGTTAAAACCTGGCAGTCATCGACCAGTCAGATGTCAGAGCTTTGGCGGCCATATTTGATTTTTTTAATGGATTTTGAAACCGAAATTTGATTTTTGCATAGGTTTTTCAAATTTCAGCTTTTGAAGCAGTCGGATGAATGGTTTGGCGGCCATCTTGGTTATTTCGCCGCCAAAACTCCTATAGTAATCAATTGGGAATATAAAATGTCTTCTCGAGAACCACTGGACCGACTTTAACCAAATTTTGGTAATGGTCCAGGTGAGTGATACATGCCAGCTGTGCCTCTTGTTTTTAAATACAGCTCCCAACACACAGACAGATGGATGGACGGACGATGTCACGAACAGACCTGAATGCAGTACACTGCCCTTATGGGGCGAATGTAATAATGCGATCGGAATTCACTTAGATAATAGTATGGTATATTAGATGTGATTTTACTTTCGCTATAACCAATGGGTTGTAGAGTTACTGATCTGAATCTTTCCTACGCGTATACATGTACACATACCACTAGTAGGCTTTCTGCCAGAGCCAAGAATTTCAGGAATGTGTACCAAGTCACAGGAACCCCCACCCACCCCATCCCCAGTTTTTAAAAATCGATCTATAGTTACTACATTGAGGAATATACTTTCCTAGTCAGTAGATTTTGGTAGTTATAACCCCTTGATCATGATGCTAGTTTTAGGCGTAGGGGACACAAAATCGTTTGAGCCAATCGGCATATAGAACTAATTTACAACGCGGGCAGCCACCCATCCATCCATCCATCCATCCATCCATCCATCAACGCACCAGCTGTCCTTCTATCCATCCATGCATCAATCACTCAATCAATCAATCAATCAATTAACACGTCCATCTATTTATCCACCCGCCCACCGACACTTCCATCTATCTTTTATGAACAGAATAAGTAATATATTTATGCACAAATCCAACAATTTGAGTTAATGTGACTTATTAAATTCTGTGTATCGTGCAAAGAATGCCGAGCTTGAATGCCGAGACTTACGTCCAATAGTTCATGGGTGGGATTCTGGGAGATTACCCACAGGCCATTATTAGAAATATCAACACTAGAAATGCATTTTTTGTTGATGCTTAGAATTCCACTACCAGGAGCGAAATTATATCAAATTAATATCCGTTCGTGTCTCTCCTCAAGCCGGAGTACACATTCAAACTTCAACCCTATCCCCTCTCTCTAACATGGTAATTGATATGTGAACGATGATAAAGACGTGACAACTTGCTCAGAAATTTGGCAGACAAAATTGGCAGTCTATGATTTACCCACTGGCTATTTAAAAAATAAATGATTGAAGATTCACGATTCAAAAGTTATTTATTTCATGGTTAATAAATACTATTTACATTTGACTATGGGCAGTCCATCGAAGCCCAGACCGATAATTAATACAATACAGTTTATGATGATGATGTCTAACACCCCCCCCCCCCCCACACCACCCCACCCCCTATGGATACATGTATTCGGTGTACAATACGACACTAAACAACATAGATAACATATACACGGACACACACATGTTTGTATGATAGTATATTATTACAATCTATAGGGTGGGGTCGGTGGGGTGAGGGTGGAGGAATACCTACGAGGAGATATTTACATTTTTGTGAGACCGGCAAAGAGGTATATGCCATCTCATTTAAACATGGCGAATGCGTTATTCGTAGTGCAATATTGTCCCGAATATCGCTACTGGGAGAAGTTGTATTGAATGTATTCCCTTGACTATTGGTAAATTCTACAAGCCTCTTCAATATAGTCTATTTTCAATTCTCGTTCGCATAGTAAACGTCACTTTCCAAGATGGCGGAAGATCCTGTCATGCCCACTCTTCCCCAACGAGGCTGTTAGGAAAATCAGCCAAGGCGCAGTTGAACGCTACGTGCAGTAATATTTAACTCATTTATGCTAGCAAGCCACGATCACTGGAGATCCGAAACTATGGCGATACAAATCGACTAACTCTGTATTGCTATCAGAACGAATCTTTCAAGCACTCTTTCATTCTATCGCGGCGCCATCTTTGATTTGGAAGCTACGACTGGGGTCGATAATATGGTTATAGTTAATCAATCATGTTGCTAATATGCTATCAGTTACGTTTGAGTAACATTAACTGCGGCGCTGCCAGCTATAAACACCACGTCATATCGATGTCGCTACATGTTTTATACGAATAAAGTATAGTAAGTATATGCATGGTAGGTGTATGAATATAGGCACTTCGTGGGAATAAACATTGCGAATATATTACGTACGTATGGATAAAATACGGAGCAAACGCCAGGCAAATATATTAAAGCCACTCAAATAGTTTGCGGCCATTAAGTCATTTATCATTTATGCTCCATTATAGTGTAAGCGGCACTGGGTATTACCAAAAGACGGAACGAAGCTTGATTTCGGATAAATATTGAAAACTTGGCGATATCTTATCGATGATGTGAAATTTCCATACGTATTTATAGAATTTAATAGAAATAAATGATTACCGCAAATATAGTGTGTTATTTAAGGAAATAGTGACTATGTCAATAACTCCGCATTTATTTTTTTTGCATCTAGCGACATTTAAACTAGTCACTTAGCACGATTTTCTGCGGGTGCCACTTGCTATCCTACCGGTACCGTGTTTTGGAATATTTGCAACGGCCATGCTCATGTGACAGATGTTTAGAATTAGATATAGATCAAAATATCTGTCATACGACCGGTCGGTTCAGTCACACCAGACTGACTAAGTACAACTTTTTTACATTTCTGACAAACAAAGCTGCTTGAGTTGCGCATGTCATAAAGTGAGTGGTTACGTAAAATAACCAAAAAATTATATAGGTGATAGTAACAAGCTAGCGAATTTGCGGGAAGTCTTCGAATGCCCTACAGAATCACAGTCCTGAAATAGGGAGTCATTCAATGTTAGGGCGCTGGTGTGGGCATGGATGATGATTGGGGAGAGTAAATGGGAGGTTTGTGTGTCATAATGGAATTTTAGTGGGCCACCCTCGGTAAAAATTAAGGGCCCCAGCCAGGTCCTTCACCCGTCTTGTCCGGCGCCCATGGATTTCCAAGGCCGTGGACTGTGGTAGTGGGGATGGGGGGTGTAGGGGGTGGGGTGTGGGTGTGTGGTTGTATGGATGTCGGTGTGTGTGCGCATGCGTACGTGTGTGTGTGTGTAAATTTTATTTAAAATTGCGATTATTTCAAAGAAATAATTGCGATTATTCAATTTAATTGATCCTTAACCCTTAACCACCCTGTGTCAAAAATTGTACTCTTAGAATACTGGTGTACATTTGAGATGTACATTTGAGGGAAAATATTAAGTTAATCTAATTATAACCCCCCCCCCCCCCCCGCCCCCCCCCCCCCCCCCCTTTGCTACGCGTAGCGGGAGTAGGCCTATTATGTTTTCGTCCCGCCGCTACGTCTGTCCGTACGACGTGCCGAAAATCTTGTCGCTGCAACTCCTACAGTTACAGTTCCTAGATTTTCGGCTATTAGATGAAACATGGTAGGATGATTGTACACCACCCAAAGATGTGCCGCGCGTTTTTGCATCGCTCATGCATGACTGATTTGGGTGGCAAAATATGTCTGTCTATACATCCCAAAAATCTTGTCGCTGCAACTCCTACAGTTTCCTAGGGAATTGGATGAAACTTGGCAAGACCAAAAGTTGGGTACGGCGGTTAGGGATGGGGGTGTGGGTGGGTGGTGAGGGTGGTGGAGTGGGGGTGGGGTGGGGTGTGTGGAGGGGGCCGGTATTGTCAGCCTCAAGCTGCCTTTCTCTTGTTCACACTATCTCCGCATAGATGACTGGAGCTATAACGCAGCTATAATTTTCCTACTGATTATATAAAAAACATTTTGACTCAAAATAATTGCTACATAAGCAAGCAACAAATTTTAGTCGAATTGTTTCATAATGGGCTCATTTGAAAACATCTTTCTCAGAATGCAGGAAGAATGTGGTTAAGATCAAACTCAAATTGAACAAAGAGCAGGTTTCCATTTGACTAGCAAAATAGTAATAAAAATGAGCTGAATTTGAAACATGATGAATATATTTGAATATCTGAACTGTAGCACTGATGATATGTATAACTAATGTAAGCATTGATTTTTCCAAAATAAACCAAGACAAAAAAATGAAAGTGATTAAAAACAACATAAAACTGGAATAGCAAATAAAATCAAATCATAGACAACACTAAAGGTATGTGCTAACAACAACAACAACAACAACAACAACAACAACAACAACAGTTCTTTTCTTTGTAAGCTAATGATTAGCAAGTCCCGCCCCATCTTAATGCATTACTGCACACCAATTATACTCTCGCTAATTCGCATAAGTGTTCTGGTATAGGACAATGCAATGATGATTGACTCAAGTTCAACCTTTAACAATTTTGCTAAAGCAGGCAGATTAAAATTTACTAGGGATATTTAGAAGCACTGTTGTACAGGAAAACCACTAGACGTTTTGAAAATGATTTTATTGAAAGATGTTGCTGTCTCTGGCAGCAACAACTTTCAGTAACATTAATCTCAAGATACTCAAAAAGATTACGTATTGAAATGAATTTGTTATTGCTACATGTATATGAAAGTAACAAACCTTAGTCGATTTATTTTTAAAACATTTCAAAATCTCAATTTTAATGTAGCCATACCCGAAAGATTTAGGACATGGAGCCACACACGCTGGTCCGCGATATTCTCGGTATGGCGTTTTCCATACAAAAAGTTCAACCTAAATATTTGCAAGTTTAATTTCAATATTTGTCAATTATTCAATTATTTGAATTTAGCATTGTCCACAATTATTTCTTTGATAATAATTGCGATTCATCAATTAAATTTAATAGTTGTGCAAGTCTAGGTGAGGGTGAGGTGGGGTGAGCCAGCACGCGCACACACGAGCGCACGCACGCACACACACACACACACACGCCTGAGAATTCCACTGCAGTCGCAATAAAAAAAAAGAAATTGTAGAAAAAGATAAAAAGTAAAATGGGTAAAAATTATAATTTAACTGCCAACTGATGATTCATATTTACCTCCCGAAATGCAGAAGACGTCTTGAAAATATGTTTTTGGACAATAAATTGGTTTACGGTTTACCGAATCGCCTTGAAACTTCACAGGATAACTGGACTTATGAAAAAACCGTTCGATATTGACAAAGATCCTATCGCTATCGGTGGCCTTCTTGAAATTTTTTTTGGGAATGATAACCTTGCTACTGTTTTACTATGAAACGTCATATGATAACTAGCCTATCCCTGGGGGGAAATCGCTATCTGCTGATATCTCATCCATTGGTTTGTCATCATCATCATCATCATCATTAGTGTCGGACATAAGTCAGATTTGACTTGTGTGTCCCAGGCGTAGGTTTGATAATATTAGTCGTGGTTAAATAACATGTCTTTATAATGTACATCTAGCTTTGATTTAAATTGGTCTAAGTTGATGGCGAGTGCAACGTGATCAGGTAAAGAGTTCCAGTAAGGAATAACTCTGTGAAAAAAAGTTTTTCCTGAGATTTCTCTTGCAGAAATTTGTTTGAATTTTGAGATTATGTCCACGTGTGGTCATGGTTGCAGTGGACGTTTCCTTAAAGAATTGACCTGCATCTAAGTTATATTTCACGTGTAAAATTTTGTAAGTTTCGATTAAATCCCTCTAAATCGTCTGTATTTGAGCGACAGTAGGGTGAGTGATTTCAATCTATCCATGTAAGGCAGATGCTTACGGTTTGGAACTAATTTTGTTGATCTACGTTGTATTCGTTCGATGGTTCTTGACTGTCTTAATAGGTGTTGACCACACTGAATTTCCATATTCCGATATTGGCCTTACTAACGTTTTGTAAAGTAAAATGAATGTATTCTGATCCAGATGTGAAAAGGTTCGTTTAATGACAGCTAGTATACTATTTGCCTTGGATACAGTTTTGTTGATATGTTCGTCAAAGGATAATTTGTTATCGATCCAAATTCCAAGGTCCTTTTCTTCGAGAGCAGAAACAATCTTGTAAAACCCATCAGTATCAGATGTGTGGTATTGGAACGTAGGGTTGTTAGCGCCAAAGTGAATTACTTTAGTTTTTTTCAGAGTTGAATGGTAATTGCCAAGTATGAGACCATTCACAAACCGTATTGATGTTTAGTTGAATATTTGTAGTAAGGGGATTACCTAAGATTTTTTTATCATCTGCAAAAATCTTGCAGGTACAATCAATTGAGTCGAGTAGATCGTTGATGAAAATTATGAATAGAATTGGACCTAATATGCTTCCCTGTGGTACCCCGCTAGTAACCTTGATCCATTCAGATGTTACTTTGTTTATTTTTACTCGCTGTTTTATATCTGTGTGGAAGTTTTGTGTCCATTTGTGTATGTTGCCCACTATACCACATGCCATCAGTTTTGTTAGAAGTCTCTCATGGGATACAGTATCGAACGCTTTTTTGAAATCAAGATATATGGTATCCACTGGTTCGTTTTTGCCGAGACTGGCTGTAACTGTTTCAAGGAATTCAAGCATTTGTGTTTTACACGATCTGTTGGATCTAAAACCATATTGGCAGTTGGTTATAAGATTATTTGTTTCCATGTGTTCCATAATTTTGCCCCTGATAAAAGATTCGAAAATTTTACAAGTGATTGTTGTAAGACTGATAAGTCTGTAATTTTCAACATCGATTTTAGACCCTTTCTTATGAGTAGCTGTCACATTTGCAGTTTTCCAAACTTCAGGTAATTCGCCTTCACCTAGTGATTTGTTAAATAGTATGTGTAAAGGTTGGGCAATTTCGGTAGCCGTTTCCAGTAATATTCTGGATGGGAGTTGGTCAGGGCCGCAACTTTTGTTAGGATTTAATGCTCTTAATTTCTCCTCTATTTTGTTTTTATTAATGTTAAAATTGCCTAATTTTGTGATTGTATTGACCCCGGTCATTTCTGGTACGGCCTTTATATTTTCATCAGTAAACACACTACACAAGTAATTATTTAATAGATCGGCGTTAGCTTGGTCATTTGTTTCCAGTTTACTATTATTTTTTAAACTTGCCACTTGCTCATTTCGTGAAGTTTTGCTTTTTACATACTTCCAGAAGGCTTTTGGGGTACGGTTAGATTCTGATGCTATCTTCTGTTCAAAGTTCTTTTTTTAGTGTTTAATAACGGATGTTGCTGAATTTCTAGCATGTTTGTGGTAATCTAGGTCTTCAGGTTTATTTGTTTGTTTGTATTTCTTATACGCCTTTGATTTTAGTTTAATTGATTTAACAGCAACAGAGTTTAGCCATGGATTTTTCCGTTTTGATTGCCTAGATAGTGGAATATATTTTGTTATTACGTCTGCAATAACATAATGAAAAAACATCCATGCTTCGGTAGTATTTGAATTATCCATGGGGGTCCAGTCAATTAATCTGAGTTCATGTCTCATTTCGTTGTATCGGCCCTTGTTAAACAGTAATATGGGATTGCTTGTTTTATTGTCAGCTTCGTTAAATATGTTATGGTGTAGATGAATGCATAGAACCTCGTGATCACTTTTACCTAAGGGGTGTGTGTGTGGATGATATCATGTACAATGCTAGAATTATTTGTAAGAACAAGATCAAGTATGTGCGGTGTTTGATCTTTTCTGTAGCAGGTAGGACTGGTTACATGCTCATAGCGCAGGGGCAGCGGAAGGTCTTTAAAAATGTGTGTGTGTGTGTGGGTGTGTGTGTGAGGGTCGCTTACCCTAGAGCGGTGCGTGCGTGTGGGGTTGGGGGGTGGGTGGGGGTGGGGTGGGGGGGGGGTCGGGGCTGGAGACCCCCCCCCCCCCCCCCCCCCAGAAGATTTTGAAAATTAGATGACCTGAGAATCCATTTCCTGCGTTCTGAGTAATAAAGAAGCACTTAGATTCCGCTTTCACTGTATAGATTTATTTCACTACCAATTGATCGTGGTATTGAGGGTCAGGTTGGAGTTGCAGATGGATAGACTCAATTAAGTCAGGTTAGTACAGTGTTAATCCAATTTTAAATGGTTACTTTGAATAAGACGAGGGGCCGGGATCCCCAAGAAAATCTGAGGCTCTGAGAAGCCATTTCCTGCATTCTGATGAATAAAGAAGCAGCTATATTTTAAGCCCCCACACTTATAAAAATGGCGGGACTGCAGCCCCCACAGCTTCCAGCCCCTCTTCCACGGCCCCTGTAGCGGTGTTTGATCTTGTTATGTGTTGTCTAACGCCCTGACAACGGTATCTCTCCTACCTTCCTCTCGCCTGCTGCTGTTATTCACAACTCAGCGGGTCACAGGGGTTATTACTCGATCAAAAAATTTTGGTATGTTATAAAGAGTTATCTCCTTATGAAGAGTTATCTCCATTGACCATTACCACTTCCAAAACTGTAAAATAGAACAAGTGTGAGTCTATGGAGTATTTAGTTGTAACTAGTATATAATAACTCAGTCTGCCATTCTGTCTGCCTGTTGGTCTGTAAAACTTTTGACATTTCTGTGAACAACACCCAAGTCGCAACTATAGCGCTGTTCGCGCCGCGTTATAAGGTAACCAATCAGCGGTGGATGTGTGTTGCTATCTTCTTCTTCTTCTTCCTCCAATTATGGTGAAGCACCTTTTAAACCTTTCACAACGAAGCCGGCCAAAACCGGCCGATGTAGGTCTTGAGGAATGTCCATTTGCAAGCCAAGAGAAGACTGTTTCTGAAAATTTACCACTGGAACGACTGTCATTCCAACGGTAAATTGTCAAAAATATTCTTCTCTTGGCTTGCAAATGGCCATTCAATAAGTAAATAATTTAACTCTTTGAACAAATTTAGTCATTAAAGGGTTAAATAGTATTAGTACACACATAGCTAACATATTCAAGTGTAGCGCGTGCGCGTGTCTGCACGGGGATGTTAAGCAGCTTTTAGAAATGCTCTACAGGAAGTTTGTAATACTCTCTGGACTATTTTAGCAATGTCAATCCCCCTTTCCAAAGTATCCCTCCGTCATCTGACCTGGTATGACGTCATAATCAGCTCAGCGCGTGTACGATAACGTCACAATCATTACGTCACAAAGGGTTCCATATAGACCGTCATCAAATCTCTAATGGTCCGAGACGTTGTATGAATTGTGTCTTTGTAATTCTTTGCTATTTAATAAACATGCTGGTGAATATTTTGAAACTTATTTGACTGGGCGCTCTTGCTGCCTTAGGCAGCAAAAGCGCCGAGTCAAATTAGTTTCAAAATAGTCAACAGCTTACCTGTGTAGTTTTTTGTAAATTGATAGTGAGTGTGTTCAGAGATCGATCGATCCCAACACGAGCGAGGTGTGGGTGGAGCTTAGCTAGAGATGGGCGGGGAATAGCTAAAACCGGAAAGGTCCATTATGACCAATAGTGAACTGCAGAGTTCTAAAATGCGGAAGAAAGTGTAAACCTACTATAAGCTATGATTTCTCGATCAGAGTGGTTCCTATGGACCTTTCCAGAGTATCTATTTATCATCTGACGTCATAATCAACTACGTGACTTGTAGAATGACATCATAATGAATGACGTCATTATGACGTAGATAAGTACGTCACGAACGCATATTTGAGGACGGACTATGCGTTGTTGTACGAATTGTATGTCTTTACTACTTAATAAATAGTTTGTTGAATATTTTGAAAGTAATTTGACTGGGCGCTGTTGTTACCATAGGCAGCAACAACACCCAGTCAAATTAGTTACAAACTATTCAACAACTTACCTGTATAGCTTTCAGAAAATTAATAGTTAAGGCATTCGGGAATCGATCAATCCCATCACGGCGAAGTGTGGGTGGAGCTTAGCTATAGATGTGCAGGACATAGCTAAAATGGAAAGGTCCACTGGGTTCGAATGAATGACATTTTAATTATGTTAAATTGTTCCCCTCCCGTTTTCATATGCGTAGTGATGAAACATTTGATGTCATCTTGTGTATTTGTTCCATTAGAATCACTGTATTGGGACATACTGTAGCTAGCATATCCAGATTTATATGTAGTGCATAGAGTTAGCATCTCTGTGTCTAATAAGATCCGGTTAGTGTCCGGAGCAGAGAGTTAGCATTTCTGTGTCTAATAAGATCCAGTTAGTGTCCGGAGCAGAGAGTTAGCATTTCTGTGTCTAATAAGATCTGGTTAGTGTCCGGAGCAGAGAGTTAGCATCTCTGTGTCTAATAAGATCTGGTTAGTGTCCGGAGCAGAGAGTTAGCATTTCTGTTTCTAATAAGATCTGGTTAGTGTCTGGAGCAGATAGTTAGCATTTCTGTGTCTAATAAGATCCGGTTAGTGTCCGGAGCAGAGAGTTAACATTTCTGTGTCTAATAAGATCTGGTTAGTGTCCGAAGCAGAGAGTTAGTATTTCTGTCTATTAAGATCTGGTTAGCTCTTACAATTATACGGCAATGCTGTACTAATAATCAAATAACTTAAACCGTCCTATTAGAACTAATTATATACTAATATAGCACACAAACTTATTGTAATCCTTTGGTGCCACACTCTTTCAGGTTTCCAGGTTTTGATCCAGAAATCTATGTCCGCCCTCCCTTCTAACTCGATATTACTGACAGTTGATCAGAGTCTACACAATCTTAGCTGTCTCAAATCAGTGTTCTATCCTTTTCGCCCGGCTTTGTACCTGCTGGCAATCTTCTCTCTTTCACAGATTACCAACCAATAGCACAGAGACACGTGCTACCATTACCCGCCGTGACACTGGTGAAGCAGACAAACTCGATGCCTGCCACCGCAAACACCTACGTACCATCACTGAACACCAATGGCCAGACAGCGTAATTTCCAATGATGCACTATACAAGATGTGTAATACGTGGCCGCTGTCTGTCAAAGTCGCCCAGCAAAGATGGTCCATGTTTGACCATGTGCTAAGGATGCCAGAAGAGACACCAGCACAGAGAGCCTTGGAATACGCCCTACTCGGAGCCAGCAAATACAAATCCTGGAGAGGACGTCATTACATAAATCTGCTAAGCGTGCTACGAGTTGACCTCAAGAAAGCAGGACTCGGTACACTCAAGTCAAGAATGGGCCTGAGCAAGCTAAGGATTTCGGCTGAGGACAAGACACAGTGGGCAAAAGGGAAGGACTGTTTGCAGCTGTAGGATGTTTCTACTACTACAGCCACAGAATACAGTAATCATGCATACATACACTAGTGGAGGCTGTTGTACGTCTTATGTGTCTTAGTCTATTCGATAGTTCGCGTGTAGCCAGGAATAATGACATTTTTTCCTTGTAAAATGCCATTTGTTGAACGGATGACCAGAGGTAAGCTCTGGATTACTTGTGATAATATAAGACACCCTTACGAAACTCGCTTCTCACATTCTCACATAACCTGGGTCAGTGTGATGAACTCTGCTGCGCCAACAACCATCTGAAGTTATATCACATTCACAAGTCCTTTTCATTTAGTGGGGTTCGATAATTTTCAGGGACCTGAGTTCGCACCGGTCCTAACTAGGTCCTAACTAACCGTTGACACTATTCGTATTGTAACAGTATGGCGAACAACAACTACCGTGTCATACATAGATACAAAACCACGTTCTCTCAACAGAAACTATATTGCTTACGTTTCCAGTCTAGGGAACCATTTCTGATTTATTGTCTCCACACAGACAACTTCACCATATTTATGAGCTTGTGCTCTTTGGTTATGTCACAACGATGGTAGGAAATGTTTTCTATCAAGGGACACAAGTACTGTCCCAAACTGACGTGGACTCTGCTAGCCATGGGGCAAAGCTAATTTGTCAATAAATTCCTTAAACCAATTGTATCAATTGCGTGTGTGTGTGTGTGTGTGTGTGTGTGTGTGTGTGTGTGTGTGTGTGGTGTGTGTGTGTGTGTGTGTGTGTGTGTGTGTGTGTGTGTGTGTGTGTGTAATGGTTCTTCAATAGTTTAGGCATACATAACGGCACCAGAGTTACATGTGTGTCTCTTATTCTCACTCTCACTCTCGTATAAGCAGGGTTAGGACTGGTCATGGAAATCCTAGAAAGTCATGGAATTTGAAAATTAAAATTCCAGGCCTGAAAAGTCATGCAAAATCAGCATTTTTTATCATAGGTCATGGAAAAGTCATGGAAAATGGTAATAATGCAAAATACAAGAAATCTGTTATCATAAATTTCCGCCGTCACCTCTATACAATGCAATTATGGCAACAGCGTATCAAAACAAGGCTTTGAATTGATTGTTACAAGACGCAATATTCAGACATTTTGCAGAATAAAGTCGGATAGTAATTTATGGAGCTACGTCATAAACACAAATCTCCTAGATGTTAAATATAGGTCTTGAAGTTTGTTGATTTTGGTCATGAAAAGTCATGGAAGAAGGTGTACGAACCCTGATAAGTGAAACACATCCAGGTCCAAAACATTGCCTATTATCCTGGTTCTCTCCCAAGAGCAGATTATACCTGCATAAATTCTCTTCACGACACTAATGGTGGCATTAATTTAATATTTTGGTCATGATTGTACAGCATTTGAAAGTTGAAACAATTCACAAAATCCATTTTATGATTGTTGCCAAATCATAAAGTGTAATCCAATTATCTTAGATAAAAGAAGATTCTTACATAATTTATTTAAACTTTAAATCTCGTTCTTCTCATTCAACAACATAAAGTGTTGCAAAATTCTGTCTGAATCGCTCGCCCATGGCATAGCCACGTAGTTGTAGGTAATTTAGTTAGGTTAGTTTGTCTCACGGTGCGGCCGAGTCTAGCGAATGGCACAGTTAGAATCGAAGATGCTGGATCGGTCGCTTTTAGTTGTGGCACAAAGTCTTGTTTTCGAATGAGAACAACAAATGGCAGAAATGTTCCTTACATCGAGAACCGTAAGCAGTGGAAGTCAAGCTCGCTCGGAGGCTGCTACCAAGCGGTATTTGTTAAGTTTTCTTCACGGTGGGTGGAGGGCGGCTGAGGTGTTTTAGGCGAAATCTCAGCGAGAAGGAATCAATGGTGCTGCAGGTGTGTAGACAGGTCTGCTTCTTTCTGGAGTCAGATTTGCTGGGTTTTCAGAGTGGTGCAGCGGTGGTAGTATAGCTGGAGGCCAAGAAAATTTGGGCTGTGAATTGGACCGCTTCAGTAGAGCGGGCCTTTCAAAATTTAAGGTTTCCTCCAATGCCTATGTAGATGATGGCCTGCTGTAAGCGGTTAAAGCCCCGATGGTCCTGCAGTGCAAATTTTCCGTCATTACTGAACCTGGAAGGGGGACGTATACCATCGACTGGGGTCGCTGGTGAGGCAGCGACAGAGCAACCTTTCAGTGGCTTGGTGCTGAGATCACAGAGTGATCAGTTTTTATACTTTCTGCTCTGCATCTCATTATCTTTTTAGTGAATGGCTGGCTTTCTTAGAAATTCTCCAGCCAATCAGTATTCGTCTTTTCGGGTGTGGTTGTCTTAGCAGCAGTTTGCCGTTTCAATTGAGATGTTGTACTCGATGTTATTTTTCTTCAAGGATGTTCAGGAATTCAAAGTTTTATAAGCGACTTTGTCTTTGTCTTGACCTGGTATTATTATTGCGAGGGAGATGAGTCTTCAGGCTTTCCAGAGGTACCAAACACTCCTAGAAACTTTTGTGTTCATGGCTGTTATGAGGAAGAAACTGTGCAAAGATCATGTTTATGAAGAACTAAAATGTCCACCCAGTCATCGGCCGCGCACAGCATGGCCGTGTGTCGTTATATTAAGGAAACCCTGTCTATTAAGGGGTTACTCCCAGTGGCTCATCAGAGGAGGCAAATCATGTTTAAGCTATTCTTGCCATCATGTATGCTTGGGGTATAGCCATCCTAGGGCAGCCGTAGTGGGTCCCAGGGGATTGGTTACCGGTTCCTGTTTGGCTAGTCCTTCCCGTTACTCGACCACATCGAGAATGCTTCAAGGAACAGTTTCCAGACCACGATGATGAGCCCTTGTATCCGTTCTCAGGAAAACCAATGCCAAATATAAATATAATGACTGTATCGAGTCCTGCTCTCTTGAGGTCGCATTGTAGCATGCTTAACAGATTTATACTATGACACCCTCTCCCGGCTTTGTATTTGCTGGCTCCCAGTAGTGCGAATTCCAAGTCTCTGTGCTGGTGTGCCCCATGGCATCCTTAGCACATGGCCAAACATGGGTCATCTTTACTGGGCGACCTTTGTGGACAGCGGCGATACATTGCACATCTTGTATGGTGCATCATTGGAAATTATGCAGTCTGACCATCAGTGTTCAGTGATGGTACGTTGTTGTTTGCAGTGCCAATTATCACGTTTGTCTAGAGCTGCCTTTGGAGCTGCCCAGCTGTTACAGTTATACAACATCAATGATACGTAGGTTGCATTGTATAAACGTAGTCGTTTTGCCAAGGGCATCTTTGATTTATGAATCCATAGCTTCCAGAAGGACTGGAAAGGTATGTTCTCCATGACGCAGCATGCAGAAATGTCAGCAGTAAGACAAAGCAGTGAGCCCAGGATTTTGCTTTCCCTCCATGGTTCACCACCACGAAGTTGATCGTCATTTTCTTTGGTTTCATTCTTCGTAGATAGCTATTGTTGGTGAATGGCCGCAGGTGGCTTTCGATTTTTCCTGCCCTCCATTGGAGCCCAGGTCTTTTTGGGTGGGGAGTAGAGCTGGGCGGTTTCCCGATAAAACCGGGAAAATCGCGATATTATTGTTATTGTTACCACTGGGGAGAGGGTCCTAAGAGGGCAAAGAGACAGCAGGCTTTTCCAATCTATCCCAGGCAGTCGGTCAACCACTAGAGGTCATTATCCATCTTGTCAGTCTAAGTTTACATATGTCTAAAGTTAGTCATTTGGTGCTAAGAGCTAGCTATTTCCTAAGAGTCCGCTTAAAGCGGGATGGGAGAAGAGTTATACTTTAGTGTTCTAAAGAATATGCGGCTGGGGGTGGGCGGGGTGGTTGTGGTGTGAGGTGGGATGGATGGGTGGTGGGGGGATGGGGTGGGGGAGAAGTTTTTAGTCGTTGCCGCCTAGTTAATCCCAAATTCTCAGCATGCATCCAGAGGCAGGCCTTCTGTGTGTGCCTAACTCTAACGTTTTAAGAGATCTCGCACAAGGATAGCGGTTTAGACTAACTACAATGTTTTGTGGATTAAGGTCTCGACCGGGCTCAGAATGATATGATTGGTTAGGTTATGCGAGAACCTCTTCCCTCGCATGGTCAGGTGAATCTTTGGCTCAGGGCTATTAGCCGACCTTGAGTGATGTAAAAAAGCGCTTGACACAGTCCAAAGAACGATCTTCCTGGGTTGCAAACGCACAACAGGCCTGTGTAATTAAAGAAGAGTGCATTTAGCGAAACCTCCGCTGAGTTCGGGTGCTAAGAAGACACCACAAACTTGGAAGGGACTCCAGAGACACAGCGGTTATTGGGTTCGGTCGTGAGAGCCAGTGTTAACTGCATGGTCATTTAACTAATCATACGTTTGCTTAGACCGCTGTCCAAGCAGTCAAAAGAAAAAGTACGCTAATCAATGAGGTAAATGGGTACGCCACTGGGTTATTTTTTCATCCTAAGGGAGACACACTCGAGCATCCTAGTGGTTGGTAAAGTTTAGAGTGGCAAACTTTCCCTGCAAAAGGTAGGTACCAGTCAGAAGACTTATTTGAGCAGCCGAAAGGGAAGATGGGGGGGGGGGGGGTTATTTGAGGCCTGAAGCGAGAGCGTCAGTGGGGAGCAGTCTTACATGGTGTGAAGCAGTATCGTGATGTTCAAACCTTTCATTACGGTGCTCGCCGATGAGTCTCGATTGTCCTACGGGGTTAAGGCGAGCTGAGAGGCATGGCAGACCGAGGAACTCAGCTTTCATAATCCTAGTATTATATCCTACTCTTAGAGGCTGTGACAGCCCAGATCGAAGACGTGCGCCTTTTTTGTGGGAGTTTCGCCAGAGGGGAGCTAACTGTGAGGAAGCGGTGGCTAGGCCGCTTGTGACAATTATCACTAGTTACAAGTTGTCCAAATGAAATGTGCGGGTGTATTGAACAAGAAGAAGAAAGTGTGGGGAAATATTTCTGCCTTAAGTGCGTCACCCACCCAGAAGAGCGGGAACCTCCTTACTGTTAAGAATACACAGTGGAGGCGACACCGCTGCAATGCTAGTAAAGCACCGTAGAAACAGTCACAGTCATTGCAGAAACATTCCTGCAAACTCAGGGTCTAGGTTTTGCTACTGCAGGCATTGTCGGCTTTCAACCAGCCTTGGTAGCTATATTCCTAAGGCACAACATCAATTTAATCCTCGATGGCCAGAGATCACAATAAGCCGGACGTGTGGAACTTGCTGCAATGGGTGAAAGGTCAACGGCTTCCTCGCGTAATAAGCAGTCGCAAAGAGGTGGTGTGGAGAAGGTTAGTTTGTCTCACTGTGAGGCCGCGTCTAGCAAACAGCACAGTTAGAATCGAAGATGTTGGATCGGTCGCTTTTAGTTGTCGCAGAAAGTCTTGTTTTAGAATGAGAACAACAAATGGCAGAAATGTTCCTTACATCGAGAACCATAAGCAGCGGAAGTCAAGCTCGCTCGGAGCGGTATTTGTCAAGTTTTCTTCATGGTGGGTGGAGGGCGGCTGAGGTGTTTCAGGCGAAATCTCAGCGAGAAGGAACCAATGGTGCTGCAGGTGTGTAGACAGGTCTGCGTCTTTCTGGAGTCAGAAGACGGTGCAGAGGTCTCAGATTTGCTGAGTTCCCAGACCACGATGATGAGCCCTTGTATCCGTTCGCAGGAAACCCCAGGCCATTATTAACACCAATTACAATGGCAAAAGTTGAGAAGGCACTTAAAGCCCTGAAAAATGGACGTGCATCCGGACCTGATGACATGAGCAACAAACTATTCAAATACGCAAGTGACATTATCTCAAAGTGGATAATCCACCTAATCAATTCAGCCTTTATGCCCCCACCTTCCCATCGATACTATAGGCCAAGGCACCCTTATCGGGCTACCCAAGCCCAAGAAGGCTGCCCCCCCCCCCCCCAGCCAGCCTGTGGCCCATTATGCTCATCAACAGCATACGGATAATCCTATCGAATGTTACTCTATACCGCATACGGGACAAGATCGATGACATCACTGGATCATGTCAAAGTGGCTTTAAACATTAATGCAGCTGCGCAGACGTTGTATGGACTCAGCGCATAATTGTGTCAGGAGTCATGTCCAAGCACTGAGATTTCCACAAAATAGGCATTGACATGCCACGAGATTTCGACACAAGTGAGACTACTACTTGCAGACATCAAGCTGAAAGTATGAGTCAAGCCAGTGAAGTCTGCAGAGTTTGAGACATCAATCGACTTCCCAATGGTCTATCCACTGTGCCTTTCACCTGTTACCATGCTACCTTGCTGCTGCATTGAAATCTATGCGGGAAAATTCCACAAGACCAAACCTCCAAGTGTCCATATTGGGTAAAGCACTAGAGATGGAATATGCTGACGACGTGGACTTCATAGACGAAGAAAAGAAGACCCTTGACGAACTTCTCCCAATAGCAACAATCAAACTAAAAATTTTGAATCGCTTTATGAATGAATCCCAAAACAAAGTTCACCCACCTATACACATCTACAAAGCATGGAATTAAAAAAAATGACAATCCACTTCGTGGCGGCGAATCATGGAGGAAAAGTAAAGTCCTGGGCTCACTGCATTATAGTACTGCTGACATTGGTGGATGCTGCGTCATTGGGGAACATAGCTTTCCAGTCCTTCTGGAAGCTATGGATCAGTAGATCAAAGCTGCCCTTGACAAAAAGACTACGTCTATACAATGCAGCCTGCATATCCTTGATGCTGTCTAACTGTAACAGCTGGGCAGCTCCAAAGGCAGCTCTAGACAGCCTTGATGCCTGCCACGACAACCATCTACGCACCATCACTGGAGAACGATGGTCAGACAGCATACTTTTCCAATGATGCACTATACAAGATGTGCAATACATCGCCGATGTCCGTAAAAGTTGCCTAGCAAAGATGGTTCATGGTTGGCCATGTGCTAAGGATACCAGGGGACACACCAGCACAGAGAGCCTTGGAATTCGCCGTACAGGGAGCCAGCAAATACAAAGCCAGGAGAGGACCCCATTGCATAAATCTGTTAAGCATGCTACGAGGTGACCTCAAGAAAGCAGGACACGGTACAGTCAAATCAAGGTATATATATTTGAGCGGCTGTAGTAATAGAAACATCTTTAGCTTCCTCAGGTCCATTCTTGATTTGACTGTACCGAGTCCTGCTTTCTTGAGGTCACCTCGTGGCATACATATATATATATATATATATATATATATATATATATATATATATATATATATATATATATATATATATATATATATATATATATATATATTATTAGTCCCCTACCAGTAACACCGGGTGGGGGTGGGTGGGGGGACTATAGGTTTGCACTCCGTCTGTCCGTATGTCTATCCGTCTGTCTGTCCGTCTGTTGCAGTTGATTTTCCGAACTTTTTTTCGCAGTCCTTCAAGGTATTCAACTGAGAATTGGTATATCGCTTTGGTATGAGAAGTTACACACCAAGTTCGAGTTTCAGGCGTATGCGTCAATTTTTGATGGAGTTATGCCCCATTTCGACTATTAAATATTAGCATTCCACACTTTTTTCCGCACGCCTTCAAGATAGTTAAGCGAAAATCGGTGCATCCATTTAGTATAAGGAGTTACAGAGCAAGTTCGAGTTTCAGACATTTTCGTCAATTTTTCATGGAGTTATGTCCCCTTTCGACTTAAGAAATACGAAAAATATAAGCTTTCCGCACCTTTTTTCGCACTCCTTCAAGATATTTAAGCGAAAATCTTATTACATATTAGTTTTCCGCACTTTCTTTCGCAGTTTTTCAAGATATTGTACGGAGAATTGCTACATTGCTTTGTTATGAGAAGTTGCAGACCAAGTTCGAGTTTTAGGCGTATGTGTACATTTTTGAAGGAGTTATGCCCCCTTTCGACCTATGAAATACGAAAAATATTAGGTTTCCGCCCTTTTTCTCGCAGTCTTTCAAGATATTCAACTGAGAATTGGTACATCACTTTATTATGAGAAATTACAGACCAAGTTCGAGTTTCAGGCGGTTGCGTCATTTTTTTTAATGGACTTATGTCCCCTTTCGACTTATGAAATACAAACATATCAGCTTTCAAGACTTTTTCCTTCTCCTTCACCATATATAACTGAGACTTGGTTTATTGCTATGTTATGAGAAGTTACAGATCAAGTTCGAGTTTCAACTGCTTTTGACAATTTTTAATGAAACTTTCGACTGTCAATCTCTAAAGATTTATATCACCAGGTAGGGGGGGGGGACATGTATTGCAGAGCAATACTTACAGAATGCTTGTTGTTTTTGTTGTGCAACTTGTAGTCTGCACATAATTTTTAAAGCTTCGAATAAAAGGCACATCCTATTCTATAGCTCACATCTTGTTATGCGATTTTATCTGGTGAACATCTGGAACCCAGTTTTGGCAGCCTGAACACCTGCTTCAACGTCTACGCCTGTGTACATAAATCCAATGTCTAATATTACAAGCAATGCATCTTTTGGAATTGTCAAATTCAATAGATATGAAAGAAAGTCTTCAGTATTTTTAACACAACTCGAGTGTTTGTTCATAATTGGTTTGAGAAAATAATTAATGCATTCTGAAAATGCGTAGATTTCCGAACCACAATCTGAAATAATCAGTCGGCCTGTGGATGTATTCACGAATGGTACGTAAATAAGAAACATGCCTAAATAGGGGGCCTAAGAAAACCTGCCTAAGTCACTTACATGAGACGGGTTTAGCCGACTCTTCGTGAAAATACATTCAATCAGGTTTTCCGAATAGATGCGGACGGTTATGTTGGTACACATGTATGTATGTGTGTATGTATGTATGTATGTATGTAAATTTCTATAGCGCCGATTCCGGACTAAACCGCTCAAAGGCGCTTTACAAAATTTAATAATATGCTCTTGTGAAAAGGTGAGTTTTTAACATAGATTTAAATGGCTCAATTTTGTTACAATTTTGAATGTCAGATGGTAGATTGTTCCAAAATTTTGGTCCTGCTTTCGAGAAGACACGTTCACCGATGGTTAAATTCGAACGTGGTACGACACATAGTAATTGTGAATTTGATCGAAGGGACCTTGCTGATGTTCTTCGTACGATCAGTGAATTTAGGTAAGGTGGTGCAAGATCATGAAGGCATTTGAACACTAAGAGTCCGACCTTATAGCTGATCCGTTCTCTAACTGGCAGCCAGTGTAGTTCGTGGAGAACAGGCGTGATGTGTTCATGCATTCTCGTGCGGGTGATCAACCGAGCTGCTGTGTTCTGGGCTCTCTGCAGACGCTCCAACTTGGCTGATGTTATGCCAGTCAGTAATGCATTGCCATAGTCCAACCGGGATGTTATGGTGGCATGAACAAGTGTTTTAACTGCGTCGGTGTCAAGCAGATTTCGAATTTTGCTGATGTTTCTCATATTGACGAGGATGGAACGAGAGACAGATGTCACATGTGCTTCCATTGAAAGAATGTTATCAAAAGTTACGCTATGTTGCGGGCACTGCCGCTAAAACCAATTTCGGCCTCTCCAACGTGGAGACTTTTTATGTCCACATTCTGTCGGATGTGGCGAGATGTTATCAAGAGAGTCTCTGTTTTCTTGTCGTTCAGCTGCAACATGTTGTTCAACATCCAATGTTTGATGTCAAGAACACAGTTTTCGACACACTCACGGGCGTTTAACTGATGGTTTACATGTGGCCAAATGACGCTGTCTAATTTAGTATACTATGTTGAGTTGTTTAATTGACAGAACTTCCCGAAGATAATTTAGCCTGGATAGTTGTAGGCTAGATCGTTTACACGCTGTTTTCAGAGCAATGATTTTTTTTACCAGTGAGCGTTGGATAGCAATTAAGGTTTCGAATTTTTTACACTGTTCAGGATTATCTTTTCTGGGCTGGATTTTCCCATATACTGGTGCGCATTTTTCTTTAAATGGAATAATTTCGCATCTTAATAGTACTTCACTTGCATATGGCTATTTATGGGACTGAAGATCTAGGTCGATGCGACCAAGGTTTGATGGCTGCTACTGCTACTGCTGCTACTACTACTACTACTACTACTACTACTACTACTACTACTACTACTACTACTACTACTACTACTACTACTACTACTACTACTACTACTACTACTACTACTACTACTACTATTACTACTAATAATAATAATAATAATAATAACTTCCTTTGCAGTATATATTCAACATGTCTGAAGTGCCTGATACTGCAGAGACCGAGGTTCGACCAGTGGCATTAATAAGAAATGTTGGACATATTACAAGACATGAAGCGCTGAAACAGGAGCGAAATATACTCATATCAGTCCCTATTGCGTACATGTCACCAACAGAAGAGTTAACAAAGGAATCGTTTGAAGAGCTCCAACAAAGGCCAGTTTTGGTGAAGTTCTCATCCACATCACAGTCGCCAGATGAGCCGAACTCAGTATCTCCCTCTAGTGACGGAACTCACCAAGGAACTCAAATGGAAATGGCAGCGAGATCTCTTGTTCCAGTTCTCTCTACTACTACTCAACTTCCAAGCCTCCGTGTACCTACCCCTACTATTATGTCGTTTATTCCAGTCATCATTGATCATACTGCTACTACTAATACTACTGCATTTGTCCCAAAATCCAGTAGTCCTACTATTGGTCCTCCTCAGCTCGGGCGCATCCTAAGTAGCGATGCATGCGATGCTAATGTGTTTGAATCAAATGCTGGAATGAACACTCTAAAACTAATGTCTGGAGTTAACGATGATCACACCACAAAGCCAATTGTATCAACTCGGTCTATAGAAGAGGAAGCACTCACCGTAGCCACATCGCCACCAGTGTTAAGCAGGAGTGATCTACCACAACAAACACATTCCATTCAGACAGAAGACGACCAACTTCTACCACCATTGCTGACTTCTGTTCTCTTGAATACACACGATTTAGCGCCAAGCATAGATCACACTCATGATGATGATGTTTACAAGGTCGCAAATCAGATCAGGCCATCATGTACAGAAACTGTGACGTCAGGGCTAGCGGATACTGTTAAGATATCAAAAATGAGAACTGCCATGTCAATCATACCTGTCACTGGTCAGACATCAAGTACGAAAACTGACAGTCAGACAGTCATAGCGGGCACTGGTCAAACAACGGTTGCTTCACACGATCCAAGGTGAGTTTCTTAATGCGCCTTTCCAGTTTTAGCGATGCCCCGCCCATCAGTAGCTAATCCCCATCCACACCTCGCCGTGTTTGGATTGATTGATCCCGAATGCCCTGACTATCAATTTCCTAAAAAGTATACAGTTAAGTTGTTGAATATTTTGTAACTATTTTGACCGGTTGCTGTTGCTGCCTATGGCAGCAAACAGCGCATGCCAAATTAGTTTCAAAATATTCAACAGGATATTTATTAATAGTAAAGACATACAATTCGTGCAACAACGCATAGTATATAGTCTGTCTTCAACTATGCGTTCGTTAAGTACTTATCTACGTCATTCATGACTTCATAATGGCGTCATTGATTGTGATGTCATTCTATACGTCACGTAGTTGATTATGACGTGATAGATGGATTCAGTGGACAGGTCCATTACAGGTACAAATGACTATCTAAACCAGAAACACGTGTGTACATGAGGAATCAAATGACAAGGTGGAAGAGGAACGTAACATTTTAAATTATACAATAGTGGTGATAGACAGTTTTAGGAATATATAGTCCCGTGCACGCTGTTGTGTAGAATAAATAGAAACTAGAACACATTTACTGAAGTAACTGTAAATCTGCGATGACTGGGCATTAAGGAGTATTATTATAGGCCCTCTTCTCACATGATCATTGAACATGGCTGATGCTGATCTGATAAAAAGTGTTGTCGCAGTTCAAAGATCCATAGTTGAAATTCCCATAGTTTTACACAGGGTATGGAAGAGCTGATTTCTTGAAAACCGATATCCTTGACCCTAAAGTATAAAATAATGTGTCCTGATTTGCTAGAGTGAAATTTTTACGGTGAAATTAATGAATTAAAGGTAAAGGGAGGCAACATATGACCAGTTTTTGGCATGAATTATCTCCCGTTACTTATTGAAGTTGATCGAGTCAATAATTTCTCCTTTATTTGACATTTGATGGCCTTTTCCTTGATTTTGGGTCCGATGTGTGACTACGGATTCTGGAAGGATGGTAAGTTTCAACCTGATCTGCAGAAACCTTAAAGGACAATTCCGGGATGATAAAAAGTGTGCTTTATTTGAAAGAGTATTACATGGTTAATGAAATTGTGCCAGAATAATAACCAGATAGAAATAACGTAACCGGCTATAGCTAGATAAAGTCGGTTAAATTGACCATTTTTTGCACATCAGGTCGCTGCCATTTTATCGCGTCTAGCGAGTAAATGATAATAGCAAGCGAACCGCTGAAGCGATTTAAATGATTCTAGGATCTCTAAATAGGTGCCGACCTCGGGATTAATATGATATAATGGATCTTAATATTGGACAAGAGGTTCAAAAGACTGGAATAGGCCCTATATAAAAAAATTATTCATCTAAGATACGATCAGAGAATGTTATCCTTTTTTTGGTAAACTTCAGCATGAGGTGTTTTTTGTCTCGAAAACGCCATCTTTGCGTATTGACATTAAATTGGAGTGTGCTTAAAGCTGAAAGAAATGGCTATTTGCCTGACCAATTATAATTTTGCTCACGTGAATATTGCCAGAGATATCACCAAATGAATTAATATTTTGCCATAAAATCTGGGAATTTTCATCGGCCGATCAATTTTGCCCGGCAAGCTGTAGTAATTTCAATAATTAAGATATTTTGATGGAATTTTTCCCGTTATGTGAAACATTATAAAACTTCGGCACGGAAAATTCTGTAATTGTAGCTGTAATACTTATTCTGATATAGGATGATGATGGATAGAGCGCATCCTGAAATTTTTGTTTGAAATTTTGCTGGCTTAGTTTTTCCAGCTGAGTGTATCTTTTGAACCACTAGGCCGATTCTAACATCCCTAACATTGGATAAATCTTCGAATTTGCCGCTACAGGTAGGTATCAGAAGTATTACAATCGGTTCTGTGGTTCCGGCAATATTATCATATCATATGTTTTCTTGGAATATATATTTTCACTGCCTGCGACACACGCTATAGCGATATCTTGAGTCGGCTGATTAATTTGACAATACGCGCGTGTCAAGTGTGCCACTTCATTTAACCCTTATCGCATGTCGTAAAATGCGTAATAGCCTACTTACAGAGATAGTACCGGGGTACATTTTGAAAATAAATGTTGCTGAAACGTGTTGCTGTCGTGCACAGAAATGACTTACAGCAGCATTGTTACCAAAATGAACACATTCTGATAGGATAGTGAAAATGGAATCTATGCTTCAGCGGTCTGGGGGTTAACGATTTCCCACTGACTTCGGATACTAGAATTACTTGAAAAACCTACTAGCTTAACTGGACACTCTCCTAACGATTACAAATTAGCACATGTTAGGCCTCCATGCATATACATATTTACTGTACAACCTTCATGCTCAGCAAAGATAGCGCTGGTGCAGGGATGACGTCAGGATCTCGTGAAATCTGGCTCTCGTTGCAAAAAAATCTCACCGCCCAGGAGACAAAATAATCCCATGTTTACAATGGTGTAATTCCTCGTATTATTTGTCTATTGTTTTTATTTAGGATCCAATATGTTAGTCATATACTAATCTTTCAAATAAACTACGCTTTTACCAATACCGGAATTGTCCTTTAAGGGGTGGGTGGGGGTGTGTGGGTGTGGGTGGGTGTGTGTCGCTATCAGAATATCGCTCTCATACATTTCCTATGGGGCATTTTGGGCACGGATAAGCGTATTCCTCGGAAATTATTCACTGGATCCAAAATAAAAATAAAAGCATCCAAGGCCCTAAGGTGGACTGAAAGTGTCGCAAGTTTGGAGGCTAGAAATCGCAAATAGTACTCAATGGACCAGGAAAATATGTAGGGGTCAGATGCAGGTTAACAGATGCTAGAAGTCTTAAGTTTCTCCATGATCTGCAAGAAACTCTAGGACGAGTTGCTGTCTAAATAGCACTCACTTACATTTCCAATTGGGCTTTTCTGGACAAGAAAACGTGGAATTCTCGGGAACCATAGACCAGATCCAATTTCTGTAGATGATCTATACATGCCTTGTGCGTACTAGAAATGTACCAAGTTTAGATATGATATTTCCAAAACTGGGTCACATCATCAAATCAATTTCCAATACATTCCCTATTGACATATTTGTCTACGATATAAAAATCTCAATATCTCATTAACCGTTCGGGATATCAGAGTTCTGTAAATTGTGTCTGAGGCTGCGTTTCCACAGAACCTCACGCCTCACGGCTCACGCCTCACGTCTCACCCCTCACATCTCACGCCTCACGGCTCACGTTTCACGTCCGTTTCCATTAACAGGTTCACGTTTCATTTCGGACTACGTTTTTGTAGCAAGAAGATGGATTCTTCTGACGAAGAAACGTTCGCACTAATGCTACTGTTAAAATGCCAGCAACGGAAACGAAAACGAAAATTAAATAAGCGTTCCATGTGGTGTCGTGAGCATTATTTATTACGCAATGAATTAGGAGAGTTTCATCGAACATATCGCCATCTGCTAGACCATCCACATGCGGATTTATTTTTTAATTATGTGCGAATGTCCTACAAAACTTTCGCTGCACTCAAGTCTTTAGTTTTGCATCATCTTGAGCCAACAGGTTCTAACTGGAGAACACCAATATCTGGAGAAGAGAAATTAATATTAACTCTCAGGTAAGATAGATGGATGCATGCGCGCAGTGTAGCATACTACAAAAACCTCTTAAAGTAAAACAACTAAATACAGTATCCTATACAAAAAGAAAGCAAACAGATTACTGTTTTGCAACTTTATTGCTCTTGCTCATTGTTGATGGTAGTATGCCGAATCATATGAAAATGGATGGAAACCATGTTCGCCACTACTCTGCCAGGATAATGGAGTGGTGTTGCCAGTGCTCCATTCGTGGGTCATAGTGTTTATTTCTGGAGGTGCATATGCGCCTGAGTACCATGATGCCGGGATGCTGGACCTGGTGCTCCCCTCGAAATGCAAAAAAGATTGGCCAGATTGTGGGGTGTTTGATATGACAATCCCATCGGGAGCGACAAAAGATTGATCAGATTGTGGGGTGTTGGACTTGGAGTTTCCATCGGGAGCGACAAAAGATTGATCAGATTGTGGGGTGTTGGACTTGGAGTTTCCATCTGGAGCGACAAAAGATTGATCAGATTGTGGGGTGTTGGACCTGGAGTTTCCATCGGAAGCGACAAAAGATTGAGCAGATTGTGGGGTGTTGGACCTGCTAGTACTTTGAATATTGTGCTCATTTGCAGTGTTTGCATTCGGCAATGGTACACTCTTCAATAGATCCAATACGTTAATCTGGAAGTCCAGGAATTGGTCGTCTGTCAGCTTGTCTACCTTGGGCATAATGGATTTAAAAAAACTAAGGCGCGGTGATTTATCCTCCAGACGTTTCTGCAATGCATTCATGAGTCCCTGCTCCTGTTCCTCAAGACTGTCCCCTCGCTTTCGTTTACGCATGCGCTTCTGTCGTTCTGTATTTTTACATTGCATTTCTTCTTTGTCAGATCCCTCGTCAACAATGCTGGATTCATCCACTATTTCCTGGAGGATGGATGGGGACTCTTGACTTATGTTAATCTCCTCTTCATCACCCAGACTATCGTGACTGTCTGGGTTCTCATCAAGTGTGTCTAGGTTTCCAGTTGTGCTCCTCTTCTCCTTGACCACTACAAGGAAGTTCATCGCTTCTTCGTACTTCCACGGCCGGTCAGCTGCCGAAACCCCGCTCCCAGATCTTTTCTTTCTTCGATTGATAGCATTGCAAAAGCTTCTGGTTAAGGAATTCCAGGTCTCCTTGGCAGATACACCTATAAAACACCAATGTGTGAGTGAGTGAGCGGTCGGGTGGTTTATTATTATTATTATTATTATTATTATTATTATTATTATTATTATTATTATTATTTTTATTATTATTAACATTGTGTGCATGTTTTTTATTGTGGGCATCTCGCTACTGGGTCGTCGTTCGCCTCCATGAGTGTCCCGTTTCATATGTCAAAAACATCGATCAGTCGTCATGTGTTAGCAACATGCCAAGTTCTCTGGGATGTACTGCAGCCACTCGAGTTACCAATACCAACGAAAGAAGACTGGCGAAGACTGGCAAAACGATTTGGTGATCTGTGTGATTATCCATTTGTTATCGGAGCTCTAGATGGGAAACATATTGCATTAGTAAACCCCGCCAATAGTGGTTCAATGTATTACAACTATAAGGGCTTTCCAAGCATAGTGTTATTGGCACTGAGTGATGCTGACTCATGTTTCATACTCGTGGACTGTGGGCAATACGGAAGAGTGAGCGATGCGGGCGTTTACCAGGATTCAAAGATTTCCAAGCTCTTACAAGGGAACAGGTTGAATATTCCAACATAAACCTTCAAGGTTAACGCAACTGATGAACATATACCATTTCTAATTGTTGGCGTTGAAGCATTCCCGTTGAAAGCCTATTTGATGAGGCCTTTCGCTGCCAGGACACTTGACAATGATAAACGAATTTACAACTACAGGCATTCCAGGGCTAGACGTACAGTGGAATGTGCGTTTGGCATCTTATCCCGGAAATTTGAAATATTCCAACGTCCTATGCGGATCCAACCGGACAATGCAGTTATTATGACGAATGCGGCAACAGCTCTTCACAATTTCATTCGAAGAAGAGATGGACATCTGTTGGATCGGACATCAGATTTAACCTATGACAGGTTGGAAAGCACAGGTGATGGACTGCTGCCTCTTCGCCGACAGGCTGTGGGAAGAGTACCTGATGCAGCAATCGCCATACGGGATACTATCACTAAGTTTTTCAATGACCCGGAAGGAAGTGTTAGCTGGCAAAATGAACACGTGTTTCGAAACGTGATGCCACACACCCAAACAATTGGTGATTAGCCATTGGATTACAGAGATTCAATGTGCTTGGACATCATACAAGCGTGCGTGCGTGCGTGTGCGTGCGTGCGTGCGTGCGTGCGTGCGTGCGTGCGTGCGTGTGTGTACATACGTGAGTGCGTGCGTGTGTGTATATACGTGCGTGCGTGTGTGTGTGTGGGTGGGGGGGGGGGGGAGGTTAAGTCAATGGATGAGTGAATTTATTTAACCTTTTTTGGGAGGTGGCAGTATTTTGTCAATGTGTTCCCATGATTGTGTCCGTTGATCTTTATTCTTGTAATCATCGTGGGTCGTGTCCCAGATCAATGGAAAATCTTGTACGACGATAATCAATCATGTTTTGTATTCCTCCATTCAGGAAATATTGCTAAAAAATAAATCATATGGCTTTATCATCGATTCGTTGGGTCAACGTAATATTTATTTGTTGATTCAACGTAGTTTTGCTCGTGGACATAACGTTGGGTCAACGTAGCATTTATTTTGTACACTAGTGTTATTATGCTGGTTGGTTGATATGATGTTACGATGGCACAATGTTAGACTTCAGTTGGTTGGCTGAAGATAAGTTTGTTACGTTTGGCCAAAGTTGTATTTACGTGTGAAAACAACGTACACCGTTGGGTCAACGTATGATCAACGAGCAAAACTCTGTTGGGCCAACGAATACGCATTGAAAGGCCAGACGTAGGACCAAGGTAGCATTGTTTGCAGGGATAGCATCCTACGTTAGGAACGGGCTATACAAACACATACCTTTGGATTTTGATTGCAGCTAATTATATATTTTCTATATGTAAAGGCTATACCCAGTACACCGGCTACACTGGGGGGGGGGGGGGGGGGGGGGACAGCTAGAAGTGGTCTTTATAGACAGGGGCACTTTATACATTATGGAGGTTTTACGTATTGCTGCAATGGACTTGGGAATTGGCAAAGTGGCCTTTACATAGAGGTGGTCTTTCGAATGAGATGGACGAGCATGTTTTATCTGCCAATAGGTTTGACTATAGCCTATATAGTAAAATCTACACGAAGGTCCACCTCTATATAAAGGCCACTTGCTAATTCCCGAGTCCATTGCAACACTACATTCGAACCTCGATACAAAGACCACCTGACCATAAAGGTGTATTTATATATGCCGACATAAGTAAAATATGAAATTACCTGTATCAGGACAAAGATTTTAAATGATCTCTATACAGGCTCTACTACGGTTTCACCTCATGTTTAATGAACATGTACATTCATTGACTCGGGCGTGAGGCATGAATCGAAAGTTAACGTGACATGAGTCGGCCTATGGAAACCGCCGTATTGGTGTTCGTATGTTTATTTCTCCGTTCACGTGTGGGACGTGAGGCGTGAAGCGTGAGGTTCTGTGGAAACGCAGCCTGAGAGGCAATTCACCTTTCCAGAGTGCCCAGCCATCATATGACGTCATAATTAACTGCGTGGCGTGTACAATGACATCATAATGAATGACGTCATGAATGACGTCGATAAGAACGTCACGAACGCATATTTGATGGCGGTCTATGGGCTGTTGTACAAATTGTTTGCTTTTACTATTTAATAAATATTCTGTTGAATATTTTGAAACTAATTTGACTGGACGCTGTTGCTGCCTATGGCAGCAACAGCACCCAGTCTAATTAGTTACAAAATATTCAACAGCTTCTCTGTATAGTTTTCAGGAAATTGATAGCTAGGGCATTCGGGGATCGATCAATCCAAACATGGCGAGGTGTAGGTGGAGCTTAGCTAGTGATGAGCGGGGCATAGCTAAAAATGGAAAGGTCCATTTCGCCGCGGATCAGGCGATCTAAATGCTGAAACAACCCGACCATAATCCCGTCATCTATCAACATATCAAGGAAATATTGTTTAGTGTGCAGATTTGTAATAATAAAAATGTTAATATGTTCACTAACGATTTTATTTTAGTAAGCAATAGTTGCCTCAGGTATCTAGTGAAGTCAAAAACGTCAACCCTCTGACAGGGACAGAAGTAAGAATTCTCATGATGTCAAATAATTGTTTTTATGCAGCATTTTCTCAAAAACTGGTCACTGAACTGAAAAGATTTTTTGAGTCATCTAGCGAGTCAACAAATCCTAGAAATATGTTAGGTTTCAAGATGATCTGGTAAAAATCCTAGGAGTTGTCGCTGCCCGAATATTGCTCCCATACATTCCCTATGGGACATGTTGGGAACGGAAATGAAGCTTTCTGAAAGGTTAACAATGATTTTATTTTATTAATAAATAGTAGTATAATGTATTCACGTATGCCAAATAATAAGCATCTGACCAACCTAGAAATATCAATTATCTTGATTCAAAAAATTGGGCTTATGCCGGATTTTCTAAAAAAAAAACCCGGGTCACCGAGCCAAAAACTTATTTTGGGTGGAGATGGGGATAAACGCATGGTAGAGGTCTCCGAGGTTTTAAGATGATTGAGGAAAAACTCTATGAGCAGTCAATATCCGAATATTGCTCTCATACATTTCCTATGGGGACATGGTGGGCACGGAAATGCAGAGTTTTGAATGGTTAACATGTTCGCCAACGATTTACTTTTATTAATCAATACTAGTATAATATATCTACGTATATGCCAAATTTCAGCCATCTGACAGCCCTAGAAATATGAAGTATCTTGATTCCAAACAATTCGGCTTATGTCGGGTTTTCTCCAAATTTGGTCACCGTATCCAAAAAATATTTTGGGCGGATATGCGGATCAACACATGCTAGAAGTCTGCAGTTTCAAGATGATTGAGGAAAAGCTCTAGAAGTAGTCGCTGTCCTAATATTGCTCCCATATATTTCCTATGGGACTTTTTGCCCGCGGAAATGTGGATATCTCGGAAACCATACACCCGATCGCGAAGAAACGTAATAGCAAACTAGGTCCCAAGGGGGTAGTAGGGCCTACAAGTTGACCAAGTTGGAAGTTGATCAGATCAAAACTGTAGGAGGAGATAGGTTGCGAAAATCCTTGAGAATAATATTAATAATAATAATAATAATAATAATAATAATAATAATAATAATAATAATAATAATAAATATCCAGAGAAAAAAACTATAATCTGCAATAGATCGCAGATTAATTACTAAATTTATTCTATGTAATGTAAAACAATATGTGTAATTTATATTGCCATTACGAGTCTATGCTATACATTGAACGAAAATAATAGAAATATGAATTAACAATAAATGGATAGTCTATTATCATATGCTAGAGTACATTGTAATGGAGGGATCCGAGCTGTCACTTAGGTATCTGACGGCATAATCAAAATAAGGTACTAGTTACGGTCAATATGACGCAAGTCCGTTACGAAGTCGAAGTTTGTCACGAAAGTGCATACATTTTCATATGTATGTCTGTATGTCTGTATGTCGTTGGTGAATTTGTAGTTTAATAAACAATCTGTTGAATATTTTAAAACTAATTTGACTGGAAGCTGTTGTTGCCATAAGCAGCAATAACTTCCAGCCAAATCAGTTTCTAAATATTTAACAGTTTACCCATACAATTACCTTAAAACTGGGATTCTTGGAATTAAGGATTCAAAGTGTATAAATTGATTCAAATACACATGCAAAGTGGGCGGGTCTTAGCTAGAAATGGGCGGGGAATGTTTAGAAATGGATCCGTCTATTAGCGATTTTTTTTATAGGTCGACCTCTTTATGGCATCATTATGCTGACCTATCTCCTGTACTTCTGATCTATAAACAAAAAAGCATTAAATTAATTCTGACATTGTACACTAGTTTTTCCATGTAGAACATATAGACTATGTAGTATAGCTATTGATATTCTCTCACACCAACTATAGGCTAGCCTACATCCAACTGTCAATGGCTTTTAGTGACGTCTGCCCGCATTCCGTTTTGGAGATATAACTGGATGATGGCGGTCTGTCTGCTAATGGTGACATTTCACGAGTAGAGTGTAATGGGCCTTTCCATTTTTAGCTATGCCCCGCCCATCTCTAGCTAAGCTCCACCCACACCTCGCTCGTGTTGGGATCGATCGATCTCTGAACTCTCTGACTATCAATTTCCAAAAAACTATAAAGGCAAACTGTTAAACCAATTTGACTGGGTTTTGTTGCTGCCAATGGCTGCAACCAGTTAAATTAGTTTCAAAATATTCAACAGCATGTTTATTAAATAGTAAAGCTACGCAATTCATCCAACCTGAGTTTCCTGACGGACTATTAAGCGTGTAAGATGGACTAAATCGAGTCATTCTTGACATAGCGATTATGACGTCACCCTACACGTCATGTAGTTGATTATGACATCATATGATGGATGGAGAAACTGGAAAGGGATTTTAACATATATATATATATATATATATATATATATATATATATATATATATATATATATATATATATATATATATATACTAACTGGATTGGCCACACAAGCACAAATCGTGTGACAAAATCGTCCAATAGCTAACCAACAGCGCCTTTGTGATGCCACATGACGTCAATGACCTAATGACGTCATCGTTTACGTCACAATATACCATCGTAATATTTTAAGCATTCCCCATAGATCTGTATGGTATTTTCCAGTATGACTGGTGGTGAATGACGGGTTAATTGTTAAAGGGGCGGTATAGCTGACAGACACTTTCCTGCTGTAAATCTATAGGCGCTGATATCGCCAGTGTCTATGCGCCGATTTTAATGACTCAGGTATCTGGAAATAGCTGCTGATTAGCTGCATCGCTTAGTACTATGGACGTTAGGATTATTCAAATAGTTTTTACAAAAATGTAAAAATAAAGTTTACAGATATAAGAAGGACGTGCAAGACAGCTTTTTTTCATTGTCACAAGGGAGATAATCGTCGACAGGCTCCCTACTGCCTGTCTTGAGGTATGGTACCCAGAGTTAACTCCCATTAGCAGTGAAAAGCTATCTTGAACAATAGGCGGAGTGTTTGAACGTACATATTGCCAAAGCGTTTAATGCTCTATCATTTGCCCCCCCCCCCCCACCCCGTTCCTAGATAAAGCTAAGATTAATATTACATCATAGGTTTCTAGGGCATGGGTTTGCACATCTTAACCCTTTAATTATCAAGAAAGTAAAATTTAACTCTCCTGCGATCTTGAGGAGTGTCCATTTGCAGGCTAAGATGCCATTCTAAAAAATTTACCACATGAACAACTGGCTAGATAAAAGAACCAGTCATTCCAGTGGTAAATTTTCAATAAGTAGTCGTCTTTTAGACTGCAAATGGACAATAATTTGGCAAAACCTTGATTAATGGTCAAGTCAGATGAAGACGGCATCTGCAGTGGTCACAAGATGTATCCAATTGAGTTTCAAATGACTTACAGCAAATTACTACATTATACCCTGGCCCAGCCTACCTATAGCCTTGTGATCCTGAACACTTGATTCATGGTCAAATAATTGCTGTTAAACATATCCAGTGTCAAAAATCGGACACCAATGACGAATTTCAAATCAGTTTTTCAGCTAAGTCTTACATAGAAAAGACATCTGGGGCATCGGATCATATTAACCAGTTAGATTCAAAATACAATCTGGACATTTTTTCCATTAAGCACAGATTTCTTAGCTCAACACGGTTTTATGAATTTTACTCTGTCAATGACTGTCATAGCAGAATAAAAACACAACTATTTTATCTTTGCCCATCAGGTACAAATTATTCACAGCATCGTCACACAAAAAATGCTTTGAAATAAAATTGTTTAAATCGAATAATTTTAAAGGCTTAAATTGTGTACCTCAAAGTAATGAACCGAAATAAATTTTAGCATATGATGATTTCATTCCATATAAATTATTTAAAAAAATTTGCTTGGTAAGTTGAATTAGGGGCTCATTAGGGGCTCATGTCGCTAATTCAATTTCGCAACTTAAAAAACTATATTAATTTATACGCAATGAAATTATTGAATGCTGAGATTTATTTTGTTTTGTTACATCTAGTCACACAATTTAACCCTTTAAAATTATTAAATTTGAACACTGATTTTAAAGCATTTTAGTGTGAATATGCACCTTTAAGGAATATTATCTTGAATATTTTAAAATAATTTGAATGGAGACGTAGTTTCAAAATATTACCACAGTAGGTGGCATACTCATTTCATATCTGGAAACTCCATTTTGCTGAAACATGATTAGACCTGATACATCTGATGTTTTGTCAGATACTTTTATCTATATACACACATATTTTTATATATATATATATACACACACGCACGCACGCACGCACGCACGCACACTGGAATATAAGCATTCGAAGGTTTTATATGACACGACTTAGCGTGTCATGTGATGTGCACGAAATGATAAAACCCGCTTAATAGTTTCAAAACTATTTTATTTGCTTAGTGCAAGACAGCAATTACTAAAAAGTGCATAGAGAATGTTTCGAGTATGTTGGTTGTCGGTAGGTGTAATCAGGTAAAATGTCCATTCACAGAGATCTAAAGCACTCCACTCTAAGCATGCTAAGTATGACAAAGCGATCATCTGCTCAAGTCGTGGCTGTTGAGTTTGTAAATGAGATGCAGAAGGACAAGTGTCCAGTCGAAATGCACAGTGGTACCATCTATGTCCTTTGATTGATCTCAATATCTGATTCTGAAATATAAACACACAGATACGAGATATTAGTCATGAAATATTTACACCAAGTGTGGCTGAGAGCAAAATTCTTATGGACCGCAAAACAACATTTTTATTAGGCTCCGCCTCCAGTGGGTGGGTGAGGGAGGGATCGCCTTGGGGTGGGGTTGGGGCAGAACGGTATATCAGTTACCAATATGATTGCAGACTGTGAGATAATATTTACATTAGACTCACAACTAGGATCAGGGGAGGTGGCTGGGGTTGAGGGGGTGGGGACAGGATGGCAAAGTTGGTGGAATTCTGAAACCAAATTTGCTTTGTGGGTTACTGTGAATATGATTGGAGATTGTGAGATGTTTGCATTAGGTTCTGCATTAGGTCGAGGTACAGAACGTCGGCAAAGTTGACGAAAGCATGTGGGATTGCGATGGTGTACCATCGACTGCACATTCTAGTGTGAGGATGATGATGTACTCTTTATGGTAATATTTGATCAATCACTCTTGCCTGTGCAACTATAATTGCTTCTTGATAAAATTTGGATATTACTCGGCCCACTCAATAGTCCAGTTTTCAACCCACAATGCAGCAATGACAGTAAACTTCAAGGCAGCTGGGTGGTGTACGAGGGATTTCAACCACACAACTTGAATAATTAACACCATAATGTCCAAGAAAAGCTAAGAATTGCCTGAGAAAATGACCATTTGCAGACCAAGAAGCCCTTTTTTTATTTTACCACTGGAAAAAAAATTGCTGTTTATCGAGCCAGTCAGTCCAGTCATACAATTTTTAAAAACATTGATTTTTGACGCTCAAATGAACATTTCTCAAGATCACTGTAAATGTCAGTTTGATCATTAAAGGTTTCATGTAAGCCTAGTGCATTGTTGTAAATGACATTTCTGGATATGCAGCTTTTATTTTTATTAGGCATACCCATATTTTGTTCTTAAGATAATGGCCTTTGTAACCATGCACCATCACACAATATGACCTACATTGCATCGAGAAAAATCAGTTTCAATTTAATAAATATTCTGTTGAATATTTTCCAGCTTATTTGACTAGAAGCCGTTACTGCTATATGCAGCAGGATCCAGTAGAATTGGTCTCAAAATATTCCACAGCTTTTCCGCATAGCTATCATGAAATTGAGTCACTAGGATTCGAAGGGCTCATTGGTTAACTGCATGTGCCATTGTCTTGAAATATATATATATATATATATATATATATATATATATATATATATATATATATATATATATATATATATATATATATATATACAGTATATATATATATATATATATATATATATATATATATATATATATATATATATATATATATATATATATATAAATATATATATATATATATATATACTGGAATTTAAGCATTCAAATGTTTTATATTACACGACTTAGTGATGTGCACGAAATGATAAAATATAAAACCCGCTTAATAGTTTCAAAACTATTTTATTTGCTTAGTGCAAGACAGCAATTACTAAAAAGAGTATGTTGTATGTCGGTTGGTCTAATCAGGTAAAGTGTCCATTCACAGAGATCTAAAGCACTCCACTCTAAGCATGCTAAGTATGACAAAGCGATCATCTACTCAAGTCCTGGCTGTTGAGTTTGTAAATTACAGTCGAAATGCACCGTGGTACCGGTCATGTCCTTTTATTTATCTGAATATCTGATTCTGAAATATAAACACACAGATGCGAGATATTAATCATGAAATACTTACACCAAGTGTGGTTGAAAGCAAAATTCTCATGGACAGTAAGACACCATTTTTATTATGCTCCGCCTCAAGGGGGGGGGGGGTGTGTGATGGAGGGATAGGCTTGGGTGGGGGGGGGGGGAGGGGGCAGGGGAAAAGATATATCAGTTACCCATATGATTGTGGACAGTGAGGCAAGTGAGACAAGGTTTACATTAGGCCCATGCCCAGGATGAGGGGAGGGGGCTGGGGTTGGGGGTGGGGGAATAGTATGGTGAACTTAGTGGAATTCTGAAACCAAATCTGATTTGTGGGTTATTCATATGATTCCTGATTGCGAGGAGATGTCTACATTAGGTTCTGCATTAAGTCGGGGTGCAGAACATGTGGGATCGCGTTGGTATACCATCGACTGCACATTCTAGTGTATGGATGGTAATGATGTATTGTATATCACATTATTTGATCAATCGCTCATGCCTGTGTGACTATAATTACCTCTTCATAACCTTTGAATATTTCTTGGCCCAATAATAGTCCAGTTTTTAACCCAGAAAGCAGCAATGTAAATTTCAAGGCAGCTAGGTGGTGTGTACGAAGGATCTCAACCACACAGCTTGGAATAATTAACACTTTCATGTCCAAGAAAAGCTAAGAATGTCCTGAGACAATGTCCATTTGCAGACCAAGAGGCTATTTTTTTATTTTACCACTGGAATGACGGCCACGGTTATCAAGCCAGCCATCCAATCTTTAAAAACATAGATTTTTTACTTTCAAAAGAACATTCCTCAAGATCACTGAAAATGTCAGTTAATTTGATCATTAAAGGGTTAATATATTTCATGCATTATTTGGTGCTTATCAAGTTGATCCAAACATGTACTGAGAATGAGATAGCATTATATTCCTCTCATTTATAGAATGCAATGACTTCTCAGCACATGCTTGGAATAGCATAGTGCATTGTTGTAAATGACATTTCTGGATATGCAGCTTTTATTTTTATTAGGCATACCCATATTTTGTTCTTAAGATAATGGCCTTTGTAACCATATTACTCCGACCATATGAATAACATATTAATATATAGAAATAGGACATTTTGATTGATGTGACAATAAATTTAAGAAAAATTGCATTTCTTTGCCTGGACCGTTACAGAGAAAATTGGCATAGTCTAACATCACAGATGCTACATTAAGTAGGTGATGGCTTATACTATAAGCTAAATGGGATGAAATGCATAACTTCTCAACCTCAAGGGTTGTTAGAGGGCGATTTGTGTCATTTCAGTCTATCACGGAAACACATTACGCGTCTCTGGTGGTGGGGCGTTGTCAAATGTAAAAGGTGCTCAATCTTCATGCGGAGCCAAATGAAAATGTCTTCTTGCACTCCGCAATCATATGGTTACCTCGCATACCAAATTTAGTTGAATTCTATCCAATGGTTTTGGAGATGTTATGTTACAATCAATTTGAACGTTTGACCTAACCATGCTACTACTACTACAACTACTACTACTACTACTAAAGGAAACTAATTTTATATTGTCATTGTGTTTCAACCTTCACAGACCCACACCACTTGTTCCGTCGGTAGACGTAAATACACAATGTATTTCTGCCACGAAGTCAACCCCGTCTGATGTTAAAGCACCACCGAGTACTCCATTTTCACTTCCGCTGCAAGCCGGTCACTACAGGTTCAGTCATGCAGTGTGTAATGGTATAAAAGGCACCGTTTTCATTCAGTCTAATGACGCCTGCTTTACTAATCCTACGACTGGACCAGATACTGGTGTTTTCGTACCTGTTGTCATAGACCAGTCAAGAAATAATATACATACAAATAATATATATGTTCTCTCTGCTACACAGCAAGGACTCTCAAATATTGATACTATTGCAACTACTCATTTGAATACTCTGGCAACATCTTCAGGCAGCCAATGGATCGGTACAGTTAACACAGCTTTACCATCAGGAGCAGACACAGCGGAACTTGTAAATACATTGTCTTCTGCAAGCACATTTCAGAGCCACCCAAACATGTCTGTAAATCATAGTAATACATCTAAATCACGGGTACACCTTGACGGTCCCATTATAGCTACATCTATGATGGCTTCTTCATCTTATAAACACCTCGTACATACACCCCACACCACCGTACCGGTAACCTTCGGCGTGACTCAGCCGTCTGAAATGATTTCTCTACCTGTAGATAAGAGCAGATTGCAATGTTCTACTTATCAATCTAACGTTCCCCAATATACAACATATGTGTCGCCAATAAACATATGTAGCACTCAGGTGAAGACTACAGCTGTGCCACCTTCTGATAGTTTGCCTCCATATTACAATCAGTCTGGCAAAGGCAACATCACGATTAGGTATCCATTGTTTACACAGTCTAGCGTATTGTCATCAGTTATGTCATCTACCTTGTGTCCTGGCACAAATTCTCAGATATCCTCATCAGGAACGTGTCTACCTTCATTTAGCAATGATATTCAGCAATTACCAGTATGTTCGGTAGACAAAAAAAGAAACTCTGATACAGACGACAGTGCAAACGAAACCGAGGACATGACAGAAAATATGCCACAAGCAGAATTTTCTACTGAGACTAACCCCTTGTCGATTCGAATAGATTCTGTGTTTTCCCTGAGTGCACCAGACGCTCACTGCACAGAGAAATCGTTTAAGAGAAAATCTCAGCTTCGGACTTGTCACAAATCATGTTATATAGTATTGGATAAAATAAGTTTCAGTCTTAATAAACATAACTCTGTCAACACGCGGAACATTCGAAGACTTTCTGGACGAAGGAATTGTAATAACGTATGCAGAGCCACTGCCTTAATGCGAAAATGTAGGTTAAAGTCGCTTCCACACAGGTCTTTAATAGTACATAGTCCAGAGAAAGAAGTAAAGTTAGAAAATATAGAGGTAAACATTCAACCTAGGATGGTGTCTTTATTAAAAGATGAAGCTTCTGTCAAGATAAAATTTGATAAAGGTGCATCGAAGAGAAAATCCAAGAAAAAGAAAGACAATGTTTCCACATTGAAACCTGAAACAAGTACAGTTGCCACAGGATGCAACTCTAATTTAACTGCAGCAACTAAATCTATTTTTTCTGAAGGCAATACTAGCCGTAAGTTTTTTCTTCTACACGTGGACAATAAGAAAATTCTTATTCCTGTAGAGAATAATCAAATCATGCCCCGTGCTTTTATCCTTGATTCAAAATCTGACAAAGGTATAACATCTCAAGATGATGTGAAGCAAATGGCAAAGTGTATCAGCCAACAATCCAATATTGGAACACTAAATTTACAGATGTCCACGAAAAGTCAAACAAAATCCATGACATTTTCTCTTTGCTCTTCGGATGCCAGTAAAGTGCCACATAGTTCGAGTGAAAATGATGCTGACAAATTACAATCACAGAAAGAAAGTCTTGATGTGATAAGGTTAGGAAAATCACAGATAGAAGAACAGCTATTAGGAAATGTCTCTAATATTAAGCGTGAGCCTCCGGATTCTAAATATGACCAGTCCATCTTTGAAATGTCTTCAGATAATAGCATTGCAGAGGGCAGTTGTCCAAGAGAAATACAGATTAAGATGGAACCAATAGACCCTGATTATGAGCAGTCAACGTCCCAACAAACAACAGGGTGTAAGCGTCACAAGGAACGCCATGCCGGTGTACATATTACTTCTAAATCTGCACGTCTGCAAGATACTTCACTTACAAAAGAATCTGAATCGATTGAGAAAACAAGACAATCTAGAAAGCCGTTACTTTTGTCAGTAAAACAAGAAACTCCAGCAGTAGATTGTGAGCCTGATATGAGCGTAAAAGCAGAAACACGAGAATCTTCTGTTGAGAGAATTAACAGATTGAAAGCTGCATGGAAGGAGCAGAATACGGCATTGGAGCAAATTAGACAAGAACGCCGGCAATCTCATACAGATTGGAATGAATTAATGCATGGTACTTAAATTTCTCATCTATTCATAAAAGATATAGACGCTTGCTAAACTTACGAATATTTGTTACTTTATGAATACTAACTAACTTGGACTGTAGCCGCCATTTTAGAGAGATATTTGCGGGCGCCATTATTTCAGACTCTATTGTCTTCGCCGGTGAGTAATTGTTCGTAGAAAACCGTTCTCGTAACGCTAATGCTGGTCATTTTTTTATGGCTTCCAAGGTGTGCGCGTACTAAGCATATCATAGCACAATACTAGTTCTATATTTCCTATAGTGCAAATAAAAACAAATATATCTATAACAAGTTTACTGAATGCTGTTACTGCCTATAGCAGCAACAGCTTTCCGTCAAATTGTTGTCAAAATAATCAGCTGGTAATACAATTGTCACTAGGCAAAGTTTTGATAACAATTTGACTGAACATCTTTGATGAAACAACTTTCAAGAAAATTGTTCTTAAAATAATCAGCAGAGCAGTCAATGTTGCAATTAGGAGGTAAGCATATTATTCTATTCATGGTAGGCATGTCAGAGGCGATCGTGCACGTACTGGTAGACAACTTGGTCTGTGTGAACATATTTCACTCTGAAATACCCATATGATATAGGCCTAACTAATTGTGTATGCACTTGCTCGCAAACAAAACAGGAAGTCCGCTGATTATTCTGATACGATTTTGACAACGCTGTTGCTGCCATACTCAGAAATGATTGTCAATAAAGTTGTGCGAAATATCTTCAGCAAGTCTTGCAACGATGAATACACAATTAGATTAAAAGTTGTGGCGTCAACGATTTTTAGCCAAATTGTTATCACATCTTTATCTAGTGACAATTATATTATCGGCTGATTATATTGACACCAATTTGACGGAAAGTTGTTGCTGCTATAGGCAGCAACAGTTTTCAGTAAACTTGTTATGAATATATTTGTTGTCAATTTGACCATAGGAAATATACACAACTGGTATTGCACTATGCTATGCAGATCTACGCGCTCACCTTGGAAGCAATCAAAAGAATGACCAGCTTAAGCGTTATGAGAATGGTTTTATACGTACCATTACCAACCGACGAAGACGATAGAGTCTGAAATAATGGCGCCAGCAAATATCTATCTAAAATGGAGGCTACAGGTCTAGTTAGTTAAAGTGTCCATAAAGTAACAAATTGTCATAAATGTAACTAGGATATGTATCTTTTAGCTTGAAGTTTTAAGAATAGATGAGAACTTTAAGTATTCACGTTATTCTTGCGTGCTTCTCTGCTGTGACATCCGAGGTTATAATGAGATAACTCAGTGTAAATAATTTACGGTCATCTCAGCACTAAGACCAAGCTTCTGGCCTAGAATACTGTATAGTTATTGTTTATAATTCATTGCAATTTGGTTATCGGAGACGGAAATTCATGTTATGTAGCACGCATTGCCGCATCAAGCTGTTTATTTGGGTTAGTTAGCACTTATTTACATGCGCATGTAGGCCTACGCAAGCACGCACGCATGCACATACACACGCTAGCACGCCCGCGCAATTACGCATGTGTACGTACACGCGCCTGGCAAGTTTGTTTGATATCGACCTAGCGGGTAATGAATTATTTTAATTGACCAGCTAGGATTCCATTAACGCGTATGCGTATGCGTATGCGTATGCGTATGCGTATCCGAATTATTTTTCGCTCCCATTACAAATAGATAGTATGATTCCATATGTCCGTATACGTATGCGAAACCTGTCCGTATCCGAATCCGATCGCTACATGTAACGATTTCATTGGGATACGGACAGTATTCGGATGTGGGATTCCCTGAAAATGACGTTTTCATTACGTCATTCATGGGCTTTCCCCAAATCGACACTATTATTCTGCACATGTGTTCCAATATAGAAGATAAATTCATAGTAAGCGCGCTGGAATGTGAAACTCACTGAAAAGCTGATAGACAATTTTAGAACATATTCATGCTAGTAGTAGTAGTAGTAGTAGTAGTAGTAGTAGTAGTAGTAGTAGTAGTAGTAGTAACAACAACAGCAGCAGCGGCGGTGGCAGCGGTGGTAGTAGTAGTAGTAGTAGTAGTAGTAGTAGTAGTAGTAGTAGTAGTAGTAGTAGTAGTAGTAGTAGTAACAACAACAGCAGCAGCGGCGGTAGTAGTAGTAGTAGTAGTAGTAGTAGTAGTAGTAATAGTAGTAGTAGTAATAGTAATAGTAGTAGTAGTAGTAGTAGTAGTCGAAGTGAACGCACGCGTTTATTTAGCTCTGCAATTGCTGCCCGAATTTGCTAGTTTCTAGCGCGATTTTGTAGATAAATTTTATACATATATTTCGTATTAGTATTTCCTTTCAAACTTTATATTTAATTTGTAAATTCTTGTCTTGGTTGGAGCGCATTTTGTGTCTCTATTTTCTAAAGGCATTCCTCTTAGCTGGCGGTTTTCGCCATTTAATAGGGCTCCTCTTACTGTGGTCAATGCAATACATTTCTCCCCGCGCCGGTCTGCTATTTCTATAGATCGTAGGCTAGCGCATTGTATTTGGCAAGATCGCTTGAGTGAGTGGATTTAATTCCTTTGTCATTTGTAAGCACACGCCTAGTTCTTTAACTATATTACTCCTTATAGTCAGTTGGCTGTCCCCGGTCAACTCGAACAGACTAACAAATATATGACTTGACTATTTAATCATATATTTGTTAGCATACTTTAATCGGCTAGGTGTTAGTGAACCACTTAGAAAGTGGTTCAAACTAACAAATATACGACTGTACTCTCTATTCGTATATTTGTTGGTAGACGTCAGGGTTTCAAAAGGGGACACTATTTATTTAGTGTTTAGCTCTTTCCCCGACGTCTTGGTGTTATATATTTGTATTATATATTGTAGTAGTATGGGGTTCCTCTTTTTATAAAACACCATGGCAACCTCATATAAGCGTACCCTGAGTCTTAAAATCACGACAAAGGCTTGGGGTATTTCGGCAATTGAGGTGTATCATGGGTTGAAGGATGTAGTTGGGGCAGGGCCACGGGTCCTTCAAGGTCTCGTTAATGTTTCCAAATCTGTATGGAATGTCACCGTAGTTAATGAAAGTGTGAAGGAAAAGTTGCTCGACGAGGTCCTTGTCGTGAAGGGTGAGGTGTGTAATGTGGAGGAAATAGATTCTGATCGTCTATTAGTCAAGATGAAGGTTCCATTAGAGATCCCAGATGAACGGGTTATCACTGAATTGATCAAGTATGGCAAAGTGGACAAAGTAGAACACGAGACCTATCCATTTGATCGAACCTTAGAAAATGGCATCAGAAGAATTTGGTTTGAAAAGGTAGAACAACCTCTCCCAAGCAAGGTCACCATAGATGGTCGATTTATCTTGCCATTATGGTACAGGGGGCAAATCAAAGAGTGTAGAATCTGCTTAAGCACAGAACATCTTGCAACAGATTGCCCTAACAAAAACAAATGTCTAGTTTGTGGATCATCTGATCATTTTAAGTGGCGATGCCCGCAGAACAAATATGTCAAAAAGGGTGCTGATAAAAGTGCAGAGCAAGTTGTCTCTAAAGAGAATGTCATAGAACCGGTAGCTGCTGAGATTGTAGCGGAAATTCATACTAATGGGAAGCACGCTGCTAGGGAAAATGTCATCGAACCAGTAGTTGCTGAGATTGTAGCTGAAGTCCATGTTAATGAGAAGCATGGGGAAAAAACTAAGAATCCAATTGCTGTAGTTGCAGGCGATGAAATAGAGGTTCTAGATGAGGGGCTAAGTCTTGCTCCAGTAACAAGTCAATCCAAGTTTGATGACAGAGAGGCTAATTCCACACAAGTTGAAGATGAGGATCAATACCCTCTGGAAGAGAGTTTTAATTTAGGACAAGTAAAATTCAGGTCGCAAGATACTGAAACTAACTTTGAATTTCCACTGAGTACACTCAATCTAGACGATTTAAATAATATAGAGAAAGTAATTGGTGTCTCGGATCGATTGAGTGGAACAAAGCGACAGAAAGATGGAGAGAGTTCTGAATCAGAAATAGAGGAAAGTGATATAGAAGACGATAATATGTCAGTCGCTGAATCTGATATATCCATTCAAACACAGAGTTCTAAATCACCTGATGAAATGGTCATGTACAGGTCAGAGGCAGGAGAGGTGTTAGTTCCATATGTGACGGCAAATGGTGTTAAATATAGGCATCTGCGTCATGATTCAGATATATTAAAATATAAGCATTTGGAAAAAGTTGAGCTAAGTAATGCAGCGTTTGTGAGTAAAATAGGTAAATGGTCTAAGAGAGGGTCGAAAAAAACAAAATCTAGTTAGCTTAATAATGGCGGTTTTACACAGCATTTTATTAACTTTTATGCTAATTTGCACACTCAATTGTAGAGGCATAAATAGTGACATAAAGCAACGTCACTTACTAGAGACTCTGAAAAATGAGCAGATTGACATTGCTTTGATACAGGAAACAAAAATTCAGAAGTCAGAATTATACGATAATTTAGAAAAGATTTCTTGATCCAGAATATTTTATTCGTTATCTCAAGATAATAGTGCAGGCGTAGCAATAGTTATACTCCCTCGTTGTTCAGCCTATGTAAATATAATCTCTTCAGTATCAGGTGCAAATGGTCGCTGGGTGAGAGTCACGCTAGATATACAACAAACACGTATCACGTTGCTGTGTATATATGCACCTACATCTCATCAACTACGTCGTAATTTTTTTAAGGAGATGTCTAAAACAGCACTAGATAACATCACTGAAAACTTAGTAATGGGTGGTGACTTTAATTGTGTCTTAGACAAAGAAAATGACAGGAATGCAACTTCAACTTATACTGATACATCACATAGACTCTTAAAAGAAATATGTGATAATGAAAATTTAGTGGACACCTATAGAATATCAAAACCTCATGGTAAAGATCTTACATGGTTTTCGGTAGATGGTAAAGTTGGTTCAAGGATCGACAGAATTTATGTGAATAGTTTGTTAACAGGGTACTGGAGAGATGTTAATATTAAGCCAGTTGCATTCTCTGATCATAACATGGTTTGTGTAACCTTTGCCAATGCTGACTGGGTAACAAAAGGGGTCGGGTTTTGGAAATTAAACACAACACTGTTGGGAGAAGAAGTTTATAAGAATAATATAGAGAGTTGTTGGCAACATTGGATTAATAGGAAAGCATCATATAAGAGCACATTGCAATGGTGGGAGGATGTTAAACTGGATTTAAAGTATGTTTCCCGAAAGTATGCTATTAGAAAAGCACAGGAAATACGCAAACGCAAGAAAACACTTCATCGATCACTGATGAAAATTAATGCTAAAGTAAATAATGGTGAAGAGAATTATTATGAATTACTGGTTAAAATTAAAAGTAAAATAAGAGATATAGAACACTATGAGTTTGAGGGTGCAAAAATTAGAGCAAGAGCCCAGATGCACGCAGAAGGGGAAAAGCCAACCCGATATTTTTGCGCATTAGAAAAAGCATGGGCAATAGATAAGGTGATGTGCTCATTAAACATGCCGGATGGTTCAACCGTCTTTACCAACAATGAAATGAGTACTATTGTATGCAATTACTATGAGTCATTGTACAAGTCAGAGGGAATTGATGAAGATGCAAAATTGGATTTGTTAGCAAATATAGACAAAAAGGTGTCAGACACAGGCAGTGAATTTTGTGATCAACCCTTAACACTAGAAGATTTAACTAAATCCCTTAAAGGTATGAAACTAGAAAAATCACCGGGGTGTGATGGCCTTCCAGTTGAATTTTACCAAACGTTTTGGCACCTTGTAGGTCCAATAATGGAAGAATTAGGCACTGAAATTTTTGAGAAAGGCCATTTACCACCAACTATGGCTAGGGCATACGTAAGGCTAATATATAAAGGAAATGACAGACGTCTAATTCAGAACTACAGACAAATTTCTCTACTATGTGTAGACTACAAAATAATATCCAGAGCACTAACATTGAAACTAGGTAGTGTTTTAGGAGAAATCATTGGAACAGAGCAGACATGTGCTGTACCCAGGAGGACAATTCTAACCAATACCATGGTAATAAGAGACCTTATACAATTGGTTGAGAAGGATAGCATCCCTTCAGCTGTGATTGCCTTGGACAATGAAAAGGCATTTGACCGTGTGGAATGGGATTTTCTTTTTAATTCTTTGCAATCGTTTGGGTTAGGCTCAAACTTTATTAAATGGGTAAAGATTTTATATACGGATATCAAGAGTAGCTATTTAGTGAACAATCAATTATCCAGAGAAATTGTCTTAGAACGTGGGGTTAGACAGGGGTGTTCCCTATCGCCATTATTATTTGTTATTGTGATGGAATCACTTGGCATAGCATTGAGGCAAAATAATAACTTTCAAGGCATATGTATTCGTGGCATAGAAAGACCACTTAAGCTGTCACAATATGCTGATGACACAACTGTGTTTACCAGTTCAAACAATGATTTTGCAATTTTAAACCACGTACTAGAAAAGTTCCAAAATGCATCTGGTTTGAAAATCAATAAAGGAAAATCCAAAGGATTATTTCTGGGGCCATGGAAAGAGCGGAATGACCAGCCACTTGAAATCAATTGGTCTAATGATACCATTAAGATTTTAGGCATCTATTTTGGCAGGAAACCGAATACAATACAAAATTGGAATGAACGAGTATCTAAGCTTAAGAGAATATTAGCAAATTGGAAGCGTCGTCGTCTTTCAATCTTTGGTAGAGTGTTTGTTGTCAACAACTTGGCATTATCTGGGCTATGGTATACAGCATCGGTTGTACACATGCCAAAACATGTAGAAAAGGAGGTTAATGAGTTGATATTGTCATTCATATGGGAAGAAAAGAATCATTTAGTTTCCCATCGTGTTCTCAATAATGCTAAGTTAGAAGGAGGACTTGATTTAATTGATATTAAAGTGAAATGTGTTTCTTTAAGGTTAAAATTTTTGGAAGATCTTATTACATCAGATGAGACGTGGGCATGTGTTTCACGAGCTCTCATGGAGAGAATTGTAGAACCATTTCTGGCAGAGCATGTGTTTACCTCAAAGAAGCCACCTCCGAATAGCCAAATGATACCAGATGTGTTTAAAGATCAAGTTAAGGGGTTAGAAATATTTGACAGATACATGCCTCCACCTACGTGCTGGAAGGAAGTACTAGAACAGCGATTGTGGGGCAATAGTAATATATGTTATAACAATGCAGTACTTTATCTACCGTCCTTTGCAAAATATGGCATTCAACATTTATCGGATATGATACACCCTCAAACACGTAGATGGATTTCAATGCAAGACGTAGCTAGAAAAACACATATGAGGCATATAGATGTCCAGCGGTTGCTAAATAAAATAAAACATGCTGTACCAATTGAATGGTTTCGTCTGCCAAATGTAAATAATAATAGTTTGACTCCACATCCCGCGTTAGTTCTTGATGATGAGATGTTAAAATACAAGATGAGCTCCAAGGAATGGTACCATATTATGAGACGAAAACAAGTAACACCTCCCATAGCAATTAGGAGATGGGATGACTCAAGCTATAAACCATCCAGTTGGAAAAATGTATGGAAAATCTTACATTCTCCATCCATACCAAATATGGCTCGTGATTTATTGTGGCGATTACTACATCGACGTCTATGGGTGGGACACTTGACATACAAGTGCAATATTACGACTTCTGATAGGTGTTACTTATGTCAAACAGACGAGGAAACAATCGAGCATTTATTTGTGGAATGTCCAATATCGTCACAATTTTGGGACTATATCAGCCAAATCTTGGCAAAATTTGGAGCGAAGCCCATTGTTCTAGACACGCATGTAGTCTTATTTAGAGAATTTGGATCAAGCGGTGTAAATATCATAAAGTCTGAAAGGACTATTTTAATAACAATACTAACCATAGGTGTTTGGGCCATTTGGAAACATCGGTGTGCACAGACGAAAAATCCATCTATGGGCAATCACAATAGAGCAATAAAGGCAATATTTCGTTCATTGCTGCTGAATCATATTCCTTGCGAATATTTTAGATTAAAGCAGCATGGTAAAGAAAAAGTATTCAAGGACATATGGTGCAAAACAAACATAGTTTCAATAGAGTTGGGAGCTGTAAAAATAAATGAGCCTGCACTAGCTTAAATCATTTAATTACTACAGCTGATTTATCTGTGTCTTTTAATTAATCTGTGTCATGTAATTCATTTTAGTCTGCACATTGATATTGTTATGTTTAATAATTCATGTTAAGAAATAAACAGACTGGGGTAATTTAATAATCAATCGATAAAGTAATTTGCCATTGAATTATAAAATTGTCCCAGGTAATTTTAGGAATTTGCACAGAGTTTTATAGGGTTATTTGTTCCCGGGTAATTTACAAAACCTTACAACAAAGTAAATCAAAAATGGAAACAAGAGCGCCATCTATTTCCATCTATTTTTCTGTAATTTTCCTGCTGACTATATATGTTATGCTACCCGAATGCTACTACGCCCGCTGATCTTTAAGACTCAGCCCACTGGCGTCAATGATTGACTTATTTGTCATTGATTGACGAGTCACTTTTCATTTGTTGAATAGTTGCACTCGCCACACGGGTCTACTACCACACATGGATTGAATGGTAATTTACAAAACCTTATAATAAAGTAAATTGAAAATGTAAACAAGAGGGCCATCAATTTTTCTGGAATTTTTCTGCCGACTATATGTATTATACTACCCAAATGCTACTACGCCCGCTGATCTTTAGAGAATCAGCCCACTGGCGTCAATGATTGACTTATTTGTCATAGATTGACGAGGCACTTTTCATTTGTTGGATAGTTGCACTCGCCACACGGGTCTACTACTACACCTGGGTTGAATAGTAATGCCTTTGTTAAGTTTTGTTTTGCTATCGGAGCTTTATCAGCATATTGTTTTGTATCTATACTTTTTAAGCCATATGTATTTATAGATTGTATTAATGCTCATTATTTATCATTGTTTTGGTGTAATATTAATCAAGATTACTAGTTCACCAGGTTTTTTTCTGGGGGTTTGCAAGCCTTTTTAAAGGAGTTCCTCCGTGAAGTTTGTCCGACTGCGTCAGCGTCGGTTTTTCAAAAAAAAAGAAAAAAAAAAAGTAGTAGTAGTAGTAGTAGTAGTAGTAGTAACAACAACAGCAGCAGCGGCGGTGGCAGCGGTGGTAGTAGTAGTAGTAGTAGTAGTAGTAGTAGTAGTAGTAGTAGTAGTAGTAACAACAACAGCAGCAGCGGCGGTAGTAGTAGTAGTAGTAGTAGTAGTAGTAGTAGTAGTAGTAGTAATAGTAGTAGTAGTAGTAGTAGTAGTAGTAGTAGTAGTAGTAGTAGTAGTAGTAATAGTAATAGTAATAGTAGTAGTAGTAGTAGTAGTAGTAGTCCAATTGATTGAATAAACTCACTACTTTCGGATACGCATACGTACGTACAAATGGAATCACTCATTCGGATACGCATACGGATACGCTTACGCATACGCATACGCGTTTATAGAATCCTAGCTTTAGAGAAAGAAACTGATTTGCCTATTTAAACAAAATTCCCCCCCATTCTTATGCATCCATAGGCACATGATTGATCAATTAGATCTGTGACCGTCATGGACCTTTAAGAAAGCACAATTTCTAACTTCAGAAACAATTGGTGAATTTTCAGTAACCAAACCTTACAGAAATGGCCATATGGTTGCCGCCACAAATTCTGTTTTGTTCATGTAGTACGTACGGGTGTTCTGTGTGAGCAATCATCTTGTTTTCGTGGCAGTATCACATATATTCATGTGCATGGCTTGTTTAATCTGTTTATGCTTTAAATTTTAATATATAAACTAAAACATGTAGTACAGAGTCTCTGACAAAGGTGCATGTGTTAGATGCCACCAATACAATTCATTCTCTATGTTTCTCGATACTTCACAACATCGAGAAACATAGAGAATGAATTGTATTGGTGGTATCTAACACATGCACCTTTGTCAGAGACTTTGTATTACACGTTTTAGTTTTTAGCTCACCTGCCCAGAATGGCCAAGTGAGCTTTTGTCTTGGAAGCTAACCGTCCTCCGTCTGTCCAGAGTCCAGCATCCGTCTTTCCGTCAGTCAACATTTTCTTTAAATAACTTCTCAAGAACCACTGGGCCGATTTCAATTATATTTGGTAGGAAGCATTCTTATGGTATAGAAATAGAAGTGTGTTCAAAGGAAATCGATTGGACATTGTGGCTGGCGCCTATTTTAGAGTTTGGCCGATTTTTAAAAACTTTAAGAATCTTCTCCGAAACTGCCTGGGTATCGATTCAAACCTCGTGAAACATTATCTGGGGCAAAAGCTGAACCAAGTTTGTTCAAGGGAACTTAATTGGCCAAATACTTCGATGGCCGTTCTTAGATGAACTAGTTTTCGCGAACCTCTCCAGAACCGATGAATGGAACGGGCCGAAATTTGGGAGCTATGATTAGGGACTAAACAACATTCAAATATGTTTAAGGGAAATTGAAATGTCAAAAACATGGCCGCCGTGGACCAATCAAAATGTAGCGTGTTTGATGGCCATATTGAATTTTCTTTTCATTTGATGGATTTTGAAGCTGAAATTGGTTTTAGATAGGTTTGGGGGATCTCATTTCAAATTTGCCACTTTCAAAACTGTCCATCTTAGATTTTCTTTTCTCCCGCCGCAAACACCAATAATAAGGCAATCGGATATTTAAAATGTCTTCTCGAGAACCTGTGGAACGATTTTAACCAAATGACGTCGGACACATTATTGGGAGACAGGGATCTTTGTTTATTCAAATTAACTTGATCGGCCAATTTGGCTAGTGCCCATTTTAGCTGATTTTTATAAACATCTTTAAAAATCCCCTCCGAAACAGCTTAGGGAATTGATTCAAAACTCACGAAACATCATCTAGTGCAGCGGATGAAGCAGGCTTGTTTGAGGGAACTTGATTGGCGAACTACTTTGGTGGCCATCGTGGATGATTTAATTTTCAAGAAAACCACTTATCCTCAATCGCTGAAGAGATCTGGTGTAAATGTGGGAAGTATGATTAGGGATTAAGGGCCTAAGGGTCATTCAAGTTTTTCAAGGGAAGTTAGTACGTTAATAAACGACCGTCAAATCATCGACAAATCAGAATTCAGCATCTTGGTGCCCATGTTGGAATTTTATATTTGATGGATTTTGATTGGTTTTATTTAGGTTTTTGGGTATGGCGATTTCAAATTTGCGACTTTCGAAACTGTCAGAAAAACGTGTTAAGTGGTAGCCATTGGTAGCCATTCCCACCAAAAACTCCCATAGTAAAGCAATGAAAAATTTAAAATGTCTTCGAAAACCACTGGACCCAATTTTGACCAAACTTAGTAAGATGCATCCTTGTTCTTGTTGTAATTATGACCAAAAACTTTAGGGTTCTACTTATAGGCGACAACGTTTCTGAAAGGCCAAGTGAGCTTATGCCGTGGCGGTCGTCCGTTGTCCGTCTGTTGTCCATCCGTCAAATTACTTCTTCTCCGTAACAATTTTGACGAATTTCAACCAAATTTGGCTGGAAGGATCCTATGCTGGTACCCAGACAGTTTTCCCCCCAGAATTTTGATTGGTCAATTTTTTGGCGTGAAAATCTTAGATTTTATGAAAAATTTACCGGAAATTGTCAAAATGGTACTCCTCCTTAGCTGCTTGACATATTTCAGCCAAATTTGACTAGATGGGTTTAATGGTGTTAGGCTCTAGAACGTCTATTCAGAATTTTGATTGATCAATTTGTTGGGTGAGAATTCATGAAATATTTACTGGAAATTGTCAAAACGCATTTTCCTTAACAACTTGGCGGATTTTAACCAAAGTTGACTTGATCCTACAGTGGTAAACTCTAGAGCTTCTATTTAGAATTTTGATTGGTAAATTTTCCGGTTGTCATCTTGTTTAATGTAAAGAAATATGTATATTTAAATGCAAATGTTTCAAATGCTAATGGTCCAGGTGAACGTCACAGGCCCTTGGGCCTCTTGCCTTTCTGAATCTCCATTTGGTCATTAATTGTGTACATAGTTTTGTTCAACTCAATAAAATATCAGACGACCCATTATTAGCTCACCTGGCCAGAATGGCCAAGTGAGCTTATGCCATGGCGACCGTCCGGCGTCTGTCCGGCGTCCATCCGTCCGTCTGTCCGTCCGTCCATCTGTCCGTCAACTTTTTCCTTTAAACGACTTCTCAATAACCACTGGGCCTATTTCAATTATATTTGGCAGGAAGTATCCTTAGGGCATAGGGATCCAAGTTTGTTCAAACAAAGCCGATCAGCCGATTTGGCCGGTGGCCATCTTGGATTTTGGCCGATTTTAGGAAATGGCTTTAATTATCTTCTCCGAAACCGCTTGGTGGATTGATTCAAAACTCACGAAATATCATATAGGGAAAGAGCTGAACCAAGTTTGTTCGAAGGAACTTGATTGGCCAAATGGTTCGGCGGCCATCTTGGATGACTTAGTTTTCGTAAAAACGACTTATTCTGCAGACCCGCTGAACGGATCGGGCTGAAATTTTGGGGATATGATTATGGACTAAGGGCCATTAAAGTGTGTTCATGGGAAGTTGATAGGTAAAAAACATGGCCGCCGTGGACCAATCAAATTTTAGCGTGTTTGGCTGCCATATTCAATTTTTTTATTTCATGGATTGTGAAGCCGAAATTGGTTTTCTTAACTCCGCTTACTTGTCAGTCAGCTATCGTATAGCGATAACCCTATCCGTCTTCTGTATATCCGTCCATCCATCTGTTTGTCCGTCACCAAGAATGACGGCTCATTTTGTTATTTCTTAACGGATTGACACCAAACTTGGTCACAATGTTAATGACGGCATCTAATATCCGTGTTGTGAAAATGAAACTGATAGGACGTCAAATGCCAGAGTTATCACTCCTTAAATATTTGCAGTCTCACTTTCATAGGGCAAATGGTTTGTTCCCACCGTCTTATCACCATGTCAGATATTATTGCCAAACTAGATATTGAATTCCAATTAACAGATTAACCTTTCCAATACTGCAGAAATATTTAAGATATGTATTATGTGCTCTGACATCTATGCTCTTAAAAATATTTGAAATGTATTTGATTGAAATTTGTTGCTGCCTTATTTTCTAAATCAACTCCAGCTCACCCTACCCCTGCTGCTAACTTGGTGATTCAGCCAGATGTGCATGTGTTAAATGGATTGTGTGGTGGTGGGGAATAACCTGCTATAAAGACCACCTACCTGCCTTTAGAGACCATTTTCTTCAAATTGTATTTAAACCTCTAGTAAGCGTCTGACTGAGTTTTTGCAGATGACATATTCCAAAGGTTATATCTCTGAACGTGATAAATATTTTGAAAACAATTGGACTGAAAGTTGTTGGTGGCTAAGCCACCAACAACTTTCAGTCCAATTGTAATCAAAATATTCAACAAGTCAAGAGCTTTTGAAAATTGAAATTATTGGCTGCACTGGCTTGCAGCAGTGAGACAGTTAAGAAACCAGCTGTTGTTAGCACTGATATCATCTATTTTCACTTATACATTGTTCAAAATCACTAATGCAAAAAAACCCAGTCCAGAGATTGTTGTCAATATCTCGAAAACTAAATCATTTGACTGAAAGTCATTGGAAGTGACACAGATAGATGTAAAACTTAAGTGAGATTAGTTTGATATGCCAATGTTCCAGGTGAGCGATACAGGCCCATTGGGCCTCTTGTTTAATAATATCATCAAAATGGCTGAAAACAGGATTCAAAATAGTACTTTCAAGACTTACTTTATATTTATGCTCCATAGCTTGATAAAAGTCAAGGGAGTCAGTCTTAAAACGCAAGACTTTTAAATCATGTTCTTTTTATTAATGAATTAACACGGCCGCCACATCGTTTGAAAAAACAAAATGTTCGAGTTATAAGTGAATGTAAATATGCACGTTTGTACGTGCGGAGAGCGGAGAGCGGAGAGCGGAGAGAGAGAGAGAGAGAGAGAGAGAGAGAGAGAGAGAGAGAGAGAGAGAGAGATATGGTGGGGTGAAGGGCGGGGCGGATGGAGGGACGTGACATGGGAGGGAGTGAGTTACAGAGGATGGTGCGAGGGAGAGAGAGAGGGTGGGGATGAAGAGAGGGTGGAGTTGGGGGGAGTGAGGGAGGGAGGTGTTGTGTGGTGGAGGGAGGGATTGACGGACGGAGGGGAGTGTGTGGGGGAGATATAGGATGTGGAAGAGAGCGGGAGAGGTAGGGAGGATGTGGAAGAGAGAGAGAGAGAGAGAGAGAGAGAGAGAGAGAGAGAGAGAGAGAGAGAGAGAGAGAGAGAGAGAGGGAGATGGAGAGAGGGAGGGAGGGAGGGAGGGAGAGCGATATGGTAGGGGTGAAGGGCGGGGCGGATGGAGGGACGTGACATGGGAGGGGGTGAGTTACAGAGGATGGTGCGATGGAGAGAGAGGGTGGGGATGAAGAGAGGGTGGAGTTGGGGGAGTGAGGGAGGGAGGTGTTGTGTGGTGGAGGTAGGGATTGACGGACGGAGGGGAGGGTGTGGGAGAGAGGATGTGGAAGAGAGCGGGAGAGGTAGGGAGGATGTGGGAGAGAGAGAGAGAGAGAGAGAGAGAGAGAGAGAGAGAGAGAGAGAGAGGGGGGGGGGAAAGGGGTGTGTGCGGGTGTGAGTAGCATCATATCATTAACTAATTAGACTGGGTACCTCCAGCTAATCTGTTTAGCTAGTCTTTATCATGTATGTGTAAATTTGCTGTTTATAAAACATTAATATGTTGGTAAAATTTTATATCTCATATCCCGGTTTTATGAGTGTTTTATCCAGCTCTTTTGCTTGCCCTCCCACCCCACCCACAACCACACCTCCGGGGCATAATGCAAACACACCACGTATCGTATATCTATATATGAACTCAATATCACAGATCTCTCTTTCTGCATCGATCAATACTTACCATTACATTACCTATAGATAGCAACCACCTTGGTTTGTGCCCTAAGAATCTTAGACTTTAAGAGAACTCAAACCGGTTCCTGAAACCGGATACCCGCCCATCAGCCGGGTACCCATTACCATGAACCCTCTCATGTTTACCTAGCTGAGCAAGCGTAACGTCCATTTTGTATTTAGCAAATTTCCAAAGTTTTACTTTGTAATTTGTGTTAATCTGTGCCATTGGATTCTTATACTTCGCCTACGGATTGGATTACTATGGAGAACGCATCTGGAATCCGGATCGTATACCTCTATACTAGTTTATAGCTGTAGTGGAAACTAGTGTCTGCTATTTCTGTTGGTATCAAATGCTCCATTTTTAGCTAACCTGGGGCGCATGAGAACGCGGAAATGTCCCCAACGGCGATCAAGCAGTATGAAATATTTTTGTGGGTATTCCTACGATCGTAGACCGTGGTTATGTCTGGGCGGGTGACGTCACACCTTTTACGTCCGGATTATTTCGTTATAAAATCTTTCTTAAGCCGCGCATCTCTTCGTTTGTCGCTTCGCTCTTATGTAGTTGCAGTAACTTAATGAATTTGTTAGTAAAGTTTTTTGCGGTTTGTCCGTTCAGTTTTTGAACGGTTATGGACAATTCTTTTGATTAGATGTTGTGGCACTGCGCCTCTACCGTGACTACCGATGATGGTCAAATCGCTTAATTTATCTGGGTTTTTTCTCGTGTCGATACTTAGCCAGCTTAGCTGACTGTCATTCGTTTCAGAGTTAACTTTAAAAAATTATTCTTAATGTAACACGGATGGTTATTGGATGGTTATCGATATGGTTTCTGGTTCATATTTAAACATCCTTGAGGATCATTTTTATGGGTGTATTTATGACGCTAACATTCTGTCGCCTGTTATAGTGATCTTTGCTGCGTGTTATGGGTGATGGGGTGGGGTGGGGGTGGGGGTGATAATTTAATTTTGCTATTCAATTATTTTGAAAATTATTTGTCTGCCTTCCGTTCAAATTTGGCGTCCCAGTAGCGATTTCTGGACTGTCCAGCACGGGAGCCATTACCCATGACGCAAAGATGACTCTTCGGAGTCAGAGGATGAGGAGGTGATGAAATAGAGATTGTTGCGGACTGTGATGCCGCGGGAGGATTGTATGGAGGCTGATTCTGTCCCTGGCAGGAGTGGGCTCCGTCTGTCCATCCTGGCGTAAGCCGTGACAGACACCACCTCCCCCTGGTGGAAGCAGAATTGGTACCGAGCACGCATCCCATGAAGGTTGGCTCACAAACGGGCATTGTGGCAGGTGCTGCTGGCCAGCCATGGCATATATCTATCACGCCTGGGCCAGTGGTTAGACACAGGGTGCCGATGCTGCCCATGCCCGGCACCGATGCCGGAACCGTTATGTGTCCGCAAGGTTTTCCGTGCAGTCTGTAACCATGGAATGGATTGGCGGGGGGAAACCATACCGTACCGATGCTTATGGTTTTCCAACAGTGGCTCCTTGCTGGGAGGCTATTGTTAGTAGGCCTGTAAGTACATTAACGGGTGATGTATTTAAAGGAGTGTCCACTTCAGAGACGGACTGGGTTGATGCCTTGGCTTGGCTAGCCTGGGTTGACCCATCTGTGGTAGCGACCACCCAGCCCGGGTCCAGAGCATTGGCTTGGACCCTAAGTTTAGACAGTTACTGGATGTAATCTATGCTAAGCAACTCTCGACTAAAGACCAACTCCCTGCAGCCTCTAGGGAGCTGCGGGAAAGTTGTCGGATTCCTACGGTGGAGTACGACAGCTACGGCTGTCCCCACGGTCACGGAGGATGAGCGGTGGATGCTGATCCCAGGTACTGGAGCAGGTGGTGCCACACAGACGCTTGTGAATAAGAGCCAGGCCTCTGCGGAGGAAGTCCTGTCATCACTATGTGGTGAGGGTGTGGCTATGAATGCTATCAACCACCCCTATTGCCTACTTCAGTCAGTATAGATTGAAGCGGGTGCAGCGTTGGTATCGGGCGTCAGTGATGGCCTTGTGCTGTCAATGGACGCACTTGGCCAGGTGCAAGCAAGAGTGAATAAGTCATGGAGGCAGATGGCCATAGACCATATGTGTCTGGCTGGGGCAGTCAGGGACAGGTTACTTGGACCCCAACCCCCGCCCCCCACTCTAACGGACCCAGTATCTTTGGTGGCCATTTTAGAGGACTCTGCCAACATTGCACAAAATTGTCTGACAGTGAATATGAAGCTGGCCCTAGTGTGCCAAGCGCACACACTAGGGGCTGAAGGCCAGTCTTTGGAGAAAGCACAGAAAGAGCCGGGCGAAAGCTGCGACATCTTCTAGTGTGAGCGCTGGGCCTTCCAATCCGTCTAAGACGAAGAAGGCCAAGAAGAATAAGGAGGCCTCCATACATCTTAGTGGTGGCCCAGAATGCCCTAAAGGTGAGAATGGTAAGCGGAAGGCCTCCAATGACGGAAAGAAGGGAATGGAACATACCTGATGGTACGATAGCTCTTTTCACATGCGTCTGGACCTCACCTGTGTGACAGGAACAGCGGTTGCCAGTCAAACCTTGCAGGTCTAGGCCAAAGTGGCTCTATCTTTTCTTCATCAAGAAGGGAGAGGGGGCGAGCGGATTGCATGCCATCCACCATCCGTGGGCCTCAATGCGCCTATCGTGGTCGGAAGGTGCATGCGTTTCGCCAAGACCTGGCAAGATGCTGGTACTGGGATGGATGTCCCAGGTTTACATGCCAGAGTGGTGGGACTTATCACCACAAAGCCTGTAATTGGCACATGTCTGGACTCCCGTGCCAAGGGAGCCAGACATGTTAGAAACCATCCAAAATGAAGTGTCAGGCTTGCTTCTGAATGGAGGAATAAAGCCAGCAAACCAGAGCACTCCAGGCTTTTTTTCGAACATGTTCCTTGTTCCCAAGATCAGAGGGTGGTGGAGAACTGTACTCAATCTCAGACCATTGAATTGGTTCATCCATACGCCTTGTTTCCAGATGGAAACGCCGAGGTCAGTAATGACGGGGTTGAGGAAGGGAATGTGGGGTGTGCCAAGCGATCTGAAAGATGCATATTTCTACATTCCAATGAAGGAAAACTGTTACAGGTATCTACAATTCGCATTCCAGAATCGTGTCTGGGAGTTTGCTGTACTTCCTTTCGGCCTGTCAACAGCCCCGAGGGTCTTCACAAGTGTGGTTCTAGTGGTGACAGCGTTTCTCAGGAATGAGAACGTGGTGCTTCACACCTACATTGATGACTGGCTTATCAAGGTTAGAGATGGATACTTTTCTGATTCTAAATTTGCTTTCAGAGCTAGGATGGATAGTTAACAAGGAGAAATCTGAGTTGACGCCAACTCAAGATTTCGCCTATTTGTGGATGCGATTCGATTTAGAGAAAGGCATGATATACCCATCGAAGTCCAGACTGGATTCTCTAAAAGCCATTCTCAAGAGCATTCGAGTGGAAAACAACATTTAGGTGAGGAGGTTTCTTCAGATGCTTGGCATGATGGTCTCCGTATCACATACGCTGCTCTAATGAGAAGACCTATCCTGTTGAATCTGATGTCTATGGAAACAAGACAGGCCTTCTATCCAAGCCGATACCGGTTTTGGAGCTGACCATGTCGCATCTCACATGGTGGAAGGAGCATCAGAATCTCCTAGGAGGAGTTTTGCTTCATCAACCTCACCCAGCTGTCCGTTTGCATGGATGCATCGCTTGAGCGGTAGGGTCCTGTCTGAGAGGACACCAGGTCTTGGGCAAATGGTCTCTTCAAGAGAGTCAGCTGCATACCAATCGATTAGAAATGATGGCAGTAGAACTGGCATTGGAGAGATTTCTTCCAGAAGTCAGGGTCAAGGTGATATTGATATGGTCGAACAATTCGACAGTAGTATCACACATAAATCGCCAAGGCGGGACCAAGTCTCCAACACTGCATGAAAGTGTGGAACTTGATTCAATGGTGCAGGAATTACTCGGTTGTTTTGAAAGCAGCTCACATTCCTGGCCATTTGAACATTCTGGCGGGTGCTTTGACTCGCAGACAGAGAATACTGCCAACAGAATGGTCTCTCAACCCAGCGGTTCTACAAAGGATCTTCGAGCACTGGGCCAAACCAAACGTGGACTTGTTCGCCATGTGGTGCTACTGCACCACCACGCTGCACTCATTTCCAAGTATCAGCGAGAACTGCCGGAAATAACCGAGTGCTGATGGTTACTAGGCGGGGAGCGTCCTGAGAGACAGACTGATTCCTGCTGGCCACTGAAAAGGATGTACGATCCACGACGTCGTGGCCTTTAAGGTTAGTCATCGCGTATTGCTCTATTATTCTATTATTACATTGTTATATTATATACTAGATATTATACCCGAAAGTACTACATTGGTGTCAGGATAAATTAATAAGCGGCCAGATTAACAGTGTTGCGATTGTACTTTTCTGTTCTTCTTTCCGGGTTTCCCGCCTTTCATTCTCACCCGGATATCGTCATCTTGAAATGTTCTTTTTCTGAACTAAAGTATCTTTTCTCTTATTTTGAGATTTGTTTTTCCCTTTTCATTGCATAATGGGTAGTTAAAACAGACACCACAAGTATTCACAGTGTGAGTATTTAAGATTTATCATCCAAGATTTATATTAAATGTTTTCTCGTGTGAATCTTACTGTTCAAAGTCTAATTTTCTAACTTAAATTGTTGTGGGTAGTATATGCCAGGTTGTATACTAAAATGGATATGTTTGTAGTGCTTTGTGTATTTCGAGTGAAAAATGTTCTTACCGCAAACTGTTGAAGCAGTCTAATGCACATTTTTCATTTGAAATATTTACCAACCATGTAGCTACCATAAAATACAACCCTCTGCCAAACAGCCAATCGATTGTAAGTAATTGTACTCGACAGGTCGAGGATAAAACTACAACGATATTTAGAAAGATCCCATGAACCTGTATTCAATCCCCACCAGTTGAAGTACCACCCAACTTTATTAAGTACAAGCAAAGGGTGTATATTGAACAATGCAGATCAAACTGAACTGATTGAGTACTGGTGTCATAGTGGAGCTTCTACGGAATCTGTAGTCAAAATATTAGAGCAAAGGATCCACGAAACTGTTAGGAAACATCTACATATTGTCTTTTATTTCTGGTCTGGTACATGCAATTTATCACATAAGCGTGGTAAATACCTTTACTTGCATGATGAAAGTGACATGATTGTACTGAAAATCGTGGAACTCTTTATGAGGGCAGCATCTATTGTCTCCAGTTTTGGCCAGATAATAAAGTTCATCGACCTACCTATCCTTTCATTGCAAAACTGGAATAGAAGGAAGGGCCATTCCGATTATTTACAGTTTCGAGGATGTGATCAATTGCTAGACAAACAAGTACTCCTACTTAATGCCCATATTGCAGCTCTTAACACAGAATTAGGTCAGAACACACTTCAATACAACTCAGATTTGGTCTATCGGCGGAAATGTCGAGGTCGTGTGTACAACACATACCATTTCGACCTGTTGTATGATGGGGTTCATGCCTGCGAACTGTTGACTTTGGTTTGGCTTCATAAGCTTAAAATCAATTTCAAGAAACATTTTGTAGATGTGCCTGTTCAGGATCTGATCCAAGTGCAGGTAGGTCAAAGCGAGTTCAGACATTTGTGTTAGTTGTATGCGTTGGTACAGGTTATCTGCATATGTAAATCTTCTGCCCGACTTAGTTAATTGATATTGCCATCTAATTTATTTTATCATTTGTGTCAATTCCTGTTGAATGTTCTTGAAATAATCTGCCAGCAAGCCATTGCTATAGTGGCAATGACTTCTTCCGGGTCAGATTATTTCTGGAGTAGTCAATAGGGTTCTAATGTGCTTACCTGGTAATAGGATTTTGATCATTTAATTGGTATATGTCACTTACAATCATGGATATCAATAGTGCAACCTTGGACGATCTTCTTACGCTTAAGGATATCGGGAAGGCTCGAGCCAAGCGGATATTACAACTGTGAGAGGAAAGAGGGGTTACTATCACCTTGGATGATATCAATGATTGTGGGGACATGCAGGCGACTTCGGGTGTGTTTGCGAGTCTTTTCGATCAGGGGGAAATCATTTTCAGGACTGGGGCAGTTGGAGGAGTAAGCCACTGTGATGGGCTAAAAGAGTCCACCCAGGAAACCCCACCTGAGACAAGTAAGCTTTTGAGTGCTACTGAAGCTCATAATCTTAAGAAACTGTTTGAAGTAGAATTCAAGTCTCTTAGAGAAAAGCTGAGCATGGAACAGTATAGGAGTAGAGAACTGCTTGCACGTCTAAATAGCCATGGGATATTTATTGACAGACTGACCGCTGGTGGCGTGTATGCATCCCGAGCAGACTATGGATGAACCTGATCCTGATGCTGGTGGGTCAGGAGACAGATATGGTGGGAGACCAAGAACTTTTAGAGGTCCACCATCTCCTAAAATGTCTACTTTCGATGGTGGCAAGGAATGGTTGCCGTTCTTTGTGCTATTTGAAAGGATTGCTAATCGCTACAGTGGACCTAAGCATCATCGTTTGGAGATGCTTATAGAGGCTTTAAGGGACAAAGCGTTAAAGTTCTTCTGCACCTGCTCCTTTCAGGATCAGAATGATTATGATAAACTCGTTTCCAAACTTAATGCTAGATTTGGAAAGAAAGACCTCCTACAAACCTCAAGACACAAGCTGCATGAGACTCACCAGGAAGGCAGTCTATTGACGAATATGCTGAAGCTATTCAAGAGCTCACCCTCGATGGTTACCCAGACGCTGCTGAAGATGCAACAGAGTATCGTGGTGGGCAATTTCCTCAGTGGACTGGATAATAAGAAAGCAGCTTTGACTGCTATGATCAAAGATACAGAAACCCTTGAGGAAGCATTGCAGGTGGTGAAAGCGGCTATATGCAACCGGCGGCTCATTATGTGGACCAAGATACCAGAATTAAGGAAGGTCAATTTCTCTGCGGTCAGCGTGAACACTGATCTTTTGCATAAGTGCCCATATACAGCAGCACAGGTTCGGACAGTACAGCCCCCAAGTAGGCTTGACAAACTTGAAACAGAAGTCAGCAATATTAAAGGGGAGTTGTCAAATCTAAATGTTTCCGTCAACCCGATACTGTCTCTGCTGACAAACCGCTCACGCTCACCAATGAGAACTGCACCCACCAGTTCACCTAGAAATGGTTCACCACTTCCTGGTGCAGGCCCAAGGGGGGGGGGGCATGTTTCAAGAACGCCACTTTCGTTGTGATTGCCCACAACGTAGTCAGTCGCCTTCCCCCTCTCCAACACGCACCAAATCAGCGAACTCTAATGAGCAGGGAGGTCGCATTTATGAAGTGTGCATGTATGACCAGCAGCAGCATCCCATGAATTTAATCATCCCTATTCAGATTAATGGGACACCAGTAGATGCTGTCGTTGATACAGCTGCTCAGATTACAGTGGTGAGTCAAGCTTTTGTTGATAGATTGTCCCGGTCTCTTCCTATCGGAGAGAATATTACTCTCACGGGTGCGGGGCAGGACAATGTGATCAGTGCTCGGGTAGAGGGTAAGGCTTGCATACAAGTAGGAAGTAAGACACTTCAATGGAGTGTTTTGGTTGCTGATATCACAGACCCAGTCATCCTGGGTCTGGATTTCCTAAGATACCATGAAGCTGTCATTGATCTCCCTAATCTATCTGTTAGGATAATGGATGAAGTGGTTCAGGCTTCCACCATGAAATCCTGTGGGAGAGAGATTCAAATAGCCCATGTTACACTGAATAACAGAACTGTGGTGGGTCCGTTTGAAACAGTATAAACTATTGGTCGAATAGATCGCCCATTCAGTGCCACAATAGAGATGGCAATACAACCTTCTCATGAACTTAATGGTTTGATTGCCCCACATTCAGTGGTGAAACACAGAGAATCCCTTGTTCCGATCCTCTTCCGGAATATCTCACCAAGACTTATTACCCTAAAAAAGAACCATGCCCTGGGTACAGCTGTGGGAGTCAAAGAAGTCCTGAAGGAAGATTGTGATGGGGCAGGCACTAGATGTGCAAACCATATTGCCAATAATGACCTGCCAGAACATTTGCAAGAGTTGTTCAATAGAACTGTACACGACATGACAGATTGCCAATCGGTACTGCTAAAAGAATTACTGTGTGAGTACCAGGACAGTTTTGCGCAAAATGATTTAGACCGTGGTCTTTTCAAAGGTGGGTACCATAAAGTTGACACCGGAGATGCGAGGCCCATCTGTGCTTTGAAAAGGAAGAGGATAAACACTTAGAGGAAATGTTGCAGAAAGGTGTCATTGTGCCGTCTAAGTCTGAATGTGCATCAGCTCCTGTCTTTGTGTGCAAGGACAACTCAGTCCATTATTGCATTGACTACCATTCTGTGAACAAACTGACCCGCAAGGATGCTTCTCCTTTACCGAACATTGCCACATGTCTCCACACCCTCAGTGGCAGTACCTTTATCAGGACACTTGATATGGCTGCAGGGTACTGGCAAATTGAAGTTGACCTGAATGATAGACATACGCTCGCCTTTATCACAAGGTATGGTTTGTACGAATTTGTCCGGATGCCCTTTGGGACGTGCAACAGTCCTGCCACATTCCAACATGTCATACAGTTGGTGCTACAGGGCCTCAACTGGCTAGAATTCCTGGCTTACATAGATGACGTGATTGTCTTCAGGAAGACTTTTGAGGAACACCTTAGTATCTCCAAAAGGTGTTCGAACGTTTCCGTGTCCATCATCTCAAACTAAAACCAAAGAAATGTAGTCTGATGCAGAAGGAGTTGTGTTTCCTGGGGAAACTGTTTAGTGAAAAGGGCATAGCTGTCACGGCTGACAACATTTGTTGCATGGCCTCATCGCTTGTTCCTTCTAACAAAACTGTCTTTCTTAGGATATGTCAAATTTTGAAGGGCAGTTGGCCAGTTGGTTAGAGGAGCTCTTCCAATATGACATGCCCAGTCAGCACCGGAAAGGGGAAAAGCACAGTAACGCTGATGGATTGTCCAGAATCCCTGACCGGTGTTTGCCATGTGAATGCTATCGTGCAGGACAAAATCTGCATTCACTATCCCTGTAAGGGTTGTAATTACTGCACATGCCTTCACTCACAGTGGGAGCGATTTGATGTGGAAATTAATGAGGTGGTGCCTTTGACAGTTCGTGCTGTAAAAATTCTTGGAAGTGACAGTGATTCTGATGACGATTTGGAGATAGATGACCCAAATCTCATTCCCACCAGTGGCTCACCGAATTGGATCTACTCATTCTCATCCTCCCAGCTCAGGCAGTTACAGTTGAAGGACCCTGATCTGAACACAATAATTTCCTGGAAAGAAATGGGATACTGCCCCTCCCCCCCCCCCCCAGAATCCGAATTATACGTGTTCAGTCCACTAGTCAAGTCAATGTGGCAAGGCAAGGAACAGCTGATTCTAGAGAATGGAGTCTTGTTTTACCACTGGGAAGGGAACAGTTTAGCAACGAACTTGTTCATAGTTCCACCGTCTTTACAAAAAGATGTCCTAGAGAGTTCTCATGACTCGCGACTCTCAGAGCATATGGGACAAAAGAAGACTCTGGCGAAACTCAGAATGGCATACTTCTGGATTGGTTGCTCACGAGATTGCTTGGAGTATGTCCGTTCCTGCACCACTTGCAGTCATAACAAGACACCTACAGTACGGGCTAAGGCTCCCCTCGGTCAATATCATGCAGGGTTGCCATTAGAACGGGTCCATCTTGACATTCTCGGTCCCTTCACTGTGTCTCAGCGAGGTAACCGGTATGTTCTGGTTTTGATAGATCAGTTCACAAAATGGATTGAGTGCTATGCTTTGCCGAATCAAGAGGCAGAAATGGTTGCACAAACCCTGGTCGAGAGATTTATCTCTGTGTTTGGATGTCCTTTACAAATACATACTGACCAGGGACGTAATTTTGAAAGCAAACTTCAGCTCTGCCTCTATGTGTAAGCTTCTGGAAATAACAAAGACACGGACCACTCCAATTCACCCTAGCGCCAATGACGAGGTAGCATGCTATATGGCTGTTATTTCACGCATGATCAGATGCTATGCTAGGGATAGTGAATGCCAGAACGATTGGGACAAATACATTCCGTACATTGCGGCTGCTGTGAAAGCACTGTCAACCACCAAACTGGTTTCACCCCAAACAGGATGATGCTAGGGAGAGAGACTCAGCAACCACTTGACATCATGCTGGGGGGGGGGGGGGTTGAGTACCAACAACCTCCAGAATCTCATAATTCTTATGTCCAGGAACTGGACCATATTTTGAGATCCTCTCATGCAACAGCACGTCACCACATTGGGATGGTCCAAATGCGCCAAAAACGAACATTCGACTTGAAATTAAATTTCAGTTCGTGTAAAGTGGGGGATCTTGTCTACCTTGCCAACTCGGCCACCAAGGTTGGCATATCTCGAAAGTTAAATCGACCTTGGAATGGTCCATTTGTCATCATGGGATGATTGTCTGATGTCCTATATCGACTCAAATGTAGACGCAATGAGGTGGTTGTACACCTGACCAACTGAAGCTTTGCACTGACAGGGATATCCCTATTTGGTTGCAAAGGGCAAGACAATCTATCCTGACTAAAGATGTGGTTGAGCAGTTTTCGGTGCTGTTGAATGATGGTTCTAGTCTTGAGAATCCAAATTTACAGTTTGAATTCAATATTCGGACTAATGAAGATGAATATGATACCATCCTGTACAGTGATGATGAGGATGCAGCCGAGAACGGAGTGTTTGACACTGAGGAAGCTCATGATTTAGATGCTACAACCTCATATGGAGAGGAAATTGTGGCATCCAACATACACGTACACCCATGCCCACGGAGGCTTAGCCATCCTCCGACTAGGCTGGCTGACTATGAGCTCTTCTAAGCCCTTTCCTAAATAGTGTAAATAGGTCTTGTACATACCTGAAGGTGTTTATATATTCAACCTTTGTTTTAATTGGCCAATGTTCTGTGCCGGAATCGTCTATCCTCTCACACTGAAGCTTGGTCACGCTGGCTCTAGGAGAGTGGTTGACATTATCTTTTATGCATGGTTGCAGGATGTATTACAGACCTGTTTGGTTTAATTTCTGTTCGCACAGCGCAGATATCCCTTTGGTTGTCTACTCTCTGAAGCTTGGTCACACTGGCTCTTAAGGGTGCCAACCATTGATGGGGTGTTTGGTTAAGTAAACATCTGAAAGTGCTGTCGTACATAGTTCATCCCTTATAGATTTTGTTGTGTGCATGTCCAAGACCAATATATACGTATTATGTAAGTACATGTAAATTGAAGAATTTCTGAGTGCATTTGTCAATATTAGGGTGTTCTTATGGTGGTGCCAAGCCTTGGTCGCTTCTTTCCAAGCTATGTTTCACTGATTAATATTAAGTGCTGCCTTCATTTGTCTAATTCGTGCATCTACCTCCTGATGCTTGGACACGCTGGCTCTTGAGGGATGTTGCAGCTTCTTATGTAACGCCTACCTGCATCTACCTCCTGAAGCTTGGTAATGCTGGATCTTGAGGGATGTTGCACGTTCTAAACCAACCTCTATTCAGTATTCAAAACTCCTGTTTGACTCTAGTGGTGTTTGCCATATGAGAAAAGTTTAACTGTTCATTCCTTTCCTCTACCCTACCATCCGTAAACTCGCAACCTCCAGTTTTTTGTAAGTGGCCTCCGGCGGTTTAAGAATATAGTGCCTTCATTCTCGCAAAATTAACATGACAGGGAAGAGTGTGGTGCTGCTGCGCCACCACGCTGCACTCATTTCCGAGTATCAGCGAAAACTGCCGGAAATAACCGAGTGCTGATGGTTACTAGGCGCGGAGCGTCCTTAGAGGCCTGAGAGACAGACTGATTCCTGCTGGCCACTGAAAAGGACATATGACCTACGACGTCCTGGCCTTTAAGGTTAGTCATCGCGTATTGCTCTATTATTCTATTATTACATTGTTATATTATATACTAGATATTATACCCGAAAGTACCACAGCCACAAGGGAAAATTCTCAAATCATGACTTATGTCTCGCCGATTCCATATCCAAATGCCATCGATATAGACACTCTGCCGACAAGCTGGAAAGGGATGCCCGCAAACCCACCCACCATCCTTCTCCCGAATGTGTTGGTGAAAATTCGAAAAACTGTGCCTGGTCCTGCTGATAGCACCATTTTGTCCCATCAGGGCGTCGTTCATGGAGCTTCTGGAGCTATTGGTGGACAATTCAGTGCAGCTGCCCGAGATTCCGAACATAATCTCTCATGCCAAGGGCCGCTTCCTATACGAGTGGCCCAAAATGTTCAAATTGACTGTGTGGATGTTATTTTATAACAACGTTCCCCCTCGGAAGACTTTTCGCACCAGGCTGCGAGTTTCATCACAGCCATGAGAAGGCGGTCAAACTTCAAGTCATGTAACAGATTAACAAATTTGCAGAATAGTGTAAAGGAAAGGATTTCGATCACTTTCAAGCATCTGTTCAGCGAATAGCAGACTGTGAGCTATTCCATTCTGGTTTAGCTCCTGTTACAGTTGCTGGTACACGTAAGCTTTGGCATCAGTTGTCTCATGTCTAGCCAACAGGAGTAGTCCAGGGTGGCCCAGTTAAATGTGATGGTATGGGAAATGAGCAATCTCCGATCGAGACAACCGGTAGCCATTCCAGACTGGAGTCTAGGTTTGGTGCTTAATGTGCTAACCAAGCATCCATTTGAATGTTTCGGTTCAGTTAGCTTAAAGCATCTGACTCTGAAGGCGGTATTTCTGCTGGCAGCATCCTCAACCACAAGGCGTAGTGAGATCCATGTGCTTTCTGTAGAGAGGGAATGATTTATTGTATCTGGAGAAGGTCTGCGACTGCTCCTGAGAGCAGAAATCCTTTCAAAGACTCAGTCTTTGAAATATCCCGGGAAAACTTGGTATGATCATGATGTCATGCCTGGTGCCCGGTCCGTGCTTTGACTAAGTACAAAAAGCAAACAGACTCGTTACAATCCGATGATAAGTATCTGTGGATCTGCCATAAAAAGCCTTATGGCACAGCATCCATGGATACTATATCCCGCTGGGTAGTCGAATGCATTCAGACTAACCACGAAATCGTGACCTGACACCAGGTGCAATGTGCCAGGCCTCATGACGTTAGGGGACTAGTCGCCTCTACAGCCCTTTATAATGGTGTCTCTTTAGAGGACATCATGACAGTTGAACAATGGCGCTGTGAGTCCGCATTCACGGACTACTATATGAGAAATATGTCAGACTCAGCCAATCCACTCGCCTTAGCTGTTAATCCCAAGCTATTTCGATCATACTGTTCTTTGTCCAATGAGTAGCTTCATTGCTCTAACAATACTTGCCATTACATTAAGGGCCAAGCCTACCAGCCCGACAGAGGTGAGCCATGTATCATGTACGCTTGCTTTATCTATGTAAACGAGTGAGGGTTCATGGTAACGGGTACCCGGTTGTTGGGGGTGGGTACCCCGTTCCAGGAACTGGTTAGAGTTCTGTTAAATTCCAAGACTCTTAGCGCACAAAGACCAAGGTGGGTGTTATCAATAAGTAATGTAATGGTAAGTATTGTTAGATCTCGGGGAAAGGGCAATTGAAAGTCCCTTCAATCTGATCGTTGCACTTAATACTGTCATGGGTGTGTGTTTGGTAGCCTGACCGTGGTTATAACCGTATTCGTTATACGACATTCACGTCCAACCTAGTGTATAAAAGGAAGTAGCCATCGGTTGGTTGGTTGGGTGGTTGGTTGGTTCATGGATTTCCATCCTCTATCCAGGAGCACTGTGCTCTCGGTACATTTGATTTCTCTCTCTCTCTCCCTCTCTCTGTGCACTCGCCGCTTTGCTCTGGCCCTGTGTGTTTAAAAACACAGAGCGTGCGGTGTGAATCGCAAAGCATAGGTGTCTCGATGTCGTCTCGAAACAGGTCAACAATATGAGGTTAGGTTTAGGGTCTAGTTTAGTTATGTCTAGAATGCATTGTAATAGGAGTTCTTGGTGGTCAGCAATCTCTACCCAGATATTTGCTGCTCCATATAGCTCAAAAAGGTGTTTTTTTAGCTGTTGTATGTATGGCTGACAATAATCTTGTTGCTGCGTACACCTGACTATGAAGTGTATCTGATCTTCTGGTTCAGTGGAGCACAATGGGCATGTAGCATTTTCGAACTGGTTGAACCGAGCTCTGTTAGCCTGAAGGATATTGCATCCTGCTAGAAGACGTGCCTTAGCTGTCGCTCTTCTGACATCATGGGGTGTATTATCTACTGTTGTCCATACCGGATGTGGATTCCCAGTCATGCAGTTATTGAAGCCTAAGAATCTGAGTGATTTCTTCTGTTCAGCTTCTTCTATAATTACTTGTATCCAAAAGTTGTGTATGGTTTTGCTAATGAGGTCTGTCCATTCTGCTTTGCGACTGGGTTACGCACTACTTCGTGTATAGTACGTAGGTTGTATTATCAGTATCTTTGCAACATCGATAAACCAGCTGTAGCTGTTGATACTTTTCATAGCACATTGTCTCACTGCTACGTTTCTTTCTACCGAGTTGTTTCTTCTCAGCAGCTGGCCTAGCAGGGAAAGAATCCGTAAATGTATGTGAGCTTCTACCGGAATTTCTCCTAAGAGAATATATGTTGCACTATTTGCCACATTGGTTGGAAGTCCTTGGATGACTTTTAGTATTTTCCTCCCGCATACTTCAATATCGACCAGACATTTCACTGTGAGTTTCTGAGCTTCTATCCCATATAAACCTCGAGGACGGACATAAGTTTTCCACATTTTAGCGCTAATGACAGGATTGATACTTTGTATACCATGGAAACCGGAGCCCATGAGAGAGTATGCAGTCGCCCATAATTTTCCATTGACATTTACAGCTATGTCGGCTTCTGTCATCACACGTTCTATGCCAAGGTGAGTATATGTGTTGACAGACTCTAGCATCTCATTGTTTAATTCAAAGTCATGCAATATAGGTGTAGAAATACTACTGAATGTCTCAACTTTGCTTTTAGCTCCGCCAATAAGATATCTCTCCCTGTGTGCATAGTCACCACTTATATCAAGTGTCAGCTGTAGTTCTCTTGTGTTGTCAGCTAATAGGGCTTTGTCATCTGCAACGGTTATCACGCCGAGGTAGGTGTTGCCTATATGATATCCAATACCTCTACTTTCAAGGTCTAGAAACAGTTCATTTTCCATTAGTAGAAATAATTGAGGTGATGCGATCCCTCCTTGCAGGACACCTTGTTGGATCGTAAGGTTTTTGAGCATTCGCCACGCCACTTTATTACAGCCTGCATATCACTGTAGATTGAATTAGCGATTTTCCATAGAGTGCCGTCTATCCCAGCCGAATATAGTTTTCTCAGTAGGCTCTGGTGTCATACTACATCGAAAATTTTCTAAGTATCTAGGTAGGCTACATAGGTATGTTCTTTTTTGTTGTCTAGAGTGTTACACATGGCTTCTGCTAATACTGTGGCTGCTACTAAAGGCGAGGTTCCTGATGTAAACCCGTATTGCATAAGGCTTTGGCCCTCTATGAGGGTGATCTTGATTTTATTCAAATAGAGTGTCTCAAATATCTTGCTAATGACTGGGTTGACTGTAATCTCCCTGTAATTGTCTGGGTTCTCAATAGTCTTGCCCTTCTTCTTATGGATTGGTGAAATTAGACCAATTTTTAAAAGTGTCGGTATTGAGCAGCTCTGAAGAATTCCATTACAGATTTTGGTTAACTGAAGGCATAGTTCGTAGCCGCCATATTTGATGTGCTCTGAAGTAATGCTGTCTAATCCTGCTGCTTTCTTATTGGTCATTTGCTGGGTCGCATTTGCAACCTCTTCTATGTGAAATAAAGTTGTTGTTATTTCCTGCCTGTTACACAGGAACTCTATGATTTCTCTGTCAGAGAATACATGTTGACGATGTTCTTCATTGAAGTTAGTATCTGTCAGTGGCATGCCCATCCTTCCAGTAGATCTTGACCCTCATACTACTTGCCATCCACCATAAGCTTTTCTGTAAACTGTGTGCTACTGGATTGGCGTTGTCGCCGTACAAGCTGGAAGGCCGTACAGTCTTACTCAACCAGTTTTCCAAAACCATTCATTGCCCGTCTACTTGTGCCATCGTTCTTAGCGAAAGCTATATGTGGGCGTGTTGCATCCAAGTTGTTGTTAACGTGGGCCTCAGTTCTTGGAACTGAGACAAGAGCAACAATATCAGAAATTGACAAGTCAGCTGGAGTCGGCATCAACAGCTCCACAACAAAGTGGAGGGATCCGATTTGTCACTCAAGTATATGACATATGCTCAATTATGTCACGTATGCTGACGTCACAATACATAGTGATGTATCTAACATTGAAAAGTCTGTCAAATGTACGAATTTTGTATGGCTTTACAATTTAATACACATTCTGTTGAATGTTTTGAAACTAATTTTACTGGGCTTTGTCTCTGCCAAAGTGTAATAACTCAAGTTGTTTGTACATAGGCAGCAACAGCGCTCGGCCAAATTAGTTTCAAAATATTACATGTATAGGTACCTTGAATTTGGGGATTCTGAGAATTTAGGATTCAAAGTATACAACTTGATTCCAACAGGCAGAATAGAGGAGGAAGCTTAGCAAGAAATGGGCTGGGTATATCTAGAACTGGATCCTTCTATTATGAATCTGTGTGGAATCAACCGCCACGGGATGTATTGAAGCAGCTAATGGTGGCATCCACCCAGCTCTAGCTAAGCTCCGCCCACGCTCTATACATTGAGCTTAAGGTCTGAACAGACCTACGCTGAGTGGCGCGAAGTTATAGGATAAAATTCTCATGAGAAATTTATAGCACGCGATAGAGCTGCCCAGACACTAGCGAGATTTTATGACATTAGTGTCAATCTTCAAAGAGACAATGCCATGTTGAATTTTACGTCATGCTAAAACGCATGCACTTCCATGTTCATGTACCAGTTGTAAATCAGTCGAGACACATGCGGTCATTATAAAACATGTTTAACAATATTAGCAGCTCAGAGCAATCGGAATCTGAAGAAGATGATATGTTACTTCTTCTGGCGAGCCAGCTGCGTAAAAGGAAGAACCCGAGAAGATTTTTGGTACACAGCACACTATCAAAACGAAAACAATTAGGTGAATTCTACATCCTAATCAATGAGCTAAATGCAGACGAAGAAAGGCTCCAGAGATACTTCAGATCAACAAGGGAACAATTTGAAGTGGTGTACACCAATATACATGATGATATCGTGAAACGGAAACCTATTGGAGGGAACCCATCGGTGCTCGGGAAAGATTTGCGATTTGTCTAACATAAGAAGAAAACATGAATTAATCTAGCAATACGCCTGCTACCTTCTGCCCACCACCTGAGCTCACGCCCTGCTCATGTAGCCCCATAATCCCAACCACCTCACCCACAAAGCCCACTAAAGTGACATGGTAGTACATTACTATTCTTAATTGCACAAAGATCCAGATGAATTAATGCATAAGCACCACTGGTTAATGAGGCCAGCAGAACTGAGCTGTCAACATACACCAATGGATCAATTACCCTTCGCATTATTGATCAATGCCGCCATTGATATTAATGAGCCCCAACAAGGAAAGTGTCACTGGCCCGATTAACCCACGGGACAAAAAACTATTGGTCTTTGGGAGAAAGGTAACTGATGCCGTTGACCAATGGGAGCAAGGTGCCTGGCCTTATTAACCAATTAGTCAAGAGTCCCTGATACGACTGACCAGCAGACAAATTTATTGACTAATGGGACAAGCAACATTGAGAAATGAACAATGTTGAAGGCAGAGTCAGTGGGGAAAACACAAATTGTTTTCGTGGGGTGGGGGCTGAGGTGTGTGTGGGGGGTGGGGGTGGGGTGGGGGTGGGTGTGTGTGTGTGTGTGGGGGGGGTAGTGCTGAGATTTCAAATGGGTGTTTTAGCATACATTTTTTCCAAATTGTGGATTTCTAGGGGGCTAAAGCCCACACAGATGAATAGGTGTTAGTGTCCATGGGCATAACTGATACTGTAGTTCGGATCGACCGGTCGGATACCGGCCGTACCAGCTAAGCTGGGTACGCGCCGCCGGTCTAGGATTTGTTTCCTTAACACGCCCCTCTGGGTAGAGCTATAAGCGTATACAGGCCTATGGGAGACAGTGTGTCGAAAAACGACTACGTTCGTTAAAACGCATTATGCACATGCGCGCGACGCTGTTTCTATGGAGCGTGTAGTTGTGACCTAGATAGAGTGGCACTTTTAGTGTACCGAGCTAGTACTCTGTAATTCTTATTGATTGTCTGTTCCCGTTAAATCTGGCATTAATCAAGACCAGAATTTGACGGGCTTTCCAAAACTGCAAACCATTTCAAAATCGGTTAAGAAATGGCTGAGTTATCCCAGGAAAACTCTTCTTGATTATCTTCAAAATATTGCCGTGACGTCGTAACCACATGGACGTAAAGTTTCTAGAATGTTCTAGAACATTCGACGACGCTATTATTAGCGACGCTCTGATTGGCTGTTGCTCGGGCAATGATTGGACGAAGCCTGCGCCTGTGACGTCACGGAGAGTATAAAAGGAGAAGCAATCCGGAGATCGGGAGCATCCTCGGCCAGGGGCCAAACAGATTGGAGCTGTACCAACTATTATCAAGCGCAACACGCGTCTTTCTTCGCTATGCGTTGGGTTTTTATCCCGTAGGGTACAGTTTCCAACCCACCGCACTAAAACAATTTTGTAACTCCCCTTTTACGGGAGTAGTTTAGAAACCTTTGATAAAGCGTTCACGAATACAACATCTACATTCGGAACACAAACTTGCGGTGAGGCCTTTGCGGCCTGATAATGTGAATCTACAGATGTAGAGGCAGAATGTTCTTTGATGGATGACTCGCCGGATCTGCCTGCCACGCCTAAAAGTGGTATTTCAAATGCTGCTGCACCTATCGTGTAGGTTCTTTCGACTTTCGACTGTAGCAAGTAAACTCTGCCCGTTGCGTCTTCAGAGCTGGATGACGTACCCAGCACCGTAACGCTTTGTTTTGTATCTTCATCCACATCTGACAACCCCTGCTAGTGATCGGGTTGTTTACACTTTCCATCTGTACCATCGGTGTATGGGAACTTTCTTCACCTCGTAGTACTATCGTATCTTTTGTTGACTGCTTGTTAGACATTCTGAATAGGCTTACAGTGCTGAGTGATGTTCCCCCGCCATGGACATTCTTGCGGGAATCTTGTTTGCGGACAACAGCTTACGGGAACCAGCCTGCGGGAACTTTCCCGCTTCCGGAGAGCGCATCATCTCACGTCGACCACGGATTGACGAATCAATTTCAGTAACCCCGTAGCCTTACTTGGGAATGGCTACCAAGTATTCAAGTAACTATACTTCACAGTTTAATTATTTCTCTATATAGGTTTTGTTAATTATCTCATATCCGTAATAATGGTTCCAATGACTAAAAGGAACCGCAACGGTCCTAGGACCGATAGCTATAGTTTCTGTATTTGTTAAATAGTTATTATCATTTTCCACAATGTGTTGCTAACCACACTATAGTAGGTTCGTTGACCTGTACTAAAATATATACCGTAATCATTTGACACCGTATTGAGTGTTCTGGTTAAATTATGTATGTATATGGCCGTTTTGTTTAGTTATAAAAATATAGGACTGCAGTGCATGTAGAAACCACTATACAGCAACATTTATATATGCAGCACTTTCTCCCGCCACCAACAATTTTTCACTGAGGTCGCTGTCCGTGCTATAACTCTGTTTAGCCCGGCATGCTACCGACTAACCCTTTTCTATTCAGCTCGATAGGATAGGTTCAGAATGATTAGAGACACTTTCTTCATTACATACTGTGTAATATGCTCTTCTCTTCCGGTAGTGCGATAATTTATCCCCGCACTCCGGTAAGACTCATAACTCTAAGATTTTGTCTCTCTTCATATTCCTCTTAGCCTTGTCGCTTCTTAATTGTTTGGATGTCCCTATCCACACCATGGGCTGATCCGACTCTGGGAAACTCTTGGGGTTTCCGAGCGGTAATGGCTAGGGTGCGGTATCACACACACTCCCGCGTATCTTTGGATACTTAGTAAATAGTACCGTAAGCCAATGTAGGAAAGCACTGCGAAAACATATGTATTAATTATTATTATATTTACTGACAATCCTCCCGCACCACAGCGCAAGACTGGCAACTTGTGAATACACCTAACGACAGGTTAAACAGTTAGTTCCATAGGACCCGATGACGGGCGAGATACGTATGCCCACCGAATTCTGTTCAAATGTCTGGGCATGATATTTAGATCTGCCACACCCTTACGGGAAGGACATTTACGGTGTGCATCCGTCTCTCTTCACCCCCGCCATAACGATAGGAGATCTGGCCTAACAATGCTTCCGTGAAATGTAAACCATGTCTTGTAATGTTTCATGTGGTTGCGGCGTGGAATATCCGGACTCTCACCCAGTTCGGAGGTTCCGCTAAGTAACATGTAAGAGTGCTGTCTGCAGTATTGATGTCCTCTGGCATCAGTTCTCCGTGACCGCCATGTCTAATAGCTAGGTAGTTATCGGCCAGTTGCGGCCTAAACTAATTCTTGTTTTGTAAACAAGTAAAAGGAATTAAGCAAAGCAGAAGGCCCACAGAAATAAAGCGGCAACTTCTAACTCAGCATATTAGAAATTGCATAAGATGAGGATGAAAGAATCTGTCGGGAATCTTCCGTCCCGTCTTCACGTAAAATAGTATGCACCCCTACAGTCATAAACTCACTAGATATGGTCTTTTCTTTGTATATCATTTTTGTTTGAAATATTGGAGTAGGGCTATTTTTGTCTGCCATTCTTCTCCCGCTTTAAGCCATGGCAGCACCTTCCCGAGACGGAGGCCCACATGAGGCACTTGCCTCTCGCAAGGATTCAGCAATGACGGTCCACGCCAGGATAATACTCCTCACCCAATTCGCACTAGGAGTAGTGCCCGCGTGAGGCACATCACTTTTCGTCCGAGATAGTCTTCTTCCTTTCAGCTTAGAGGTATAATAACTTATATTGAGTTAAATAGCTATGTCTCATGTACCGGAGCCTCCCTTGCGGGGATACCTCTGCAGACCTACGAGTCTGTGTGGTACCTCTGGGAGCCCCATGTTTAAAAGTTCATCTACGCGTCTCTATGTCTTATATTTTCATATGCTCTTACTGTAGTTTTATCTAGCATATTTTAGGTAAACGCATTGTATAGACTTATATTTTTAGGTCACCAAATCAAATCTTGTAAGTCCATAGATCACGAAATCGCTATGGACAGGCATACTGGTGACACAAATTCCTGGGATGAAACCGTTGTGTTTAATGTTCGCGGCAATGGTCGCACGGCCCCACCGGAACGATTGAGTTCCACCAGCCTTAGGAGCCGGTTTTTGTTTCCCGCAGGGCTGTCTCGTTCAAGGTCCATCACCCCGAGACCGGATGCTAGCCAGCGTCATCATTCATCGTGCACTTGCGGCACGGCGAGTCGACATGAGATATCGGAACGGCCCAACACCGCCCGGCGAGCTACAAGTGGCACCCGATGTGGGGCCCGAAGAACAACAGCAATAATGTGTAGCGAACTCACGCCCACACCATATAGTGAGCTCAGATCAAGAGGTAGCCTCATACGACGGATTTTCAGCACATATGCTCACCGACTATGCCAGAAATTCAGCGGAGTCATCGGGAGGAATCGGCACCATCATTCAACCGGTATATCAGTCACGCAACATACCACATCCGTCAGCCAGTTGCACCACCGCCATATGAGGAACGACTGCCCTCACCATGGGAGGAGCGACCACGCACTCTCCACCATAATCCACCTTCCGTTCATAGATCTCTGCCAGTCTATGGCTCAACCACTGGGGCGGACTCAGGTAATTGGGGTACGCATGTCCTCGCTCTTCGGCATCAGCATCGACAGGATACACCAACACCACCACCACCGGCACCAAGACCAACATCAGTACAATCTGCTAACTCAGATATCCGCACCACCCGGATTTCAACCCCTACACTCTTCCCGTGGTTTTGGTCGAGTCATACTACCCCCCCCCCCCCCGAATTTAGCGGGGAGAATGACTGGACCAATTATAAAATCCAGTTCTAAATAATAAGTCGGACTAACCGCTGGGACGACAGACAGATGGGTGAATATCTTGCAGCTAAACTTTCGGGAAAAGCCCTGCGGATCGGGGGACGGATTGTACTCCTACCTACACACAGTTGGAACGAGCAATTATGGAGCGATTTGGTGACACAGCTCTCGGGGAAACCAGTCATCTTCAACTCAAGAATCTACGATGACGCATGGGAGAAACTCTTCCCGAGTTAGCTAGCCGAATCAGAAGGATAGTTACCCGCGCATATCCGAGCACAAATTCGGAAGTCGTACTCCATTTGCATCTTGATACGTTCATCGATGCAATAAGCGGTGAACCCGCTCTAAGGGAAAAATTATTTCTCGGTGACCACGGGAGTTTGGCCCAATTAATGGCAACCGCGGTCCGTATCGAGAACTTCCTGGAGCGGGAAAAACATAACCGACGCCAACTCCATCCTATCCATGAGATAGATGGTGCAGCTGTTGCCTCGCCCGCCAGTGTTCCCCCCAGATCAGCAACACCAACCATGCAGACACCACCACCGGTATCAGATACGCAGAAGACCAGTTTGAATCAAGCACCTGGAGGAAAGGGCCGTGCCCACAGATGTGGGTACAGCAGAGACCCAGGGCGCGGAAACCAGCGAAACAACAACAACAATGGCAATATGAGAGAGCGGATAGAAGAGATCAACAAGCAGATCCCCGCACTCACCAACTTAGTAACCACACTCAGCACCACACAGTTTAGGTCAACAAACATTACCAGCATCGCACCGCCACCGGACACCTATTACGGATGCGGTCAGCCGGGACATTGGAGGGAACGGTGTCCTAACCAACCTCCCTCCACCACGCCTGCACCAGATCGCACCACACCACAACCAGAGAAACCATCAAACTCCTAAGGTACCGAAATATAATGAGCCACTTCGGTGCCCACATTCCTCTCTTGGCTAAACTGCGGCTTTCACCCAACAACGTTGAGTGGCCACACATCATCCACAGAAAGTAACGGACACATCAACATCACAAAGCACAGCTTCCCATATGTCCGTGCCTACGATGCCTCGCCCATCCACAGCAAGGACATCCCCCTCTTCTTCCATACATGACAAACCTTCTTTTCTTTGTAAAACGGCAGTGGTAGGTTGTAGTACCTCAGCTGAAACAGCATTTTTGAAAGCACCACGTCTCGCCACCAAGACACTAGATTCTCAGTGCCCTTTGGTGGTATGCAGAACACCACCCCGATCAGCATCATCTTCCGCATCCACAGACAGTAGCGATTCGGGAGACACAAATCATTCCGCCTCATGGATATGCAAGTGCCGACATAGACGTAGGAATGCACATCCATGGACGCCGCGCTGTTTGTTCTGTGATTCAACAAAACATCCTATGAAGCATTGCCGAAAATGGCTTGCACAGGTAGAACTTATCCGTCATCCCATACGCACTGCCGCCTACACCAATACTACTTATACAGAAACGGCAACAACACCACCGCCATTGCTACCCCCAGCTCCGTCTTCACCGCAGCCTACACCACAGCGGAGACGACGAACTGGCCCATTCCTCACTCAGCCATCTACAACAATACGAGAAGCAATACGGAAACAGTCGGAATATATACAGAATGATGCTGCTCCGATGCCATTATCGCAGACGGCATCATTGGAAACTCTTCCGCAGGTTCATCGAAAAGTAATCTACAAATGTGCCTGTCTGTTTAGTGGCATTTCTACAAGCGCTACTGTTGACACCGAAGCTTCTATTACAGTATTTAACTAGCGCTTGTATGAGAGCATCCCACCTCATAAAAAGCCTCCCCTTAAGCCTACAAATATTTACCTACAGACGGCTATGGGAGCAGATGTGCCTGTGGCCGGTGTAGTTAATTTAGTTATTCAAATAGAGGAGATGCAATTCATTCAGAGTTGTCATCGCCTCCATTCATAACAACGCCCTACTTGGCTCTGGCTTTCTCAGTGCCAGTGAAGTCATCATACACTGCAGACAACAGGAACTCGACATACACGGCTGCCGAATACCTCTCGGACCCGCATCATCGTTATGCGATATGTGTGCAGTAATACTTCCAAGTACTGCCACGGTTGAGCCGGGACAGGAACGGATCGAATGGGCCACCGCACCACAGTTAGGAAGCAACACACACATCGCCATGCTGGAACCCGACCCTGATTACATGATCGCCTCACAATGCGCAAGTCCCCGCATCATAGTAGACACTACGGATAAAGGGAAAATACCCTTTCGAGTGTTCAATGGTACCGCAGATCCTATCACTCCGGAACCCTGGGTACGCTGCGGCCATTTAGTGGACATAATTTCACTGGAAACACCTGCACTTTCCGATACACCACCACCGCTGACTGATGATTTACACGAACATCTACATGATTTATATCTACATGCCACTATTGGATTACTGCAATCACAAAAACGCGAAATTCGAAAATTATTACATAAATATCGCGATAGTTTTCCCTCCGGAGATATAGATCTCAGAGAAACTCATCTCGTACGACACATCGATACCGGCAATAATCGCCCCATACGACAACTGGTATGATGTCTTCCCGGAAGCAGAAGCACACCAACAAGGGAATGACATGTTGCCGACTGGTATTATTGAACCTTCAGCATCTCCATGGGCTATCCCAATAGTACTATCAGGCAAAGAGGATGGAACCTTGTGGTTTTGCATTGACTACCGCCGCCTTAATGATCTTAGCATCAAGGATGCTTATCCGTTACCTTGGATAGATCAGGCCTTGGATTCTTTGTCCAGAGCCAAGTGGTTTTGTACCCTTGATTTAGCTAGGTGTTACTGGCAAGTAGCCATGGATGAAGCTGATATAGAAAAGATGGCATTCATTTGTAGAGACGGTCTTTTCCAATTTCGCAAGATGCCCTACGGCTTGTGCAACGCTCCCGGAACTTTTGAATGACTCATTGAGCAGGTATTAACGACACTGCAATGGGAGATTTGTCTCTGTTACATCGATGATGTAATAGTCTTCGGACCCACGTTTGAGCAAACCTTAATCAATTTAGACACCGTGCTCTGCCGATTCTGCACAGCTAATTTGAAACTCAAACCAAAGAAATGTCACCTCTTCAGACAGAGCGTCGAGTTCCTGGGACACGTCATATCTGGTGATGGAGTGGCTACACAGCCATCAAAAACTAAGGCAGTAGCAGAGTGGCCAACGCCCTCTTCAGTTACGGAGACACTGAGTTTCCTTGGCCCGTGCCAGTACTATCGCCGTTATATCCGACATTTCAGCGAGATTGCTTCACCCCTCTATCAGATCACCGAGAAAGACGACCATTTGAGTGGACGAGTGAATGTGAAGGCTCCTTCAAGGCGCTGAAGGAACTCTTGACGACCGCCCCGATTCTTGCTCACCTTAATCCAAACCTCGATTTCCTCTTAGACACTGATGCGCCAGCTTTTGCTATCGGCGCAGTTCTATCACAGCTCACCAGAGACGGAACGGAGCAGGTGTTGGGTTATGGTTCGCGTACTCTAAATAAAACGGAGAAAATATACGCAACCATCAAGCGAGAATTATTGGCGGCGGTCCATTTTGTCAAGTATTATAAAAACTTCCTGTACGGGCGCCCTTTTACACTCCGTACAGACCATGCCTCACTACGGTGGATTAGGAAATTAAAAAATCTGGAGGTCCAGGTAGCGAGATGGCAGGAATCCCTGCAGGCCTATAACTTCAACGTTGTTCATCGTCCCGTCAAATTGCATGGTAATGCTGACTCGCTTAGCCGAATTGGCGCGGAAGCTGAACACGAAGAGGCCGCCGCCGTAACACAGTCAACACAGACATCTCTGGAGTTCCACGAGTTGAGGTGCGCAGAGTGGAATCCGGAGAAAATCGCACACCACCAAACAACAGACGTGAATACACGGAACATATATGCGTGGGTTCAGAAGGGGGTACATCCTCCTAAGGAATCGGTGACACCTTTGTCTCCCATGGCTAAATATTATTACCAGCAGTTCGAACAATGTCAACTAATAAATAATGTTCTGTAAATTAATGACCATTTGGTAGTTCCGGAAAGTTATCGAGAACTAATACTTCAACAACTACATGATAACTCCGGACATCTGGCCATGGAGAGAAGAGTTGCCCGTATCAAACTGAGATTCCACTGGATCGGGATTCGCGATAGTGTCAAGACATGGGTTGCCAAATGTATCCCATGCCAAAGATGCGCTGTTGGACAACACCATATCGCACCATCGCAAATTAAGATTGTTGGTGCACCGTGGGAGCGAGTGGCTATCGATGTGCTCGGACCCTTGAATACGATGGATGACGGAAACAAATACATCCTCGTATTACAAGATTATTTTACGAAGTGGATAGAAGCATTTGCTTTGCTGGACCAAGAGGCATCCACCGTAGTGGAGGTCTTGGCTAGCAATGTGTTCTGCCACTTTGGTATGCCTTATGAGTTACACTCAAATCAAGGAAGCGATTTTGAGAGCCGACTCATATCAGAGCTCTGCAAGTTATTCCATATCGTCAGGACAAGGACAATTCCGTACCACCCCCGGAGTGACGGGATGGTAGAGAGATTCAACAGAACTCTCGCGGAGATGCTTACCAAGGAAACACAACTTGCTTGTAGAGATTGGGACCTATGGCTCCCGTATGTGCTCATGGCTTACCGCACCTCGGAACATTCCAGCACGGGTTACACCCCTGCTCGGTTAATGTTAGGCCGTGAATTAGACTTACCACTGGACCTGGCCTTGCCACGGATACCAGGGGAGAAAAATTTGCCATCTCTCTATGATCAAAGGATAGAAAAAGCCCATGAGTTAGTGAGACAAGCACTATCTACTGCACACTGGCGGCAAAAGACATGGCACCGACCGGTGAGTGCATGAAGATCCATATGAAGTGGGAAAAATGGTTTGGGTACACGATTCACGATGGTCTGCAAACGTGCCAAGTAAACTGAGTTACCAGTAGAAAGGCCCCTATGTGGTAGTAGGTAAGACGTCGGACGTGAACTACCACATCCGTGCATCGGATGGCCTGACCTCAGTCATCCACTTCGATCGACTTAAACCTTGTGTCAGTGACGACCCAGCACCAGAGCTCGGACTGGGCATTTCTCATGACACCGGTATCCAGACAGATATTTCTATGGAAATTAGTATTCCCATGGTTAGTGCAGAGCACTGCGGTGCCAGTTCAGCCCCAGTTCTACCAAGCCAGAATGGGGATGAACAAGCGGCTAACGCTGACGACGATGAGGAGATACGTACTCGCCCTATCCCTCCTCAGCGCGGGTCTACTAGATCTGGGAAGTCGTATCTGAAGAATTTTGTGTTTGTTTTGTCTAAGGGACTGGATGGAAAAGTTGTTCCTCCGATCTCTTCCCATACCCACCCACTTCATGCTATGCCCCCCCCCCCCCATCATAGAGTTACCACAAGCAGAAGCTGAGGCTGACCCATGCCATGCTTCCTGTGGGGTGGAACATGTGGTGAATAGCATGGAAGTGAAGGGGCTGGATGAAGCCTTGGCGTGTTTAGAACCACACAACTGTACAACAATGTGTACCCGACCAATTCCCGCAATCGTGAATCCATGCCCAGCCCAAGGGATTCCCGTTCCGAAAGTCCCAGCCCCGCCATCACTCCAATTCGCGTCCCTCATCTACACACCAAGTTAGGACATCACCCGACCAGTCCAATTCACACTCCACTCGTCATCTGTTGACCGTCAATCCTCAGGTATGAGAGAGACTGCTTCAACAGAGGAGGCGGCATCCCGCACCGCACCGACCAACATTAACCCCCGCGGTGGGCACGGAAGCAGCCTGTTCAGCAGACTCTCGGCTTGAATTTTCCCGGTGTCTAAAAATTATGACAGGACACCAACCGTCTTGTAATGGGAGATGACCACAACCCCCATGTCCAAAGGCCACCCCATCCAATAGGCCTACCATACTCCGCCGTGAGCAGTCAGAACATCACACAACAGACAGAACCTCAACACTTACAAAGAACACACCTGCCTTCAAGACTGGATACGTCAATTCATCATTGCGCCTACATCACAGACTTGCTCAGTTAGACTCAGCATAATGGAGACATTCAACATCGGCAACAACAGCATTTAGCAGCACCTACTGGTCTTAATTAATTACCAGTAGAGACATAAGAATTCCCGCAACAAATTCCTCCCGCACAGAACTGCGGGAAAAGTAATACCTCCCGCAGACTACATCTCCCACAAATACCAACAGACTTGGCGTTCACCAGCGTGGAAAACTGGAATGCGCCCACTTTGCTTATAGCATTGGCATCATACAGCAGCCCGGACATCCCGACAACAGCATTATCATCAACAGACAAGCACCAACAAATCTCCCACACACACCGTATCCAGTTACGAGAGAGCTGATCATATGGATATCAGGAATGCACCGCAGCCATCTACAGTATGCGTCATGGGAGAGATGCTTGTCCAGCGTCCTCCCCCCACCCCTTTCCCCGACGTCGTACGGAAACAGCTACGTCTACATACTTCAAATACATGTAATAACAGTCAATATTATTAAGAGAGCAAGATGCCCGCATTGTCATCAGTCATGAGTATGATTTTGCTACCGAAAAGTTGAAATCGACAATGGTTTGATCAAAGTTTAGACAGCATCCGACAGGTCATCATGCTCTAAAATAACTCTGTCCCGCCCATGGGCTCGGCCATTATAGAGTGAAATACCCTCAGGGTTCGATAAAGTTGACATTCACGCTGCTACTCCCTCCCCACTCCAGCACTTAGCGGCCATAAATGCGACACCATCACCACAGCGCAAGTACCATTCACAGAGAACCATTCACGTCTAACCGATTCAAATCACCAACATGGCAGAAACCTGGACACTCAGGTTGACTGTATTCACAATCTCTGAACGATGACATTGTAATCGTAAAAATTGTGGCACACATGTTTACGAGTTGTACTGTAATTTAGCCATTATCAAAATGGTACAAATGTGTTTGGTCTAAGCCGGGACGGAGCTAGTTCTACCCATCGAGGAGAATGCTTGGCCAGCCCTCCTGCTCGGAAAACACAACTATCTTGACGGGATCAGTAACGTTGATCTACCGCATGAATAGAACTGTTTAAACCACATAAAACTTACTTACAACGTTACTGTTAAATTTTTGATTAAGAACACAACTGCTCTACCGTGCTACAAATCATTAGCGCACGGGCTGGTAAAGCGGCATCAAAAATCTTACAGTAAAATCACAGAGAGAATTTCCCATGCATTCCAGTCTATAATCAACACGGGCTGAGAACTACCTATTACAGACACGTACAAGACGCATGTTAAAGAACTCGCGTAAATTTGGGACATTATGAAATCTTGATATAACATATATATTTCTATCTTTTGCTTCTGCAACAGACTTCATCTCAGTAACAGCATTTTTTACCATCGTCATAAAACAGTCTGGACATTCCCAATCAGCTACGTCTTTTAGAAACCAACCACGTGACATCAACTGCTATTTCCAGTGAGTTGGATCAAACACTTTAAACAAAAGAGCCGCCCAAAGACGCAACAACCACAGCGCGATGGAAGAGAGATTACCGCTGACGTCACCTGGCTCCCACACACCCCATCAGGCGCTCCAGCCTAAAATTCGAATAGGCAAGTTTATAAGCATCCACCCTGGAAAACCGCTGCATGCTAATTAAAAGGGGAGGTGCCGCAAGGGCAAAGTAGTACTTCGTCTTCAGGATGATTGGAGGCTGTTAAATGTGCGAAATAAAGACAAGTTTAACGAGCCATTCTTCCTATAATTACAAATACTCCCATGATATGGGAGGAATTAATCCTGCAATAAAGCAAAGATATATTCACATAAGAATGACCGAATCACCTGTAAAACTTTTTAGGTGTGGTCATCCGCTGCATGTGACATCATCAAATAGTATAAAAGGAGGAAGCGTGCTCTGAAACTGTCTTCCCGTCAAAACTCGACACCAGGGAAGAACATAAGCATTAGGCTTCTTTCATGTCGCAAACTAAATTCTGCTGTTTTTTTTCTTATTATTTTATTATATTTGGCCTGGAAAGTTATAAATATGAAGAGATAGGGCATTAGGTTTTGAATAAAGTTCCCGCAACTAACTACCATGCGGGAACAAGATGTCACTCCTTGAAGATCTAGCATTGTAGGATTCCTCCGAAGAAGAATCAGTGCCAGTTCCGAAGCAGTTCCCATGTAACTCATTATTAACTAGCGGAGAGCCATGTACCAGAACTTTCACGCGGAAATCCGACCGCACCCTTCATATTAATAAGGACCATCTCGTCCAGTCAGCCTTCTGTGTAACCTGCCAGTACCTCTACACCACTACACGCTACAGAATCACTCACGCGCTCCGACATCATCATCGTGTGTTGGAGGTGACGTTAGTTCCTGGGGAAGAGAACGAGGATCATGCCGTCCTAGCCACTTGATTCGAATCTCGTCTCCCGGTCAAGGTTCTTCCGACCGAGAAAACGGGCTGCACGAAAAACACCACGCGTATATATCCCATTTGACATCATCTTCCCGCGGCTACAGCAAGTAATGTACCGGCAGCCAGACGGGAAATTTTACCTGCAGTCGCATCTGGAAGTGTTACGCTGACACCTATCACTTCGTCCACACCGGTTCCGAAGCACAGTAGGAAGCAGAAATCACCCGTAAAATCCAGTACAGCAGCTCCCGCATCAGCTATGGTTACCACTCCCGACACCATAGACTCACAGACAATAGTAACCAGTCAGCCAATTTCAGTGGTGATTACGACACCTACAGAGATAGACATTTCCAATGATCCGCAATCTCCATCTCTGCCTGAACTTACCATCAACGAAGAACCGGGACCATCAGTGTAACTCCGACCCGTGTTATTCAGCATCCGCCTCCTAGACTTTCTGACCCCGCAGTCAGGAAGGGAACCACGCCGGAGCGTCCGTATGCGGGAAAAAGGTGGATCGCGCCTACACAGGGCATTTATCCTGTAACTAACATTACTGCTAGTCGTCTGTTAAAGTACGCTAAGTTCCAACGGATGTCATCTCCCACCATATCCGTTTCCGTACCATGACTTCAGCCGACGGTACCGCGCACCATAATCACAAAGACAACTACAGCGACCACCACTTCTTTTCGTTCGCTGATCATACTGCCAGTCCTGTAAGTGACTATCGACATGATCATATAAGCGTTAAGTGCATGGATCCATGGTTTATTAGAGTGCGCTGTGCGGCCTGGAACCTCCGTCTTCAGCACTCGAGGTTTCTGTCAGGGTTACCTCACCCTTACCTCCTTTAGTCGCCTCTTACGATACACAGAGGATACGGAAGGTGTATTCTAAGCCCCACCTACAGGGCAAAGCGACCACCACGCCAACTACAACTAGCACCATCACGTCAGCATTCATCAGCACCACGTCAGCAATTACCGGTACCACCGCTGCTATTCGGACGGATATATTGGAACCTGCGGTAACTGTGAGGGGCATCATGGACGCCCATAATTCTGCCACCATCACTTCCGATGTTTCGAACAGTGCGAATGATAATAATGATGAGAGCATTTCAGCAATGACGGTGGTCTTATTTTTCTTATTATTTTTCTTCCTGTCTCAGATGTCAGGACGGATATGGGGTCAGCGAGAGCTGCCCGTTGCGGACTCGCAAGAACGGGCCGCAAATAGATATATACATAATAATAATACTTGGTGATACATGTTGCGTGCCCCTTTATTTACCCGGGGTCCGCAAGTAATTCGGTGTGATTGATAAATATAAAAACATACCTCATAAGGGTATATCACATAGGTAATATTTTTATAGCTTGTCTTTTTGTTATTAAATTTATATCTATATTTAAATTGTGGTAAGTTGGAGCTTGGGTGTTCTTTGCGGAGATTATGATTATCCGCACTCGCCGGGAACACCCATGCGATCTATTGTTTAGGATCATATACTACATAACGTGTAGCACGCACCGTAATGTTAATAATAAAAAGAACACACACAAAAAAAGAAAGGCCTGGACAAATAATTCCACGTCAAAATGAAAAAAAATTAAAAGTATGCCTCCCCCTTCTCTTGGCACCCCTATGTGCTCTGTCTCTTGAACACGCGCCTATGCGTCACTACCCTTCTCCGGCCACGTGCCTACCCGGGAAGTCTATAATTCCCGCCTAGCGTACGTCCGTGTGTTTATTCGCCATGGGCGATCGTTTGCCACGGATGTCAAACTAGGAGGGGTGGTGTAGTTCGGATCGACCGGTCGGGTACCGGCTGTACCAGCTAAGGTGGGTATGTGCCGCCCATCTAGGGTTTGAACACGCCCCTCTTGGTAGAGCTATAAGCGTATACAGGCCTATGGGAGAGAGAGCGTGTCGAAAAATGACTAAGTTCGTTAAAACGCATTATGCGCATGCGCGCGACGCTGTTTCTATGGAGCGCGTAGTTGTGACATAGATAGAGTGGCGCTTTTAGTGTACCGAGCTGGTACTCTGTAATTCTTATTGATTGCCTGTTCCCGTTAAATCTGGCATTAATCAAGACCAGAACTTTACGGGCTTTCCAAAACTGCAAACCATTTAAAAATCGGTTGAGAAATGGCTGAGTTATCCAAGGAATACTCTTCTTGATTATCTTCAAAATATTGCTGTGACGTTGTAACCAAGTGGACGTAAAGCTTCTAGAACATTAGACGACGCTATTATTAGCAACACTCTAATTGGCTGTTGCTCGAGCAATGATTGGACGAAGCCTGCGCCTGTGACATCACGGAGAGTATAAAAGGAGAAGCGATCCAGCGATCAGGAGCATCCTCGGCCAGGGGACGAATAGGTTGGAGCTGTACCAACTATTATCAAGCGCGACACGCATCTTTCTTCGCTATGCATTGGGTTTTTATCCCGTAGAATACAGTTTCCAACCCACCGCACTAAAACAATTTTGTAGCTCCCCTTTTACGGGAGTAGTTTAGAAACTTTTGATAAAGCGTTCACGAATACAACATCTACATTCGGAACACAAACTTGCGGTGAGGCCTTTGTGGCCTGATTATGTGAATCTACAGATGTAGAGGCAGGATGTTCTTTGATGGATGACTCGCCGGATCTGCCGGCCATGCCTAAAAGTGGTATTTCAAATGCCGCCACACCTATCGTGTAGGTTCTTTCGCCTTTTGAGCGTAGCAAGTAAACTCTGCACGGTGCATCTTCAGAGCTGGATGACATACCCAGCACCGTAATGCTTTGTTTTGTTTCTTCATCTGCATCTGACAACCCCCGCTAGTGATCGGGTTGTTTACACTTTCCATCTGTACCATCGGTCTACGGCGACTTTCTTTACCTCGTAGTACTATCGTATCTTTTGCTGACTGCTTGTTAGACATTCTGAATAGGCTTACAGTGCTTAGTGATGTTCCCCCACCATGGACATTCTTGCGGGAATCTTGTTTGTGGACAACAGCTTACGGGAACCAGCCTGCTGGAACTTTCCAGCTTCCGGAGAGCGCATCATCTCACATCGTCCACGGATCGATGAATCAATTTCAGTAGCCCCCTAGCCTTACTTGGGAATGGCTACCAAGTATTCAAGTAACTATACTTCACAGTTTAATTATTCCTCCTTATAGGTTTTGTTAATTATCTCATATCCGTAATAATGGTTCCGATGACTAAAAGGAACCACAACGGTCCTAGGACCGATAGTTATAGTTTCTGTATTTGTTAAATAGTTATTATCATTTTCCTCAATGTGTTGCTAACCGCACTATAGTAGAGGTTCGTTGACCTATACTAAAATATATACCGTAATCATTTGACACCGTATTGATTGTTCTGGTTAGATTGTGTATGTATATGGCCAGTGGCCATCCGTTAACTCGTTTTGTTTAGTTATAAAAATATAGGACTGCAGTGCATGTAGAAACCACTATACAGCTACATTTATTTATGCAGCACTTTCTCCCGCCACCAACAATTTTTCACTGAGGTCGCTGTCCGTGCTATAACTCTGTTTAGCCCGGCATGCTACCGACTAAACCTTTTCTATTCAGCTCGATAGGATAGGTTCAGAATGATTAGAGACACTTTCTTCATTACATACTGTGTAATATACTCTTCTCTTCCGGTAGTGCGATAATTTAGCCCCACACTCCTCTTAGCCTTGTGGCTTCTTAATTGTTTGGATGTCCCTATCCGCACCATGGGCTGATCCAACTCTGGGAAACTCTTGGGGTTTCCGAGCGGTGATGGCTAGGGTGCGGTATCACACACACTCCCGCGTATCTTCGGATACTTAGTAGATAGTACCTTAAGCCAATGTAGGAAAGCACTGCGAAAACATATGTAATAATTATTATTTTATTTACTGACAATCCTCCCGCACCGCAGTGCAAAACTGGCAACTTGTGAATAAACCTAACGACAGGTTAAACGGTTAGTTCCATAGGACCCGGTGACAGGCGAGATATGTATGCTCACCGAATTCTGTTCAAATGTCTGGGCATGATATTTAGATCTGCCACGTCCTTACGGGAAGGACATTTACGGTGTGCATCCATCTCTCCTAACAATGCTTCCGTGAAATGTAAACCATGTCTTGTAATGTTTCATGTGGTTGCGGCGTGGAATGTCCGGACTCTCACCCAGTTTGGAGGTTCCACTAAGTAACATGTAAGAGCGCTGTCTGCAGTATTGATGTCCTCCGGCATCAGTTCTCCGTGACCGCCATGTCTAATAGCTAGGTAGTTATCGGCCAGTTGTGGCCTAAACTAATTCTTGTTTTGAAAACAAGTAAAAGGAATTAAGCAAAGCAGAAGGCCCGCAGAAATGAAGCAACAACTTCTAAATCAGCATATTAGAAATTGCATAAGACGGGGACGAAAGAATCCGTCGGGAATCTTCCGTCCCGTCTTCACGTAAAATAGTATGCACCCCTACAGTCATAAACTCACTAGGTATGGTCTTTTCTTTGTATAGCATTTTTGTTTGAAATATTAGAGTAGGCCTATTTTTGCCTGCCATTTTTCTGCCACTTTAAGCCATGGCAGCACCGTCCCGAGACGGAGACCCGCGCGAGGCACTTGCCTCTCGCAAGGATTCAGTGACGACGGTCCATGCCAGGATAATACTCCTCACCCAATTTGCACTACGAGTAGTGCCCGCGTGAGGCACATCACTTTTCGTCCGAGATAGTCTTCTTCCTTTCAGCTTAGAGGTATAATAACTTATATTAAGTTAAATATCTATGTCTCGTGTACGGGAGCCTCCCTTGCGAGGATACCTCAGCGGACCTACGAGTCTGTGTGGTACCTCCGGGAGCCCCATGTTTTAAAGTTCATCTACCTGCCTCTATGTCTTATATTTTCGTATGCTCTTATTGTAGTTTTATCTAGCATATTTTAGGTAAACGCATTGTATAGACTTATGTTTTTAGGTCACCAAATCAAATCTTGTAAATCCATAAATCACGAAATTGCAATGGACAGGCATACTGGTGACACAAATTCCTGGGATGAAACCGTTGTGTTTAATGTTCGCAGCAATGGTCGCATGGCCCCACCGGAACGATTGAGTTCCACCGGCCTTAGGAGCCGGTTTTTGTGTCCCGCAGGGCAGTCTCGTTCAAGGTCCATCACCCCGAGACCGGATGCTAACCAGCGTCATCATTCATCGTGCACTTGTGGCATGGCGAGTCGACATGAGACATCGGAATGGCCCGACACCGCCCGGCGAGCTACAATACCAATGACAAAAAACCCAACCAATTGAGCTTGACATATGAGTATGCCGGAAATACAGAGGCATAGCACTCATGACATGTGATACTGTATGCGGATTATATTGTAGTATGCATGTTATTTAAGTTATTGTAACTTTGTGTAAACGGGTACTCGTGACTTGCAAACGTTCGTGGTGTTTGAGAAGAGTTGAATGGTGGATGCGGTGAATGTATGAATGCAGATGAAGGGTGTTCCATTTGCTCGGTTCGTCCGACTGTCATCTCACTGTGCAACTCCGTTTCTGTTACAATCTGTCACACTTTAAGTTTGACCCCTGCCTGAAGATGTCTGGACAAACGGTTAACCGTTTGCCCCATAGAAAAGAAAAATGCCTCGATCTCACCCATTTTCGGCAGAGATGCGGGCACTTTTCTTTCCACACTGTTCCCATTCTTCTTTCTCTTAAGAGGAGCACTGGTGGTAGTAGCTGCTTGTGGCAGCAGCAGGAGAATAGGCATGGGATGGCCCTGTCGACGCCACCAAGGATTCATCAGTGTTGTCGTTGTCAACATCACTATCGTTCTTATCTGTTTCTCTCGTTTCTGCTACATCATCACATTCCTTTGTTTGTGATACCGCGCTAGCCTCTAATATCTCTGATACATCGCCATCATTATGGTCTTCATTGGCACATATTTTGTCCACATCCGAAGTATCTTCTTCAACCTCCAGGGCAGGCAGGTTTGATGATGTTCTGAAAATGAATAGTTTTGCCATGTAGACTACCTATCAGATTACCCGATATGCAAAACCGATCATAGCAACTTTAATAAAAATGTCATTTCCCTCAAGAATTGGTCCTATCAAGGCGAATCCTTCAAAAGGCACATCTACCCATCATAAAGAAGCCACGTGCCAAGTTTCATTAAATTATTTTAAGGAATTCTGTATGGTATGCTGTTTATGAGAAAATTAACAAAACTTCATTTTTGCATATAAAGGAGTTAAAATATCCTAGGCACGCTATCCCAATCATTGGAATTCAACCACACTATTATGTGAGTTACCAATATAGGTGTCGCGCTCTTTATTTTCTTTCTCCAAGCGCCGTGCTCCTGAGTGACAAGAGCCTACATGTACCTCCAGAGTCATTGCTTCCAGGAACGGAGGTGTCAATACCTCATGTCGTGGTAGGAGACGAGGCATTCCCTTTAAAGCCATATATGATGAGGCCATATCATGGGAGACAAATCACGGAGGACAAACCGATTTTCAACTACAGGCTTTCACGTGCAAGGCGGGTAGTCGAAAATGCATTCGACATATTGTCCCAAAGGAATCTACCAGCGCAGGATACAGGATAGGTTATGAACGCGAGGTGCGTTCTGCATAATTTCTTGCGAGGAGCAGCTGATCACTTGGATCAAAGGGATCATATGCAGGAGAAAGTGTAACCGACACGGGTTCTATCCACAATAGAGCTCGTATTGATGAAGCATACAAAGTTGGCGACGGATTTAAAGATTATTTTATGTCACCAAGTGGAGAGTTTCCTTGGCAATCTACAATTGTGAGCAGAAGACTTTGCAAATGAAGCTATTTACAATTTAACCGAGCCAGTCATTCTAGTGTGAAAAAAATATTCTTCTCTTAGCCTGCAAACCGACACTGCCTACGCAATAACTATAATTATCTTGACCATTACCTATTTGATGCTTATGCCATTTGGAATTTTGAGGAATCTCAATTTACATGCCAAGAGAAGTCTATTTCTTAACATTTACAGCTGTAATGACTGGCTCGATAACCGAGCCAATCATCCCATTGTTGAATTTAAAAAAATAGTCTTCTCCTGGACTGCAAACGTGCACTGCCCACACAATGACTATGGTCAAGTTCGACTCCTAACCATAGTTAGCTATTAGCTAACTAGAGTACCAGCCGAACCTCAAATAGTTAACTAGCTAGTCAACTATAGTCAACCGAGCACCCGACCTCGGTTCAGATGGTTAGTCCGATATTGCGTAAATTTCAAAATGGCTGACACCGATCGCTTGCCACGAATAAATGCATATAAAAGTGTAAATATTTCACTAAATAACTTAGGTTTGATGAAATTATGCTTTCCCATTGTATGTCGACGTTCCCAAGCACATATTCCTTCCCACTTTATGCCATATGGGCGCTTTTTGACGTCTTAGCGGACACAAATAACCCATTTTCGTAGCTCATTAAAACAGACGACAGAAAGGGTTAATGGAGACTGGTACCCGGCTCCAAATTTTCTGCAATAGTAATTGAATAGGGAACTGGGTACCAGTCGACTAAAATCAAGTTCGACTGGGCATAGCAACTGCGCATGATCAGTAAACCATAAAACTGACTATGGTTAGCGAGTCGAACTTGACCTATAATTCACCTTTCCAGAGTACCCACCCATCATATGACGTCATAATGAACTGCGCGATGTGTACAATGACATCATAACGAATGGAGTCATGAATGACGTCGATAAGTACGCCACGAACGCATATTTGAAGACGGTCTATGCGTTGTTGTACAAATGGTTTGCTTTTACTATTTAATAAATATTCTGTTGAATATCTTGAAACTAATTTGACTCGGCGCTATTGCTGCCATAGGCAGCAACAGCACCCAGTCAAATTAGTTACAACATATTCAACAGCTTCTCTGTATAGTTTTCAGGAAATTGATAGCTAGAGCATTTGGGAATCGATCAATCCCAACACGGCGAGGTGTGGGTGGAGCTTAGCTAGTGATGGGCGGGGCATAGCTAAAAATGGAAAGGTCCATTGTCTTGGCCATTAACTATTTGATGTTCATTCCATTTTAGTGGACTTGACGAATGTCATTTGTAGGATAATATAAACCTATGAAAATTACTAAATTTCTATGGTAAATTTATGAATAAATAATTTTCGCATGTCTGCACAAATTTATAATTTATGGAATGATATTGACAAGTAAAGGGCTAACTGATAGCATTTTGGGCGCTTTGCGACGATGTTGAAACAAGCAGGAATAAAGGGTTAATGCAAACCTGGTAGACTGATAGCCTGGCTAATCGATTTCCATATATTAGTACTTCTGATAGAATCCTGTAGTATTTGCTGGTTGGCGCGACAACGGAACATCATTACCGCTAGGCGCGTATACTGAAAGCCGGCCAGGCAGCGAGCCGCTCCTCAGTAACTGTGACAGTTTTCTCTCGATCCCACTATACTAGGGCCTACATGCGCCGTACTCCCACTAGTGCCTACACACGCCGTACATACACGGATGGCTTTAAGAGTGTCTGGTATACAATTTCTATTTGGAGTGGTGCTCGTGTTTGGAGTGTGTTGTTTATACGTTGAGTTTCACAACAGAGATGCTTATAAAAACAGACAGGAACAGGAAAATAACTGTTCGTCACAGTACGGTAAGTACTAAATTATTTCAGTTCATGAAAATTGTGGTGTGATACTCCATGTGGTAAGTAAATGGTATTTGAGGTGGATGGCCGTTAGCAGTGGCGTAGCAAGGGTGACCAGCTTTAAACTTCCCTGAAAGAGGAATTTGAAGCTCCCCCCCCCCACCCCCTCATAGAAGGAAAACCAGACTCATTTTCAAGCCACGGTGTGGATGCAAGGTCCTTAACCGAGAAATCTAGACGCTCTCAGAGGGGATCTCCTACAATTCTGGAGGCAAATATTAGTCTTTGTTTGACTGGGAAACTTATATTTTTATCAGAAAAGCAACAGTTCTCAACAAGAATTGCCCAGTATTCTCAAGCGAGAAGCATGGGTAATGTTAGTCAGGATACACGTCCACCTATTTTCTTCTTTCTCGTATCTATAATACTGGAGCCGAATGACCTATACCATACTGGAAACGGCAAAATGTGCGTACATTAGACACACAACTTACGAATGAAGACTTAGGATGAATTGTAACAGTGATTAAAACCACACATATTAACATGTTTGTATTTTGTAACTAATTCGACTGTAATCTGTTGCTGCCTAAGGCAGTCGAATTAATAATGTCAGAATATCTAAAGCATTGCTTATGACTCTTCTTAGAATAAATACGTATAATTTACAACTGGCGGGTCCAGAGGTGGTGCAGGCGGTGTGCGCCCACCCCTCTTCGCCATATGTGCCATATCACACCTGATGAACTCATTCATCTCCCATCACATATATATGTAAACGGTATGTCAACGGATATTTCCTCTAGAAATGCAAGAGACGCTTTTTGAAGCCGTCTGGATCTAAAAAAAAATTCCGGGGTGTTAGGTAGGATCAGTGTGCACTTTCCACCTAAACATATATCCAATGAATGAATCCACTTTTAAAGAAGAAGTACAATGGCATTGAAAGTGGCTTTCATCTACAACATTGGGCATTAAAGAATGAAAAAGAATGTGTTATTGCAGTGTATATATCACCAATATATTTCCGGGTAATAAGCTCTTCACGTCTGTTTAAGAAGGTATCAAGATTTAGGTTTAAAACATTGGGCATTAAAGAATGAAAAAGAATGTGTTATTCCATCTAAGCCTATCATCTTCTCTTATTGTATTTTAACCCTTTCATGAAGAGGCCGCCAAACCCGGCCTCTACAGTGATCTTGAGGATGTTAATTTGCAGGCCAAGAGAAGATAGTTTTTGAAAATTCACCACCGAAATGACTGGCTCGATACACTTCTGTTTATTGCTGTCTAGAATTGCCTATAGGCGCAGCCATTTCGCGCAGGGGATTGTGGGGCTGTGTCTCGCGAGATCTCCATCGATACGAGATATAATAATTGTCGGCGCGAAGACACGGCTCTAGTTTTAGATTTCCGGATATCTCATAATTATTATCTTCATGCGCAAGATTCATGGCGAGTTCTCTTATTTGTTCTTGTCCGACTGTAATAGAGTTTGCGCTGCGATGACCTCTTAATTATTTTAATAAACAGCCAACGGAACTCCAAATAACTACTCTAAATCAGTACTCTTCTTTTGCTGGAGGACTGCGTACAAAACATGTTTATCATTCCTTCTGCAGATGAAAGTACTCAAGCACACGCCCACTCGCGGCGTCTCTTATATGCACACTTTAGCACTCTATCAAACTGACCACAAATGGCTTCTCGCAGTGATCATGAGAAATGTCCATTTGCATTAGCTACTCGGCAGAGAACTTGTTTTGAAAGTTTACCACTGGAATGACTGGTTGGATAACCGATCCTATAATTCCAGTAGTAAATTGCAAAAGACAACCCACAATGGTCTCTTGGATGGCAATTAGACATAGGACATTTTCTATGATAATGGTTTCTGCAGTATATGACGTCATAGTTATTTAGGTCAGATGTAGCTGGACGTCACAATCAAAATGTGTAATGAATGACGTATCTAGCTCCACCAGGATCATTGAATAGCCAGTCAAGTATGCGAATTGCACGTCTTTACTATTTAATCAACATGCTGTTGAATATTTTGAAACTAATTTTACTAGACGCCGTTCGAATTGTATGTCTTTGCTATTTATTCAACAGTCATTTTCTATGATAATGGCTGGGTTCGATCTGTAACTGAAGGATATGACGTCATAATCCAAAATGTGTAAATGAATGGCGTATCGATCTCAGTCATGAACATTGAATAGTCCGGCAAGTGTACCAATTGTATGTCTAATGGGTATTTTCATGTTGTCTATCCATCATATTACGTCATATGATGTTATAATCAACGACGTGACGTATAGGATGACGTCATGACTGACTCGATTTAGTCCGTCTTAAATGCTTAATAATCCGACACGTTGTACGAATTATATGTCTGCTATTTACAAAACATGCTGGTGAATATTTTGAAACTAATTTGACAGGGCTATGTTACTGCCACAAGCAGCAACAGCACACAGTCAAATTGGTTTCAAAATAGTCAACACCTTACCTGTATAGTTTTCTGGAAATTGATAGTCAAGAAGCTCAGAGATCCATCGATACCAACACGAGCGCGGTTTTAATGTATTAATAAATCATCCGGATTCAGTGACCGATTGACTAACGTTAGGCCTATGGAAGTCATTTCAAGCAAACGCCACCAAGGTGTGACTTACTTGGGCACAATTGTGTGTTTTTCTAACAAAATCCTTTAGAATGTTTATCACCGAAATTTCAATATCTCAGATAAAGACAACTATATGAATATCTAATAATACTTTGACTGGTAGCCCACCCCACCCTACCCACCTACTTGTTGCTATCATAGACCTGTATTAAGTATAGCAACGACAACGACTGCCCATCTAAGCCTATCATCTTCTCTTATTGTATTTTAACCCTTTCATGAGGAGGCCGCCAAACCCGGCCTCTACAGTGATCTTGAGGATGTTAATTTGCAGGCCAAGAGAAGATAGTTTTTGAAAATTCACCACCGAAATGACTGGCTCGATAATTGAGCCAGTCATTCCAATAGTAATTCTTCAAAACAGTCGTCTATTGGCCTGCAAATAGGCACTCAATAAGCAAATATTTTTTATATATTCTTGTCTCAATTTAGGTAATACAGGGTTAATAAATTATGAGGACGACGATGATGTACCATGTCTGTTTAACCTTTCCCGTATTGTAATATAGTATGATTCACATTTGTTGCATTCGAGATAAGTTAAACATACAGACTTGTTACAGACAGTCTTGAGGCGTACTATGTGTGTGGTAAATTTCAAAAGACAAACATGCATAATAATATTTTAGAGGGCGAAAAAGTAGACAGAGTTCGCTAACAATAATGGAGCCATCTAAAAATAAAGGCTTGGCTTCTTCGAAACTACACCTCTAATGTAATGACCGGTCATCTTACGTTATCACAACGACTAGACTGTTACACAGACTCAACTTCGGATACCAGACAGACCGGGACCCAGTCTATCCCCGTAGCGGACAGTAAAAGCAACACAGTGGATCGTGAAATCACTACGTCAATGGCTACTCGATAGGCCCCTACATACGAGATACATTTCTCGATCTCGTATCGAAAGAGAACTCGCTGGATACGAATGAATAATGGATGTGTGATTATCAGTAGTATCCTTTTGTCTTTAATCCATCCGTGGGAATAAATCCATGTAGGGTCAATGCAATTATGTAGCAGTATTGATAGACTACCAATGGTCCAAATTTCTAGTCAAAACTGCTGTCAATAATATTGTAGCAGATTGTTGAATACAGAAATCAACCGAAAGTGTAGGCAGGCATATGCATGTGCTAAGTTAAGAACGTCTAGAGGAAATTCGGCCACAGAATTTCAACCATATAGTTAGATAGGTATATCAATACGCTAGCGAAGTAATGGATTGAGGTTAAGAACATTTTTACCATTAAGTAATTTCGTGGTGCACAATTTCATACCGAAAATTTGCTAAATCTCCGGTGATTCACAGTTTTCAGTGCCCTATTGTCTGTAGTATGTTTAGCCCCATAATTTCACCTACATGAACTTGAGCCATAATATACTAGGTATATTCCGAATCTAACAAATTCTAGATGAAATTATTTTATTAGGCAAAAATTGGCGTAACTGTTGGGTTTCTCGTGCTTTTCGGTTCCCTACTGTCTGTATGTAATATGGTCGGCTCCAGAACTTCGCTCACATAGACATAGAGGGATTTGAATACGATAGCTATATTGGGAATTAAAAAAAATTCGACCGGAAGTAATTTCGTAGTATACTATTTCATCGCGTAAATAGAAATGGATCCCTCTATTGAAATTGGCATGAGCAAATTGAGCATTACAGGGCTAATACCACTTGGTAATGCGTGGCCCACACAATATGGACCACTTGTATTAAGAGAGCACCCGTATTTATAGGTCACATATTTTAACAAGGCCAATCATAGATTGTAGACCCTTGCCATCCCGAACGCACGTAGACCCGAATACAATACACTCATCCTCTGACGGAGCGAGGGTAATTAATACCACTTGCTAATGGCCCTTTTCAGGTTGTCTATCCATCATATTACGTCATATGCAGTCGTAATTAATTAAGTGACGCGTAGGATAACGCCATAATAATGACGTCATGACTGACTCGATTTAGTCCATCTTAAATGCTTAATAATCTGACATGTACGAATTGTATGTTTTTGTTATTTAATAAAAATGCTGTTGAATATTTTGAAAGTAATTTGACTGGGCGCTGTTGCTGCCATAGCCAGCAACAGGACCCAGTTAATTTAGGGTCAAAATATTCCACGGCTTACCTGTAGTTTTCTTGAAATTTATCGTCTAGAAGTTCAGAAATCCATCGATCCCAACTCGAGAGTGCTATGGGTGGAGTTTAGCTAAAGATGGACAGGGCATAGCTAAACTGGAAAGGTTCATTGTATTAATTAACCACCACAGTTTTCGGTGCCCTATTGTCTGTAGTATGTTCAGCCCCATAATTTACCCCACATGGACTTGAGCTTTACTATGCTAGTTATATTCCGAATCTAACAAATTCTAGATGAAGTAATTTTAATACGCAAAATTGAGCTTAAATGATGGTGTATTCGTGGTTTTCGGTGCCCTACTTTCCGTAATATGGTCGGTTCCAGAACTTCGCTCACATAGACGTATAGGAGTTTGAATATGCTAGTTACATTGGGAATTTATAAGAATTCGAACGTGAAGTATTTTCGTAGTATTTCATCGCATAAATTTGTTCCAATTTTGGCAGATCTGCGGTTTTCAATACCATACCGTCTGCAATATGTGTGGCTACATAATTTCACCCATATGGTTAGATAGGGATGTGAATACGCTAATGAATCTTGAGATTTCTACCATGTAGTAATTTCGTAATACTCAATTTAGTAGCCACGGACAGTTGTCAAATACCAACAATTTACTATATTCCATATTAGAATCTCAGTTCTCGGTTTGTAATCATTTTTTTACATAGCTGTATATAACTGAATATGTACTACTGCTTTTGCACGATTCTACCATCAAGTAATTTGGTAATATGTAGTTACATATTCGCCATATGGCCCCATTGTAATATGGTTGGTTCACATTCACCACATTCAGATAGGTGTCGATATGTCCTGACATATCGCTCATAATGGGTTCGGCCCAGAATATCACCCATATGTTTAGATAGGTATAGGCATAAGCTTACGACGTAGTGAGATTGAAAAATTTCGTAATGTAAATAAGCTCAAACGTAGGCTAATGCATGGCTTTCATTGCAATACGTTCACCCCCATAATTTCACACACAAATATTTATAGGAAATATACTAGTTGTATTCCGAATTTAAAAAAATTCTACAGGAACGTAATTTCATAGTACGCTGTTTGCAATAGGTTCGGCCCCAGAAGTTCACCCATATGGTTAGATACGCATATGAATACGCCAATAAAGTATCAAAGGTTTAAAAAATGTTTACTATGCAGTAATTTCGTCATATGCAATTTAGTAGTGGCACACCATTGTCAAATTCCAATAATGTACTATATTCGGTACCAGAATATCTCTACATGCCTTGTAGCCAGTTTTCGAACATAAGGCCATGTAGAACTCACTATGTTCTCGTGCTGTGCGAAATATTGTAATAATTCTACCACCAAATATTTATTACAGTAATGTGAAAATATTTCTATATATCCCATGTTATTAGCCGCGTGTACTGGTAGAACCTGACTTATCAGGCTAATACCCTAACATGTGTACATATGGTCAACAAGATCGTCATCATTACAACAATTGAGGCCGATTTTGGCCTTTTTGTCGAGCAAAAATATTTGATTTAAAAGTTTGTCACTGTTTCCAGTAAATATATCATTTAATAGGTGACAGAGATACGATAGCTAAATGAAACAGATCATGATGTCGTGGCTGTTTCCCACTAAGTCTTCAGTCAGAATGTTTTCTACTATATCATTTTCGTTGGAAAAAACTATGTTCACGGTATTGGTTCTATCCTGGCCACTTAACATTGTTGAAAAGGTTATCTGTCGGTACAGATCGGGGTCCTGTATTGCATCAAACATATACTTGCTTTGTGCATTTCACTAGCATTGCAGTGTATATTTCACCAATTTATTTCCGGGTAATAAGCTCTTCATGTCTGTTTAAGAAGGTATCAAGATTTAGGTTTAAAATATTCTTTACAGTCTTCTTTAATATGTTTGAATGGGTGTCAGGGTCTGTACTGCTTCTTGCGCTGATTTTCAACTGACTGGGTTGCCAGTTCTGTTGATTTCTTTATCTTTACAAGTTGTTGATACCTAATGACCCAAATTTGATCTGTTACGCTCTGTTGGTGCAGTAGTGCAATTCTCTCATCACTGGCTGCTCTTAATTTTGTCTGTTCCTCTCTCTATTAAGGAGTTTGGCCTGGAGAAAAAGGATGGATGGAAAAATTGTTGGACTGACCAAAAATATAAGCTGCTTTTCCTAGCCCAAAGCTAATACTGCCCATATCTTTTTGCAAGAAATAGTCCTTCTTTTGTGGTATTGTCCGCCTATATTTTTGTCATGAGTGGTGTGTATGCCTTTATATAACTTCATTTTTTCATGAAACAGTTGAGTTTATTCTCAGAATTATAATAACCTCCGGGCACGCTATTTACCATTGATGCCTTGTATCAATATGTGTACTTGTTAGTATATATTATTCGGATTTATTGCGCCGACTCGCTGAAAAACGAAATGAGAACGGCCTTGGCGCGTGACGTCATTTCAGGGGATCGGCTGAGCTTGCCTGAAACAGCTGAGCGAAATAACGTTTTCAAGGTTGACGCGCTGTCATATGAGGCGACTTGTTCTAACAGACAAGCAATTTTCGCGAACCCAAAGATTATTATAATACAATCATAGACCATCAACTACATTCGTAGTAAAATCTATATATATATATATATATATATATATATATATATATATATATATATATATATATATATATATATATATATACACCTGTGCAAAAGTTAAGCACCACCCTATTTTTACGCACATGCGAGGGTATATTCATGTGCTATGAAGAAAGCAATAGCATAAACATTTATGTACCCATCCATCTTAGTGCAAGAGGTAATAATGCAACTAGAGGAATGCTGATTATGATGGTGGGGAAACACTGTATGTTTTTGTTTGAACTTGAAAACGTGCCCTGAATATGGTTACGTTGACACAACTGACAACTATTGCCCTACAGTTGACACACGTAGCTAGATTGTCATTAATGGTGTCTGAAAACGAAGTTTAACATCTGTGCACGAGTTTGAGACTGTCATTATTAATACCGGGTATATCCACCTTGTGCCTGGATGACGGCCTGGACACGACGTCTCATGCTGGTCACCAACCGACTGATACGCCATTGTGGTATTCGTTGCCATTCAAGATGGAGTGCGTCTGTTAATTCCTGTAGGTTCTGCACAGGAGGATCCCTCCTTCTCACCATGTTTCCCAGAATGTCCCAGATATGCTCAATAGGGTTCATGTCAGGGCTCCTTGCTGGCCATGGTAGGGTTTCGATGGCATTCTGGCGGAGGTATTCATGCACAGCTCTAGCACGATGTGGTCGGGCGTTGTCATCCATGAATATAGGGTGGGTTCCAGGTGCATGATTTACAAAATGAGGGACCACAACTCTATCCAGTATGGAATCTTGATATCTTTGTCCATTTAGTGTTCCAGGTACAGTCAACAGATCCAGCTTACAATCAAATGAGATGCACCCCCATATCATAACGGAACCTCCACCAAATGAAACTTCTTCCATGATGTTACGTTGGTCGTACGCCGTGCGTCTGGACCTCCATACACGAGTTCGACCATCTGTGGCATGAAGCAGGAACCGACTTTCATCGGACCAGTGTACCCGTCTCCAGGATCTCATGTTCCAGTGTCTTCTTTCGTTGCACCACCTCAGACGCTCCTCTTTGTGGTGTGCAGTGAGGAGAGGACGTCTGACAGGTCTCCTAGCTTTCATGCCAGCAGCATACAGTCTCCTTTTGACGGTAGACATTGACACTCTATTGCGCGTTTCCCATTGCTGGCTGAGCACTCTGCTGTTGGTGAATGGAGATCTCCTAACAAGGCGTACTAGGGCTCGATCATCACGGGCAGTAGTCTTCTTCGGTCTTCCAGATCTAGGCCTGTCCTTCACCTCGTTAGTTTGCCCATGTTTTGCAATCAAACGACTGATTACAGTATGGTTAATGTTCAGCTGTCTGCCAATCTCTCTGCATGACATACCAGAGGTATGTATGCCTATGATTTGCCATTTCACACGATCACTTAACCTTCGTCTTGCCATAGCGGTTCACAATCAAGAGCTAATTCTCTCTGTACAAATAAACCACGGTCATGAACACAAAATTCCTAATCTTGTCGCCTAAATCTGTATGTAATGTTCTACACATCAAACTGGACTTTTACGTAACTGAACACCTGTGCTGTTTCCCGCCACGCACGGACATCAAGCGGCGTGAAGTCATGCATGCATGTGCATTTCGTACTTGGAATTATGTCAGCTAACGCGGGGACAAAAAGTATGGCAGCCTAGTTGTACCATCATGTTTCTACGTTCAATTGTTTTTGCTGGTGATGTTAAACTTCGTTTTCAGACACCATTAATGACAATCTAGCCACGTGTGTCAATTGTAGGGAAATAGTTGTCAGTTGTGTCAACGTAACCATATTCAGGCCTCGTTTTCAAGTTCAAACAAAAACATACAGTGTTTCCCCACCATCATAATCGGCATTCCTCTAGTTGCATTATTACCTCTTGCACTAAGATTGATGGGTACATAAATGTTTATGCTATTGCTTTCTTCATAGCACATGAACATACCCGCATGTGCGTAAAAATAGGGTGGTGCTTAACTTTTGCACAGGTGTATATATATATATATATATATATATATATATATATATATATATATATATATATATATATATATATATATATATAATTTATTTATGGCATGTCGGTCGCACCACGCATGAGATGCACGCGCGCATGAACGCACACACACGCACGCACGTATGTGCACGCACGCACGCACGCACGCACACGCACGCACGCACGCACGCACACGCACGCACGCACGCACGCACATTTATGCCTCTAGATGGAGGCCCCCAGGGTTGTTGAGACAGGTGGTTGGTGTATGCCTCTAGATGGATGCCCCCAGGGATTGAAGGGCGGTGGGGGCCACCATGGATCGCCGAACAGTGGCCAGTTGAGGGAGGTGGTATCATATTCCGACACTACTACTACCACATATAATAGGGTCTGAACGCCCATTTAGAGACAAGCCTCCATAGTGATATACGCCACTGATCGCCTTGTGATCAACCACACCAGAAGGGCCGGCCTCTATTCTGTGTAGGCTCTGACAAACACGTAGTCTCTGCCAGAGTCGCATCGGCATGATGGGACCACCCATAGTGTCTTCCATCTACCTTGACAACTCTCACCTGGTAGGATGCTAAAGTGATTAGCATTTGCACCACGGCAGACTCTGGCATGTTCACATGTTACGCAGAGAATCTGGTGCTGAGCAGGGGTCTCCAGCAGACAACCACGTCCTACCCTCTCCACCCCATAGATGTGGCAGACAGACTCGATCTCTTCACGTGGGTGAAAGCTGCCGTAAATGTTTCTCCGCAAGGGGTCGACCCAAGGATTGTACTGGGGGTCATCCCGGAATTGGGCCCACTTGGCGTCCAATATCATGGCAGTCTCAGCGCCCTGTGCCACTGCTGTAGACGCCAGCACGAGCAGTATGATGAGAATCATGGCTATATATGAAGAGTTAAACTGAACAGAGTGAACCCCTCGAGAAATATCTGTGCCAGATCGAGCCCTGTTCCATCCGGATCGATAGTGATCTTCATCCCCTCAGGGGCAGGGGCTAGCTGCTTCACTCTGCCGCCGGCTAAAAAACGTAGCTCTAGGACTATATGAGTTGTTTGCGGGCTAGTGAGTCCGACTCGCTGAAGCAGTTTAATAGCACCCTTGGCTTTGGAGACATGTGACACACCATCTACCCGTAGGATGCCCTCCTGGAGGTTAACAGCTTCTTCTGGTCCATCGAATGGACGACGCAGCAGGAGCTTTCCACCTGTAACCCCGATCTGGTGACCCACCCTCGTCAGGGAGACACCTTCACCTATGTAGGTGAGAAAGGATGATCCCCGATTGTAGAGCTTTCGAACTGTTCCATCCTTTTTCACAACAGTGGAGAGGGGAATAACCTCTATGTCAATGACTGCGGGATACCTATATAGGGGCAACCCTGTTTGCCAGTCACCCCCAGGTCCAGCGCGGCACCACACTTCATTCTTCTCAAATATGAACTGCAGGTTTTTTGCCAGGGTCAATAGCAGACCATCATGGGTCATCGGCGGGGCACCGCTTGAATAGGGTTTGACCAGATGAAAGCTGAGGTCGTTATTTAGGGTGTTGATGTCTGCCACCTCTGTATCCGAGAGCTCAATCAACGGCTCAAGGATGTATTCCTCTTCGGGAAATCATACCGAAACACGATCTTGTGGCCATCTATGTTGCGACCCAGGCACTCCGTTGACACATCCTTGAGGTCTGTGAGCAGCTCCACCCAATCACCACCACAAACCTTTGAGTTTGCTTCGTACTGTAGGGCGAATGACTTGCCATCGCTCTCTTCTACCATGGCAGCATCAACTGTGTACACATGTGCCAGGTCAGCAAGACCAGTCGAGTGAGCAAATATGGGTTCCATAGCACGCTATAGGGGGGGGGGGGGGGGTTAAACAGGAGATATAACCATGCCGATTTTCCGACTGCTGCTCTCCGGTGGTGAGAACGTAATCTCACCCTCTCTAGAGGGGAGACAGGTGGTACAGTACCGTGTAGAATGGGTCCTCTTCGAAGTGCCCCAGCGGGGCACAACATACATACACACCGATGTGCTACATCAACCTCCGGGCAGTGCACACAGCAGCTCACTGGTAGAAGTCGGCCGGGACGTGATAGAGTATCTCCCAGGTGCCAACAGCAACCTATGGAAAGCTATCAGTCCTAGCCTGTTCACACCTGTAAATCACCTGTCTGACAAGTCCCTCCATTAACATATATGCCAGCACGGATGGGATATCGGACGCCCATTTAGAGTTTACACTCTTATTACTCATTGACCTGACGACAACATGATATCACACCAGGAATATCTGACCTTTGCCGAGATGATGAACCCGATAGAGGGTTGCCAAAAGGCCGCACAGATGCTCGCACAGCAACAGATCTGTCAACAAGGAGAGCAACTACAGCGGGAGAGCTGGTATCAACAGGCTGCCAGCAGTGCAAGGAGGTGAAGGAACAGTGAAGGTTCCCGATACAGGCAGGCCCTCCTGGAGGAGAGTAAGCGGGACGCAGGAGTCTTGACAGACGACGATGGGCCAGATGTCTTCACATACGACGATGAGCCGGATGTCTACGACGATGAGCCAGGTGTCTTCGCAGACGAGGATGGGCCAGATGTCATACAGTGGGAAGAGGAGATGGCGCAGAAGTGTAAGCCCAAAAAAGCCATCCAGCGGCGGACCTACTATCTTGGTCATAAGGTGACGTTCCAGATGTCACATCTCAGAAAGCTACTGGCACAGACGACGATGGGCCAGATGTCTTCACATACGACGATGAGCCAGATGTCTACGACGATGAGCCAGGTGTCTTCGCAGACGAGGATGGGCCAGATGTCATACAGTGGGAAGAGGAGATGGCGCGGAAGTGTAAGCCCAAAAAAGCCATTCGGCGGCGGACCTACTATCTTGGGCATAAGGTGACTTTCCAGATGTCACGTCTCAGAAAGCTACTGGCACCCGATATAGCGCTGGATGCCCACTGTCTAAGAGACATCTGTCTCGACACCAGCAAGCTGGTAAGGTTCGCCAGGCTCTCCAAAATGAACCCTTCTATGACTCATGAGCAGATTCTGCAGGTGATGCAGGTTTAGTCTCCACGTATACTATGGCAAAATCAGAGTGGCGGAAGCAACCAGAACTATACCCCTCCCTGACGGCTGATGAGGGCGGTACCATCCTCCGCTGGCGACTCCAGTAGATAGATACCATCAGGCAGAATCTCGTCCAAGAGGCAGAAAGGTACAGCAGAACGCGCAGGCGATATAAGACAGCCTACAACGTCCTTGCGCGTACAACCACTGCTGCGGGTGTGATTGGAGCCAGTGCTGGTGTGGCAGCTGTGGCCACTCTCGCCACAGGGGTGGGTGCCATCGTCACCATCCCGCTGGGTGGCGTGACACTAGCCGCCACTGTCTTGGTCACAGGCTTGGAGGTGGGGCATCCGCAGATCACAAGGAGGCTGGAGAAGCTTGCTAAGTACGTGACACTGGCACAGAGTATGCTACGGACTATCGACGAGTCTGTCAGCAAAGCTCTCGAGGATGGCCAGGTCACCGATGAAGAGTACCACCAAATATTGAAGGTCCAAGCCCTGTACCGCACGGAGAAACCTAAAGTGCGACAGCAATACCTCAAAGGCTCTAGCGGGCGAGTTGATATGGAGGAGCTAAAAAACTAGATGTTACGGCGAGGTCGCCTCGCTGGTCTCTGGAGTCGAGACGACTACAAATAGTGTGCTGCCGGTATGGTAGCTTTAAGAATACCAGTATAGATGGCCTTCCCACTGAACCTCACGACAGTCATCCGGAGCCAACCGCCCCTCCTGGGTACACCCTTGACTGAGCTGAGAGGTCTACTGGATGATATACCAGAGCTAACACCGTTCTCCATCACGGTGGATGGACGGTCCCGAACCAGCATCTCCATCAACCCACGACTGCTGACCAGCCGCCCCGTCACCATCAAGGACGTGAAGCAAGCTCATACTTGGATGGCTGCTCCAAGCCTCTCATACTGGAATCAGCAGCTGAACTTTACCGTGTGGTGTGCCATGGCAGGATGTGGAGTAAGCTCCAACCTGCTTCACTCCTATTCTGGTACTCCTGAAGCTGTGCTCATCGCCAGCTGTGTCAGATTCCACGTGTACTTCACGGTGCAACGAATCCTCCATGAGTTGGGTGCAAGCCTCCCTGATACAAACGACTTCGACCCACAGCTCAGCAGTCATAGCATCTCAGCGGCCAGCAGACTACAGAGAGAGTTCAGCGCTCACCCGGACTATCGGTGGCATGGTGGTGACAACAGCGGTCTAGGGGTTATGTACGTTGATCAGAGACGTGACTACTCAGGATTCCCCTATCGAACACCCCGACGGGTAGGCCGTCGGAAGACAGCAACATTCTCGTTCAATCCCGACTCCGACCCTGGAGCGCTGGTGCAAAATATGCACATCACTGGCTTGGGCAGGACTATCCAGATGTGTTGAAGTACTTTGTCCCACACACCACCTCAGGCCTCACACCAGCAGGGATCGTTCGGATCAACCAGTCCCTGGAAGCACTGTGCTACTGCCTCCTTACAGCACAGACCCAGCTGCAGCATTCCATAGATGGTGTCAGCGGAGCAGAGATCCAGGCCATGTTCATCAGTCTCGTTGAGGATATGATCATCGTGGCAGACCCCAGTAGTCTTATTGCTAAGTTCCAGCAGGGGTTGCAGAAGGCCCGTCGCAAACTTGACTTTGGTATTTGGTGAACATTGAGGACCTCCAAGTCAGGGGCTATAACAACATGATATTTGAGGGGAGTTCCCCTGGTGTCCACTTCGGCTTCAACACTGACATCAACGCACCTACGCGTAGTATGGGCCATACAGTCGTTCTCACCCTGACACTGCAGCCAATCGACACGGCAGCTCCAGGCGGTCCGACACTGCAGCCAGTCAACATGACATCGCTTCCCATGGCAGCTCTACGAGTGTTGTCAGGCCTAGCTATCGTGGCACTCGGGATCAGCCTACTCTGCCGCTGGAAAATCAGCTATAAGACTATCCTGACTCTCTACAGTAGCAGTGGAGACCACGGTGAAACACTGAACCAGCTTGGCATGCCCTAAAGTCCCTATACACGCTGCCAACATGCACATCCAAGGGCTGGAGGGTTCTGCAGCGCATCCTTTTTCCAGCTTGTAGTATCGCAGAGCCTTGTTCAGTTCTGAGTCCGGTGAGGCCATGGCAGTCTGCAACTGCTGGAACACATCTGACAGATACTCCCGATCCTTGTAGAAACCTTTAGCTCGCAGGAGCTGCTCGACGATACTCCCGCCCATGATAAGGTATTCAAGGAAGCAGATCTGTCCCTTACCAAATCCTAGATATAGCTTCACAGCTGTCAGCTCCTCTCTCAGCTCAGCACTGGAGAGCTGAGCGAGCTAATCTGGTGTCTTCTTCTTGTAGTCCTTCAACTCCCTCCAGAAGACCTCAGTACTTCTCTCATAGCATGAGCCCGGACATGTTTCAGATGTCTCAATAGGGGGATGAATATTCCTTAGTACCAACCCGGACACCTGGTGGACGCAGACTGGGAAGATATTATTAGCTCTCTCGACGGGATGCAGATACTTAACCGCGTTGTATACTCAGTGCTTAAACAATGACGTCAATGGTACAGATCGTGAAGCAACTGCCCGAGAGCCAGGCGAGTCTTCAGAAGGTCGAGAACCTGCTGCGAACCAAGACACAGAAGTTACTGACCAAAGCAAAACCTCTGGCAGTCCATGTCGCCAGTAACGTGGTGGCGAATGTGGCCATGGTGAAGATGACAGGTGGCAATGAGGTTCTTCCTGCCGCCACTGCGGCTGTCCTCGCTAGAGTGGTGAGTGGGGTGGCCAGGCACTGTCTCAGAATAACTCACCCCATCCCAAAGATCGCCCTCAGTGGGGCGGGCCTCCTACACTGTTGCTGCCAAGATCATGGGTGAATGTGTTACACGAATGGAGGCCACGGGTCTAGGGCTAGCAACGAGTGCAATGGCTAAGATCATCGTCGCCTACGTTTAAAACCTCTGAATAGTGAGAGATGGATCACGAGACCCCTGTAGCATATGAGGCATGGCATGCCGGAGGGCAGTGTGTAGCCCATAGTCGAGCAGATTGAGGATTGCCAATGCCCGGGAATGGTGGACTGCCCACCAGCCCTGTAGGTGGGGCTTAGAATACACCTTCCATATCCTCTGCGTGTCGTAAGAGGCGACTAAAGGAGGTAAGGGTGAGGTAACCCTGACAGAAACCTCGAGTGCTGAAGACGGAGGTTCCAGGCCGCACGGCGCACTCTAATAAACCATGGATCCACGCACTTAACGCTTATGATCATGTCGATAGTCACTTACAGGACTGACGGTATGATCAGCGAACGAAAAGAAGAAGTGGACTGCCCACAAGGCGTGCCCCTGCAGAGGGCCAGTACCCTGAGCACTGCTACCTATTCCCTTGGCCGACTGCGTGGTCCTCCTATGTCCAACTATTTCACTGGGGGTATGACTAGTAGGTTTAAGCCGTCTGTATATAGCACTATGACTCTGTCACTCACAGACCTAGAAAGTAAAGAGCTAGGCGATCTTGCTCACTTGGGCAAGGCACGCCTCTGTTCGGAGGACACTGTTGCCCCTATCTCCTTCCTAGAGTTCGATGAGAAGGGAGACCCGCGGGAGATCCGAGGTACCATCCCAGCCCGAGATCTTATCAGGAACACTGATACGGTAGGACAGTCGGCCATTAACAAGGCCAAGACTGTATACAAGGGGATGGGCATCAAGGAGAGGGCGACGATGCTCGGTATGCTCGGAGTCGATGAGGCTGGAGCCATCAAGGTTATGGCTGAGTCCTTTGCACAGGACCTGGTTAAGGATCTCCTGAAACCACAGAGCTCATTCCGACAGGATGGAGAGAATATCAAGATAGGCACCCTCGGCCTGAGCAATATCACTGTCGATGGCAAAAAAGGTGCTACCGCCAGCCCCTAACTACCAGAGTTGAAGAAGTCAGGGTTCTTTGGTTTGCCATTTAAGACCACAGGATAGTCATGGCTTCCCATGCATGTATCATCTAGACTGTGGGTGCTGACACAGGCCCTCTACACTGTCTTCTCAGCTGCTGCTGGGATTTTATGCTTGACGCTTCCATCGCATCCTTCATATCCGCCGGAGGTGCAGGATTCCCCGCTCTGCAGGTGAAAGAGCTGGTGCAGGAAGTACTGCCGTTTAGTCTCCCAGATATAGAGGAGGCTACCGCAGACCAAGTGCTAACCATCCACACGTATGTCTGTACCATTCTACGGTAGGCCGGCCGATGTTGGCCAGGTGATGCTGATCATTCCCCGTCAGGACACGGGAAAAACATCTTGCTGCGGGCTCTCCTGGTCAATCATCTACACTCTCAATACATCCTTCTGGTGTGTGACTCCGCCGCTGAGGTGGTTGACAGTAATGATCAATGGTACAGTATCCCAATCACCAAGATGCAGAACCTGCAAGCACTGATGGAGAAGCTACTGGCAGCCCGACTGACAGAACCACTTGTTCTAGTTATCGATGACACTGCAATTGACCAGAAGACAGTCACCTACCTCAGCAACATCACCAGGCACATTCGGCACACACAGATAACTGTCTTCATCCTCTTTCAGAAGTACACCCACGAGATCTCACCGGACATCCGCCACAATGCCCGGTTGCTATACTTCAGCTCCAAGTTTGGACGTGCCCTGCTCGAGACCATATACGACAGCCTAACCCTCAAGGAGACCAAATGGGACTTTATCGCAGGTGTACAGAGGGCAGCTGATCTGTACCGCTTCATCTTCAGCAACAAGGAGACAGGTGAGCTGTCACACTCCAAGCCATCTCTGGAAAAGGTGCAGACCGTGACCTACAAGTTGAATCCAGTAAGGAAACTAGCCTGCTCTACGTGTCATCGCTGACAGCCTGTCGCAGCTGCCGCAACTTGTTTTTCATTCATCAGAAGGCTGAGGAACTTCGTCCGCGGTCTCCGCTACTTCGTCAGATGCTTGAGGACCTTCGTCAGAAGCTTGAGGAACTTCGTCAGAAGCTACTTCGTTAGTTCCGTACTGTCGCTCAAACTCTACCCACTGAGGGTCCTTGTCTGGGAGTCTCTTCATCTGGAACATCTAACGGAAGACCGACTTTAGCCATGCACGACTAGCATCGTGCCTGCGAGCGGATCTGATGAGGTAGTCCTGGTAGTTATCTGGGAATTTCGTAAATGCTGGCAGATTACTGGCCAATCTCCTGCACCCTCTTTCATTGAAGATGTGCTCAACAGCCTCCTTGCGGCCAACAGTGACCCCCTCCTGAGTACCTTCTGCATGAGCGGTGTCGTGGCTCTCCACTACAGCGGCACTGACCTCCCTGAAGTAGTTATTTGCTACAGACTGGAGGCTATCCAGCATATCTCGCTCTTCCTGGCTATGGAGGATAAATACGGCAGCCCTCTTCCCGACCGTTAGTTGATCTTTGGGTTCGACCCTCGCCCTTTGGAGAGCTAGAATAACAGAACTGTTGGTTTGGGCCACAGGTAGTTTGAGTGCCCTGCCCTGGGTGCTGTCAAACTTCTGGTAGAGTATCCGAGTCCGGAGTTCTTGTGTACTACGAGCTGGCGCTCCTTCCTCTGTGGCGGCCATTATCTCTGCATCAGTCGGAGGTGTGACCTTGGCTCGCTCATTGATAATGTTGATGTCACGAAGCAGTCCTCAGACCCTGTCACAGTGGGACAGTGCACGCCGTGGCTGTGACTGTCGTGCCGACTTGTCCTGCTGCCTATAGACAATCTGCCGGAGAACTTGACCAAACATGGCAGCCGTTTAAAACCTCTATATACCCAGACTTTAAGCATGCTGCAGTATGTGCAACATCCAGATGGGGCCATTGAACCCGGGACATCGCACCGCACTGATCCTTGGAAGGACTGCCTGATGGTCATTCGACCCAGTATACACGATGAGAACCCGTTGTCCGCTCCTGGGAAGTACATTGACTTTGCAATCTCGGCACAGATCAACGAGATCAAGAGCATGACACTCGAGCTCAAGCTACAGAGTGCAATAGAGCAGACGGTAGAGCTCCCGCAGGCTCTGAACAGGTGGGAGATCGTGCGGAGCAACAGCACCGTGGATACCACCTATATGAACAATGAGTACCAAGTCCTAGGTCTGCTGGCTCGTGGACCAACCTTCTTTGCAGGGTGCAATGAGGGGTTCATGGAAATCGAACTATGGACAGGTGTCGAGAAGCCCGTGGCAGTTCCACTCTTAACCCTCCTCGCGAACACACACATGAATCCGGCTGCCATGTAGGATAGGCTGTTCCTCCGGGTGTACACTGAGCAGCTCGCATATGTGATGATGAATGCTCCAAGCCTTCATCTATGGCATGACGAGAATGACCAGGAGCTGAAGCAAACGGGTTCCAAATAGCGGATCGTGCATGTGGAGCGAGAACACCAGCAAGTCCAAGCCACAGCTAACCAACGGGTAGAGCTGACATTGCATCGTGGTGCATTGGACTGTGTCGCTGTTGCGGTCCTGGTTCAGAAGGGAGGAGCCATCCAGCAGGTGGATAAGCTAGACGACTTCAAGCTTGTGGTTGCTGGGACCAATGTTCTTGGTCAGGTATGCGAGCTGGCTGATTCCCAACTCTACAGACAGAAAACTAAGTCATATGCACTTCTGCACCTAACCAGTGGAAGTGACGACCTCGAGTCGGTACTCGAGGGCCGTCACCCCCTCGGGGGCAGGGACATCCCACCTAATCAGGGCAACCTGCTCAGCCTCAACATCGGAAACCTCAGCTGGGACTCGCTCATTAGGTGTGACGGTACTTTACTTTGGCTATGCTAAGGTATGCATGTCGAACACATCAGGTATTCAGCTTGAGCGTGCGTAGAGGACGACTCCTGTCGTCACAGCTGCAGCTGCCACCACTACTATAAGCTCTGCTGTCTTCTGACCTGTCGATGCTTCATAGTCTAGCGTTGGCTCACATATCTTTACAGCCTCGTAGTACTCATCGAGACTCATCTGCCTCTTTGATGCTCTGGTTGGCCTGAGCTCGGAGTTGTCGTCGGCGTGCCTCCCTCTGGCGCATATGCTTGAGTGCTTTGCTGTACTCAAACTTCTCCTTAGACAGCTTCTCCGTCGCCTGGTTATGAAGCTCTCGCTCGACCTCTGCCGCCTTCTTGTCGGCGAAGCTGAGTCCCCAGTTCGCTACGGCAAACACGCCCGCATTCAAGATTGCAGATGCCATGCTATAGACTACAGTTTAAAGCTACTATATAGCTGCCCCAGCGACAGATCCCTAGAGCGATGTATGAACCAGAGGCTGATCCAGTCAAGGATATAGATGACGAGGACTATGAGGAGGACTATGATGAGGAGGATTATGATGCAGACTACGATGTCGGTGGTGAGTATGATAATGTAGAGCCTGAATCCCGCAAGCTAGTACACAGAGCGAAAGGAATCTATCGCACTTACGTAAAAGGTTCTATCAGTCCGCTGGCAGCAGTTGGGGCTCTGTTCATTCTGTTCACAACGAAGGCTGGCGAGAACTTACTATCAGCCTGGTGGATATTACCATGAGCCCCCTCAACTACTCGAGCCTGCACGTCGCAAGGGCCACAACTTCACATTGGAGACAGTTAGCCAGTGGCTCAGCTGCCAGGCAATGTGGCGGATATACAGACCTCGTCCACGGCCCATCAGACATGCCCATTTCGAGGAAACTCTCCCGAACAGAGTTCACCAGGCAGATGTTCTATTCCTTCCACACGACTCAGTTTGTCGTAAGACCTACAAGTATGCCCTCACCATTGTCGATGTCGCCAGCAGGTACAAGGCGGCAGTGCCGCCCACAGACAAGTCAGCTGGCCAGGTGGCCCAGGCATTCCAGGGTGTCTACGAGTCTTCGGAAAATCCCCTCCAGTGGCTGGAATTGTTGCAGGTGGATGAGGGTAAGGAGTTCAGAGGTGAGACTGCAGCCCTCATGCAGAAACACGGCGTGGCAGTTAGGCGAGGCGAGGTAGGGCATCACCGTGCCCAGGCTATCTTTGATCACTGGAATCGGACACTGGCAGAGAGACTGTTCCTACACGAATACGCCCAGGAAATGGCAGCGCCGAGTGAATGTTCTAGAGTATGGGTGAGAGGGCTGCCTGCTGTGGTGGAGAGATCCAATGCCGAGGTTACTAGGCTAATCGGGAAGAAGCCGGTAGAGGCTATCAGATACTCCGCTGGTCACAGCTTTAGAGGAGCGAACAAGGAAGAGGAGTGCCTACAATATGATGCTCTGTACCTGTATGAGCCTGGTGAGCTGGAAGGTGGTCGACGGCGTGCAACAGATCATAACTGGTCGATAGATGTTCACAGGCTTGACAGGTATGTGGAGGCGGAGGGGCGGCCTACACTGTGCTACCTGGCACACCAGCACGGAGTGCCTAGGCGACCATTTGTCGTAGAAGAGCTTCAGCTAGTCCCTGCAGACACACAGCTACCACCACCTAGGGTGCTAACATAATACTCGATGGGCTCGGTATGGACACCATCTGGCAGCACATGGCGCTTATCATAGTAAGCGGAGAGTCCGAGTTTTTCCTGCTCATATGTCACCATACCCTGGTTGCGCATGCGTAGGCCTCGGTTTTTAGCTCTGTCCACCCCGCCATGTAGGGCGCTGTAGTACCTCTGCCAAGAGACCTCATTCTGCTGCTTTGACATTCCCTTAGCCGAGCACTTACTTGCAGCTGCGCTCTCCACATAGTGGCATTTGGAGCAGAGAGCGCTACCACATGAGCCTTCGAACTCTAGCTTGAACAGTCCCGGAGTCCGTCCAGACCATTTGTCCCAAGCTAGCCATCCCCGGTTCTGAGCCTGGTACTCTGCTCGCATCTCAGGGCGAATGACATCGTCGAGGTTTGAGCCTGCTATAGTGATATACGTGGAGTCAGTGTCCACCTGCAGGTCCTCAAAGCTGTCACGAGCTAGCTAGCGATTGAGGAAGTTGTAGTAGAACTCCAGCATTTGCGGCTTCGCGAGCTCATAAATGGCTCATAAATGGCTATCCCCACCTGGAAAGGCCATCGATTCTCGGCTTGCTACTCTGGAGCTCGTATGACTCACCGATCTCCTCGAGATCTTCGAACCATGCACTACGCAGGGCCTTGTCTACCACGCGTTCATCCTTCGTGAAGCTGGTGTTGCTATGATGTTCTAGGGCTTCGCGATTCCCATAGGCACTGTTGCTGAGGAGTTTGAAGAGATCTGCCAAGAGCGCTTTGCTCTTCTCTACATCTCCCGAGCGGCGGGCCTCCGTAACATTCTCCATCAACCAGTCGAATGGGCACTTGGCCTCATAGTCTATGGTGCGGTATACAGCAGTGATCTCCAGGCCATGGGTTATATACCACTTGGATGTCAGGGCATACAGCAGCCGCTTCTTGCCAGAGAGGGCACCGACCAGCTTCTGGGTGGTGGGACGCTTCCTCCCTGTTCGCCCTAGATATGCCAGCATCTCAGAAGAGATTGCCTCTACCGGGATCTCACGGTTATAGAAGAGACGAGGCATTTCCTTGAACTTTGCCCACTGAGCCTTGGGGACCTCTATATCCACCTCGGCAAACCCAAACCAGTTGTCTGCTAGGAGAGCCTCAAGCTAGCTACCCACTAGCACCGGACCAATGGCGCACTATCTCCTTATCACATGGCATCTCTTTGGCCATCGTTGACAGGTACAGAGCATTTGCCTCGTAGCCGAGTAAACGTTGGCAGACATGCTCACTCTGGTGGATTCGAGTCACACTGGTCTCGTGGTATCTGGTGAACACAATGGTGGGACCTCCAACAACAGCACCCTTCAGCATCTCGTAGGCTTCCTTGCCCGGTGAATAGAGGCTAACATCTGGCATGTGCTGAGCGGTTCCACGTAGTAGGTACTGCAGTGACATACCTGGGAGAGACACCGCGTCTTCGAGGATGTCTATTTCTCGTTCTGTGTAGAACTCCCGCATCCGCTCTAGGGCTTCGATGAATGGACTGACGTCCACGTTGTTGTAGTATCGCAGCCAGTCGACGAATGTCTGCATTCCATGCTCGCTGAATGTCTGGTTACACTGTTCCAACTCTGATCACGCCAAGAGGTAGCCACCCTTGAGCTTTAGATGTCCATGCTGAGTAGTCAGGAAGCCCTGGATAGTTGAGCTTCTCATGTGTGTCAAACCATTCATACAGGAACCAGCTCTTCTGCTGTGTACACCCGTAAGCTTTGACCCATACCTCGTACGAGACTCCTGGGCCGAGGTAATTCAGCACATCGAGAAACCATAGCTCAAGTGTTATGACGAACATGGGCTGACTAGCCTTCTTGGCGACTTTCACTGTACCTATACTGTCAGTCAGCTCATCGACAAAGTACTTCTTGATGAGGTTCAGGTCATACCGCCCAGAGTTGAACCGCAGTACAGGCACTTGGTCACACCACAGTCGCTGCTGTTGCTTTGGGAGCTTGTCTGTCAGTATGTACTGTGCCCTAACCCTTGTCCGGATTAGATATGCTCGCCGTTGGATCACCAGCATGAACTCTCTGATCAGTTCTTTGGGGCCAGGATTGCAGAGGTGAGTGGGCTCACTCGTGGCGCCATTTCAGGAGCAGCCAACTGACACAGAGAGTAAACTATGAAGTGTGGGTATGCGACAGTCCGAACTCGTTTAGGGACACTTGGATAGCGTTTTATACAGCACTCCCGCTGTACCACAATCGTGCATCCAGATGCTCTCCGCTTCTCCTCTCTCAGGACTGTCTTGCGGTATCTTTGTTCGGCACACTCACCTCGCTGGTGTTGTGGGCACCCGTGCTGGTAACAGCCATGGAACTGGTAAACGGTGTTGATGGTCAGATCATAACCATCTACAGGAGCACCCTCGATCCAACGGTCGCCACTGTGCCCACACTCTACATGACTCATACTTGATCCAACGAGTAGCCGCTGAACTGGATGGTTGGGCGGATAGAAGGCTTTCTCATACAGAGACTGTGGCGCCTCACCCTTCTCGCCAGTACACATGATTGCTGTTTTGCCACCTGTACAATGATCAGTGTGGCGTTGAAGATTGCATGCCTGTGTAAACCTCTGCTGACAGTGACTGCAGACTAGTGTATGTGCCAGCTTGGAGATGTTCTTGATGTAGGCGTGGTGGTCCCACACTCCGATGGTCATGGTGTCACAGTAGTGAGCCGCTTGCCTGATCAAGTGCCAGGTGCCCTCTTCGGTTGGTTCATACACGCGAATCCCGCTCTTGGCGAAGAACTCTACCTTGTCCAGCTGATCCAGCGAGGTCTTGCGGACCTCAGGTACTGTCACTGTCTTGCCGTAGAACTGTGTGGCAAGCTCTCGTGCAGGAGCTGTACTTCTATCAGCGCTCGCTTCTCGTTGGACTGCTAGACATCTCCAGAGACACATGTTGTTCCTGTAGGTGTCGAGGACAGTCATACTCTTCTTCTGTCGTAGCCAGTCTGGGAGGGGGCCTGTCCCAAGCAGAGGTTGACGGTCGATGACAGCCCTGATCTCAACATTGATTGATTGAACGAAAGCCCACCTGGTGTTGGGTCGATCAATATTGTCTGTGTCGATGCAGGCTTGCTCTCTGGCTGCCACCCAGTCCTGAGCTGCTCCTATCGTGTTCAGCCACGGGCTCCATGGAGCATTCTTGTGGAAGAGCATCACCCTACCATCTTCGATGTGACGGATGCGATAGGTATGGGTGTAGCGGAGGTAGAGGGCTCTCTGGACAGTCTGCTGGATCTTTTGCATGATCTGGCCTGTGAGGTCTCCTTCTAGACCTCTGAAGAATGTCCAGTGTACTGAGCGGCATCCTGTATCCCTCTGTCTCCCTTTCGCCGAGACGCTGGTCGAGAATGTGTTCGCCTTCTCGCCTCATGCTCCGGGCTAAGGGTTCAGATCTCGGCCCCCTCATCACTCGCTTAGTGATCCTGCGTAGGGGAGGTAAGCGCTCCAGTGGATGGTCCGTGATCCACCTCATACAGTCTTGTCTCGCAAGCTAGCAGTCACCTCCTCGTCCAACTGACGAAGCTCACGTATCCGCTGCGCTTTCTTGTGGGGATTCCAAGGATCATCTTTGGTAAGCGCTGGAAACCTTCCCGTCTTCATTGCTCAGGAGAGTCGCTTCTGCAACTCTTCGGCACGGGCCTGTCCGATCATCTGGAGCAGGTCGGCTTTCTTGACCGTAGAGTAGCCTCTAAGGCTGAATTGCATTGCAATAGCGCGAAGCTGTGCCACACACACACACGCACGCACGCACGCACGCACGTGGCTTTGAGGGTGTCAGTCGGCATGGGACGTTATGCAGATGTAATACACATGTTTTAATAAAAACGTTTATCAGCAACGTATATACAACGTTGTTAAAACGTTGTAGGTATGTCATAGTGTAACGTTTTTAGCCGACCTAACTACCACCTTATAACAACGTTATGGAAACATTGTAGGAATGTTGTTATTGAACGTTTTAGGCAACGTGGGCGCAACCTTTAAAAAACGTACATATTATGACCTTCAATGAGAGTTACGTTGAAACAACGTTTTAATAACGTTATATGTGTAACAACCAAACTAAGACGTTCCTGCAACGTTTCGATAACGTTATGTGTTAGCTTTCCACCCGCTACTCCTGCATATCACGTTTGACGGAATTGTGAAACACGATTGTAGCTGTTCCTTTTTAATCAATAGAAAAAGCTCACATCAACTTACACAGACAAGCCCTTTAAAGTTAGAAAGACACTGATCGGTTGTAGTTCCGCTATCGCTGTCAGTGACAATGTGTAGTTTTATTTTGGTACCCGGTCTATATGCTACCAGTCTTTCCATGTCATCTTATGTTACGATGTTTTAGGTCATCCTCATCCTCAGTTTCAGTGATCAAGCATACTAAAACAAAGGCCTTTCTATTCTGAATGTATAGATGTCATGAATCTGTTCATTTTGGTATTCCGTTTAAAGTCACAATTATAAAAAATATGTGTACAAGCAAAATTCGGGGTATAGCTACCCCGTCCTGCTTATCAGCATCCACACGCATAATATCTCTGAATGTATCGATATTGTCAACATAGCTAATTAGTATTAATATAGCGGGCGCTATCGCATAGTTATGCAATTGTACATGGCGATTTATGCGAGTGTATGAACTCAAATGAAAGTAAACATCGCTTGACGTCATTATCGAGCTTCACATACTCTATAACAGCTCGCCCCTGACGTCATCGTCTGGCCTCAAATACACCATAACGGCCCGCCTATGACGCCATTTACGATCTCAGTGCGCCCTCCACCATTCGTTCTTCAGAAATCGCCCGACTACCATAGGAGATCGAGAAAAGTATCAGTACGTAGATAGCATCTCATGTTTAGAACGAAGCCGCCCGTTACACAATCTGGCAACACGAAATCCCTGGTAACCAGTTCTATTTTCACATAACTCTAACGAGGAAAGCACATGCTCCATCATGTCCCAGTCAACCGTAACTCGGACCGAAACACAGGACATCAGATATATCTTTTCAAATTGCAAAATGGAAAACTGTACCATAAATATTAATTGAATCGGATGCGTAGTATTCCGCATACTATGTTGAGTTTAAAATTACATTAAAAGTACTTCTCGTTAACTTACTTCTCTTATATTATTATTATTATTATTATTATTATTATTATTATTATTATTGGCGACTCTGTGCCACCTAAACTATCTGGTAATACGAACTGAGGACGTCAGGGAAAGCCTACACTAACAAACCCGTAAATGTAGGAAATCAATCTCGGATAGTAGTGGATATATATTAATAATAATAGTAATAACGTTGTTTTGTTTGGGCATTATGATCGTTTGAGGCCCTCCTTGTATGATTGAAGCCCTTCATTTTCTTTTGACGCCCTACAAATACGAAAATGTCGGGCTTCAATCATACAAGGCGGGCCTCAAACGATCATAATGCCCAACAAAACAACATTATTCAAAGTTCAAAGTTCAAACGTGCTTTATTTCATGGTTTTTTCTATACATGTAAATATAATCTAAACAGGCAGTCCATCAAAGGCATGGCCTATTGAGTGATGGACTCCTTACACACATTACAAAACATTTATACATTAACATATATAAGACACACAAGACAGTGGCACAGTGACAGAATGCTGAAAAGCTACCTTGATACGAAAACTTATACAGGGACTTGACTACCTTTCTGGTACTTATAATGTACAATACATACATACATACAAACATACACATACATACACACATACCAGGGTTTCAACAAACTTCTAAATACAGGAAGTCTGGGACTTTTTGGGTAATGCTATTGGGAGTCTAAGCTAGAAACATGAAGGTCTAAAATGGTTCAAATACATATAATTTGGTTAAAATCATTGTTTTTAGAGATATCAGGGCCAACAATAGGAAGTCCAGTACTATTTTGGTTTGTTTTGTGGAGTTTGGACATAAACTTTGATATATATGTCATATATATATATATATATATATATATATATATATATATATATATATATATATATATATATATATATACACCTGTGCAAAAGTTAAGCACCACCCTATTTTTACGCGCATGCGAGGGTATATTCATGTGCTATGGAGAAAGCAATAGCATAAACATTTATGTACCCATCCATCTTAGTGCAAGAGGTAATAATGCAACTAGAGGAATGCTGATTATGATGGTGGGGAAACACTGTATGTTTTTGTTTGAACTTGAAAACGAGGCCTGAATATGGTTACGTTGACACAACTGACAACTATTGCCCTACAGTTGACACACGTGGCTAGATTGTCATTAATGGTGTCTGAAAACGAAGTTTAACATCTGTGCACGAGTTTGAGACTGTCATTATTAATACCGGGTATATCCACCTTGTGCCTGGATGACGGCCTGGACACGACGTCTCATGCTGGTAACCAACCGACTGATACGCCATTGTGGTATTCGTTGCCATTCAAGATGGAGTGCGTCTGTTAATTCCTGTAGGTTCTGCACAGGAGGATCCCTCCTTCTCACCATGTTTCCCAGAATGTCCCAGATATGCTCAATAGGGTTCATGTCAGGGCTCCTTGCTGGCCATGGTAGGGTTTCGATGGCATTCTGGCAGAGGTATTCATGCACAGCTCTAGCACGATGTGGTCGGGCGTTGTCATCCATGAATATAGGGTGGGTTCCAGGTGCATGATTTACAAAATGAGGGACCACAACTCTATCCAGTATGGAATCTTGATATCTTTGTCCATTTAGTGTTCCAGGTACAGTCAACAGATCCAGCTTACAATCAAATGAGATGCACCCCCATATCATAACGGAACCTCCACCAAATGGAACTTCTTCCATGATGTTACGTTGGTCGTACGCCGTGCGTCTGGACCTCCATATACGAGTTCGACCATCTGTGGCATGAAGCAGGAACCGACTTTCATCGGACCAGTGTACCCGTCTCCAGGATCTCATGTTCCAGTGTCTTCTTTCGTTGCACCACCTCAGACGCTCCTCTTTGTGGTGTGCAGTGAGGAGAGGACGTCTGACAGGTCTCCTAGCTTTCATGCCAGCAGCATACAGTCTCCTTTTGACGGTAGACATTGACACTCTATTGCGCGTTTCCCATTGCTGGCTGAGCACTCTGCTGTTGGTGAATGGAGATCTCCTAACAAGGCGTACTAGGGCTCGATCATCACGGGCAGTAGTCTTCTTCGGTCTTCCAGACCTAGGCCTGTCCTTCATCTCGTTAGTTTGCCCATGTTTTGCAATCAAACGACTGATTACAGTATGGTTAATGTTCAGCTGTCTGCCAATCTCTCTGCATGACATACCAGTGGTATGCATGCCTATGATTTGCCATTTCACACGATCACTTAACCTTCGTCTTGCCATAGCGGTTCACAATCAAGAGCTAATTCTCTTTGTACAAATAAACCACGGTCATGAACACAAAATTCCTAATCTTGTCGCCTAAATCTGTATGTAATGTTCTGCACCTCAAACTGGACTTTTACATAACTGAACACGTGTGCTGTTTCCCGCCATGCACGGACATCAAGCGGCGTGAAGTCATGCATGCATGTGCATTTCGTACTTGGAATTATGTCAGCTAACGCGGGGACACAAAGTATGGCAGCCTAGTTGTACCATCGTTTCTACGTTCTATTGTTTTTGCTGGTGCTTAACTTTTGCACAGGTGTATATATATATATATATATATATATATATATATATATATATATATATATATATATATATATATATATATATATATATATATATATTTAATACATATGTCTTCCATTAAGCGGGGGTGGGTGGGTAGGGCTGTCCCTTCGTTGATGGTTACATAGATATATGCCACTATGTGCACAAACATAAAACACACGACATTCAAACACATATTTATGGCATTAATATTTAAATACACTCATACATATTTACTGACTTAATTAAACATATATTATACATATACTCCCTAATTACATCATTATCTCATTTTATTTAAATTTAGTTTGGAGCGGTTTATTATTATATAGGATTTTTGTATGCTACTGAGGGTGGGGTGGGGTGGGGGGGGGGCAGGGAAGATCTCATCACTGTAATATAAAGTTGAGATAGCTAGAGTTGTTAAGAATCGATAGATGCGTTGATCGTATGTGGGCTATTTAGGTGTAGTAGTAGTAGTGAAAGTAAACTGTGAAGTATGTTTGTGTTTAGACTTATTACTTCAATTATTGGCTTAGGTTAGTTTATCTATAGTGGTGGTGGTGGTGGTGGTGGAATGTCTTAGGCTTGTATTATTATTAATTAGCAGAGAATCTGTGACCATCAGGTATAAATATATTAATTTAGTATTTGTCGATCATAGATTCCCTGGCAATCTTCTTAAAGGATTTCAGGTTTAATATACTATCGCATATTTTTGTACTGGTGCTGTTCCATAGTTTTGTGGCTGCTATTGTAATTCGTCGTTTTCCTATTTCTGTTCGTGTAAATTGAGTGTGTAAATTGTGTTTTGTCCTAGTGTTGTGTTTGTGGATGTCGGTGCTTAGTGTGAAATTGGAGGCTATGGATTGTGGTAATGTATTGTGGTGAAACTCCTTTACAATGGTGTACATCTGTAGTTTGCCTATGCCCTTTAGTTTTAATAGCTTTTCCGACTTGAATATATTCTGGCCATTTGCTGGTTTAGAAAATAGTTTTAGTGCCTTTTTCTGTAGGCATTGTAGTTTTGTTAGGTTGCTTTTGTGTGTATTCGTCCAGATAGAGTTACAGTAGGTGAGATGCGGAAGAACAAGGGGTGCGGTATAGGGTTTTAATTGTAGCTGGTGTCATGTAAGGTTTTAGTCTTTGTATGACACCTATGCCTCTTGCCACCTTTGCTGTTACCATCTCGATTTGTTTAGCCCAGGTCAAATGTTTATCCAAATATGCTCCCAAGAATTTGGCAAATAGGGCCTCCTCAATTTCTTTTTTGTTTAAATGTAGATTTTTGGAATTTCATCTTATTTTAGTTTGAGATTTGTAAATAACATATAATTTGTTTTGTCAACATTCAACGATAATTTGTTTATTGAAAACCAGTCAGTAATTTCCTCCATTTCCTTATTTGTTTTTCTGTATAAGGTGTCTATTTTGTCATCGCAGCAAAAAGCATTTGTTTCATCAGCGAACAGTATTAATGACATGTGCTTGCATATGTTAGGTAGATCATTCTTGTAAAGAAGGAACAGCAATGGGCCAAGAATAGATCCCTGAGGAACACCACAAGTTAATAGCCTGTTTTCAGAGCATATCTCATTATATTGTACGCATTATGTTCTTTTACTTAGATAGTTCTGGAACCAGGTGAGCGCACTGCCTCTTATACCATAATAGGCAAGTTTTTCTAGTAAGATCTGGTGGTTGATAGTGTCGAAAGCTTTTGAAAGGTTCAAGAAGATGCCTATTATACTTTGGGTTTTTTCCAGTCATTCAATAATTTTTTCTGTCATTTCGGCTATTGCATGCATTGTTGAATGTTTCTCACGAAATCCATGTTGCGATTTGTATAAAATGGACTTTTTGTCCAGGTAATTTGTCAGTCGATTGCACATAAGGCGCTCTAGTAACTTGGAGAAAAGTGGAAGTATGGAGACTGGTCTATAGTTTGAGAAGTTAGTAGAATCCTTGGCTTTATAAATTGGTGTAACACGTGCTATTTTTAGTTTTGATGGGAAAATGCCTTGTGCTAGGGATAAGTTGCAAATGTGACTAAGTGGGATAATGATATCCATAACACACGTTTTATAAATGCGCCACTTAAAACCATCGATTCCGGCACTTTTGGCTGGGTTGAGTTTGTTTAGAACGTTAAAGATCTCTTCAGTGTTAGTAGGGTTAACGAAGAATGATGATTGATAGCTGCCTGTAAGGTAATCAGAAATTTTTTTTCTTGGATGTTGATTGGATTTTGGTCGAAAGTTCTGGTCCTATATTTACGAAATAATCATTGAATCCATTGGCAATTTCGAATTTATCGGTAATGACCTTATTCTTGTGAAGAAATTGTGTCTGTTGTGCCGTATTGGTCTTGTTTAAGAGTGATTTAATGGTTTTCCATGTCTCTCTTATGCCATTTTTAGACTGTTCAAATGTCTTGTGGTAATATGTTTTTTTAGTTGTTTTTATTATTTGATCTAATTTATTTCTATATTTTTTAAACTGAATTTCATTGTAATTAGTTTGACGCTTGATAAATGTTAAGTAGAGCTGATGTTTTGTATGACAGGCAGCTATTAATCCACTTGTAAGCCAAGGTTTAGTTGGGTTATGCTTATACTTTTTACTTTCTTTCATTGGAAAGCTTTGTTAAAAAATAGTCGTGCAGATGTCATGAAATTTGTTGTAGGCATGCTCACAGGACTGGATGTCTGTTACTATGCTCCAATCGACCTCTGACATAGATCTTTTGAATGTTTCACTGTTGACCTGACAGTAATCTCTGCATTTAAATTTCTCCTGTTCGAATTGTTTCTGGCATGTTTGTTGTTTTTCTAGGAGAAATATAGGTAAATGATCTGAGATATCAGTTACAAAAATTCCGACATGAGTTTTGTTGATATAGCGATTAATATTATTGCAGAATATTTTGTCAATGACGGTCGCCGTAGATTCTGTTATTCTAGTTGGTTTAGTTATTGTCGTATAGTAAAAGTAGGTATTTAATAAGTTAATGAAGTCTTTGGTATGACAACATTTCTGTTGCTGCAGATCAATATTGAAATCACCCATAAGGTAGGCTGTTTTATTTTCCTTTTGTATTGTATCCAGAATTCTGCTCAAAGCTTCAATGAATTGTTTGTTGTCACTGTCAGGAGGACTGTAGATTGTACCAACAATTTTATTTCTACCTTTTTGAATCGGAATTTCGATAAATATTGTTACAATGTATTCTTCCATTATTGTTATATTAATCACTGCAATAGGCCCGACTGGACGATCTTTGAAAGGAAACAACTATATATTTATGGGTCTATGTCAGATTGACCTAAATCGTGTTAACTCGCAAGACATTAGAGTATTCATATTTTATTGATAAAAAGCATTATGTAACCGACAGGTGAACTAGTCACTTAATTCATTATTATCTTAAAAAAACGTCGGGAATATTGTAATCGCCTCCGTCGTCTGTTCATCTGTCTGTCTGTCCGTCACGCTATCTCCTCCAAAACCATTGGGTAGAATTAAATCAAATTTGGTATGTGGATTACCCATATAATTTCGCTTTGCATGTCGATATTTAGATTTGGCTCCGCCCCCAGGGGGGCGTGGCAGGGGGCAAAAGGTCAAATCAGTTGTAACGCAACTCCTCTGAAATCGTTAGACGTAACTCAACTAAATTTGATATCTGAGTTACCCATATGATTGCGGAGTGCAAGAGGCCATTTAAATTTGGCTCCGCCCCCAGGGGGTGGAGAAGGGGTCAAAAAGTCAAATCTTAACCTGTGGAAATTGATTGTAACGCATTTCCTCCGAAACTATTGGACATAATTCAACCAAATTTGGTCTATGGATTACCCATAGCAATATGGAGTACATGAGCACATTTACATTTGACCCCGCCACCAGGTACATGGGTGATGGGTGGGGGTCAAAAGGTAAAAAAATATATTGTAATGCCACTCCTCTGACACTGTTGGACGGAATTCAACCAAATCTTGGTATGTCAGTTGCCCATATCAATGTGGAGTATATGAGCACATTTGCATGTGCCCCCCCCCCGCCCCCAGCGGTGGGGGATAGGGTCAAAAGTTCATGAAATTGATTTTGATGCAACTCCTCTGGAATCGTTAGACGGAACTCAAACAAATTTGATATCTGAGTTCCTCCTATGATTGTGGAGTGCAAGAGGCCATTTAGATTTGGCTCCGCCCACAGGGGCGGGAGAGGGGTCTAAAGGTCAAATTTTAACCTGCATAAATTGATTGTAATGCATCTCCTCCGAAACAATAGGACGGAATTCAACCAAATTTGGTATGTGAGTTACCCATATCAATGCGGAGTGGATGAGCACATTTACATTTGTCCCCCGCCCCCAGGGATGGGGGTTGGTGGTCAAAAGGTCATGAAATTGATTGTAATGCAACTCCTCTGACACTGTTGTACGGAATTCAACCAAATTTGGTATTTGAGTTACCAATATGATCGCGGAGTGCAAAATGACATTTACATTTGGCTTCGCCCACGGTTGTGGGGTGTGTCAAAGGTTCAAAACGGTGAACCTGGGGATTTGCGATGACGCGTCATCGACCGATCAGTCTAGTTAATATTGGAAAGATGTCATGTTCCCGTCGGGAAATAATGAGACAGGTAATTGAGGTGTTGCAAAGTTAAATCGATATACTTTCTATAGAGTAAATATAAGCCAGATCCAACGACTTGTGAGACCCAGACCTTTGGGTGAGACCCAGACCTACGGACGAGTCCAAGTTCAAAGTTTACGCAATTTTCGATGTGAGTTAGATTAGTGCATCTGGATTATCATCGAGGTAATTCAATATCGAGTGATCCCGACGAATCCCAAACATTATTCCGTCGGGTCGCAGCAATATTCGGACAAGTCACAGACTGACAGAAACTGGTCGAAGAAGAATAGGCATCGATCTATGCTAAGATAAGCTAGTCTTGTGACACGGTACATGGTGTCTTGATGTACCTTTTGATTCAGAGCGGTTAGCTCTGTAGTTTGATTTCAATCATAACATTTGTTCTTTGTACCATACGTCAGGAGTATATTATGATATTTATCGGTGACTATGTTGCTCAGTACACAGAATAATTCAGTAATAGTGACAACATATATGAACGCTGTTTAATTCCAACTAAGAAAACCTGTAATATAAGTACAATAAAACTAGAAAATCGTATGTGAGAATTTATTGTTTTGAAATAATCTAATGTGCTATCGATGAATAACAACCATCGTCTCAGAGCTGAAAGACACCGTCGTTGCTTACCTGGTATGCCAGTCAGATCGAGTAAGATAGACAGGCCTAGGGAGGACAAGAAATATGTTTCAATTCACCATCTTGTTCGAAACAGGCGAGCGTGGTAACATTTGTTTAGAAAAGTACGGTCATCAGGTTGCGGTGAAATCGCTCACATCCAGAGAAAAAAGACCGACACTGTTTGTTACAATGTCTTATTTTTACTATTTTGCAGTCTCTCCAAATCTTGCTGAACACGTCCGGGTTCTATGCTGGATTATGACCAGTCCAACAAATCTAAACACCCGAGCTAAGGGCGTCAAAGAAACTTGGGGAAAACGATGTCAGATTCTTCTATTCATGAGCTCAAAAGCTGATCCTAACTTTCCCAGCGTGGGGTTGAACGTCAGTGAAGGACGAGAGCACCTAACTCAGAAGACCTTCCAAGCATTTAAATACATATATGATTATCATTACAACGATGCTGATTGGTTCATGAAAGCGGACGATGACACCTATGTGGTTCTGGAAAATCTACGTTATTTCTTACATAACAAATCCACACGTGATGCAATATATTTTGGCCATCGTTTCAAAGCTGTGGCTAATGAACACCCTAGTTACCATAGCGGTGGTGCTGGCTATGTGTTAAGCAAAGAGGCACTAAGAAGATTTGCGACAAATAAAAAATCAAGCCTTTGTAATAGTGAAGACCCAACAGAAGACCTTGAAATGGGCCGCTGTTTGGCAAACCTCGGTGTGACGGTGGGCAATAGCACTGACAAACACGGACACAGTCGCTTTCATGGATACACACCAGAGACATTTATCACAGGAAAATTTACTGCTTGGATGAAATACCATTTCTTTGACGGTGCCAAGGAGGTGAATATTCCTATTTCTGTTTAAAAGTACTTTCTAAATTATTATACGTAGCCTACAATTTATCTTTTTATACGCACACCGTGTCTCACATATATTTTAGACTTTCACAATGTAAGCCTATCATATTTCCCTTTTATGCACCTGCAATTTGTTTATAATTTCTTTCTTCACAATGTACTTAAATGTAATTGCTAATTCACCTTTGCAGAGTATCCATCGATGATTTGACGTCATATGACATCATAATCAGCTAAGCAGCGTGTAGGATTAACGCATAATCATTACGTCATAAATGATTCTATTAGGCCCGTCTTTAACTCTTAATAGACCGACACGTTGTAAGAATTACCATAGGCAGCAACAGCACCCAGTCAAGTTAGTTTCAAAATATTCAACAGCTTACCTGTATAGTTTTCTGGAAATTGATAGTCAGGGAGTTCAGAGATCGAGGGATCTCAACACGAGCGAGGGCTCGGTACTGATAGCGACGGGTTTGTGAATGTTATGCTACATATTTTCCTAGTACTCGAATGATACTCGCGTGTTTGTTCTTATGCCTCTTGGCGACAGCTTGATATTGAATCATATCAAGATATTTGTTCGGTAGAATAAAAAAATTCGACAATATTTGCGATTGGAAGCTGAAAACAATCCCGCTAAGAGCGTTCGCCCCAGTGTCAATTCGCCATACTGTACCGCTGATATTATGGCATAATTGCAATACACTTATTTTTACGTCCAGATGATTTCAGCGAGTTTACGTGATATTGTACACACAGGTCTACGCCAGTTACATAGCGCTATTCTATACATTGGGCATATGAAAATGTAGGATATAGCCCTTATGTTCATGTTTTGCATGTAGGATACAGCTTCATTCGTCGCTAACTCAGTCAGCCACACAGTCAGTTGGTCCGTCAGTGGATTGGTCAGTCGGTGGATGGGTGGTTCGGTCTGCCAGCTTGTCTGTCTGTCCGTCACTCACGCAGTCATCTGACCTGTCACTCATGCAATCTGTCAGTCTGTCACTTATGCAGTCTAGACTGACAGTCTATATTCCTTATGCAGTCATCCGATCTGTCAGTCATGCAGTCCGAATGTATGTCACTCATGCAGCCCTACCATCTGGCACTCATGCAGTCATCCTATCTGTCACTCATGCAGTCATCCTATATGTCACGCATACAGTCCATCAGTCTGTCACTCATGCAGTCAACCGATCTGTCACTCATGCAGTCAAACGATCTGGTACTCATGCTGTCATGCGATCTGTCACTCACGCAGCCATCCGATCTGTCACTCATGCAGTCATCTGATCTGTCACACATGCGGTCGGTAAGTCCATCGCTCATGTGGTTGGTCGGTTTGTCTGGCAGTGGGTGGGTGGTTTGTTCAGCCCGCCAGTCCGTCACTTATGCAGTCATCCATTCCGTCATTCATGCAGTCATCTCATCTGTCACTCATGCCGTCATCCATCAGTCTCTCATTCATGCCGTCATCCGATCAGTTACTCATGCGGTCGGTCCGTCAGTCTGTCATTCATGCAGTCATCCAAACTGACATCTTAGCAGTCATCTGATCTCTCATGTAGTCATCCAATCAGTCACCCATGCAGTCCGTCAGTCTGTCACTCCTGCAGTCATTCTATATGTCACTCATGCAGTCATCCGACATGGCACTCATGCAGTCCATCAGTCTGTCACTCATGAAATCATCCGATCTGACACTCATGTAATCATCCGATATGTCACTCATGCAGTCATCCAATGTGTCACTCGTGCTTATGCTGGCGGTCGGTCGGTCAGTGAGTGGGTGGTTTGGTCTGTCAGCACATCCATCATTCCTTCAGTTTTGCAGCCATCCATTCCGTCACTCATGCAGTCATCTCATCTGTCACTCATGCAGTCATCCAATCTGTCACTAATGCAGTCCATCAGTCTCTCACTCATGCAGTCCGTCAGTATGTCACTCATGCAATCCTCCTATCTGTCATTCATGCAGTAAACCAATATGTCACTCATGCGGTCAAACGATCTGTCGCTCATGCATTCATGCAATCTGTGGTCGGTCGGTCGGTCGGTTTGTCTGTTGGTCGGTGGGTGGGTGGTTTGTTCTGTCAGCATGTCTGCCAGTCCGTCACGTATGCAGTCATCTGTTCAGTCACTCATGCATTCATCTCATCTGTCACTCATTCCATCATCCATCAGTCTCACACTCAGGCAGTCATCCGATCTATCACGCATGCAGCCGGTCCGTCAGTCTGTCACTCATGCAGTCATCCAATCTGTCACTCATGCAGCCATCTGATCTGTCACACGTGCGGTCATCCGATCTGTCACTCATGTGGCCGGTCCGTCAGTCTGTCACTAATGCATTCATCCGATCTGTCACTCATGCAGTCATTCGATCTGTCAATCATGCAGTCAACCGATCTGTCACTCATGCAGTCATCCGATCTGTCTCTCATGCAGTTCGTCACTCTGTCACTTATGCAGTCATCCTGCCCATCACTCATGCAGTCTTCCGCTATATCACTCATGCAGTCATCTGGTGCATGGAGACAATACATGACATCCGATCGTCACTGGAGGACAGTGTACAGGCCTTTCCATTTGTAGCTGTACTTGGGACTGGCTCTAGGCGGTCATTCACCCAGTTGCAGTCGCTGATGGCATGAGGTTCGTCATATCCTCGACAGTCTTGAGTGGCTTTCTGCCACTTATATACACAACTTCCATTCTTTGATGCAGCATTTCTATGTACAGAGATAGGGAATTGAGTTTGCCAGGAGCTCGTGGCATTACAACATCAACATCATTTTACAGCAGCAAAAGTTCACGGCTCAACATCATGTGTGTAGGTGTAAATTCGGTGCTGGAATGAACTATGGTGCAGTATGCCATCATCATCTAGGGAAGGCATAAATCCCAATCGCGGCAATGGCATTGTATTTCTTTGGTTAACATGGTTGCAAGGGTCCGGTTAAATCATTCTACCATTCCGTCACTACACGGATGGAAGTGTGTAGTTCGTGTTTTCACATACGTAAAAGGTGGCAAGGTTCTTGAAATAGCAGCTTTCAAAATGTGTGCCTTAGTCGGCGTGTAATTCTCTAGGAATCCCAAAGTGGCAAAATACTTGGTGGACAAGTGTATTGTCAATGGTGACAGCTTCTTGGTTTGGAAGAGCAAAAGCTTCAGTCCATTTGGTGAAGTAATATTGGAATACTGGGGATATAGGGGTTTCCGTGGTTCGAGGTGGTAAGAGATCCCATTACATCTATAGTGACTCGTTCAAATGGTGCACCCAAGTTTGCCGAGTGGTGGTAGGGACTGTTGTGGCACATCGTTGACATGGGAGACATTTGGAGGTCCAAACTTTAATGGAAGCATCTAATTCTATCCAGTGGAAGTGAGGTCTGATTCGCTCTAATGTGCGGTGAATCATGTCATATTGAAGACTCTGGCGCTCAGTGAGGGAAAGATATCGGGATCCATAACTGATTACTTGTTCATGTCCGTCACTATCAGCCTAAGATTGCACGGCATCGATGCCAGTATCTGATGCATCAGTATCGATGGAGGATGAATGAGCATGACAGGTCTGGATGAACCGGGTGGTGAGTAACCTTTCTTTCAAAACCCAAAAGGTGGCCTCGCGTTTGATTGTCCATTGGAAAGGACAGTTTTTCTCCATGAATTGGAAGAGGGGTGTGTGGTGATTTCGCTGAATTTTAGTACATAAGCACGATAGTATTGGTAAATTCTGAGGAAACTGTAGATTTTTGTAAGGGTGGTAGGCGTTTTCCAATTGTCTACAGTGGCGATCCTAGTGGGTTGAGTAGAGATGGCATGGGCGAAAACAACATGAGCAAGGAATTCCACTTCCTCATAAAATAGGTGACACCTTTTTGGTTTGGTTTCAATTTTAGATTGGTGGCGGCAAAACGGTCAAGTACTTCATGGAGGTTGGTTATCACATCGCTGAAAGTAGTTCCAAAACGATTACGCTGTTTAAATAGCAGAGACAAGTTTCCATTGTAATTTGCAGAGTACTCATTCCATTAAATGTTCGAAAGTTCCAATAACATTGCAGAGTCCGTAGGGCATTTCCCGAAATTCAAAAAGGCTGTTACATCAGACAAAGGCAGTCTTTTCTTTTCATAGTCATCCATTTCTACCTGCCAGTATCTGCTGGCCAAATCAAGGGTCCTGAACCAGGCGCCACTAGAAAGTGAGTCTAGGGCGTGGTCTATTCACGGAAGAGGGTAGGCATCCTTGATGCCGTGGTCGATCAGGCATCCATAGTCAATACAAAAGTGGAGAGTACCACCTTTCTTGCTTGCTAGAACAATGGGACTGGCCTAAGGTTAGGTTGGTGGTTCTATAATGCCCGAGTGCAGCATTTCTGTCACCTGCTGGTGTGCTTTTTGTTCTTTGTGTATAGGATGGTGGCGGACATGTTCTTTAACAGGGCAGTAGTCTCCAGTGTCGATATTATGGCATACTAAATGGGTCTTGCCCAGGTCTAAATCACCGCTGGAGAAGGTTGTTATATGATCACTCAGCAGTGCTTAAACCTGAGAACTCTGGTCTTTGTTCGGCCCTTCTGTTGCAGGCAAATAAAGATCCTGTAGGTGTAATGGCGGTGAAAAGGAGGGCCTGGTTTCTTCTTGGTGGCTAAACTCGGTTTAAAGATGACTATCATCATGAATCGCATCAAACTAAAAAATGTGGCCTCAGATCTGACCAGCTTCTAAAATGATGGTCTGACTGGAAGTATTGAAGATTCTATAATGGATGTGACAAGGGTTGTGAAGGCTGATTACTTCTTGGGGACAAGCACTCTCAGCAAAAAGGGCATCAGATGTTTGAAGGTGGGGGTTGAACGCGGAAACCAAAAGAATTTCTTCTCTACCATGGTCAATTGTTATGCGATATTAATTTCTAATTCCTGGTGTGCAAAATGTACTATGGCTCCACAGTTCTTAAGAAAATCGATGCCAAGCAATGCATCATTCATGATGCTGTGGACAATAATTTGCTGGATGAACCGAAGCTCTTCTATCTGTATTGTGAAGATGGTGGTTCCTGCAACATCCAGGGGAGTTCCAGCGGCACCACAAAGATGAGTGCAGGATTCGACTAAGGGTGGTCGTATGCCTTCAGGCATGGTGGCATAAAGGCTGGAGGTGAGGATGGTGACATTAGCTTTGGTGTCGAAGGTGGCAAGGGCTCGAGTGCCGTGGATGATACAATGGTACCTAAGCAAACTAGAATGTGGATGGCGGATGATCTCCAAGGTAGACGTAGGTGAAGATGGCACTGCTCATGCATCTAGAATATATTTAGTTAAGGTGGAGAGTTCAAGGTTCTCAGATTCAGGATTGTGGTTAAAATACGGTCGCTTGGTCTGTTCCTGTTGAAAAGGAGTGCATGAGTTAGCGGGGAATATGTTCATTAAAGGGACAAGATTCCCAGGTGAAATTTCTTGATTTCTTGGGCGTACATCGAGTTCATTTGGACAATTTTGGTGCAGACAGTGCTGTACTATTTTCTATTCACTGGTTAGACGTGGGCTTGCGATGTCACTTGCTGGTGCTGAGCTCATAAGGGAGGTGGGGGATCTAGGAATCTGGGTGTAGAGACCTGGATGCATTTAAACCATTCGGCGGGCAATCTGGCATTATTTCGGGGTTCATATTTTCCACAGGTTCTGTGCTGTCGATAGTTCAGGCGACATGAGGGGCTATTTGTCTATATCTGGTATGAGGGCAATTTTGGGCCCAGTTCCTGATGTGCTCATAGTGGTAGCACACGTTAGATGTTGGTTGCGAGAAAGTCTGTCTGCTAGGTGGACAAAGAGGCAGATATTCTGCTGCAGTTGGTGGGAGCTAACTTAGGCCAGTCGATGGCTGAGTATGCTTAGGGGTCCATGTAGCAAAGGTTATCATTGTGTTTGGATGGAGGTGATGCAGGCATTTAAGTCAGCAATCTGCATGATGATTCGGTGGATATTTTCTTCCAAAGGTAATCTGTTTGGTTCATGTTTTAGACGGCTTTCAAAATTGCTTCTATCTGAACGGAACCAATATTAAGGGCTGCGGCACCAGGAGACACAGTCAATGGAGTGAAATTGGTTGACTGTTGTATGGCCGAATTAGTGGCTGGATGTTGGTTCTTCCCTGGTCCATGCAGTCCGGTGACTTTGGTTACTAGAGCAGCAGTCTCCAGCCTTTCCTGTCTGCCATCTACATTTTCAACGGGGCGGATTGTTCTACATTTAGCGACCGCGATTGAGGCAATTATTTATGCAAATGGCCACATTCGTGAGTTCTGTGATATTCCGAAGATTGGCTTGGTAGAAAGTCGGAGTGGCCACTTCGATGAAACTGTCGATCAATATCGAGTTTTGCGCTTCTCCATGCAAGGAACCATATGCTCAGGGATTGCAAGGCAGTGCTAAGGTGGTTGATCGAGGGTGGTCCGAAAAATCCGCAATTAGGCGGAATTGGCAAAGCTAATTCTGCCATGTGAATTCAACATCATATTTGGGCTGTGTTAACGTTTTTGCTCCACGATAGCAGTGAGACATCTCGGGTCATGGAATCATGGGTGATACGCTCCTTGGCTTATATGGGTGTTCTTCGCTGTCTTTGGATAGTAATCTATACATGGGGTTGGCTTCTTCCAGCCGGAATATCTCCAGCGATGTTCTGTACATGATCGAGGTTGGTATTGTTTCAGCTGGGCTTTCCATGGTATGTGGTAGGTCCTATCTCATTCCTGGCTGGGTTGTGTGGGGTGGAAGAGTCGGGGCTCCAGATTTCAGGGCAGCAATAGGTAGGTTAAATTGTCATCTGAGGATGCCATTGCGGCCCACATCGGGTGCCAGTTGTAGCCAGGTGTGCACTATTCATCACATGGTGGTGTTGCTGATGGCTGGGCATTCGGTTGTCACGAAAGCTCATGTATCCCTCGAGTTCCATGTTGTCGGTCAGTTGACAGGCTGGTGTAGTCAGCCAGTCAGGTGTTCTCCATGGCCAGTTCTTCCTGGTGGCACTCAGTCATTCTTGGGCCTTGTGACGCAGTCCCACAGGTGATCCTTCAGGGCTCCCCCAAAATCTTTTGCTGGCTGGAGTGGCCAGCTGACTCTTTGGAGATGTGTGGGTCTGGTCGGACAACATGGCGTGGTTGTTGTTGTGTGGTTGGGCCACTCCCAGAAGTGGGCACAGTGAACTCTTCCTCACCATCGTCGAAGGGTGTGCTGTCAGAGATATGAGCTGCCATCGTCGTGGTGATGGTGGTTGTGTTGTTGCGGAGGCGGAGTTGGTTATTGACACTGAATCGTGCAGATGCTCTGTCCTCTCTGGGCGGCTGGCCCTTTCCTTGAAAAAGAGGGTTGGGTTATTTGCCGGGAGAGGGAAGTGTTTGCGGCTGGGTTTGTGGTTATATGCGGTGTACTTGATGTACATGTAAAAGGAGGAAAGCGTCACTGGGGGCTCTTTTACCATGGGTGGTTTGCAACCTTTTCTAGCTGCATCTCAGTTAAACGATTCTCTCTCAGGGCACTAATGTGGCAAATAGCGGGAATGGGAGAGAGAGAGAGAGAGAGAGAGAGAGAGAGAGAGAGAGAGAGAGAGAGAGAGAGAGAGAGAGAGAGAGAGTCCAGTTTAGTGGCCTCATGCGTGGTATTTTCAATCAGCTGAAAGCCTGTGTGTGAGCTGGCGAGAGGAGCAATTCATGTCCTCATCTGGTAAATCATCGTTCTTACTCTGATTGCGATTTGGGAGGCAGGAGGGCCTGTTCGAGTGGTACGTAGCTGTCTCTTGGGCGCTAACTTAATGGGGGTCAGGACAGAGGAGGGAGGAACTAAGCTCGGCGGTGGGTGGTGAGGGAGGGGTGGAGCGAGATAACAGAAATTCTGCCGGTGGGCTAATCATTGCTAGTAGTCACTATCGTCATTTCTGTCTATAAAGTGTTAATCGGGCATGAAAATGTTGATTGGTACAGGTTTCCTAAGTTGGCTAACTTCCGATTAAGATGGAAACGGGTCTTATACTACTACTTTAATGTGTGGTCTTGGGGGTGGGGTCTTCACTTGATGTTTGGTGATAACCGTCTGGTTGATCCGATGTTCACTGGAATCGTCATGAGGAGGTCTCTCTGTGCATACATAGCATAAAATTTGGTGAACCCGCGCAAGGCAGTAGTTTAGAGCGAAATATTTTGTCACTATAGCCTCTAAAGGCCGGCAGAGGGATGCTAACATTTAGATTATGTGAGAACCTCTTCCCTCGCTACATCCGGCGAGCCTTCCCCTCGATGCTGAAGACCGCCTTGAGCAGCATCAAGAAAGGCTTGATAGAGTCCAAGGATGGCCGTAACAGATATCAGACGCTGCTGCCAACTCGTATAGCTTAAAAAGGAGAGTTTAGGAAATCTCTTTCGAGTCTGGGCACTGCACATGTCTAATTCGATGTCTGAGAGTAGTGCGGTCGATTCAAAAAGGATTCTGGGTGACCCAATGGTTATCTTTTTCAGTCGGCAAATCGAAGGGCAATAACCACAGAATCAAGTAATTAAGTCGTCTGGGCTGGACAACTAATCAAGTGATCGAAAAGAGTCGCTAGTCGCCGGTCTTAGCAGCGTGAATGAGTCGTGGCACTAAGGTCATTCACAGCAGATGCAGGGACGCAGCACTCGAACAGATGCGGAAAAAGGCGAGCTGAGAAACCCAGCGAACAGGAGGCTCAGCTTTCCTTAACCTACTATTGGTTGCTAGTTAGGGAGGCTCTTGGCCTGCTAGAATAACTCGGATCGTGGTGTCTGCGACATGCAGGGGTCATCGCTGTCCGGGGAGCTAAGGGAAGGGTGGTTAAAATTGTCCTGCCTTTTAGGGAAAGTTCCAAGTGCAGTGTGGTGGGCCTAACTTTAAGAGAAAACCCTTTGGTGGAACTGAACATCTTCACTCGCAGCACTATTGCATTTCTTCACACTGTGTGAAGCGGCGAGGACGTCACACACAAATTTGGCGGCTAAAATGGACGTCCTGCTAGATATCAAAGCGACACTATGTACGACACTAATATAAGGCCTCACATTGACCAGAGCGTGAGATCGTCATCCGAATTTGGCAGCAAAGACAGGCGATCTCAGAGTAATTTAGGGTGGGACTAATTTGCAATAGAAGAAATTGAGATTTCGCTCAGTGAATGTGTGGCCTGGCACCTGCCATCCTGTACCTGTCCCCATCCGAGGGGACCAGGTGGCCGGTCGTCGTGCAAGCTATCCTCTCTGGGGCGGGGCGGCAGTGGAGTGAGGTAGATCCGCCCAGGCAGAGGCTGTCCACACCCATGAGTCTTCCTTGGCAACTCTCGGGTATCTGTCCTGGTCTCGGGGCTAGCGATGCCATCCCCGTAACGTTTGGTGACGGAAGCGGTCACCAGTCTCCTTGGAGACGTGCAAGTCCGGAAAGCCATTTCCGACATAGCAATGTGCATGCATGTGATCGATGCAGCAAGGGGGCTGGTTCTTCCCCGGTGGTTGATATTCTGGTCTCATCTCCACTGTCCACGGGCGGAAGATTGGGGCTTTGGGCAGCCAATCCTCTCCCAATGTCCATTGCGATCCACTTCGAATATTTCCCTTCATTCAGTTTCCCTAGTTTTCAAATAGAGGAGGGTCGCACTGATGTCCACGTTCGTTCCGGCAGAAGTGGTCTGAGCAGCAGAAGCAGTTAGGGGTGTGGCAACGACGGAGGTCGAGGTTGTAGAGGTGTTGAGAGTAGGTCCTGTGGTGGTGGTTTCCGTGATGGGTGGGCCTCAGTATGCTCACCCATTAACATTATGAGAAATCCATCATAGTATGCTCACCCATTAACATTATGAGAAATTATTTTTAGTATGCTCACCCATTAACACTATGAGAAATCCATCATAGTATACTCACCCATTAATACTATGAGAAATCCATCATAGTATACTCACCCATTAACACTATGATAAATCCATCATAGTATACTCACCCATTAATACTATGAGAAATCCATCATATTATACTCACCCATTAATACTATGATAAATCCATCATAGTATACTCACCCATTAACACTATGATAAATCCATCATAGTATACTCACCCATTAATACTATGAGAAATCCATCATAGTATACTCACCCATTAACACTATGATAAATCCATCATAGTATACTCACCCATTAATACTATGAGAAATCCATCATATTATACTCACCCATTAACACTATGATAAATCCATCATAGTATACTCACCCATTAACACTATGATAAATCCATCATAGTATACTCACCCATTAATACTATGAGAAATCCATCATAGTATACTCACCCATTAATACTATGAGAAATCCATCATAGTATACTCACCCAATATATCTAATTTATGCATTATTTCGCACCCATTATTAAAAGGAGAATATATACTACATACAATGGAGGAGTTCAGTTTAGCTATGACCCGTCCATCTAACTTTGTCCGTGTTGGGATCGATCGATCCCTGAACTCCCTGACAATCGATTTCCAGAAAACTGTACAGGTAAACTGTTGAGTAATTTGAAACTAATTTGACTTGGAACTGTTGCTGTTTATCCGTCCAGTCAAATTAATTTGTAAATATACAACAGCATATTTATTAAATAGTCAAGACATACAATTCGTACAACAACACTTAGTCCGTCATAAATTAAGCGTTCGTGACGAACTTATCTACTCCATTCATGACGTCATTGATTATTACGTCATCATACACATCACGTAGTTTATTATGACGTCATATGATTGATGAATAAACTGGAAAGGCTCATTCATATAAGTTCCTGACAGACCATTGCCACTTTTGTGACTGACCTACATTATTATATTGTGACGTCAGCTAACATGTGACGTATTTTGTCTATGACGTCAGATATGTGAGTGGCAGATCAGATCCCTCCATTATTTAATCCCGCTTTATTGCAGACTTGGATAGTGACACTATTTCAGTATTGACAAAATCTATATACGTTTTACCTTTGAATGATGGCTGCCTGCGTGATCTAAGTTGACATTTGTTCAGTGCTTTTTCACATTTTTGTAAAAGTTAATCTGTGATTTCTGGGTGATATCGTGTTGATTTTTAAATCTATAATAAAAATATATATATATATATGCTGGTGGTATCATGTTGTCATGTGCCAAGGCTAGTCAGATACCCTTTCCTAAAGTTTAAGTAGGTCTGTGCTGGTTGTTATACTTTCTATATCCAGTCAGCGCATATGTGTATCGATACTTTCCGTGCAATCATAAGCGACATTCCTGAGCATTCGGCGATTAGAGTATTCGGAGTTCGGACGCACGCACGCACGCACGCACGCACGCACGCACGCACGCACGCACGCACGCACGCACGCACGCACGCACACCTTACCTGACATTAATGTGCTTTATTGTGATAGCCATCGTAAACTACTCTCTTATGGAGTATTCTATTGAATCGGGCAGATTTATGATCAACATATAACATAAAAACAGGAAAAACTTATGAGGGAGGACTCTAAAGCATGCTTTGACCCAAAATTAGCATCTGCCAAACTGGAATATATTCCATTTGAACGTAGCTACAAAGGCAGCCTGTGAAGGAGAATACTGACAGATCATTGTGTTGTTATTACCACCACCACCACCACCACCAACACCACCACGACCATTATTATTATTATTATTATTATTATTATTATTATTATTATTATTATTATTATGATTATTATTATTATTATTTCTTTTCAGGATTTTATCAGCGATTATTCCATATCATACCACTACATCACACCTGAGAGGATGTACATTTTGGAATACTACATTTACACTTTCCGGCTTTTTGGAGTTAATCACATACATCCACCCATTGTTTTACAAATTACAGATGCACATAATATGACAGTTACTATTGATCCACCACGTAGATAATTTATTCTGAACAGTATAGTTAAATCTAGTGCTCTTTAACGATGGATTGACACCGTGTTGCTTTATTGAGATACATGTCACATGCTAACTGATATTCAGTTAAATGATTGTTCTGCATATGCCTACAAGCTCACTTTAAATATGAACATCGCTGCTGTTTCTACAAGCTCGTGCAACCGTAGCAGGAAAAGCGATCCATACTATGCTCACATATTAGCAACAGGAGAACGCCACCATAGTATGCTCACTCATTAACACTATGAGAAATCCATCATAGTAGACTGACCCATTAACACTATGAAAAATCCATCATAGTATACTCACCCATTAACACTATGATAAATCATCATAGTATACTCATCCATTAACACTATGATAAATCATCATAGTATACTCATCCATTAACACTATGAGAAATCCATCATAATATACTCACCCATTAACACTGAGTAATCCATCATAGTATACTCACCCATTAATACAATGAGAAATCCATCATAGTATACTCACCCATTGATACTATGAGAAATCCATCATAATATACTCACCCATTAACACTGAGTAATCCATCATAGTATACTCACCCATTAATACAATGAGAAATCCATCATAGTATACTCACCCATTGATACTATGAGAAATCCATCATAGTATACTCACCCATTAATACTATGAGAAATCCATCTTAGTATGCTGACCCATTAATACTATGAGAACTCCATCATAGTATACTCACCCATTAATACTATGAGAAATCCATCATAGTATGCTCACCTATTAATACTATGAGAAATCCATCATAGTATACTCACCCATTAATAATAGGAGAAATCCATCATAGTATACTCACCCATTAATACTATGAGAAATCCATCATATTATACTCACCCATTAATACTATGAGAAATCCATCATAGTATACTCACCCATTAACATTATGAGAAATCCATCATAGTATACTCACCCATTAATACTATGAGAAATCCATCATAGTATACTCACCCATTAATACTATGAGAAATTCATCATAGTATGCTCACCCATTAATACTATGAGAAATCCATCATAGTATGCTCACCCATTAACACTGAGTAATCCATCATAGTATGCTCACCCATTAACACTGAGTAATCCATCATAGTATACTCACCCATTAACATTATGAGAAATCCATCATAGTATGCTCACCCAATAACATTATGAGAAATTCATCTTAGTATGCTCGCCCATTAACACTATGAGAAATCCATCATAGTATACCCACCCATTAACAGTATGAGAAATCCATCATAGTATACTCACCCATTAATAATAGGAGAAATCCATCATAGTATACTCACCCATTAATACTATGAGAAATCCATCATATTATACTCACCCATTAACACTATGAGAAATCCATCATAGTATACTCACCCAATATATCTAATTTATGCATTATTTCGCACCCATTATTAAAAGGAGAATATATACTACATACAATGGAGGAGTTCAGTTTAGCTATGACCCGTCCATCTAACTTTGTCCGTGTTGGGATCGATCGATCCCTGAACTCCCTGACAATTGATTTCCAGAAAACTGTACAGATAAACTGTTGAGTAATTTGAAACTAATTTGACTGGGAACTGTTGCTGTTTATCCGCCCAGTCAAATTAATTTGTAAATATACAACAGCATATTTATTAAATAGTCAAGACATACAATTCGTACAACAACACTTAGTCCGTCATAAATTAAGCGTTCGTGACGAACTTATCTACTCCATTCATGACGTCATTGATTATTACGTCATCATACACATCACGTAGTTTATTATGACGTCATATGAATGATGAATAAACTGGAAAGGCTCATTCATATAAGTTCCTGACAGACCATTGCCACTTTTGTGACTGACCTACATTATTATATTGTGACGTCAGCTAACAAGTGACGTATTTTGTCTATGACGTCAGATATGTGAGTGGCAGATCAGATCCCTCCATTATTTAATCCCGCTTTATTGCAGACTTGGATATTGACACTATTTTAGTATTGACAAAATCTATATACGTTTTACCTTTGAATGATGGCTGCCTGCGTGATCTAAGTTGACATTCGTTCAGTGCTTTTTCACATTTTTGTGAAAGTTAATCTGTGATTTCTGTGTGATATCGTGTTGATTTTTAAATCTATAATAAAACAATATATATATATATATATATATATATATATATATATATATATATATATATATATATATGCTGGTGGTATCATGTTGTCATGTCGCAAGGCTAGTCAGATACCCTTTCCTAAAGTTTAAGTAGGTCTGTGCTGGTTGTTATACTTTCTATATCCAGTCAGCGCATATGTGTATCCGTGCAATCATAAGCGACATTCCTGAGCGTTCGGCGATTAGAGTATTCGGAGTTCGGACATGACCATTATATTTACGAGTAGAATTGCTCTCATTTAGGGGTTTTCTGTTTCCATGCTCCTGCTCGGGTGGCTGCATCTATGGTTTGGAAGAGACAGTCTATTGGCTCTGCCAGGTCAGTCATCTGTTTTCGTGAGGCGGTCCACTCTACTTACATCTTTGACGTTGCCCCTTGAACGTTTTGAACTGGTTTCAAGTCAGTCACTGAATCACTTTGTTAATACTAGGCTAGCCCTTTTCACTTGATTCCAGCCATTAATCTCTTTCTTCGAGTTTCCTTTCTTCGACCAGGCTTACCCACCTTGATCTATCCGTATCGCTGTTGTAGTAATTGTTATTAGTTAGTTTAGGCGTGTGTGATTATTGCTTTGAGTGGCCACGATCAATTATTTAAGAATAATCGTGATTGCTCGATTAATCAGCCTTGGTACAAATTATCCAGACATAACAGTAAATGCATATCAATGACGAAAGTGCAACAATGGTGGGTAGAAATGTCTATTTGCAGGCCGATGCTCAAGCCAGTCATACATTTTCAAAAATTCTCTTCTTGATCTCCAAATGAACACACATTCACTGAGCAAAATGCAAATTATCGTGACCGATCGCATTAACGAGTAGGCCTAATTAAAAAGTAGGTTTTGAAATATTTTATGCAAGCCTAACTTAAGTTATATAGCAATTATATGTGGTAATACGGTTATGAAGCTAATGTATCATCCATCCGCTGCAGTCGCCTACACGAGTCTGTGATGTGTGAGTTATTTCATTTATTACATATTAAGTGCAGCTTTTCTGCCGCATCTTCTCCGTCCTCTGTGACCTGCTTTAACTGATTGATTAGCTGGGCGTGGCACTAGAGATGGCTTTTAGGTTAATAATGCACTGCTCCATATGTATTCCGGTTAATGTAATATGCTTTAAGATAACCTATTGACTAAAACACTTGAAATAGTTAGGGCCTGGAAGGCAAAATCCACTCAATACAGTTTGCTTAGTCTAAGCTAGAAATAGTATATCAGCCTAGAAAATGCATTTGTGACGTTCGTTGACACATGGAGATATTAAATGACCAATTCGTTCTAAATTGATGGGAAATAGATCAAACGAAATTAATATTACATACTTATGCAGGCAAGTTTTTACTGACTGCAAGATCTTTGTAAATGACAAATAACAGTAGATGGCGGCTGTATGCGAGTTTGTAGGAGCTTCGATCTGTCGTGATAATGGACCTTTCCACGTTTAGCTTTGCCCCGCCCATCTCAATCTAAGCTCCACCTACACCACTTCTGTGTTGGGATCTATCGATCTCTGAACTCCATGACTATCAATTTCCAGAAGACTATGCATGTAAGCTGTTGAATATTTTGAAGCTAATTTGACTGGGTGCTGTTCCTGCATATAACAATATAAACCCACACGCCGCTTAGCTGATTATGACGTCAGATGACAGACGGGATACTCTGGAAAGGTCCATTAAAGTATTGATCAATTTTTGTTACCATGTAAAATTGAGAATCTATTTATGAATGAATCGAGAACTGAGTTCACCCACATAAACATATTGACAAAGCTTGCAACTAAAGAAAATGACGATCCGCGTCGTGGCTGGTAACTGCAAGTGCAACAGCTTAAAAGTCACAAATCGTAGGATCCAAATCCAGACACGTCCCCAATTGCGTGTTCACACCTTGAAACCTGTGTGATGTCAAGTATCTAGGCCTGACTTTAACAAAAGACTAAGTGGAAGAATCATATTCAACCCATCACAGCCAAAGCCAACATGACAAGTGCCTTTGTACACATGAACCTAAAGGGGTGTCCAGTCAAAGTTCAGACACTGCCAAAAGGACCTGTACGTCCCAGCCTAGAATACGCATCCACTGTATGGAGTCATCGTCGCAATAAATCAATACGAGGCATTGTGGTCACGCATTCAGCAAGCAGAATGTACCGAAATTGCAGCAAGACTTCAAGCGCCACAGCCATCGTTGAAAAACTCAGACTTGAACAAATCCACGGGCGCAGGGACGAGTTGTTCGAAAGTGTATTACTTTATGGCCAGATCTAAACGCTAATCCCAGCCTAAATTTCGCACGTCTGTATTAATTAATACACCCAGCTCATACCAATGGGGTGCGTTCAGGAGCGAGCAAACATTTCCAGTTATGTAACAGTGTTCAATAATGTGTCGTATATTCAATATATACTTCATTTTAGTCATGTAGACGACACTTTAATACTGAACATTGTTCCACGAAGAACGCGAACGTTTGCTGAACATTCGCCTTCCTGAACTCACTCCAACAACGATGGGCTGTAAATATATGAGCATATTGGGACATATTCAACATGATAAGCTAAATTTGTCTTTTTTAATCCCATGTATGACTGATAGTGTGCTAAAGATGTGTTAAATATATGATTTTAATACCGGTATTAAGTATTTAATTCACCCCCTGGATGTGTATTAAAATTTATGTCTGTATTAAGGATTTAGGTCCAGACTTAAAAGCTGATGCATTTTTTATCAACAGGTCTAAAATATAAGATCATGCTTAAGGCGGTATTAGGGATTTAGGTCCTGACTTAAAACTGAATACACTTTCAAACAACCGGCCCCTGACAAATGCTATCATCATCATCATGCACAAAATCATAAAAAGCCTTGACGTCCACCCTAGAGTCAAGCCGATCAACCACTGCCTTCGTCAAAGCAGACTAATGGTACTATATTCCAGAACGGACATAAAGCCCCACTCCTTCACAACAGCAATTCGATTCTGGACCACCCTCTCAAGCAATGCAGTGACAGCCACAGTGGTTGAGAGCTTCAAAACCTGTCTTAACCTCTCGTGTGTCAACTAAACCCTTTGCAGTGGTCTTCAGACATGGCTATTTGAAAGGCCTAGAGAAGAGTATTGGTAACCGAGTCAGTCATTCTAGTGGTACATTTTCAAAAATACTCTTCTCTCGGCCTGCAGATAGACACAGGCTAAGTAAAAACTTTAATTTTCATTACCATTACCCCTTTAATGGTCAAGCCGGCGGAAAGGAATTCCGGTAAATTTACACACATTTAAAAAAATTTTAAATATCTTGAAAAATATTGACCATCAGAATGTTTAATTGATATATTAAGTAGTATTTTGAGCGCTTTGAGGCGCTGTTGACACATGAGGGTTAATGGATGTCGCTCATAACCAGGACATACATTAAGCAAACAGCTTTTACATATTTAACTGTAAGTCTGATTTTAATCAATTATCCAAATTTTTAATCCATCCTGCACATTGCAACCGTTATGTAAAAATCTCCAAATTGTACAAAAGAGGAAAAGCTGCTGTATAGTTATTTTCATTTCTTTGTCAATCAGTTGTTAATCAGTCATTTCTAATCACTGTATATCATACCTTGCATATGTCCAAAATCCAAAATGGCCTCCAAACACGCTACATTTTGGTTTGTCCATGGCGGCCATGTTTATTTTTAACCTATCAACTTCCCTTGAACAAACTTTAATGGTTCCTAATCATATCGCTCAAATTTTGGCCCGATCCCTTCAGCGGTTCTGGAGAAGTCGTTTTCGCGAAAATTAGGTCATCCAAGATAGATGCCGAAACACTTGGTCAATCAATTTCCCTTGAGCACACTTGGTTCAGCTCTTGTCCTAGATCATATTACACGACGTTTGCATCGATCCCCCAAGTGGTTTCGGAGATTTTTAGACATTAAAGATTTCGGCTTCGTTTGAACAAACTTGAATCTCTTATGCCCTAAGGATGCTTCCTGCTAAATATAATTGAAATCGGCCAATAGTTCTTGAGAAGTTGTTTAAAGAAAAAGTTGACGGACGGACGGACAGCATAAGCTCACTTCGCCTTTCAGGCCAGGTGAGCTAATAACAGAGCCTTCAGTTTTAGTTATGCCACGCCCATCACTAGCTAAGCTCCACCCACACATCGTTCGTGTTGGGATATATCGATCCCTGAACTCCTGACTATCAATTTCAGGAAAACTATACAGGTAAGCTGTTGCATATTTTGAAACTAATATGACGGGGTACTGTTGCTGCCTACGCCCAGTCAAATTAGTTTAAAAAAATTCAACAGAATGTTTACAAAATGCTAAAGTCATACAATTCGTACGTGTCGGATTGTTAAGACAGACTAAATCGGATAATTCAAGACGTAATGAGTATGACGTCATCCTACATGTCACTCAGTTGATTATGGCGTCATATGATTGACTGAGGAAATGGATTCATGAATTGAACGCATAAGTCTCTCACTGAATATAAGATCGTTCATGATACCAATAAAATGTTAAAGAAAATCTCAGCATCCGGTTACTCAAGACGTAATGGTTTAAAAGCCATCTTAATGTAGAATTTTGAGATAAATACACAGGTCTTGCAAGGTAACCGTTTAATATAACGAAAAAGGTTATGCAAAGCCATATTGCATAACCTAACGATAGGTTACCTGGGGGGGTGGGGGGGCAAACATAGTTTTCGGCTACCATAATTTTTCAGATTTTAGGCTCTGAGCTCAATAACCAAACCATTAATTTCAGTGAGAAATTGTCAAAGATATACTAGTGCCTGATCTACAAACAAATCTTGAATTCTCTTGACCAAATTTGAGAATTAAAGGGCTACGTGTAAATATTTCCTGCACACCTGTTCTTACCTATAAGCACCTGTGCATGTAAATATGTCCTGCACACCTGTTCTTACCTATAAGCACCTGTACATGTAAATATGTCCTGCACGCCTGTTCTTACCTATAAGCACCTGTGCATGTAAATATGTCCTGCGCACCTGTTCTTACCTATAAGCACCTGTGCATGTAAATATGTCCTGCACACCTGTTCTTACCTATAAGCACCTGTGCGTGTAAATATTTCCTGCACACTTGTTCTTACCTATAAGCACCTGTGCGTGTAAATGAGTTATTTTATGCACGTACTTGAGTGCCTTAGTTCAGTCAGCGTTTGATATTTAACCTATATTGTGCAGTGTGAAACTGGTCGTGGAGCCTCATGGTGTGTGAATAAGTTATTCCCAAGAACGGCAATCAAAGCTTGTTGAAATCGATGCCCACCACCACCACCATCATGCAATGGATCAATCTACATGTACATTGTAGTATGAAGATTGCCTACGTGTAGCAGTGCAGTTCCAACGCAAATTGACACAGCATACCGTGTTCCTGATTGCGTATTTATGTATGCAAGCATGTGCTACACTGATGGCATCAAGTCAGCCAGTAAGGACACGTTATTAGAATTACAGGTAACACATTCACGAATAAAACACTGCATGAATATGATTTGCATAGTTCTTTTGGCATAAGAGAACATATGAGTGTTGCGCCTGAACTTACGTCCTATGGCCTGGTTACCTAACAAAGGAGGACCAAATGGCCTGTATCGCTCGCTCACTTGAAATTATTGGCCACTGGCACAAATGAACAAAACGATATGCCCACTGGAAAAATTTACCAATCTAATTTCTGTGAAGGTTTAGTCAAGTTTAATTAAAATTGACCCAGCTGTCAATAAGTAGTCTTTTATATGATTTTTTCAGAAAATCCAAGTGGACGCCAAACACGAAAATTTAACTGATCCACGACGGCCATCTTTTTTATGTAAAAATTTTAATGGCACGATCCGTTCAGCGGCTCTGGAGAAGTCGTTTTCGCGAAAACTAGGTCATCCAAGATGACCACTGAACCATTTGGCAAATCAAGTGTGCTCAAACAAACTTGGTTCAGCTCTTGTCCTAGATCATATGTCATGCGGGTTGCATTGATCCCCCCAGGCGGCTTCGGAGAAGATTTTTAAAGACGTTTCTAAAGGTCGGCCAAAATCCAAGATGGCTGCCAGCCAAATTGGCCGATGTTCCTTTGAACAAACTTGTATCCATATGCCGCAAGGACGCTTTCTTCCAAATATAATTGAAATCGGCCCAGCGGTTCTCCAGGTTTAAATTTCCCATTGCTTTAGTATGGGAGCGTTTGCCGGGAAAATGATCCAAGATGGCCACCAAACCGTTTACCTGACAGTTTCGAAAATTGCAAATTTCAGATCAGAATACCCAAAAAAACATAAAAAAACAATTTAAGCCTTAAAATCCAATAAAAAAATAAATAAAATATGGCCGCCAAACACGCTAAATTTTGATTGGCCGTGTGCGGCCATGTTTTAGACGGATCAACTTCCCTTGAACAAACTTTAATGGGCCTTAGTCCCTAATCATATCTGCCAAATTTCGGCCCGATCCCTTCAGTGGTTCTGGAGAAGTTGTTTTCACTAAAACTAGGTCAACCAAGATGGCGGCCAAACCATCTGACCAATCAAGTTCCCTTGAACAAACTTGGTTCAGCTCAATCCCCCAAGCGGTTTCAGAGAAGATTTTTAAAGACGTTTCCTAAAATCGTCCAAAATCCAAGATGCCCGCCGGCCAAATTGGCCGTTCGGCTTCGTTTGAACAAACTTGGATCCCTATGACCTATGGATGCTTCCAGCCAAATATAATTGAAATCGACCCAGTGGTTCTTGAGAAGTCGTTTAAAGCAAAAGCTGACGGACACACGACTGACGGTCGCCAAGGCATAAGCTCACTTGGCCTTTCAGGCCAGGTGAGCTAATAATAGCGCGGGGTTGGGGGTGGGTGGGTGGAGGGGGGGGGGATATCTACACTAGCTAGAGACATAGGTGGCGCTGCATCTTTGTCTCGCAGGCAGCATTCACTCAGCCGCCGTTAAGACGAGAAAGGTGGAGGAAGTCCGAATCGCGGAAGTGATATTTATACACTTCTGTTAGTGCTGAACAAGTGACCGAGATGGTCACGAAAGCTACACTCAAACAATTTCTACATCCCGAAGAAGTAACTAATTTTTCCTTATTAAGACTGTAAAAGTGATTGACACAGCGAGATTCTGGGGGTAGGGTGAGGACACTATGAGGTTGGTTCATATAGTGTGTAGAGTAAACCATTTATTAACCATTTCAGCCTCAAATTAAAATTTTATAATAGGAAATGTCCATTTGATGACAAAGAAGTTATTTTTTTAACGGTCAGTATGAATGGCTTGACCGGTTATCTAACACGTTACGTGGTCTCCCTCTTAATGAAGCTTGTCTTTAGAGCAGGTTCGATTATATGGTTGTGCGCCCGATCGAAGTCTGGCAACGCGTTGCTTTAAATATGTATGCAAAAGGAAGGCAATCTGCAATCAGACGGTCTTCTCTTTTGACACTCTATCCTCAGCCAAAATCTTCAGCTTCCCCAGGTCCTTTCTTGATCTGAGCGTACCGAGTTATGTTTGCTTGAGGCCATCATCATCATACATACATAGGGCTGTAGAATTCCCATCCAGAGAAATATACTCCCTGTTCACGTTCACACTACTGTCCACACAATAGCATCAGACACCTCGCCCCACCCCCAACAACCCAACTAATAGATGTATGTGTTGTGGCTGCCCCTTCCCTTAATTCTAAGACTTGATCTAATAAGGAAGGGTGCTGCCCCACAACTGGCGACTGTGCGTGTGTACCATGATGTAAGACTAAGTGGTCCTAATGTTTGAATGCATTTAATGCAATTATCCACGCACGAACGCACGCACACACTCGTTTTGCTACGCTATGTGAGCACCTGAACTACATAACCCCCCCCCCCCCCCGCCCGTATGAGGACTTTGCTTTCTGATAGGTTAATCGAAGTGCCAATATGCATTTTAATTTCCGTACTGCATGCGAATGCTTACCAGCTAATGATCGTGTGATTATCACTGAAAAGAACTTATCTAGGTATGTTGACATGATGCAGTCCTTATGAGGACATACTAAGTAGATTCTGTGCTCGTCATGCGAGGACTAGAAATGAACATCTACATGATGAATTAATTGTGAGGCCTTCAGTTACACACACTTGACTAATTCTTGTGAGGACTTACACTCACAATGGATCATGCATTTAAAGCGAGGACCATATAATTAGTGAATGAGAGGACCTAATAACATTACTCATTTTATTATTCAGGATTTCTTGCACTCATCTAGGGCTGCATGATATCACTGTATATGCTATATGGCTTTTTCAATATTTATTAGCTAACCTTTTACTGTGTCCAGAAAACCGTGTCTAACTATATATCTTTCAGTACATTATTTTGGAGATTCTTACCAATCAAGTTGCAAAATGCAATTTATGCTATGTTCCCTAATTCGTTCTTCGGGCCACGATAATTGATGTTTTTGTTTACTATACCATACAGTGAAACCTATCTCTGACATATTCATATGATAGCAAACTGAGAGGACATATACATGTGTGCAGTTTATTGGCTAACACACACGATCTTTATATAACTAACCTATATCATTTATCACCAAATTGACTTGTGATAAAGCGTGAACTAGTAAACTTGCCGAGATAGCTCACATGGAACCATAACATGGCACATTACATGTGAGTATTTCTTTTGCATACATTTGGCTAATTGCTATGAGGACTTTCACGGTTAATGTTCTCTTCCGCGGCTTCATATCACAAAAGTATATATTGTATGCATTGTTCGGTATTTATTTCCATTTTATGTCGATCAACTTCATCAATTATGTCTCCGTATATTTGATTTAGACGTCCCTAGTTATCAATTTGCAATTCTGTGGGTCACGATAATTCAGATGATAGCAAACTTGAGAGGGCCTATGCAATTTGTACGTCTGCCATACACACTTGGCTAATTGTTGTGAGGACTTACACTTCTCATATGTTATGTAAATTAGATAATCTAATGTGACTATTCCTTGTATTATTTATTTGTCGATGGTGTTGTGATGTCTTTCGGGCAGGGGTGTAGATTCTGGGGGGTATGGGGGTATATTACCCCATCACTTTCGTTCAGAATGGGATGGCCTATAGTATCACCCCCTCCATTTTTCCAGAGACTTGCTAATAAACTAAACGCTACAATTGTTCAACGGAGTCATAAGTGATATATATGGTTGGAGTGCAGACAGAGTGATTACAAAACCAATACTTTGTTCAGAAAAGTCTAGAATCATTAACCATACTGTTATGGGTATGCTTATCCCCAGCAAATATCTTTTATGCTGGTTGACTATTTACTTATTTGTGCATATTAAATTCTTGTTGCTGTTGCAATCTATCAAATCCCCTTTACACCATCAATCCCGGTCTACGAACCGAAGACGCTTACTGGGATGATCAGCGTGGATAATGAATGGTACTTTCTCAGAATCACGTTTTTTCTGGGTGGATTGTACGGAGCAGATACAAACATGGTGCTTGACTCTGGCCTATTCTCTCTCCAGGATCTATACAGCGAATTCACAGGGTTAACACTTAACCAGTAATTTAAATTATTCAATAAATTGTTGCCACCAATACTAGCACATAACGGGTGAGGCATGGAGTTTCCACCCAGGCTATGAAGATTACAAATGTCACATGCGGTCTTGCAAGCAACAGCTATAACTTAAACAATGTACACGAAATTCTAAGTTTATGGTGAGTCCCTTGTTTGACAAATGAAACACGAATTATAATGTAGAGGTTTAAAATCTGACATTGTAATGACAATAGAAAAGTATAACGTGTTTAAAATGCACTGGGCAATAACTGTGACATGAATAATAAATGAAACTATAATGTATACGAAGGAGATGCTGACTCGCCTTTCCGCTCAGTGTGATAATGCACTTAGTAATTCCCGTGACCTAGATAGTTGGTGCGTTGACCTCAAACCCAAAGCAATCATAAACTGTCGTAATATGAAGGTGTGTGCAAAATCTGGTGATACTATCTTCATGCAATCCAGAATTATGGTCAAAATGTGTATTTCAGAATGCACTTCGTGGCTTCGTGCAACACCAACGCAATACCCACACCGACCATCGGCGTCATAAGTAACCAGAATGTACTTGAGGAAGATTCTGTCTCGGCCTTTGTTCTCTGCCTTGGCAACCCACTTGCGAAAACCGGTGACCTAGATAGTTGATCCATCAACCTCAAAGTCAAAGAACTCATAAGCTGTCGTAATATGAAGACGTGTGTTAGATCTGGTGATTCTACTATCTTGCATTCCAGAGTTATGGTCAAAATGTGTGTTCCAGTATGCAGTTTGTGACCTCATGACCTAGATATTTGAAACACAGAGAACTAACGGTCCATGATATGAATGGATGTGCTAAAGTTGGTGACTCTACCTACCATTGTTCCCGCCATATCAGTTTAAACCTGAAACAAACAATTTTAATTCTAGCCAACAAGAACATGAATGTGTGTTACAGATTTGGTGATTCTACCTTATTGCATTGCATAGTTATAGACAAAAATGTGTATTCCTAAATCTACTAAGTGACCCCGCAACCTATAGATGTTTGTCCTTTCGAACCCAGCCTAAGAATTACTCTAGCCACTCGTAATATGAATGTATGTGCCAAATTTGGTGATATCTGCCTTATTGAATTCCCGAGATATACTTACACCGGCCGATGCGGCGTGAGTAATAAGTACGTTAGTAGGATTAGAGAGCTACTGTGTGGAATGGGGATTTAATTACGCGTGGAAATCACAATGTGAGAATGTTGATAGGGAGTATCAGACCACCGCAAAATATAGATAAATAGTTTATTTCACGGTAGGGCCATTTGTGTGAATTACATAGTATAAAAATGTGGCAGACATTATGACAATATCACATATTACAATTGTAATTATTTTCGTTATTATCATCATCGTCATAACCGCCGCCGTCGTCGTCTTAATTTTCACAATTGTTATATTCTGCATGTCTAAGATCTATGAATAACGAGTCAGGCTAAGCCGCAAAAATGATTGTGATGACAAATCTATGCAGGACTATAAACTGAAACAATAGGTTGAATGCAATTTAACTACCGCTCACCCGCCTGTACCCAAACCTAACATCGGACTGAGCCAATGATATGGCCAGATATGCCCCATGACGTTTTGGGAAATTGAGTATATCTAGGGTTCGTACCTATAAAGGGCATAAGCTCTTCCTCCCTCCCTCTCCCTCCCTCCCTCCCTCCCTCCCTCCCTCTCTCTCTCTCTCTCTCTCTCTCTCTCTCTCTCTCTCTCTAACACCTACAGCGACAGCATGCATATCCGGAGATAGCTCGCAGTCCATCAGTTGAGATCTGATAGAAGTACAGCTCCTGCATGGGAACCCATCAAAACGAAATTATGTGCTAATGATCTGACTGGATCAGCTGGATAAAGTAAATGTTTTTATTAAGACTGGAATTTGCGATTATGAATCCACTGAAGAGGGCAAACCGGATATCATGACAATCTAGGTGTACGACCCCATGCTTTCTTCATGAAAGACATCTCCAAGCTGGCTCACACTTTCTTTCATGACCACTGTCAGAAGCAGCTCACAACGTCCTGCAGTCTACCAGCCTCATGATCGGAAGAACGTTAAGCAACTACAGTCTGCACACGGGTAAACCAACAGCACCATGCCTCACAACAGAACACTGCCTCTCATAATCTCAAACACGAGTCGCAACGACACGGGCATCTACATCCACAATGCACTCTGTGGTTACTGTTGTGATCGCTGGATCGAGCGAGCACCCACGGATGGATATGCTACTACAACCAACAACATACTCCAGATTCATCATTGTTTCTAGCATAGATACCCTCAGCGATACTGGAAGACAGACACAGGAGACGAAATCCTGCAAGCATCTGGACACATCCTCGTGGGCGTAGGCGTGGGAGTGCAGCTGCCAGAATAACAACAAGGTTTGACGTTCATCAAAGCCTTCGAGTGGATGTGACAGTTCTGCACTGAATGAGGTGAGATATTCTCAAAAAGACTCCCTCCTGGGCGTTTTTCTCAACTACCTCATTTGTGGACCTGCTCAACACATGTCAGCTGTAAACCTCTATACCCCATGCAACAAGGCCTATGAGAAACTTAAAGACGTGGGTATCAGTGGATCCAGCATCGTTTTCACTGAATACCATAAGGCATGCTGGACTCGAATCCGTCCCAGTGGAGAGCATTCCTACAAATGTCTCCTCGGCTATGATGCCAATGACTTGTACTTGTGAGTACATTGCAACAGTGGGGAGCTGCTCCTGATGTGGAATACTTTAAGGAGAATCTCCTAGTAGACCACTGGTTTGGATTCGCTGAGGTGGATATTGAGGTGCCAAGGTCACGTGGACGAAGTTTGAGGAAATACCCCATCTTTCTTATAACAATGAAATCACATGAAATAATGTTACAGATGTTCACCACTTGGGAGATGTGGACGCAAACTACTCTTAACAGATATCTTCAAACTGCTAAGCAGCCGTGCATATGACACGCGGATTTAGGCTCTATGGGTGTATCTTGACCAGACCTATTCGTGGGTCAAAGGTCAACGTCATATTTCAAGGTCAAAGGTCAAATATCTGGATCAAACGTGTACAATTCAGCATTGTATGTATACTGTGGTATGCTTCTCATTATTCTGAACCTGTATCCATTGTTATAATGTCTAATGTCTTGTTATAAGGTCTCGTGAGCTCAATACTGACTAAAGAAATGGTAGAATACATAATATTTATTGAGTTCTTTATGATTTCTGGTTCAAAGATTACATCAAATCTTGCTACGTAAATGATCTGTATATGGTTAACCTATTCATAGGTTACTAAACCACCCAAATTGTACATATTCTGCATTTGGTTTGTAAATCTTTCGTATATCATAAACATCATCATCATCATCATCATCATCATCATAAACAGCAACCGAAGCAATAAACATCATCATCATAAACATCATCAATCATCAGTGTTATTGTAACCATCACCATCTTCCTCTTCATCTTCCTCTTCATCACTTGTTTCCTCATCACTATCAGGTGATATAGTATTCACCCTGTTGTGACATACTGACGCTGCGTCCTGTTGCTGACAGGCACAGAAGACTGAGCAGGTTATTCCTGCTTTGTCGCATCCACATCGAATACTTTCACATGGTGTGTCACTGGCGCAGTCACAACTGATGATCTTTTGGATGTGCTCGGGGACCAGTTGACTTCCTGCAGGAACTGTAGTTGGGCAGAGCATGTCCCATCTTTGATCCATCCATACTTTAACGGGTCTAATTTCTGAGGCTCAACCCTCGAGGCATTCTTCCACAAGAAAGTGTGTACATGTGCTCTTATCAGATTTTCATGGAAAGCAGCATCAATTGGTGGCAAACAACAGAGTTTGCATTGTGCTGCTCCCCTTACCTATTCTGATCTTCCATACCTTTGCTCTAGCCTCACAGAGAGTATGGCAGCTTTTCTGACCATAAGTAGCAACCGCGAATTGAGTTGCCTGCTTCACTACTTCAGGCCAGGGGGCTTCAATTTCTCCCAGATGACTCAGTGAGTGTTGTTTTATATTGTTCAACATCTTCTCCTTTTGAAATGCTGCTATGCTCAGGTTTATGCCTACATAACCCTAAGCAGGGACGTACGCGCACACACCTGCAATACTCTTTCCATCCTTCCCTCCCAACCCTCCCTCCACCTCCCTCCCTTCCTCCCCTCCCGCTCTCATTCCCTCGCTCCCTCCCTTTCTCTCCCTTTCCGTCTCCCACCATCCTCCAGCCTCCCCAACCCCTTCCCTCCCTCCATCTCTCTTTCACTCTCTCTCTCCCGCCTCTCTCTCCCCTCTCTCCCTTTCTCTTTCTCTCTGTTTCCTTCCGTCTCTCCGTTCGTCTTTTCGTTCGCCCTTCCCTCGCTCTTTCCCTTTCTCTCTCTCTTTCTCTCTCTCCATCCCTCTCTCCCTCCCTCTATCTCTCTTTCTCTCTCTCCATCCCTCTATATCTCTCTTTCTCTCCCTCTCCCGCCTCTCTCTCCCCTCTCCCCCTTTCTCTTTCTCTCTTTTACCTTCCGTCTCTCCATTCGCCCCTCTCTCTCTCTCTCTCTCTCTCTCTCTCTCTCTTTCTTTCTTTCCGTTCGTCTGTCTCTATCTCTCTCTCTCTCTCTCCCTCCTTCCCTCCCTCCCTCCCCTCTCCCTCCCTCCCTCCCTCCCTCCCTCTCTCTCTCTCTCTCTCTCCGTTCGTCTCTCTATCTCTCACACACACACGTGCGCGCGCACGTACGTACGCACGCACACACGCACGCACACACAATATCACACATATTTGGACTGTTGCAGTGTCTTACATTATTATTGTAGAACTTATTGCCAAACCACTCAAAAACTTGATTTCCGCTAGCTCGGCTTCAGGCTCTCCCGGCATACATAGGTGATGACACTATGTACGCATACCTTTGAAACCACACTCCAATTCACGATCAATTGCTTTAAAATAATATATGTATTGTTGGATATTTTGAGGCCAATTGTTTAGTGAACTGACAGCAATAGTTTAGAATGGAATACGGGGCACCGCATTGAATTGGATACAAAGCTACATGTCAAACAGAAAACAATGTGTACAATTCAATGGAGTCTTTTCAGAATATAAAGAGGTAGTCTGTGGTATACCCCAAGGTTCAGTCCTTGGTCCCCTGCTGTTTCTCTTGTATATGAATGACATGCCCAAAGTACGTAACTATCTCTCTTTAATCCTCTTTGCAGACGATACTAATGCTTGCTGCAGCCATAATAACATAGACATTCTTTACAAACATGTTAATAATGAAATGACAAAGTTAATAGATTGGTTTAAAGTTAACAAACTGTCCTTAAACGTAAGTAAAACCAACTACATATTATTTACAAAATCTAATAAATTAAAGGAAGAATCTCTCCCACAACTTTACATCGACAACCAGATAACACATGAAGCCCAATATGCTAAATTTTAGGAGTCTATTAGGATAAGAATTTGACATGGGAGAAGCATATTGAAGTCGTAACATCCAAGGTAGCAAAGAGCATTGGCATCATACACAGACTAAAACCCTATCTAGCACCAAATATTATTAAAAATCTGTACTGCACAATGATACATCCTGACATCACTTACTGTAATGCTATCTGGACTAACACATCTGAAGCTAAACTAAAAAAACTAAAATCACTACAAAGGCAATCTATTAAATTATTTGCACAAATAGCAGGTGGCCAGGATATCTTTAAATTAGAAAAAATTCTAAAACTCGAGGACATTGGAAGGCTCCAATTATTCACAATTTTTAAGAGATTTCCACGATGGCAACTTACCCTCTTCTTTAACCAGTATCTTTACGGACAATACACAAATACACTCTCGCAACACTAGAACACGAAATAACCTGCACACAAGACACCACCAAACAAAGGCAGCACAACAAAAACCCTCATATAAAGTAATACAATTATGGAATAACACAGCTACAAAGACACGCACAGGCATTATTACTCTACAGTCATCTAAACAGAAGATTAAAAATATGATTATAAAATACTACTAGGCCCTAAAAAAACCAACAAAACCCCCCTGAAAAACACAAAAACCCACACCACCATGGCATTATCATACTTGCACTCAGTCACCAAAACAACAACAACTAATAATAATAATAATAATAATAATAATAATAATAATTTTAATTAACAAGTTAAGCACACCTCTCCATGTGCCTGTAAATATGCTGTCTATCCGTCCCATGTCCAATGTCTCTTGTTTGTCTTATATATATATATGTAGGGGTCCACCGTCTATATAGGCTCTGCCTTTGGTACACCGCCTGTTGTGTACTTACAAATTGTACATTTTATATCAAAATAAATAAATTTGAACTTGCACTTGAACTGTGTTAATCGCCACCAGGGCCTCCCTTTCTACACTAATATCACTTCAAGCTAACAATATATGTATGGGCATTGTGATTAAAACTGATACTAGAGCAGAGGGTCTATTTTCAAAGTAAGGATTTTACCCGCATGTATAAACGTTATTTCTGACTTATTTCTGAGGTATTATAAGATGTGCCACTGTAGCGCTAGAGATATTATGCAAAGCACTCGTGTTTTAAAACTGTCCATGGAGGAGTTACCGCCTTGCTGTGGGGAATAGATATACTTTACAATGAAAGTCTATTGCCATAACTGCTTAATTTAAACTAACAGCGTTAAATAAACGATTTTATTAATTTATTTACTAGCACCATGGATAGTTGTTGAACAATTGGATCATTCTTATATAGTTTAAGTGTTGATTGAATCTGAAAGAGACCTTTATCTTTTCTAAGTTGGACCAAACCAAAATGGGAGGGAATCCTCTTCTCAGACAGTCCACAATTACCAGCTGGGTGGTGGGGTGGGGTGGGGGGTGCATTCGCACTAACATCTGCCCTTGGCTGTAATTATTCCAACCAACTATTCTACGCCCTTGACAACATAGCGTACAGCCCGCACAAAGATCACTACATTATCTCCCACGTGGATATCACGACGTCTTCTATATTATGTACAAGTACAGGAAGATGATTATATTTCACCAAACACCTTTGACAAACTCTGTTCTGGCATGCTATAGTGTTTGCGTATAAACTCCATGACCCTCACCATTGTATCTCTCCTGAGCTTTATCATGCCATCTCCTTTATTATATACAAGAACATGAATGCGATTATATTTCACAGACACTTTTGACAAACTCTATTCAGGCATGTTATCGCTTTACAACTTCATTCATTTCGTAATAATATAGTGCCTTATTCACCACCATCATACATACTGTAAATTTGTCCACAGAGGCCATATGCAATAGCCTAAACCCGTTGCGAAGTCAACAGTGCACATAACAAACATTCGCTTTTGGAACAGGTGGCCATAAGACAAGGGATAAATGAAGAAACATCATTTGGCAGCAAATGCAATATAACATATCGAATGACTTTAACAAGCGACCACCTCTCTTTAGTGATCACATTTTGATGGCCCAGACAGTATCCATTATAAACAGGTTTAATGTGTTTCCTTAAGGCAGGTGTTAGACAGACACAATGTCCTAAGGACCCAACATCTTGTGACCCATAATGGCAGTTCCTATAAAACGTTGATGCTCGGCAAGGTGGTCGGATTATGCAGATATCTATGCAAGGCCTGTCATTGCAAGTATAAAGTTTTATCAACGGTTGCTCGTTTGGTTTGAATATGTCTACATACTATACTAGTAAATATGCTCAACAACAATTGAACATGGTCGCAGTACTAGTGGGCTCTGCTATGCTCGTATATGCTTCATACCCAGGGAAACGTTTAGCCCTGGTGAACCGAGATCGATAATCTAGCATTAAGATAAACAAAGTAACACGTTAATACTAACTTATGCATATTTTATTAACAATTATAATCCTAACCTATGTTCCTAAATGATGAATGAATACCCGACGGCTGATAACTGGATTGCCAAACACAACCGCCTGACCTAACTAAGGATTATTATTAAACCATTTCTGATTATTGATAATAACCTACCACTATATCCGAACCAGTACCTAACTGAATAACCGACCAGCCGACAGATGAACCACGCCCCCCCCCCACCTCCATTCATTTCGTGTTACTTAAATATATTATAGTGACGTCACATCGTCTGTTAAGTCAGGTAAGATCAAGCGTATATTAGCATACGATGATACGAATACTCAAATTAATAAAAGTCTTAATTAAACAGTTAGTTATGAAATAAGCTGATCATTAATTAATACAGGATTGTACATGTAAATTGACGGTACGGTAACTTTGGGTAATAAATCTATATGAATAATTAATGCACAGATAAGCCATTAGTGTTTGAGTTTATACACAAAGTCCAGTTAAAGTGTTGATTAGTTGGCATCTAAGTAATGTTCGTTATGTACGCTGTCTGAGTTACTTATTGTTCAAACTGTATGTATGTTCAAATGTTGATTGCTATTCGATGGGCGCGTGTTCTTGTCCAAACTATATGTATGTTCAGATGCTGATTGCTATTCGATGGGCGCGTGTTCTTGTCCAAACAGTATATAAATTCAAGTGTTGATTGCTATTCGATGGACGTGTGTCGGTGTCCATTCATGTGCGCTATGGCTATTGTCATCGACATGGGCGCGGCCCTTGTTCTGCCTGGTGTTGGGGGCTTGGGGGGTGTACGGGGTGTATACTAACTACTAGTAAAACTAAAACGTCTTCTGGTCCTTAAATATTTATTTCGTCTTGTCTCGTTCTAGATACAAACTCATCTCTCTCGCTGTAGAGCAGCAGCATCTATATATATATATATATATATATCTCCAGCAAGGGAAGGTAACACCATCTCAATACACGATGCAGGTTAAGAGGTTGCCTCCCCTTACTTCACCGTTCGTTTCCAAATGCGAGAGTGCGCCAAGAAATGAACGTGAATAAAGGGAAACAACTCCATGCGCTTGGTACATAAAGTGACGCTAACTATACATGAGTTACCTCCCTTAATGTCATTTTGCCATTTCCAACATGGCTTATAACATATGTATTCAACATCCCCGCCATTAAAATTAAAATTGGAACACCAATTTTACCATAAGTCATATTGGAAGTGGCAAATGACAGCAGATAAAATAACATCACATAAAATGAAGTACGAAGTATGTTTTTGAAGTAGAAATTACAAAAGCTTGAATTAAACTGGAGTACAGAGTGTCAGAGTGTCACATGGTAAATCAATATTCTGCCGATGTATGTTCCTGATAGCCACATCCACACACAAACCAAACACAATCCTGTGGCCACAGGTTAGACCATTCATACATCCATACATACACACACGCAATACACATGTGGATTATCAGACACTACACCGACAAACATTAACCCATGAGACACATTGTATTTCAATATGATGTACCGATGTGATTGAGCATTATAGTTTGCAAGACTTAGAAGAAATGGAGAAGAATAACTAGCAAATGAAAGCATAAAAATGGACACCCAAACAACTATTTTAACCATTAATGAAACAGCAGCAAACTTTAAATCTAGTGTATCAAACAAATACACAAATGATCAATTATATAAACAAATAAGCATAAAATATGGTATATGCCCCTACACCTAATCTAGTATACGAAAAAAACATAAATTGTCATTGCCAAGTCAGACGTTATTGGTTATATAGGGTGATTATGATGACATCAACATCCAGACTAATAATCATATGATATTGACAAGAAACCAGCATTCAAATTTGACAATCGGCCACATATAGATAGGGTCTACTCAGAAAATGTGCATCAGGAACAGCACATTTATATTGCAAACACGCATGGACGGATTGTCACATTAAATATTGATACCATGACAACATCAACAAATCATTACGTAATCGTGCTAAATATAAGTGACGGGTAAAAATATTATGTTATAAGTATTATAATGAGTACATGGGCACTAAATTAATAGTATAACTATTAATATTAACTAATTACAAACGCTAGCATATTCAGGATATGATAAATACATGTGCGCTATTAGCCACGTGCGCACAGCGTGACTATTCATGGTTATCGCCTACATGTGGCGCCATTGAATCTGCATGTCAAACAATCATTCATTCATTCATACCTCAAGTTGGAACCTTAGCTGGCTGTGTTCGAAAACAAGTACAGAGCAAACTAATAAACAATTTTCATCCAATAAATTCTGGTAAGCTAGGGTCATCATATGAAAGAAACTAGCTAGCTATTTTGAGAAATGCCGCCCTGGTCTGCTGAAGTGACTTTAAGCCCAGCTGTTCTCAAATAATCAACTTGTTTACCTTCATTTCCAACAAACAAGGAAATTCATAAACAAATCCTGCAAATAAAGTGTTAATTCTCCCAAATTGACATCGAACCCATCACCGCGCTTGCAATCTCAGATGTCATGCGGGATGCATCAATTAACCTAGGTTCACATGCATTGAAACTAAATAAAAATGTAATAAAATGTCAGCGACAACAGATGAACAGTCAAATGCTGGCGGACGTCTGAGGCCAAGTACCGAAAGTCACGTTTAATTATGCTTCTACAAGACCCAGAACAGTTCGGGTCCAGCACCTGTACCCTTATCTGCCATAAAACACTGCCATATCACAAACTCTCACCATCCATTCACAAATGATTAACAAAAATCGAGGATAGTTATACAGATTCAAAATTTGAAAACATAATTTTCAAACATGTTGCTATCTGCGATAGAAACACATTTCATAAAAAAAAACTCCACAGATAGTTAACAATTAACAATAAATGAAATAAAATACTTAAAAATCAGCAGCACAAGTGTTAATGTGATCCAAGCATTGGTTCGCAGTAATGATGGAAAAAAAATGTACATTAATAATATACAGCAACAATTGTCGAGCTAAAAAAAATACATGTGACATGCGGTACCTAGGTAGCCTTGTCGGAAATGTCAACAGACAGTCAAACAAACAGACAAGCCCATATGCATACTTGCAAGTCACAAACAAAGATGATCCTAATTTCCTAATAAACTTACAATTCGCTCACCACCAGTTGTTGTTGCAACAAATCGCAACGCAAAACACATCAAATCTAATTATATTTACTACGCTAATAAACGAACGCGCGAGTGCGAACATGTGTGGTGTGGAGGTGTGCGTGCGCGTGTGTGAGAAACCGCGCTGAAACAGCACTGGGGACATATTAGCTACGCATGCGGGAAAGTTTGCATGAACTCGGTAGGCCTAAATAGCGTGTCCAGGCAATAAAAATGCGAACATTAGTTAGGTATCACTAATTTGTACCAATTGATGACAATTCGCCACATTTTTTCAAGCAAAATATTTCAAATAGGCCTAACACATCCTGTTAGCAACAAACAATAATATATCATATTACAAGCAATTAAGCATAATTTAAAAAAATATATAAGTATTTATGAAAATATAATTTAAAGAAAAACTAATTTGTCGTAAACATCAACTCAACTCAAGAGACAGCAATGACTTTAAAAGAACTGAAGGAAACGGCCCACGGCATGTATTTTCTCCAAAATTATTCTATCATCCAGAAGCAAACTGGTTAAATCAAAATAGTCAACAGCGGCATTGTATTCACAGAGAAACGGCTTGAGACAGGATAGTAGTAATTGATGGCAAGCGACTCCAACACCGTGTAGAGCAGCATGTCATGCGGGAGGCGTGGGTGGGGGTAGGCAGCATTTAACTACATTTTATATCTTAGCAGAACAGACGAAAATAAATGATGCGCCTTTTCAGCGGCTGAGCAAATAAAATGATTGTAAAAGTGGATGTAAAATAAACTCCGTTGTATGCGCAGCGTTGCCAACCTATTGCTGTAGGCGTACTAGAAAGCAACAGGTATAGCACGCAGCGACAAAATGAGCATCTTCTCCGTTTCCTTTCTTTTACAGGAATATTTAGTAGACTTAGCTGTGAGACGGTTAAGCAAGATTTAGTTGGATTCAGCTTGGAGAAATTGCTCTATCACGCGCCGTTATAGAGTTGTAAAGATAAAATGTGCGCAATGAATAAATATACATGCTACAGTCACTATAAAGTCAACAATCAATTAGTAATCAAATAAGCAGCATATAGGCTCATCAAAAACATAGCATACATTTAGCATTTCCAATACAATTGGCTGGAAAATGCTATTTCAGCCTTTGATGATGTAATTTAATAAAATAGAAATATGTATACATGTGAATTATCATACGAGTAACAATAAAAATACAAACAACAATGTAAAGTAATCAATTCAAGGTGGTATATGATAAAGTATAGATGACTGGACAAACAAACACATTCAGGGACAATCAATATCTATAATACTTTCATCGCTGAAATCCCAGTTCCATTCTTTTAGGTAATCAATAAAGAAAAATTAATTACTATTCCAGAATTAATATAAATGACAACACGATATTGTTGCATATACAACAACAGCGTCCAGTACAAACAGTTCTTTTCATAGCTAACCCGGCCATATTTAACATGTTACCATGTTCAAATTATTCGAGAGGACTGAATAATGACAAATTTATGACGTATAATTAGCAAAATGTCATTTAGTAAAGGAAAATAAACAACAGTAGAAACTTTGAATCTAGTAAAATGTGTCAACTAGAATATAACATGAAAGGATAGCATCTATTTTGGTTAACTGTGTTTGTGAGCCAAAAGACAATCATATCAGCTGTCCACATCCAGAAATCTAGAGGGACAAATTGCTGGTTGTGTCCGGCTTCTACAAACAATTAACCACTATCCTCCTGCATTCCCACAAAGCTGATTTCACTGGATGCAAAGTGAAAGCATACTGAACATTTTGAGAAATTTCACCATTAGTGGTAGCAATATCATCACGACAAATTATCATCAAAATGATCAGCATACCCTCCAAATTGCGTACACACATTTGTCAATCTAGTTATCGACATACAGGATGAAATAGGCTACTTCCACCAAATACCTTGTCAGGTCACGAGAAACAGCTAACATCATACATCACATTACATCCATGTAGGCACACACCCATGCATCAATCACACATATGCATCTCATTGTGTCCGGCCTACATACACCTGAGGTACGACCTCAGTGAATATACACCGAGTAATCCTAATACTCGTGAACACCCGTGTATGGAGACAATCATTTTATTCATGGTCATCAATTCCACCATTCAAATTAAACTCACATATGCAACCATATGTTTTTGAGAATAATTAAGTAAAATTCTGACCTACAATAGCTGTGTCTCAGAAAACACACATAAAAATAACAACACAAAATCTCGTGCTTAGAGACAATCATATTATTCATGGTCATCAATTCCACCGTTCAAATTAAACTCACATAATTAATCATATGTTTTTGAGAATAATTAAGTGAAATTCTGACCTACAATAGCTGTGTCTCAGAAAACACACATAAAAATAACAACACAAAATCTCGTGCTTAGAGACAATCATATTATTCATGGTCATCAATTCCACCGTTCAAATTAAACTCACATAATTAATCATATGTTTTTGAGAATAATTAAGTGAAATTCTGACCTACAATAGCTGTGTCTCATAGAGCACACACACAAAAACAATAACACAACATAACACAAAAATCTCGTGTTGGTTTGACAAACATACATTTCAAGACATCAACATTGCTCTTCAAGTTAAACTCACACAATCAGTCGTGTGTTTTTTGAGAATAATATGAGCAAAGTTGTGTCCCACAATAACTGTGTCTTACCGAAACACGCAGCTGAGTCACACCTGACAAGCATTAATAGAAATAACCATCCATTGTGTTACATAAGTTAACACGATTTACACCCATTCCATCCTGAATACACATAACTAAAATTTCCTGTTATCCAGTGTCAAAGCGGTGAAGCAGATCTGACAGCGTGTATCAATAGTAGTCTGTGAGACCGATTCCATCATAATTCAAACCACATTTGAGCAAGTAGATATTCAGAATGAAATGGGTTATGGGAAGTGAATAATTAATACGTTCAATCAATGAAGGCCTTAGAGATTATGTGTATGACGTGTTATTTAGATTATCTAATCTGATCCATCAAAATACAATGATAAATCTAACGATAGCTGAACGATACAACACCAATAAATCAAAATACATTTCTGCAATATGATCGACCAAGAGAAAATATATCAGGCATAGTGCAGCAAAAGATCGGAATACAGGCGATCGTTAATCAATTAAATTAAGATAAATTATTTAGGAGCCGGATTGCGCGCGGGCGTGTGTATATGTATGCGTGTGATGGTGTGCTTGCGCGTGTGTGAATGCGCGTGGAAAGGCACAGGCGTGAGTGCATGGACGCGCGCGAGCGTGCTTGTGTGCATCCATACGCGCGTGCTTGCGGGTGGGTGTGCGCGTGTGCGTGTCAGGGTGCGTGCGTGCGTTAAATGTGCGCTTATGGTAATTTATACAGCTGGAGGAGGCCTGTCGGTTACTTGACGTCTAGCTTTCGCATTTAGGCTTGCACTAGAAAGCCACCGAGCATTTTGCGCCGGCTCTCCTACAAAATGTATTAGATACTGAATGCCATCCGGAGTGTGTCTTTGAGCTAAAACACGCTTAATGTTATAATAGCGATCTGAGGTGGATGCTGAGGATTCAGACAATAATTCTGGATCAACATGACTAGACTCTCTGTATCTGGCAGGCTTAAGCAGTGTGCGCTTGGGTCTAGGGTTGCTGGGAATAAGCTTAGACACAGCATTGGGAGGGGGAACGACGGGGTGATTAGTAGTGTGAAATGTATGGGTGTCTGAGGGAATGGACGGCTCAGTGGAATTGATAGTGTGTTGTGGTGTTATGAGTGAGGTTTGAGTGCCTGCAGAGCAATACAATTTGACAGGGGCTTTCCTGGTGACAGAAAAGAAATCAGAAGGGGAAGGCTGACGAACATGAGCAATTTTAAGCCGGTCAATATGTATAGGCTGTGTGAATTGTCTGCAACCAGTGGGATCTAGCAAATACACAGTATGTGGACTAGAGACAACATCCACTACGAATGGACCATCGTAAACATGTCGCAGCTTTTTCGCAGGTCCACCGGATTCGTCAGTCAAATACACATAGTCCCCAGGTGACAAGCTTAGCATGCCAAGGCCATGATTAGTCTGAGATAGCATTTCCGTCCTCGATTGAACAAGATTATCAGACACATCACTACGAATATTAGACAATAGGGTAATCTTTTGCTTAAGATAATCATTTATATCCTGAGGGAGACTCTGCATATCAACGGCATGGCTAACCAGAGGAAAGGTGGGCCTTTGAGCAAATATAATTTCAAATGGAGAATATCCTGTACTGGAATTTACAGAATTATTAATTGCAAAGACCACAGACTGTAGAAATAAATCCCAGTTATTACAAGCCTTGTTCATATATGGAGTAAGTCGACTCGCTAGTGTTCCATGAGCGCGCTCACACACGCCAAGACAATGGTGTACGAAACTAGGTGTGAATTGGTGTGATACATGGAGTAGACCACACAGCTCCTGGGTAACTCTGGCAGTGAATTCAGATCCCTGGTCAGAAATTAAGGTATCACACACGCCATATGTAGTAAACAGTAGGAATAGTGTTTCCGAGACAGTGATGGCATCCTTGTTAGCAATAGGAACAGCGAAGAGAAACCGAGAAAACAGATCTAAAGCTGTGAAAATGTATGTTTGACCACGCGGTGTGCATGGTAGGGGGCCATATAAGTCAACTTCCCAAACAGAGAATGGACGGGCAGGTGTCGGATATGCAACTATAGCATTTTTCACATGGACCTTGGTGACCTTGCGAGACTGACATTCGTGACAAGAACGGACATAATCCGAAACCAATGTAGCAAGTCTAGGGAAGTAGTAGTGCTCCTCAATCCGATCAACAGTGTCCTGAATACCGCCATGTGCGCCCATTGGTGAATCGTGGAACCCTTTTAGAACGACTGGAACCAATGATGAAGGCAAACTAGCTGATAGCGGGACTGCATTTTTGAACGTTTCGCTTTAGCTACACGTGAATGAAATAATATACCATCAATCAAGGCATAGTCTGATTGTTGTACGAGAAGTAAGCGAGCTGTCTTTTGCAATTCAGGCAACGCACCCGTGGCTAAGTAGTCAATCATCGGTTTAATGACACTGTCTGTAACTTGACATTTTCGTACGTCTTGTGCGGCCATACCCAAATGATGTAACCCTGTGTTTATTGAATTGATAGGCTCTTCAGACTGATCAATGTCCTGGTGATGATTTAGTGACGTTTCTACTCCTGATTCATCAACTGATTTCATCGATACTGCTTGAGTGGGTAGAATTTCAAAAGACATCTGAGACGTTCCATTAGAGGAACGTGATGTGTCCATCAACAGCACGCCACCTAGGATATTAAAAGTTGCAGACTCTTCAGAACACGTTTCATATTCAGAATCCAAACACGCTGGCGTCGCAACAGTGTCACTAGAACCAGTGTCATATCCAGAACACGTGTCATAATCAGATTCCAAACACTCTGGCATCGCTACAGTGTCGCTAGAGCTTGTGTCATATTCAGAACACGTGTCATATTCGGAATCTGAAACCCGTTGCATTCTTGTAGTGTCACAAGAGCTTGTACCACGTTTCTTGTTAATACGACGGTGACGACGTTTCCAACGAGATGGTCCACAAAGTGTGTCATCGTTATCCTCTGAATCTGCGTCATATGTGCTGTCACATGATGAATGGATATTGACATAGTTACAATGCAAAGGGTGTACAACCGGCGCATCCTCAGTTATAAACGTCACCTTCGTTGGTTTCTCCAAAACATAGGGGAAACATGGGTCATCCTCTTCAGGACTGGAACCAAGCATCTCTGGAAACTCTGTGTTTCGGGAAAGTGCATCTGGAACTGTCATTTGCGAAGCAGGGGTGTACACAATATCCATGTCAAATTGCTGTAAGATTGCCAACCATCGTTCATAGATTGCGCCCTTTAACTGTTTTTGGTGATGATGTTCTCATTTAAATCCAATAGGTAATAAACAATTAAATCTGTAGTTCACATCATTAATAGATAAACTGTTCACAAACGATCGGAACTACTTGAAATATTAGCAACAATAACAATCACATAATGGCAGTTTGTTTAACACTTTCTCGTTCACGGTATCTAAAACTTAGTATTTCGGCATCCAAAACTGGTTACTCCTAATTTAAATATGGCTAACAAACGACTGAATTTAGATCCTCCACCATGTTGGGGGCTTGGGGGGTGTACGGGGTGTATACTAACTACTAGTAAAACTAAAACGTCTTCTGGTCCTTAAATATTTATTTCGTCTTGTCTCGTTCTAGATACAAACTCATCTCTCTCGCTGTAGAGCAGCAGCATCTATATATATATATATATATATATATATATCTCCAGCAAGGGAAGGTAACACCATCTCAATACACGATGTAGGTTAAGAGGTTGCCTCCCCTTACTTCACCGTTCGTTTCCAAATGCGAGAGTGCGCCAAGAAATGAACGTGAATAAAGGGAAACAACTCCATGCGCTTGGTACATAAAGTGACGCTAACTATACATGAGTTACCTCCCTTAATGTCATTTTGCCATTTCCAACATGGCTTATAACATATGTATTCAACACTGGCGTGTGGCTGCTCGCGTGTATGTTGTTTCGTCCCTCTGCGCGTGATGCCTGGACGCCTTGCACCATATTATGGTACAGAGGACTTTCAGCACATGCACAAAGACACCTACAAGAACACATGACTGACAGCACGATTCATAAACAGATGTAGACCACATGTGCACCAAGACACGGGATATATACAGCACACGCCAGGACAGAATTGGATATACACACCCACAGAGGAGCACGCAGAGGGCACACATGCGCAAGGCAGGCACATCACATCCATGACAGACAGTGACGCACACAGTCATTGATACTACTAAGGATTATATACACAATATACTCGGCTTATACGAAAGAATATTGTCTAATATATTGTGTCCACGCATTTGATGTTGTCCTTAATCCTGTATATATTGAATGTGTTTAACGGATCATGTGAGACTGTTTGTCACCAATGCGTGTGAACATGGGACTGCAGTCACTTGGAGTTTGGCGTTACTTTTGGACGGTTGGTCCCACTCCATGACGTGAATAGCAAATTGTGGATTGTGGTCAAATATGCAAACGAACCAGTGGCAGTGTCCCAGCGTAAGACTTATGCCGTAAGTTATATATTAATAAAGTATTAGCGTAAATACAAATACGCGTATGTGTTATACAGCCAGATGAAAGCTGCTGATATATAGAACAACTGATCGGTATGAAAGTCCTGGCAGAACAAGGACCGCACCCATGCCGACGACATTAGCCATTACGCACATGAACGGTCAGGATAGGACTACGCACACACCGACATACGCCCATCACTTAATACACACAGCTTTGTTGCCATAACGACAGAATCTTATTTACGAGTGGACGAATGTTGACGACAGACAGTTAGAGCTAGCCAGCAAGATAGCGATAGACAGCTAGTGAGTAGTGCGATTGTCAGCTATGTAGTTAGCTGGCTGGTTTAGGAGTCCATTGTAGCTAGGTAGAATAGGTTTAGAATAGGTAAGCGACAGTAGTTATGCCGAGCGGTAGGCGCCCACTTTGATTGAAGGAGAGCTTTATCACGCCACACAGCTTTCCCACGCCGACTTCCATATATGGGCATGGGCGGAATCTGATTTACATATGCTAATGAAGTGACGTCACAAAGCTCTCCTCCAATCAAAGATGGGCGCCTACCGCTCGGCGTTGGTTAGTATTTTGGGGTAGGGGCAGCCCTGATGTTTCTATCCCCACCCCTCCCGCCCATATACCTTCCACCATAAAAAATTGATGGTTTTTGGTAACTACAGCTTACTGACATATTGGGTAAAGTTTCCATTCGTAAAATCCAATCGATGGCTGAAAAGAATAACTGAAAGATGAAAACATGAAATAGAATGTAACATGATATGATTAAGACTTTATTCAGTAAAAGATGTATAGTGAAATTGTGTGAAGTAGAATCCTAGTTGAAGAGATATTCAGTAGTGAATTCGTGTAGCTCTAAACCACGAAGTGTTCACTCTGAGTTCTGATGATCAAGTGATTTGAAAAAGCAAAGTCCCTCTTATATACTAGGCTGAGCTGTCAATCAAAAATCATGCTTGAATTTGATTGGTCGAGCGGTAAGCGCCCCTAATGATTGGCTACGGCGAAATGACCTACATTAATGATTGAATTTGATTGGACGAGCTGTAGGCGCCCCTAATGATTCGCTATGGGGAAATAAGCAGGGGAAAGTATGATTAATGATCTGTTGTAGATGCACTAAGAAACCTTAGCTGTACTTAAAAGTACACTCGCACTCATGAGTACAGAAATGAGCGGGAAAGCTATGGATTGGCTAAGGAGAAATGAGCGGGAAGGGTATGGATTGGTTAAGGAGAAATGAGCGGGAAAGCTATGGATTGGGTAAGGGGAAATGAGCGGGAGAGGTATGATTAATGACCTAGAATCATGTTTGAATTTGATTGGACGAGCGGTAGGCGTCCCTAACGATTGGCTAAGGAGAAATGAGTGGGAAGACTAGGATTAATGATCTGGTGTGAATGCACTAAGAAACCTCAGTTGTACTTAAAAGTACACCCATACTCATGAGTACAGAAATGTGCGGGAAAGCTATAGATTGGGCAAGGAGAAATGAGTGGGAAATGTATGGATTGGTTAAGGGGGAAATGAGCGGGAAAACTATGATTAATGATCTGGCGTAGATATACTAAGAAACCCCAGTTCTTCTTAATACTTCACTTACACTTATGGGCATAGAAATGAGTAGGGAAAGCCTGATCAGTTAGCTATTAAGAAAACTATGATTCGGACACTTCTACTTTAAGTGTTCTACTTAAATTATTGTATTTTGAAAATACTTTGCTCACCTCAGAGCGCGTTCCATATCATTTGCTCACAGAGAGTGCGCTACGTATCATGCGCTCATAAAAAGCGCGTTCAGTATCACACGCTCATAGAGAGCGCGTTCCACATCATCTGCTCACAGAGAACACGTTGCGTATCATTCGCTCTCAGAGAACGCGTTGCGTAACAGCGCTCACTGAGAGTGTGTTAGATGTTCATGCTTACTGTCTGATCATCATGTATCAACTCTCTGTATGTTAAGTTCTTGCAGTTATTATATTCCACGGGTTATATCGCTGAACTGTTTGAATATTTTGAAAGCGATTTGACTGAAAATTATTCCTAGTTAAGCTATCATTGACTTTCAGTCCAATTGTTTTCAATTTGGCTAGGTTACAAGTGATAACTCATTGAAATTATTAGCCGACGGTTCGCACTCGTGAGAGTCAGCCTTCGCGATTTAATGCTGTATACTGGGAGAGAAATGCTATCTAATATATATAGCTACATTCATCCAAACCTTTTCAACTCAAACTGTTACAGATAGAATACTATTAACCGCACAGCATATGTATTAGCCAGCATCGCTCTGCTCTGATAACTGATAATCTGATACGATAACTTTTCACACTCCATCCCCACCTGAGAGCTGTACATGTCATTCGTTATAATTAGATCTACAGTTTTGGTGCGCGCTTCGGATCTGGCACGTGTGTACATTTAAGCACTAAATGATTTGGCATGGACGCACATTTAAGCGATACACACATTAGTCTGAAATGAAATATTACTTTCTCTATGTTAGAGGGATGTTCCTATTACCGCATATCTGAGAGGAGCTTAACTGAGAATCCAAATTACCTTCTTCCATATTAACTCTCAGTCAAATTGTTTTCAAAAGATTATACAAGTTTCATTCTTTACATAATATTTTGTGGAAATTATCATCTATACGGACTTGGAGGGTTAATTAATAATAATGAAATTCCACTTACCCCATTGAATTACACCTCTGTACAGATGATAACACAAGTATAATCCCATTTGGTCGCCGATGAGAGTAGACGTATCCAGCAATTCTCTTCAAAATGTTTGTCATGGAGGAAATGAACACTGATTTAGTGAGAATTGTCAATCATTTGCCAAGAATCCGGAATGAATTTGAGCTTTTTAAAATCTGCAAGGGTATATTTCTAAAATGCTTCACAGAAGACGGCATCACATTCAGAAATATACTATCCTGTCTCGAATTTTGTCGTATTGTAAATAAAAGACTACGTATTGACCCCCACCCCGTTTTTAGATTTCTATATGACGAAAAGATGAAGTCTATAGAGATGAATTCCAAAGCCGAGGATGGGAAGAAAGAGAGGAAGGAGAAGGGGGGTGAAAAGAGAGAGCGGCGGGAGATGTCTAATAAACAAAAGTTTCATAATCAAGGTATTACTAGTTGTTTTTGTAAATATGATACATTCAACCAAAGTGTCGTCATACTATCAGGAGTACATTTTCACTTGAAAGAGGATAAATTATCACTTCTCATTTGACAGTTATTGCGCCAAAAATTTTGCCCGCCAGAATTTCCCGCCGAAATTGGAGAATGTTTTCTTCTGACGGGTGGGCCCTTTTTCCATGACAGGGTGAGGAAATATTTGCGCATTTTCGGATTGCATAAAAGATGGTATAAAAAGGAACCTAATTTCTAGTAGGGTGACCACTCTTAAAGTAAAACTAGTTAAAAATGGATTCCACTCTGAGAAATAGTGCTATAGCTGGTATTACATATGATTTTCCGATTGAAATCTCGGACGATGAGACCGAGGAGGTGTACGCTACTTCCTCAATGCTGAAACGGCGCATAGGGAGTGTTGATGAAGCGGGGGAATGTAGTAATACGAAGAGAGAAAGAGAATATGAATATTGGGAAACTTTTGAGGTGATATCGTCGGTGATAGACCGCACTGAAAATAACACAGCGAGTTCTTTTAATTTGAATGAGAAATTGACAAATATCTCGATGCCGGTCTTTGTAAGACTGGAACCGGGCAGCAACAAAAAGAAAGATGATGTCAAGAATGATGAAAACTTTGATCAGGCATTGTTTCAGAAAATTCTTACTGGACTTATGGCTCTCGAAAATCCTTCTGTAGTATGTGAGTAAATAGAAATAATATACTTTTTATTACAATTAATTAATTAATTAAATTATAAATCTATTGTATTGTGTAAATTTAGTAATTTATCATTGAATTTTTAAAATTCGCTATTTCGATAACTGAATCAGGTAATTCAACATTGAATTTTCAAAATTTACCATTGTAATAACTTATTGAGTTAATACAATAATGAATTTTCTAAATTCACTATTGAAATGGCTGTTACGTTTAATACATTTAAAAAAAATGTACGACTCTTATATTCTGCTAGGATTTCTTATCTTTTATCAAGAATACATTTACTTAATCATTGTTTTTTCAGACACCCTTGGATCTCCATATTCCAGCTTTCAATAGGAGGCAATCACACTCCGGAAATGTATTACCGTCACTCTCGCTACCTCTCTCAACTGATGAATTACCCCCACTTTCGCTACCTTCCTCAGCAGATGAATTTCCATCACTCTCGCGACCCCTCTCATTCAGATCAGGATCGGAGGATAATAACGGAATGGAATCTGCATTCGATCGATCTAAGCAATCTACTTCCTCACAGTGTGTCTCTCCCTCCACTTACCCTCCCATGGATTACGATTTAGATGGGTCGGGTAGTGGAAATATTTATCAATTTACGGAATGTGGTGATTCGTTATCTCCCCAGTGTAATTCAACAGATATCTTCCATGGTTCAGCAGATTCAGTAAGGAGTCGAAAGCCTTTTTCAGAGGCGGATTACATGGCTTTAGAGCGTCTGTTACCGGACGAGTTACTCATTTCCAATTCACCCGCTAATAGGATTGTTATGAAGACGAAAAATAATGACGAGAACATGTATTTAGAAGTGAATGTCCGATCAGAAGAAAATAGTGATCAATCAGGGGGTAGGGTTCAAGTTAATAATAATGATAATACTAATGATAATGCTGGTGGTAATGTTAATGATAATGTTAATGATAATGATGATAACAATGTCTTGACCAAATTAGATGATAGCGATTTCAAAATAAATTTATGTAGATCACTCTACTCACGTGAATTTAAAACTACGGAATCTGAATATGAAGTTAGAATCTCTCAGAACCTCAGAATTTAATTGATATTGACACGTATTTGGAATCGATTTTCAATCAAATTTTAGAAAAATTCAAATTTCAGTGAAAGCCAAACCCCATGATTATATTAGAATGACAAAGAATTCAGTAAAGTTAATGACATATCTGATGGGCGTATCTTGGAAGAGCTGTCAAAGGGGGGTACAGAGTAACACTAGTGTGAGGTTGGATGAACATTTCATATTTAATTTTTTACATGTTGTTCTACCCGAAGGTAGTGGGTTTGGTGATTTAAAAAGCTACTATTTGTCGGACTTGGAAGAAAAAGTCAGAATAAAGAAAGGTCTGATCTCCGTCGCAAACTATGATCATACCTGTTTGGCTAGGTCAATAGTAATGGGATTAGCTTATCTCGATCCGGAATTACCTACATCTGAACTTAAAAAAATAACTAGACAACCTAAAAAAGGGTTAAACAGACTGGTAGATAATTACCACCAGCTGGAAAAAGCTACTGATTTACATCATAAAGCTAATGTGAAAATAGGTCCATGTGGTCTGCAAGAGGTAAGTCAATTTCAGAATATATTAACCGATAACATTGGTATTTCAGTTTTCAGTGAAGCCGATAATTCTGTGTGTATATCTAGAGGTGGATACGATTCAGCAAGAAGGTTGAACATATATATATTTTTAATAATCACTTCGCTTATATTAGGAATCGAACAGCTTTATTAGTCACGTAATTACTGTTTTGCTTGCGATAAAATGTTTTCTAGACGCTGGGGGCATAATTGTAAATACATTTGCCTTTCTTGCGGCAGTAGTAATTATTGTAAATTTGAGAAATATACGGAAGTACGGAAGCGTATTAGGGCCACCATAATATATATATATATATATATATATATATATATATATATATATATATATATATATATATATATATATATATATATATATATATATATATATATATATATATATATATATATATATATATATATATATATATATATATATATATATATATATATATATATATATATATATATATATATATATATTTGCTCATACGTATCTCGAGATCTCGACTTACTATCTCGAGATCTCGACTTACTATCTCGAGATCTCGACTTAGTATCTCGAGATCTCGACTTACTATCTCGAGATCTCGACTTACTATCTCGAGATCTCGACTTAGTATTCCGAGTGGCGGGAAGGGTGAACAGCCATTTTGAGATGTCTATGCAACTTGAGTTTGACAGCCGTTTAAACCATCTTCAGGTAAGTAGTCAACAGTCCAGTTTGTTGTATTTGTAATATAGGTAACGTCCTAGTATGTGTCAATTCCAGTGCCTGAAAGATCATTGCTTTGACCTTTATGTGCGGGCATGTGTGAGTGTGTGCCTGTATACACAGGTTTTTTCAGTTATCCCCGTTAGTTTCGCTTACTGCCGTTAGGTGGCAGTTATAGCCACTCCGACATTACACGCTTGAAAACGAAGCGAAGCGTAGCATCACGCCTCACGTCGCGTTGTATACAGTAGCCACCACTAGCCTTCACTGTATGGCGCGCGTAGAGACTGTTACAACATCAATGTTGCTGAATATCAATATATATATATATATATATATATATATATATATATATATATATATATATATATATATATATATATATATATATATATATATATATATATAACGCCAGGCCAGCCAGTGTGGGAGAGGTGGGTGTGTGGTGGGGGTGGGGGTTGAGGTGGGTGGAGGGGGCGTAGTTTCATACATGATTCGTACACCCGCCCATAGTTATTTTATCCGTATCTATAGTCAATCAGCAAGCACATCACGTATTAGATCAGCCTTAAGATTTATAAGTGCCGAGCACACGATGAGAATGTCATAAAAATGTGTCAGTGATGTGACTGGTGCCGTGCTACTCAGTACTTTAAACACATCCAATCTCCTAAACACACGTGTCATGC